>CM069449.1:26414782-26460896 GCA_035610835.1 Ophiura sarsii
TTTGTTTTTGGTTATCTACATGTAATTTCACACATGAGATGTATTTAATTACTTTTATCTTTTTGATTTGTGTAATTAATCAGGTATAGTTATTTGTGTGTAGCTTTTTCTGTAGACGTGTAGAACAAGGTGCAACAAGCAGTAAGCCTAGTAAGGTACAACAAAACCAAAATATGTGACAGTGTAAACAAACAAACAAACAAACAAACACACATTTCAAGAATTTTCAAGGTCTATCCAAAGGATTACTGAATCAATACTAGGCATGTTATTGTTTGTACTTATTTCAATGCATTTCACATGGTGATTCCAAATATGGTAAATGAAATTCAACAATTGTTTCATTTTTGAAACATTTTGTGAAATTTTGGAATGTCGTCTGCATGGAAAGTGTTAAAAGACATAATTTAGTGTGTCATCAACCACATTTGGTAAGGCTAACTAAAATTAATAATAATAACTAGTTACTCATCCTAACTTTTGGGAGAATATGAGGGTGAGGGCACTTTTGTGTCCTTTTTTAAAAATAAACTATGCAAAATCACCATTACCAGCATGGTATTGCCTGAAGAGGATGAGGCCATTATAAAAATCTTTTATTTCATGGTTTTGGGCCTACTTTAAATGCTCATTGGACTAAAGCAAATCTTATTTCTAAGTTGTCCGCTATTTAAATATTATCAAAAAGGTTATGGATGAAATAAAGGGGGAAAAACATTTACAGAATTCCTGAGAAAAGGTGCGCGAGGGGATGACTATAAGAAACTACTTTTTTGTTGTTGGCCTACTTGCTTACCTAACATTTCTAAATACATGTATTTACCCCAAGGAGAACTTCTAAATAAAAAGAAGATAACACATGTATTTTACTTGCTTACCTAACATTTCTAAATACATGTATTTACCCCAAGGAGAACTTCTAAATAAAAAGAAGATAACACATGTATTTTCTCACTGCAACTATTTTTTACTTGCCATGATCATATTTATTATGACTGTGAGTGAGTTCAGTGTACGATTGAATATGAACTTGGTAGTGAAAGTGATGTTCACGTGCTAGTCAGAGCTGAGCACATGCAGTCTCCCCAATGCATAATAAATATGCACTTCATCTACACTGGTGCCGAAGTATATTGGAGCAATGTTGCCACGCTATCATTTTATAGCCTTCATGAAATTGTGCTACAATTCTACATGAACATTGTTTTATCAAAGAATTGTTTCATATTTATCTTTTAGAAAGAAGGCTGACATGTTTTAAAATATTAAAAATTAAATATATTTTAATTTAACATGCATTTTGCATCTTGATCCATCATCCATATGATTGATACTGTTAAATCACAAATCAACATTTATTGATTTATTGCAGACTGTTTTTGTTTTACATTACGTCAGTCTTCTGGAGGGAAACATGTGAGGGGAGTTTTTTACTTTTCACAAGGCCAAATGAACTTGTCTAACTTCAAATATGTGTTGAATTGCCACTAAAAATATTACAAATTTAGGTGTCTTTAGAAAAGCAATTTTGAGGACACAAAACAAACCACCCAAAGTCAATGCCCTATTTGAGCTGTTTTATTGGCAATACTGGATAACTTTGTGTGGGAGTTTGAAGAAAATGGTTCAAATTATACAATTATATTTTTTCTACAACTGTAATAGAATTATATTGACATGACAATAGAATATTTGGGAGTCATTTGGGAATATGTTGAAAAATATATTTATATAAAAGTAGAACAATAGGTGCGTGGGTACATTTAGTGTGATGTTGTTGGTGCATCAAGGTGGACTTTGCTAGGTGAGGTTCTGAAAATTCACATCTGTATCATTCTCACTCTAAACTTGTTGCAAGTTTTACTTTGAACTACTTGTATCGTGAGTACAAAATGTAATTAGTTTAAGAAGAATATTTACCATGTCCATCTACATATTAATCTACTAACTACATGTTGTCTGATGATCGCACAAGCGTGAAACTCGGAGGAGCAACTGCTGTTCCAAATGGTTTAACTTATATATATTTCGCTCTGCATCGCATTGAGCACTCTGCAAGAAGATTGCTTCTTTACCATTACCAGTAATAATCTATGTATGTACATGTAAAAGCAAATTGTATTTTAAACAAATATAATTCTTGATACATTGTATTGTATGAATTTGTTAACATGCCTCAAATGAAGTTGGGGCTTGGAAAATGTATTAAACCCAACTCAAGTTAACAAAGTTCTGCTCATGGTGCATATAACACAGTATTGGACAAAGGGCAATCTTTTGGGGGAAGGTGATGTTGTTTACAAATTGTCTGAAAGTCCCTAACAGCTTGGACCAGCAGTAGTGACTAAACCTGCAGAAATGTGATGATATTCAGATCGATTCATGTGTTTTAAGCTTGATTTTAATTCCAATGTCTTTCTTTCTTTCTTTCTATTTTCAGACCACCATCTTTACTACGCACTAAAAATTTATTTTGCTCATCAATTTAGCCCTCTCTACCTCATCACATCAAGATGGCATATGTTACGGATGCCCTCACATCTTTCCTTCCGACAACAGACTTTGACGCCGCCGGCGACGTCTTTGTTGCCAAGGATGTCCTGTGGATGGTGATCACTGGATTTGTCATCTCGTTCGTCCTTGCCTTCGGCGTCGGCGCCAACGACGTCGCCAACTCTTTCGCCACATCGGTCGGCTCCAAAGTACTGACTTTACGGGAGGCCTGCATCCTTGCCACTTTCTTTGAGACGGCTGGTGCCGTGCTGCTAGGTGCGAAGGTGTCTGATACCATTCGTAAAGGAATCTTTGATGTATCACTATATGAAGGCCAAGCGGATTTACTTATGATTGGACAAATTTCAGCTCTTTCAGGTAAGTGTGTGTACCACTACCAATTCACTATTTTTTATTTCCTTGTAGAAAACGTTAAAAAAAGGGGGGAAAAGCAATTTATCATCATAAAAAAGCAGACTTTGTTATCAATTTTGCCACTTGGTTTTAGTAACAACAAATACATAGATTGCCGGATTGCCCTTTTTGTACTAAGTAATACCAAGAATTAAGTTTTATTGACATACAAATTTATACAAGTAGGAAACAATACTACCCACCAACCAGCCAGTCCTTACAGTGTAAAGTGATGCTCGACTTATAGAGACAATTAGTAAATTTGGCAGTCAGATAGAGACCTCCATATTTTCAAGCATTTGGCAGCCGTGAGTGACCACAGGCTGAAAAAGTAGGCAATACGGAAAGCTCCTTGCAGGGAAATTGAGCATTTGGAGGGAAATTTTGGCATTTGGAGGGAAATTTTGGCATTTGGAGGAAATGTTACTCTTTCATTAAGAAATGCATTCCATTTTGGAGGGAAATTTGGAATCGCTTGCCGGGAAAAAAACATTTTTTTCAGGCCATGGGGCCCGTGACAGAGCACTGAAAACAAGCGAGTCATTTTGCATAATTTGGAAAAGATGAACAAACACATCAGCTTTCCATTGATATGCAACACTATACATGTATCATGAACATATCCCAAGAGGAGATATTCATAAACATTTTGATTGAACAACAAATCTGAACTTTTTTGAGGGGTTTATTTATATTAACAATTTGCTTCTTTCCTGCTCCATTCACTTATAGGTGCTTGTATATGGTTACTCATAGCAACGTATCTCAAGCTCCCGGTATCCGGCACGCACAGCATGGTGGGAGCTATGTTGGGTTTTCATCTTGTCGTATTTCAATTGGAGGGAGTCAACTGGAAGCAGTTCAGTTTTATAGGTGAGCAATTAGGCCAAACAAATAAATTGTTGTGTTGCCCACAGCGACCGGCCGTTACAATCTCAAAAATCATGGTCACAATTTTTTTTATTTTTAAGATTTACATTTTGCCTTAAGTTGTCAAAATATTACTATTTTCGGCTTGAAATGAATAGGCCTAAGTTTGCTTGAATAGATTGCTTTTAAACTATTATCACACTAGTAGAAACATTAGTCATATTGACATTTATCAATTTAGTCATTGTCAAGAACCACGGTATGTCAGTAATATTTGTTAATAATGTTGACACACCATTCACTCACATCATACTAAGGTTTTCACACTATTAAATTTTACCTCACCCCCTCAAATAGAAATAAACAGCTGTTTGAAAATACATTTTTAATGGCCTAAGAAAATACTTTCTAATCACAAGGTGGTGCAATCCATTTCAGGGCTGTCACTCACTACGCTGGTCGG
Source organism: Ophiura sarsii (assembly GCA_035610835.1). Lineage (NCBI taxonomy): Eukaryota > Metazoa > Echinodermata > Ophiuroidea > Amphilepidida > Ophiuridae > Ophiura > Ophiura sarsii. The sequence continues at coordinate 26,419,023 of CM069449.1, forward strand.
CACCGACCAGCACAGACCTCGGCCGCCGACCGGCACTCTCAATCTTTTTATTTTTTTATTTTTATTTTTTACAATTTGTGGATAAAATCATTAAACTGCCTCATAAAACAAGAAATTTTGTGGCAGGAACCCTCAAAGTGCATTAAAAAACCCTAAAAAGACATTAAGAAGGCCTCTGGATCCCATGCCATGATCCACTGCCAATGGCGATGCATTATGACCTCCTGACCTCATGCTTTTATCTGCTGATTTTTGCGTGTTTTTAAAAATTTAGCCGGCACTCAGATTAGTCTGGTGACAGCCCTGATCCATTTCAAATTAACACTCTTGAAAATGAAAATTTTACCCAGTGAAATTGCCGTTGACTTGAAAAGAATGTGTAACCTCTGATGCCATTAAATGCTGATAGCTGCCCGCAGACAGATGTTATGTTAAACTCTTTACTAGGGTCGCCCAGAGTATGTACACACATCCAAAGGAGGGAAAACAGCTGTTTAAGTGTTTACTGTCCTTTGGGAAATTATAAATGAGCTTAATCAAAGCCCTCAGGTGAACATTATTGTAACAAAATCAAGAACCAAAGACACTTTAAAACTTCTGAAGCTAAGGCCCTTTCAAACAAATGCCCTTTCAAACAAATGCACTTTCAAACAAATGCACAACGACTTTTTTTCAACAAAATACACCAAATAGACAATAGCCCTCAGAATCAGAACAAAATAATTGAATTTGTTGCCCACTGACACTATGTCCTTTCGATCACATCTGTAACTCTTAAGTCTCCCAGACATATTAAACCAGAAAGATAATAATGTTTAATAACATTGTTTTTAAATAATATGATTTTGTATCAATTTTTATCATTTCAGTAATGTCATGGATTGTTTCGCCCCTTTTGTCTGGTACCGTGTCTGCCATCATTTATGTACCGTTCCGTAGATTTGTGCTTAGCAAGGTAAGTTTTGATTGATTGATTGTCTAAGACAGGCATTCTCAAATGGTGGTGCGCGCGCCACTTGTGGCGCATCAAGGCATCCTAAGTGGCGCGAGAGTGGTTAAAATTTGTTTTAAAAAATAAATCATATCATGATATAGCCACAGCAATTTTTCTCGCGCTATGCGCGTATGTGCCCTCATAAATGATATTGGATCAAGACTATTCTTTTCTCATGTCTGAAGGCTGACAGCAAAATTGTTAACTTTATTTGTTGGGATTGGCTGTTTTTAATAATAATTCAACCAGCATGCTGGCCCGAGCAATTTGCTTGAGTCTGGTCCCTTCAGGACCCAAGCGTGTGTCTGTACGGACCGACCGTGTAAACAAACAAACAAAACAGTAATATTAGTTAATATGCTGCCTACATATGTTAAAATATTTTGAAATTAATGTTATAAAGGGAATTTTGCCATTGTAAATTCTAAAAAATATGACCAAGTGGAGCTTCAACAAGTTGGTTACTAAAATGTGGCGCATCATTAAATCTAGTTGAGAAAGCCTGGTCTAAGAAATCATTATATACAGAAAAGAGCACTCGATGTAATATCATTGGCCTATTTTTTGGATGCTCAAATTCTAACATAACTTTATAAAAGAAGGTTCACTGGGTAGATAGACACACCACGCTAGGCTCATCTTTTGCCTCTCTGCCATTCTGTCTGAATTTATTCCTGTTAATTTGATCAAGAACCCAGTATACGAATAGCTACATTTAAAGTTGAACGGCATGAAACATCGACTTGAAACTCAAGTGACCGACGGACGTCATTTGCCCTTTCAGTCAGATCCACTCCATGCAATTGAAGTCTATTATGCATTCAGTTTGGTCTCATGGGTCAGTAGTAGACTCGATCCTTCATGTCTTCCCTATTTTACACACGGCACGTGCTAGGGTGATCAAATGTAAAGATGGCGGCCATTATATAGAGGAATGCGGGGACCCAGTCTAGGTCTGTAGTCTAATCTGCAATTTTGCTCTAATTAGTGTCAATTGAGTCTGGTGTCTTGAAGTATGTACGGAAAATGTGTGTCCATAAGTGGTTGAATCTTAATGGCTGCTTTCCGTCAAATTTTCTACAGTCAAAGTCAGATCCACTCCATATAATTCAATTCTATTATGCATTCAGTTTGGACGTCTGGGTCTGTAGTCTAATCTGCAATTTTGCTCTCAATTGTGTCCATTGAGTCTGGTGTCTAGATCAGCCCTCAAATTAAGAAATGGAAGGGCAATGCAATTTCAGGCAATTTGAAAGGAGCACCAAGGCAATTATGTACTTTTCAATGGAGTAAAAACAGCCAGAAGATAAGGGCATCAAGGCAACTAGGTGGGGCACCGACGGCAATTGCCTTTGGTTATTTTGAGGGCTGGTCTAGATTAGAAGTATGTACATGTACGAGCATTTTGTGTCCAAAAGTGGTTGAATCTGATGTCTGCTTACCATCAAATTTTCTACGGACAAAGTTCACAAATTCACTTAAACTGAATTACATAATACATTATGTATGTAAACATTACCTGTTTTGTGTGTGTGTGATGTTATAGGTAATCAGTGTCCGCATTAAGGATTTTATTTTGTATAGCAAAAACTGCTTGATGAGCTTGCATTTTGAAATATTTTTCCAGATTGTGTATTGGCATAAAATTGCCACACATTTCCAAAATTGTGTAGCATAAAATGAGGATTGAGGAGCATTTTGCTAACTGCTATACAATTATTGCGAACCCTGTCCAGGTTATGAATTTATAAAGTATTTTATAAATTTGATTTGTTTGTTTAAGATTTCTTTAGGAAGCAGCCATTTTGGTAACATACACTTAATATATAGGGCCATGATAGTCCATACCAATCTACTGAGTGCCAATAATCACGTACGCAGCTCTGTGAAATTCGAACACGCAGTCGGTTGGTTATTCATTCATTCAAATCAGAATGTGAAGAGAGATGTAATCTAATTTCCTTACTCACTGATCTTTTGTGGAACAAGTTTAGCTCATTGAATAGGGAGTGGAGGGGGGTGATTAGTGAGACCGAATATAACCCCAGCAAATAAAACTGATACAAATGTATAGTTTTGTGCACTAATGGACCGTGCAGTATAAGTGTAGTACCAGTATAAGGCAAAAAAAGAAAAAGAGTTGACTTAAAGGGCCAGAGTATGGCCAGATTTTTTTTTGATTTATTTTTTATTTATTTTGTAAAATTTAAACAGGGAAATACTACACAAAAACACGTTTTAAAGATTTTGTTTTGATTTATTTTTGATTTATTTTGTAAAATTTAAACAGGGAAATACTACACAAAAACACTTTTTAAAGATTTTTTTTTGATTTTTTTATTGATTTTTTTAACAAGCAGATACTACTCAAAAACATGTTTTAATCTTTCTTATTGTTACGTGCTTCTTTAAAAAATAAAAATAAATTACTTTTTGAAAAAAAAGAAGAAAAAAAGCGACCCTAGATTTTCGAAAATTAGGGTTGGTCGGAAAGGGCAAGTCAACTTTCTTTTTTTTGTTGGCCTAAGTGTAGTACATCAAAAATTATTTTGGTCGGTATTCATTTGTATGGTTAGGGCTAAGGACAGGGAAAATGCTCAAAAGCGCAAAAGCAACAAAAAAGCACCTTTTGCCCAAAATAGCACTTTTTGCTCAAAAAAGCACTTTTTCATCACACAGCATTTTTTTTCAAAAGTTATCTAAATTATTAACAAATAATGTCCATTTACCTAAAAATCAACAAGTTGCATAACTGTGGAAGTGTTTATTCTACACTTACTTTAGTTTGAATGTAGTTTTGAATGAAAAATAATGGTTTTGACAACGAAAAAAGATATACATCAACATGGAAACATGCAATACAATCACTTTTGGATTTATTTTTAACGCATGGCATAATTTTGGTAAATAAAAGCACCTTTTACTTAAAAAAAGCACTTTTTACCTAAAAAAGCACCTTTTGCTCCAAAAAGCACTTTTTCCAAAATCAAGCAGCACTTTTAGTGCTTTTAAAAAGCGCAAAATCCCTGTCCCTAGGGGGCCCATAGAACAGGGTGTTCTTTTTTGTGGCCTAACTGTATTCCATCCATTTGTTATTTTGCAGGACAATCCATTGGAGCCTGGTCTACGTGCTCTACCTCTACTGTACTGCAGTGTGCTGGTTATCAATTGTTTTTCTATATTTTATGATGGACCAGAAAGTAAGTTAGTTGTTTTGGGTTAGTTATTCAAAAATATTAAAATGGACCAGAAAGTATTTAGTACACGGTGCAGCGGATTTTGTTTTCCTCGTTTTTTTGTAATTATTGTTTAACAACTTAATTTCGCTAGGAGATCCAATTTACCAAATTAAGTTGGCGCCAATTACATTATTTATAATGGTTATACATATAATAAATACATTTTGAGTTATCTTTGTAAACCTAAAATGGGTCAAAAGCCGTGTTTCTTATAATGTTCTCCAAAATGGTCAATTTCATGTTCATGGTTGGATTCATTGAACCCTTTTCTTCAAGAAAAAAATGATTAAATGAATAATGAAGAAATTACGGCAGTTTTACAGAGGCTACACCTGAGGGTTCACACACACACCCACCCCTTGGGCTTCAGGAAGCCCGTATTACCAGCCTCAAATTATGAAATGGAGAGGGCATTGCAATTTCAGGCAATTTGAAAAGAGCACCAACTTTCTTCAAGGCAATTATGTTCTTTTGAATGAAGTCAAAACAGCTAGATATTAAGGGCGCATCAAGGAAACTGGATGGGTAATGAAGGCAACGATTGCCTTTTATGCCTTCGATTAATTTAAGCCCTGCATATTACCATTTCATTAGAACAGTGTTGTCTTTGACAAATTTCTAGCCCTGCTGATTGTAATATACCACTTTATTCATATGATTTGTTTACAGTGTTGGGATTTGACAAAGTACCTCTATGGGGCGTTTTGGTTGTGAGCTTTGGTGTGGGATTTATCGTTGGATTAGTTGTCTGGTTCATAGTAATCCCAAGACTGCGACCAAGACTACAAGGTAGGTTGAGAATCTGGATTCTTTTCTGGGGTGGTTCTTTGTGATACTTTCAGTGATCACCTTTTATTTGTTCATGCAATATACGAAGAGATATTATTGGTTTGGGTTCGTATCACATAAAGCCGAAGATACAACCCAAACCACATATTTTACGTATCGCATAAGAACACACTGGGGATAACCAATTTATCATTCAGTAGGCTTAAAGTGCTTAGACATGAAGTGATCAAATGCTTTAGTTTAAGGTCTACTTAGGAAACGAGAAAACACCACCATTTTTATTACAATTAGGCCAAAAAAAAAGAAGTAATGTTGTCCTCCACACTTATCAAACTGCGTGATACATTTCACGGACATAAATTATGCTAATGAGCTAATTCGTGAAGGGCGCCGCTCATTAAATGGCGTCACTCACATCATCTGGGTTTTCCCGATGTCAGCGGAAAATTCCAAATCGATTCACTGGTAAATTGACTTCGTACATTGAACGGCTGCGCAGAAGATTTTGCTAGCCAATGATTGCCCTTGTGTCAGTTTTTCTGTATTGGCGCGAATCGATATATCAACATACTTTTTATCGGATCAAAATTGGTCAAGCCAGTCGAGAGTAACAGAATTTTCAAAAATCTTCTTCCGATATTTTCGGAATGACAAATTTGTAAGTTTGAAATTCTAGGTCGAGTAAAATGATGTGCTTATTTGTTGTCTGTGAGCTTTTGTGAATTTTTTCCCGAAATGGAGTATTTTTTTATTGAAAATAGACAGTTCAAATTAAACGTTGGTTCCAAATTCAACAGACAGCACATGTATTTAGGTACACAGCAACAGCAATATTCAGGCACCATTTGAGAAAAAACGATGCCTGGCTATGCAAGGGAGTGTACAGGGAATTGTACGGGCGTGTAGCGGGGATGAACATGTACACACAACACACAAGCAATGGGCGAGTTTTATAAGTGCTCCACAGCTCTCAGAGAGGGTGGACAAGCAATGGGCGAGTTTTATAAGTGCTCCACAGGTCAGAGAGGGTGGGCAGGCGGATTTTTTTTTTTTTTTTTTTTTTGTTATACCAGCGATTGAAACTGTAAAAAAAAAATCTGAAAAAAAAATCGGAGCAGCCCTAAATCTGACGAGTCGAGGACAACATATCAATTTTTCTTTTGGCCTTACTTGAAGCCGATCAAGCCTCGATTTAAGTGGGAGCTGGGAGTTTTTTGCCCCCCGGTTGCCAAGTTTTAGCTCCCGGTGTTTTCAAATTTTGCATAGCAAAGTATATGAGCGGGCGCTACTTTTGTCAAAAAAGTTACAAAGTAGCTCCCGGTTCACACGTCCTTAAATCGAGGCTTGAAGCCGATATGAAGCAACAGCATGACTCGCGCAGTAATACTTGCGTTTAACGACTTCACTCTATATGCGCTATGTGATACAAAATTTCCAATCACATTGTTAGATTTTAAGAAAGTGATACAAAAATATATCAATGTAATGCACTGCTACAAGGTAGATTGGAAATATTAACGTCATGAAATTTAAATATGCACACAATCATTTCTGGTTTTACAGTTTATGTACTATGCTGCACTTACCTTTACTATGAATGTATCTAGGGATCACAATAAATCACATAATTGACAAACCATTTAGACAGAAAGTCTGAAAACTATCATCTCATGGTCATGTTTTACTGTTTCTCTTTTGTTTACAGAACTGAAGAATCCCAGTATTGCAATGGGTAACACAGATGTTGAATCCAATGGAGCAATCCCAGAGAAGAAACCCTTGGAGGAGAAAACACCAGGTAATCATCATAAAGGCTCTTTACACAAATCACCATATTTCTCTCTCTTCTATAGATGGGTGGCAGGTGACGTCACAAAAGCAAATCCTGTTTTGTTTAAGACCTGTGCTTTTAGAACTCGCGCCAAAGTACTATAAAAGGCAATAAGGCATAGTGGACAGTGTTGTGGTCATATATGCTGTTCCCCTAAGCATGTATCGACAGGCCTTTTGACCGTTGCGTTTGTGGATAAACATTGCCGTCACCCCAGCTCAAGTCGGATGAATGGTGGTTTTTTTTCATTTCTCAACCACCACAAGTAAAAAAATACGAATTATCATTACTTCCACCTTGTGATTTCATAATCATGAGTTTCTTGCATTTTTATATCAATATATTTGAAGACAACACAGAGGCTACCGAGCAGACAACAATGATGAATGGCGGCAACTTTGACGACTCCATTCTGTCCCGAGACACGGAATTAGATTGTTCTCTTGCCAGTAAAGTAACCGCAGAACTGAACTCTACCATGGATGTGGAAGTAGCAGTGGTGGAGAATGGCAAAGCGCGTAAGTTGAACCCATGGTTGGTTATGTATTTTAAATTAAAAAATTAAACAAAACCACTAAGGCGACAAAAAAAAACCCAACCCTGTTTTACGGGCGGACGGACCTGTCAAGTAGGGTCGGTCGGTCGGGTTTTTAAATTTTATTTTTTACCTAAAATGTCACGAAAATCTGGAAAATTCAGAAATTATAAATAAAATGTGGAAAAAGAAATCGGCAGATTTTCGGCCAAAAAAAATATATAAAAAAAAGTCTTTTTTTTAAAGTTTTATAGTTTTCTACCTGATTGTAGGTAGCAATTTTCAATGCAGCATTTTGCAGAAAACACCATTAGGAATGGACAATTAATTCTAAAGATATGATCCAACTAAGGGGTTTTCAAAGCAAATGAAGTTCTATCCTTTGTCTGGTTACATCTCATAATCAATATTTGCGACTTCTGACAGATTTTGCTTGATCACATAGCCGTTATCCCCTGTATGTTCACAATATGGAAAATACCTTTTGTTTTGGTGCCATATCAGTCACACAAGGACAAAGGCCTCATGTAGGGAATAACCCATAGTAAGAATTTCGTCACGTGGTGCGAGAATACATTCAGATTCACGTCAGATAATTTTACGAGAATCCTTAAGATTCTCCTCCATTTACTTTGTGTATAAACCCTAAAAAGTTTTATTTGGATTATCCTGGAATTGGGAGAATAGACTCATGAAATTCCAATCCTGCTTAACCTGACTCATTTGCCATAGATCTGTGTTTGAAAATTATATTTGATTGCAGCTTTTGAAAGTACTGTTTTATCCATTCCTCATATTGTGTTATGAATGCATTTTGTAAATATTTTTTACTATTCCATTGCCTCACAGACAATGGTACCGTGACATATGCATCCCCCAGTGAAACCCCATCACCCAACGGAAACGCCCTCACAAGATGGTTGCGCAACGGCAGCGAGCGATTCTCATTCCGCAAGCTGAAAGAATCGCCCAAGAAACGTATGCCTGAAGAAGAAGAGGAGGAGCCTAACCCTGCGGAACAAGATGTGCCGGTAGTCAGGAAAATCTGCACCCCGTTACAAGTTTTGTCGGCCATCTTTGCATCTTTTGCTCACGGCGGAAATGATGTCAGGTAATATTTGATAATATTTGATACATCCCTCAAGCTATCTCAGCCCTTTTATGGCATAGGAATGTATCTTATATGTAGTTTTCTAACAGTATACTTCCTTTTAACATGATCAAAGTTAGCTTTTTTCTCCATAAATCATGTAGTGGTAAAAGCCTAAAAGGCAGTATATTACTTTTATTGTCTTTACAAGTTGCAACCTTTCCCTAAGTGAGGATTATTGAACCAAGTTAACACAATCCATGTTAAAAGGAAGTATATCATTAAGAAAGTACATACTAAAATACATCCTTTTGCCATAAAAGGCTGTAATCTGTATGCCTCTCTTTCTGTCTAAGTTTCTGTCCCTTCCCCTGGAGTAGCTCCAGTAGTGGCTCAAATGTGCAGCCTCATTTTTAGGCAGGATCACAAAAGTTTGCCTAACTTTACTTTCATGATGTCAAGTTGCTTGTGTGTGGTTATTTAGGCATCAGTTCAGTGAATACACCCAAGTACCAGAGAATTTACGACTCGTGATTTAAATGGAGTAAACATGGATTATTCATTTTTCCCCATAGGCTTACACAGTAAAAAATGCTGCCAAATTAAGCATACTTGTAATGATACCTGTATAACTACAACTTTGTCACTATTCTTTTATCTTTCAGTAATGCCATTGGTCCCCTAATAGCCTTGTGGGCAATCTTCCAGTCCGGTGAAGTAGCTCAAAAGCAGGCCACGCCCGTGTGGATTCTCTTCTATGGAGGTTTGGGCATCTCAGTTGGTTTGTGGTTGTTGGGACGCAGAGTCATTGAAACCGTTGGCAACAAACTAACAACAATTACACCTTCAAGGTAAGTGAGAGAGGATTAGTTCATTGTGAGATGATGTCATCTATATATAGGTCATCCCAGTATTTTTTTTACATCCGGGTCATTTATCGTTGACAACAAAGCAAAACATTTTAACACATCAGTTTGTATGCTCTACTCGACCATACACAAGAACGTTCCTAGTGATCGTGTGATACTGTGTAAGCGACTGTTGTTTACATTAGCAAAATGTTTCGCCCGATTTTTGGACTTTGTAATGTGTGTAAATATGATAACATGAGTATGCAGAGAAGAATCCCAAGGGCAAATATTCTGTTTGATGGTACCATTCAAGGAGGTAATAGAGGGCTATATTTTGGCTGTTTTGGTGATAGTGCAATGTGAAATTTGCTGACTTCATGTTGCTTGTTGTCAACGGCATGTGACGTCATTCCGGGCCACCCTATATCCTCCTCCCCGAGCTAAAAAGTGTTACTATACAGGTTTAACCACTAATTGTTGTATAATTGGTAAATTAGGTCATTGAGAGTCATCTGTCATTGGTAGTTGGTGGCCAGTTGGATTTGAATCAAATGGGATACATTCCTAATAATTTTGCGATGTGAAATTGGGACAGAATTAGTCCATATGTTTTTGTAGACAAAGTCCAGTTTTACTAGGACGTGGATACATTCAATGCATTCTGCATAAGTTTAACTATAATTTGGTGCTTAGATGACAAAAAAAGAGACTCTGTTCTATGTGCCCGACCAACCCAGTTTTTCAAAATCTGGGGGAAAAAAAAAATATCACACACAAATTAATACCTACCAAAATAAATATTTTGGCTTTTTACAGATTTGTTTGATTTTTACTGTCATTTTCAAGGGGGAAAAAGTGTTATGAAACAGAAATTGAGCTGTTCATGTTTTGAAATCATGCATGCTAGACACATTACCAATGAAGATTATAAGAATGGTATAACATGTGCACAATTATCGTTATACTATTAATTTTGTTTCTTCTTTTTGTATCTTTATTACAGTGGATTTACCATCGAGATGGGTGCAGCCATGACCGTCTTAACCGCTTCCAATCTGGGCATCCCAATCAGTACCACACATTGTAAAGTAGGCTCTGTAGTAGCTATTGGTCTCATCAGAAATCGTAAGGGAGTCACATGGAAGCTGTTTGGTAATATCATGCTAGGATGGGTGGTGACGCTACCGGTGACCGCTGGTTGCAGTGCTCTTATAATGGTCATTTTGAGAAATGTGGCGTTATGAGACCAACTATGAATGAACCTATGCACATTTTATATTTGGTTCTGTCAACGTTTGGGGAAGCCTACCAACTATTGCAATAGTTGCATAAGAAATATGACTTTATGCAAGAGACTCGCAAGACTTTCGAACCTACGCTCATTTTGTAATTGGTCAGTTTGAGCCGTGTGATCATCAATGAGGTGGGTGATGAATATTTCACTTCCAGTCACAGCCGATCAGTGTACAGGGATGACGATCTCCGTTCTTTTATTGGTCAGTCTTGTGTCATGTGATCATACCGTATAAGGGTAGGAGGGATCTGCTGTTGCTGTACCTGTGAATGTGATCAGAGCATTTGATCAATCAATATATAATATAGTTTTGTTGAATAGTCTGATTAAAAATCACCTTGAGCATTTCAGAACATCAGTGTGTGTGGAAGGGGAGGGGGTGACCCCGCAAAGACATCTGTAATTGGTGCTACCTATGAGTACTCGTAAGTCTTCCGATTTAGAAACTATGTCCCCATTTTGAGAAAATGGTTTTGCATAAAATCTGATGATACTTGAATTCGAACCCAGGACCTTGTCCGAAAGTGAATGTCATAACCACTAGACCAGCTGTAGTTTAATCAGTTCCAAATTGTCGAGAATGATGCGCTTTTTTATCTCTCCGTGTGCAAAAGTAATCCCAAGTATATTGCACGCCTACACTCGTCTGAATTAATTCGCTGCTGTAAACAGGTTCGCCAATGTGGAACTATAGGCTGTCGGTGCCGGTGTAGCGATTTTAATCGTACAAAAGAGGTAGGGTAGCCCATAGTCAATGTGTATTACAGACAAATCTGTATAACTCATCCGGGAGAAGTCTTTGCACTAGACTAATTTGTGATAGCGTACTCATAGGTAAGACCCCGTTACTGGTTATCACGCATACCACTGATATAATCACTCATCCAGGAGAAGTCTTTGCACTAGACTAATTTGTGATAGCGTACTCATAGATAGAACCCTGTTACTGGTTATCACGCATTCCACTGAAATAATCAAGGGATTATGGAACAGACCTATGACTAAATCAGTATCAAGAAAAGTCTTCATCTGCCCTAGAGGTTGTATTTTTGAAAAAAAACTACACTGTCTTCTGCAGGTTCCAAAGTTGAAATTGATAATTGCGTAACTAGTATAGGAAGACCCCACCTGATTAATATAACTGCTGAAACAGCCATATTAAACTCCTCAAAAAGTTTGGAATCATTTTTTAAACACCAAATATTGGATTTGTTGATGATATTTTCAAATTGTGATTCATATAAATGTAAAGCTGTTGTGGTCCTCTTTCCAAAAATACCACCACATCCATAGAAAGTTAGAAACTTACCACTTAAACACAATGATTGAGTACAAATTTGGTAGCATTGTAAAGGCGAACACATCAGCTTTCTATAATACGTGCAACACACTATGAACGTCAACAAAATATACAATAGATGGACGATTGAAGAAATTCCAAACTTGTTTTGATGGGTTTTTTTACTCTGTAGTATTGCAATTATCAGAATATTTGACTGCCATTGCGATTGGGGTTTTTACCCTATGTTGAAGGGGGAACATTAACACTTTCCACACGGCAGAAGACATTCCAATGTTTCCAAAATTTCAACATTGTTGAATTTAATTACCATATTTGGAATCGATGTGAGAAATACATTAAAATAAGTACAAAAACATGCCTATTATTGGTTCAGTAATCCTTAAGAAAGACCTTGAAAGTTGGGAAAGGTTTCTGACAAATGTTTCTTATTTGGTCAAATCAATAGCTGCGTGGAAAGTGTTAAAGTGAAATTACATGTGTGATCATTAAAAACCATATTCCAAGTAAGGTTTACCGTTAATGATCAGGAATTTTCGCATGACATGTTCATGGAATGTTTTTTAAAAACTTTTAATTTAAAGAAAAAGGGACAGTAGGATGTTATACATTTTTTCATGAATTGTATCAATGAATAACATAAAGTACTGTTTTATCCAAAATATGCTTTCGGAGCATCAATTAACTGTGTTATACATTTTTTCATGAATTGTATCAATGAATAACATAAAGTACTGTTTTATCCAAAATATGCTTTCGGAGCATCAATTAACTGTTAAAATAATTCAAATCAAAAACATACTTTTGGGAAATAATTCAAATCAAAAACATACTTTTGGGAGAAACTGTTATAATAATTTTTATTTTTTGAAGGGCAAACGTTAAGAGAATTTTTTAACCCTTCTGACCATTGGCTGAATATGTAACAGGGTAAGGCGACAAGAAAAACCACCCTGTTCTACGGGCAAACAGACCTCTCAGGTCCATTCAATGATTTTTGTTTTTGATTAGCCAACAAAATTATTTCGGTGTATATTCATTTGCACATGAATTTTTTTCACCAAATGGGTCGGTCGGGCCTGTAGAACACAGGGTTTCTTTTTCTTGTCGTCGCCTAAGCAATCTTTTTTAAAACAAATAATGCGCAAGGCAGCTATCTTTCTGTCCATAGTTTGCATAATGAAATATAGCTGCCTTGTACTATTATTATTGCATATTTATTGGATAGGTAAGATGAAATTATCCATGGTGCTTCTATCAATTGAATAATGGTGCCATATTTTGCATATGTGACCCGTCACATCAAAATGGACATGAGTCAAATCTGAGTTATTAGTACATGGCTTGAAAGAACACATTTTAAGTTTTGAAATGACACCATTTTGAAGGTTATCAGACTTTATAATCACAAGATATGATTTGAAGAAGCATATTTTTGTCTATTATTTGTTTTATATTTCATCAAATATATTGACCTCTATCTCAAAACTGTGTTTGCCGAAAACTTGTCCTTTTTGAAGCAACTGGTCACATATGTTCATCATCAACAAGTATTGAAATTTGTGTGCTTGACATGACGGTCTTTGATCAAACCCATGTCTCGTATTTTACCGGGGGTATATATGTTAGGAAAGATGACAATTTGTTTTGTTCCCCATACGAGGCTGAAAGTGAGGCTCTCCCCTCATCACGCACTATCACGCAACACTGCGTCGTGGTTTCACGCAGGTTTGTGCATCGTGTGACACGGTTGGGCGTACGTACGCTGAGGGGAGAGCCTCGCTTTCATTCTAAAATGGCGATTGCGTGCTAGTAGCGTATTATAGCCATTTCCTCCCACCTTTCTCCATTTTATTTAAATTCTTGTGGCCTGTTTCCTCCCCTTTTTGCTCATTTTTCTTTTCCTCACTGTTCACCCTTAACCCTAAATTTATCTCTCAAAAGTGACTAGCGTTTCTTCTCCATTTTTCAAAAGTGGCAAGTTTTGTACATACTCAGAAAAATGAAAGCAGGGCATTTTCAAGCAGGGTCCGCATTAAGGATTTTATTTTGTATAGCAAAAAACTGCTTGATGAGCTTATTTGTTGAAATAGTTTCCAATTTTTTTATGTAAACATGGCATAAAATTGCTACACATTTCCAAAATTTGCATCAAAAAATGAGGACTGAGGAGCATTTTGTTAATGCTATAGCCGATACACTTATTGCGGACCCTGTTTTCAAGTATATATATCCCTGATAAATTAATTAAAGTCAAATGGACACGAGAGTTTCATGCTATTGCATTCTTCAGTCCATTTGACTTTAATTTATTCACGCTCTGCTGCATAGCATTGAGCACTCTTTTATTACATGAAGATAGTCAGACTCAGAGAGAGTCTTATCTACAAGTATATACCCCTGATATATGTTTTTGTGGAAATGTTATCAATAATTGACCCTCATTGAAAATAGTCACCTTGATAGCCTCTCAAACAAATTGTTTAATGAAGTAGGCGTCTACAAAAGTGCCAACCCCATATTCCCGTAATCAATATGTTTTGATTACTCTTGTTTTATATATTTATTTATATCTGTACTATTCAAAGGCAATTGGATTGAATTTAAAGAACATGTGTTGCTTGAAATTCATCACTATGCACCTTGGGGAATCCAATGTCAAGTCGTTTATTGAAGTAATGACTAATAACAAGCCTTTTCAGACCAAGCCAACGACCAATTATACTTATAGGTCAATAAATGCGTATGTTTTGTTTCGAAAGAAATTAGACAAATCAATGCACCACGCTCTAATGTTGATGTGTGAATAATGGCACGACCCTGCAGGGGGAGTGCTATTGTTAGCATATCAACATTTGCGCGAATGCATTGATTTTTCTTATTTTTTGATAAAAACAAAACATTCGCATGTATTGACCTAATTCATACACGACACTATACAAATCAAAATTCACAATTTGAGCAAATTTTTGATATACGTAATAACGAATAAAAACAGGTTAGCAAGTTTGCTAACGGCGCACACCCGGAGTTCATTAGAAACTTTCAATGCACTCCGCGTATTTTAGTTTCTTGCCATCTGATTGGTTCGATACTACTGAGAGTGTCTGAATATTTGGACGATTGATCGCAATCTAAGTGGAATATATTGAGACGTTGACAAAAAAATGCATTGTTGATGATTATCTTTACGTTATTTGCTCATTTAGTATATCGATACATCTCTCCAATGGGCGCACATCACAGTTGACCTCGCGTAAATGTACACAAGGTCAACCTACCTCTCAAAATGGTAAAATGTGACTCGATCAAGAGGAATGAGTCGGATGTCGGGGAATCCCAAATTGAGATATGGCAAATTCAAAATGGCGGCTTACGTAAGTTTTGATGGAAATTCATGTATACAATTTGACATAACTTTGGAACAAAACGTCGTATCGACATGGGGTTTTCAGTTTCTGAAAGCTCTAGGTGTCTTCTTTAAAACTTTATTAAAAACTCATTTTCGACCAGGGTCGACATCCGACTCATTCCTCTTGATCGCGTCACAAATGACTTCTGTGATGCGCAATATGTAAGCTCGACCTACTGCTCTGATCGGTTCTCAGAATTTTGTGAGTTTTCAAGCATGTGCATTGAACTGATCTGAATTGTGGTTGTCTGTGGCCAGGAGGGTATGTGCTGTAGGTCCATTGTACAAGTACATGTATGCTGCATCTACCATTGGAATATGCTCCAAAGTCACATACGCTGTTCCTCCTACAGGCATGAGAATTTTCAGGCTGTGGCCTGAATTCAGGCTATTTTGTTTTCCAAATTTCCACACTTTGGGAGTGGACATGAAAATGCAAAAATATAATCATTTTCCAATAGAGTTACATTATAATAAATGTACATAACCGCCGTAAAATCGAAGTCTTGCACATTTCCAAAACTATAAAATCACAGAAATATCTGTACACGAAAAATATCCACCTAATACAGGGTACTGAAGGTGGAATGGAGTGTAGCAGTGACATGTTCTTGCAAAATTGGGTTGAAGCATATGTTTAGAATTCCAATCAATGACCACTGCCATATTGGGTTATGTTTGTACAAATGTATAGCACTGTAAAAATGTATATAATCATTTTCTTGAAATACTGTAAAAGCTGAAATTTTCGCAGAGGTTTTCTTTTCGCACAAAATATTTTCTGCAAAAATATAGTTTTAACATTCATGCAGCGCATCCAGAAGGTCGCCCGCGATAAAAAAATTCGCGAAATGTCTATGATATCAAAATTCGCAAAAATATCTGTACACGAAAATATTGGCTTTTACAGTACTTGTATTCTGAAGTCAGTCTCCGATATGGAATAAAGCATAAGGGAGCTATCATTTAAACATGCAAATCAACTGGGAAACAATTGCTGCCTCGAGTTTCATTGTGTATAGGGGAGACTTGACTTGCAACATTGATATAAAATTCCCTTAGGCCAAACAAAGAAGATAGTCTGTCTCAGAAACATTTTGCAAATAAACTAAGTACTGTGCGATTTTATTTTTTTTAGAAAATAGGCTATGAGGTATGCGATTTTTTGTTGTTGTTGCTGATCCAAGCTTCAAAGAACTTTTTTAATTTTTTTCTAAAAATCGAAGAAGAATAAAAATCGGGGGGGGGGGGGGAGGAAAAAAAATAAGAAGTTTTTTTAGGCCTCAGCGCGTAGACCTACGCGTCGTAGCTCATTTGACATACCAATGCGGGCGGGCTTCTGAGACAGACTATCTTCTTGGTTTGGCCTTACATATCATATTTAGATATATCCCAAAGTTCATTTTCCACTTAGGAAATCGTATGTAAGTCAATGTCCTTGTCTGTTTTAACTTGTGAATTGTAACTTCTATGCCAACAAAAAGTAGAAAAAACAAAAACAAAATGGCTTCTCATTTCAAATGTTAGCGTAAGTGAATACCTGTAAAAGCCTTGTATATTGTGTTTGTGATGAAAAATAATTTAAGGTTTGTCCCGTTTCAGAGTTTAATGTAATGCTTTAGAGAATGAGATATTTATTTATGAACTGAAGGTGTTTCCCTCTGAAAGAAAAAAATATTTTATGTTGATTACAGTCTCTTTGCCAAGAAGCATATTTGTCAAAATATCAAGTAATTCCGTAAGGCCAAACATTTTTTTTTGTTATGTTGTCCTCGACCGCCCGCTCGTCATTTTACTGCCGCTCCGATTTTTTTTTTTTTAAATCCTTGTTGTTTTTTTTAAAAAATCGTAAAAAAAAAATCAGATTTTTTTTTTCAGATTTTTTTCCCAGATTTTTTTAAAAACAGTTTAAATGGCATTAATATGTTTATAACATATATGTGCAGCTCTTAGAGTGATTTTAACTTCTTGTTGGCTGAACTTTGAGCTTCTGCTGGTAAAAGAAATTTTGTTAAAAAAATTAAAAAAATCCGCCCGCCCGCCCGCCCCTCCTCTCTGAAAGCTGTCGAGGACAACATAACAATTTATTTTTTTTGGCCTAAGAGTGCAGTATAGCATTCCATGTTACTCGCCATTAAGTGTAAAATATTAAGTGAAAATATTAAAAAGGTTTTATAAATGTAATGTAGGTATGGTAAGTCCTGTAAAGTATATTTTATATCACTAGATATTTTAAAAGATTTTTAAGGAGTTACAGAGCACTGATAATGCTGGGTGTACAGGGTGAAAAAAGTTCAAAAAACAATTAAGGTTTCTGTAATAAGTCTATATTTAAAAAGAAACGTTCACACTTAAGGATTAAAGAATAATTAATATTTTAGGTCAAAATACACTTTATAAGCTTATTTATCACTCGCATCATGGTTATTTTTTAAGGCGTTTTTGTTTTTTAAGCTTTTTTTTTCAATGGTTTGATTTTTATCAATTTACTTCTCAAAACAAGGTTATGGTCTTATCGACTTATATGGTGCCATGTTCATACAAAGATGGATATAAAGTTAGTTGTGATTTCCGTTTCCATAAGATTATTATTACTTGATGGAGGATAATTCACTAACAGCTTGTGCTGGAACTTGACAATTTATTTTTGATGATATTTTTAATAAGAATTTTGACAAATTTAGAGAAATAAATTTCAATCTGGAATCATTAAAATACAAAAACATTGCATGAAATTTATTTTATATCAAAGTTGGGCGTCTGAAGGATGGCCAAAAAAACAATATAAAGACTCTTTTTGGTGTCAAAACCCTTGGACATTCACTAACTAACCCGTGAGAACTACTTGCCGATTGGTCAGATAGAAGGATACATCATTTGTTGCACCAATCAGACACATTGATAGAATTATTTATTCCTGATTAAGTTAGGAGTGAAATATTTTGAAAGCAGTTTTTTCATTGGTTATTCAAATGATTATATCTTGTAATAAACCAATCATACACATGGTTAGATCAGCAGGTATTGCCCAGGGTTAATTTGAAAACTGTATGTCTCTCTAAATGTTTTATCCAGAAACAAACATGACATCACTGTGTAGAGCTACTGTAAAACCCCTTGATTTCGAGAATTAAATACCCGCAAAATAGTCAATTTTGCATTGAAAGTAACAGTAACATTTCCGGATTCCCGAAATAAAATGCTCGCTAAAATAGCAGCAATTTTAAATTCGCGAAAAAAGTATCCGCGAAATGATAGTGTTTTACAGTATGTTAGTATTAGACGTAGATAGAACTTGATGATGATGCTGCTAACTAACCCAATGATCAACTAACAAATCAGTATTATAGCAGCTAATGAAAGCGAACACTTGCCGATGTCTATGAGAGACGAATCATATACTACTTTTACAGCTATTGTTTTTATGTGTTTAACCCCCTGAGAACTACCGGGTGATTGGTTAAAAAGACGGATACATCATTTATTGCACCAATGAGAGACATTGTTAGAATAATTGTTTCCCTGATAAAGATCGGGGTGAAATAGTTTAAAAGCTGTATCCTAATTGGTTATTCAAATGAGTATATCTTGTAATTAACCAATCAGAACCACTGTAAGATTGACAGGTAGACCCAAGGGGGTTAACTGGCTTGTTTTTTTTGTACAATAAGGTTCTTAAAGTGTAATTTAGGTTTCTTGTTTTTACAAGATAAATGTAAACTGTTTTATAAAAATGGCTTTAATTTAATTTATTACTCATGATGGATTAGTTTTGTGCTGACAAACAAGCATACAGAATAAAGTACAGAATAAATTACGGAAAGGCATAAAACCTTGAGTATATCTCACTTAATGCGCTTATTTGAACAATTTATATTTCTCCAGTGTTTAATTTGATTTTTCCTATGAACAAGGGTAAGGCCTAAAAAAAAAAGTTTGATTGGCGTAACCCGACCGACCCTAAATACATCGCCGACCCTGAATATTTTTTATTATTTTGAGGGGAAAAAAAAAAATATATATATATATATATTTATAAAAATTGAAAAAAGTATTAAAGTTTTTGACTGTTTGCTTTCAATTTCGGCTATTTTAAGTCCCCATCGAAATGATATATTGTTAAACACAACGATACAATTTTGCCCAGCAATTAAATACACTAGAGCTATGATTTGTGTGTACTGCTGTCTTTCAAGTGTTCAAAAGTAGGTGATTTGAAAAAATAAAAAAAAATAAAAAAAAATAAAAAAAATCCCGACCGACCTACCCTATTTGTTTTGGTCATGTAACGCCATTCAAACTTTTTTTTTTTAGGCCTAATTTTATGTGCAGGCCATGACAAGTCCAAATTTGGGAAAAAGTGTACTTTAGGTCCCAGATATACCAGTATCGTTCAGTCTGGAGCATAAAAGTTGCCAGTATCGCTTGATACTGGTACGATTTTACTGTTCCATTATCGAGCGATACTAAAACGATTTTATGTTCCAGTATCGGGCGATACTTATACACATGCTACCAGTGTAATTTGTCCAGGGTGCGAATTCATATGAAATATTTGAATAGCAATATTGTTCCAATTCATCGTAAGTCTGATGTTTGTATATATGAGTTGACACTGTAAAAACTGATGCTACCAGTGTAATTTGCCCAGGGTGCGAATTCATTTTGAAAAATTTGAATAGCAATATTGTTCCAATTCATCGTAAGGCTGATGTTTGTATATGAGTTAACACTGTAAAAGCTGCTATACAAGCTAAAATTCGTATAGCAATTGCCCTTTGCGATGCAAGCGACGAATTCACACCCTGAATTTGTCCCAGAATGTGGTACTGGTACATAATTTTGTTCCAGTATCGCCCTATCCGATACCGGAACATTTATATGTCCCAGTATTGTCCGATACTGGAACACGTGACTTTTTGTTAACCGAATGGCTCTTGGTTCAGAAAATCAGCTCTTGGCTGTAAAAAGTCTCGCTATAAAATTCACCCTATGTTTATGGTGGATTGTGGGAATGTGAATTATCTCAAGTTTGTAGAATGTGATTGTTTGACTTTCTGGGACACAGCCATGGAGAATATCAAATAGTACATGTATAATGTTAAGTATTGATGACTACTTTAACACTTTCCACGCGGCTATTATTTTGCCATATACAAAACAGATTTTTCAGAAACCTTTCCCAACTTTCAAAGTTTATCTCAAGGATCATTGAACCAATACTAGACATGTTTGTACTTTGCAGTGTGATTCTAAATATAGTGATGAAATTCAATAATGTTGACATTATTGAATTTTTGAAACATTTTGGAATGTCGCCTGCCGAGTGGAAAGTGTGAAACTGCTTTACTATCAAATTCTAAACTCAAAGAAGTTAGCATATTTTCAATCCCTATATCTCGGATATACATATTGTGTAACATATCAATGGAAAGCTGATGTGTTTATCTTTTCTACAATACCAAATTTGTAGCAATCACTTATTTCAGTGTTCAGCCAAATCACCACTATTTTGTGCTTGAAAGAACAACTCTGCTATTTATGCAATGAAATTTTACATTTTACAGTGTACAACATGAAGAGAGATGCCCTATTACAAAATAGTGGTGGTTTTTGGATTGAGACCTTGCATTCTCAAACAATTGGGTGTGCACTGAAAAAGGTGATTGTTACAAATTTGGTATCATTGGAAAGATTAACACATTTGCTTTCCATTGATATACAACACAATTTGAACCTATAAAATATAGGCACTTGAAGAAGAAGAAAAATCCAAACTTTTCTGAGGTATTTATTTTGATTGTTCACTGTGTATGTATGCATTGTTCTTTAATTGTCCCTATTGAACACAGTGTGTTGAAGAATATAAGGGGTTATTGTGATGGCAAATTTCAAGTTCTCACCTTGTTTGGATTGTTCCATTTTATTTAAATAATGGAATAGCCTGAATTTGTAATAATATTTATATTGTAAGGCCAAATTAAATTAATTGTTTGTCTGAAAGCTCCTCTCCTGTTGTAAAACTAATGCGGAATGCGGGTTTTTTTCAAGGTTTTTTTTTTTAATATAAAATATTGAAATCCTTGTAAAAGTGAACTTTGTATTTAAGATGATGTGATCAATGAAAATCTGAAAAATCTGAAATTTTGGGATTTTTCTTTTAAAAAAAGTTTTTTTCAGATTTTGTTTTTCTAATGCGCATCAATAAACTAACGCGCGCGGGAGCTTTGAGACAAACAATTAAATTAATTTGGCCTAATGGGATATAAATAATGACATGGAAGTTGAAATCTCAATAATAAAGTACTTTGTTGACTGGAATTGCTTTAATGTGGACATTTAATTTATTTGTCTCAATCTGCTTAGGCCAACAACAAAAAAATTGTTATGTTGTCCTCGACCGCCCGCTCGTAAGATTTAGGGCCGCTCAGATATTTTTTTTTTTATGAGATATTTTTTTTCTTTTTCAGATTTTGTTCAGATTTTTTTTAAACAGTTTAAATGGCATTGAATATTAAATTAAGTGTTTATAACATATATGTGCGACTCTTAACCCTTTGAACACTGGCGGCCGGTATAAAGCCTAATATGAGTATCGTATATACACTGGCGGCCGGTATAAAGTTCCTGGTGTGTGCACACTGTTTACAATCAATTAAGGGATATCCCCATCGAATATAAACATGCCCTTTGACCCGGAGTGTACTTGTGGGCTACGGGCTGCACATAGTTGGTCTGGCAATGCGTTGAAGACTACATCTATGCTGGTAACTGGGGAGTTATTTCATCAATTTGGTCGGAATTTAGGAATTTTTCAATGGCGCCGTCCGTAGCAGATGTTTTAGCAAGGGTCATGGACTCTGATACGGAGGATATATATGATTCTGACAATAGTAATAAGGACAAACAAGACACAGTAAGCTTGAATATTGCAACTAAAAAAGTCCTAGTAACTGTTACGGCAACGTAACAGACAGTGACACTATGCCCTATTTAGGGGTATTTCGGCAGGGGTGTCAGGGTGGGGCTACCGTTTACTCAGGGGTGTCAGTGTTCAAAGGGTTAAGAGTGATTTCAACTTCTTGTTGGCTGAACTATGAGCTTCCGCTGGTAAAAGAAAATTTTTAAAAAAATTCTCTGAAAGTTGTGGAGGACAACATATTAAAAAATAAAAAAAAAATTGGCCTTAGGCCAAACAAAGAAGAAAGTCGGTGTTTTTAGAAATAGGCTATGAGGTATGCGTTTTTTGTTGGGGTTTTTTTGCGATTTTTTTTTCCTTTCTTGCTTATCCAAGCTTACAGAGAACTTTTTTAAACTTTTTTTTAAAATTCCAAAATAAATCAACAAAAAATCCAAAAAGAAAAAAAGAAGTAGTTTTTTAGCCCCCAGCGCATAGACCTACGCGCCGTAGCTCATTTCACATACCAATGCGGGCGGGCTTTTGAGACGGACCTTCTTCTTTGTTTGGCTTTAAACACTTTCACATGTTGTGTTCTGTGACGTTATGTCCCCGCAAGCACAACATTGTGCATTATATGTTAGAAAAATAATTATCGAGCCCAAAATAAAACCTGCCATCTCTCAACATGCAATTTTTAAAAATCGTGGCAATCAAAAGTCCCGGTGTCGATGACGTCATGGTTATTGGTGCCCAAATTTGCGCAAGTGCATTGTATAACTATGACTGCATCGACACCTGGACTTTTGATCACCGCAAATTTTAAAATTTGCATGTTGAGAAATGGCATTTTTTTATTCGTTATTTTGTCATAGGTATTATGTTTTGTTCTATATAAGTACGCGATTTGGCCTCGATAATTATTTTTCTAGCATAAAATGCACAATGGTGTGCTTGTGGGAGCCCTCTTTTAACAGAGGTTTTATTTGGTGTTATCACATCAATGTATGTAATCTGATGGACAGGGTGCACCGGTTATTTCTAACAAGGATTTCCCATTAGTACTCAACTCCCTGACTTCTAAACTGCTCACAAAAAGTTAGGAAACTTTTTTTAATCAAGTATATCTTTATTATTTATTACCCTCTTTGTATATGTTATATATCAATGGAAAGCTGAAGTGTTCATCTTTAAAATTATACCACATTTGCAATGATTACATGTTGCTGAACTTGGCCACATGAATGAGAATGAGGCAAAGTCACAAATCAAATGTGCCAAAATTACCGTTATCTGTGCTAAACAGTCAATAGGTAATGATCAATAATCACAACGGTCATGCTTGAGAACCATGAATGGTTTACAAAAAGATGTACACCAGGAGCACAACACACACAAGTTAAGGCCAAACAAAATAAAAGGTTCGTCTCAAAGCTTGCGCGCGCATTGGTTTTGAAATGCCAAAATACCGCGTCTGAAATGCAGAAAATTGTCAAATCAATTTTTTTTTTCCCTACAAATTTTTATTTCGAGTTTTTATTAAAAATATCGGCAGATTTTCCTTTTCTCAAACTTTTACATGACTCAGGTCTTCAAAAAACGCTGCACAATTGTTCTTATACACAACTACATCACAATATTCATTTCAAATAGAAAAAACAAATATCAGAAAGTGTCAACGATTGCAAATAGTAAGAGTAAAAATTGCAACAAAAAACAAAAAACAGCACGCGTCGCCCGATTTTGAAGTCTTCGCAAGCTTTGAGACAAACTTTTTTTTTGTTGGCCTAACCCTCATCTCTTTAGAAAACCATTGTTTGGGTATTTGCAAGACTGATAGCACAGATAACGGTAATTTTGGCACATTTGATTTGTGACTTTGTCTCATTGTCATTAAATTGGCCAAGTCCATCAACATGTCATCATTGCACATTTGGTATCATTTTAAAGAAGAACACTTCAGCTTTTCATTGATATGCAACATAATACAAGAGAGTAATAAATAATAAAAATATACTTGATTAAAAAAAGTTTCCTAACTTTTTGTGAGCAGTTTACCTCTAAAATCAACTCATGACTTTTGCAAATATGACACATCATTTCTTAAGGGATTTTCTACCAAAAAAACCCCACCTAAATGTAAATGCAACCCTGTATATAAATGTGGGTAAAAGGATTCTCTCCCCAACACACACCATCATTAATTGGATTTCCCACTAGTACTCAAGCCCCTGACTTATCTGCCTCTAAAATCAGCTCGTGATTTTTGCAAATATGACACAACATTTAAGGGGGCTGTTAAGTCTCCGGAATAGCCTCCGTAATACTACCGTAACTTCTTCATTAACATTTAATCCATATAAAATCCATATAAAAGTACATTTTTGGAAAGGAAATGAGTAAAAAAATCCAAATGATGACCAACAAATCACTGTGTTGGCTCAAAATTTGCTGCAAACGTAACAAAATCAGTTTTTGGTAAAAAATGCCGAAATTGCACCAAAATCATTGTAAGACCAAAATAAATGTAAAGTCCTGTGTACAAAATGTTGTAAAGTTGTCTTCCCTCCTAAACATACACACACCTACTTGAAAAGACTCATGCAATCCAGGTGTATTACCTATTTTCCATAGAGATTGCATTTTTACGCTCAATGGAATGCATACATATAATACTGCTTGGCTTGATTTAATAGGTTGAATTTAAAATGGAGCATTTCAGTGCTTATTTAATTACGCTACTTCACTTTAATGTGAACATTGGAACACAAACAAGGCATGTGCTGTTACTTCCAAAATCATGGTTTAAAGAGTGAAAATAAACTGTATTGCTAGCAGGACAGTTTATTTTCGTTCTAAATTCACTCTAAAACCATGATTTTGAAGTAATTAGGAATCGTATCACCCTGTAACTCGAGGCTATATTTATGATTTATGATCAGAAATGTAAATCTGCAAGAAAATCCTGCTTTAAAAAACAAATCAAGGATAGAGGGCTTCCCCTGGAAAAGATCGCATACTATGCCTTTAATGTGCTACTTTACCCATGGGGTGTGCGGCCATTGGAATGGATAAATACAATACTGCTAAAGTCTAATTATACGATTTGATGGTTAGAATTGAACTTGGAGCACTTTCAATAATTATGTGTTTCATGGAACCCATACAAGCAAGACTTCATTTGATGTTGACCTTGAAATCCATGTTGTCTACATTATGTGAATGTACTTTTTGGATGGATAACATACATCAAAAATAATTCAAGTTGATAAGTGCTATAAATGCCAAAACATGGGTATTGTAAATTGAAAGAAACTAAACTAAAATTGTAAAAGGTAGCCCCCAATTTTTTTCCTTCTTTTTCAGTCACCTCGTGAATTTCACGTAAGTGGTGGTGTAGGTGGTGGTGGTGGTGGTGGTGGGGGGGGGGGGGGGGGGGGGGGGGGGGGGGGGGGGGGGTGTCATTTACATGAAAAAGTGACGCACCTCGGTAAAGTGACGCACTATTTCCGGGTAGTGCATACAACTGACATGTGCATAACATCAAGTTGACCCCTTACCTGCAAACGGAATCCACCGTGTCTTGTCTTATAAGTATAATATGTTGACGAATAAAATGGTCTGTTCGATGTCAACTACACGGTATATCGCTAAAACACTACAGGTTCAAATCATATCAAGTTTACGTATTTTAAGCGCGTCTTGATATCCTCACAAATCCAACGCCTGTTGCTGCAACAAACGTGCTATCATCCTTTCAATCGAATCGTGGTTGGTGGACAATCTAGACATGACGCTATAAAAAGCAATGTAAACCACAGGTAGTATAGTATGCATGACTAATGATTATGTCGTTGGATATTCACGCACGGCACGCCAATTTGTTGTCAAATCGTATGAATTACCTGCTACCTGCTTGTGTACTATACATGTCATGGAACTGCATTGCCCTGGGGAAAATTGACATTTATTAACCCTAACCAGTAAAGCTAGTTTTTTGTGCGTATCGGGGGGAGGGGGGAAAAAGTGCTATTTTTTGGACCCGAAAAATCACCCAGCACCCCCCGGGATTCGATCGCCGGACCATCCGCACCCAAATCTGTCCCCCTACCGACTGAGCTAACTCCCTAGGTCACATGCGGCCACAAACTCCGTGGCCACATATGCCCGCGGTAGGTGACGTCATCGCGGCAATGCAGCAGCACGTGCCTGGAGATAGTTTCTGGCAGTGAGATTTAGTGAGATTCAGTGCGGTTAGGGTTATTGCACATCAAAAATTGACATTTATTAACCCTAACCAGTAAAGCTAGTTTTTTGTGCGTATCGGGGGGAGGGGGGAAAAAGTGCTATTTTTTGGACCCGAAAAATCACCCAGCACCCCCCGGGATTCGATCGCCGGACCATCCGCACCCAAATCTGTCCCCCTACCGACTGAGCCCGCGACTGAGCTAACTCCCTAGGTCACATGCGGCCACAAACTCCGTGGCCACATATGCCCGCGGTAGGTGACGTCATCGCGGCAATGCAGCAGCACGTGCCTGGAGATAGTTTCTGGCAGTGAGATTTAGTGAGATTCAGTGCGGTTAGGGTTAAGTCGTAGAATCAAACAAGTGTTTTGAATCAGGTGCGGCGCAGGTGATGAGAACAAGTTAATATAAATCAATATAAATGTCATCAGAAACCATAATCTCGTATTACAAACTAATACCTCTAAACTACTTTGGCGCTTTTACCATTTACAATTGTTGAATGACATCAGAGTAAGCATTGTGTTTTATCTAACAACAAGGTGAAGTTTTATTCTAATTTGAGTTCACTCCTTCACTCACCTACATTTAAAGATGGTCGACTAGAGGTATGTATAGGCCTTGCATAAGCATGATCCCTTGAACAAATGTTGCTTATGAACTAAGGGCTTTGATTGGCTGGCTCCTAAAATGCGGGGTAGGGTCATCAAATTATAAATGCTCCTAAGGATGCTAAGATTCGAACTAAAGCAGACTGTAGTATAGTTTTCAGAACTACGAGAGGAGAGTAAGAAGTGAGTCTTCTTAATTTGGCGGCTCATCGTTGATCATTGTCATAGTCAATTCGGCAGTACCGTGACGTCACATTGCACACTACAGTTGTGCGCTATATTAAAGTTGTGTATTAAAGGTATAGTATGTGATCTTTCCAGGGAACGCCCTCAACATCGAAAAGAAAATAGAAAGAAGATTTTCTTGCAGATTTACATTTCTGATCATAAATCGTACATACATTCCAAGTTACAGGGCGATACGATTCTTAATTACTTCAAAATCATGATTTTAGAGTGAAAATAAACTGTCGGATAACTCCGACAGTTTATATTTTTACTCTAAATTCACTCTAAAACCATGATTTTGAGGTAATTAGGAATCGTATCGCTCTGTAACTTGGAATGTATATATGATTTATGATCAGAAATGTAAATCTGCAAGAAAATCTACTTTCTAAAAAAAATAATGAATAGAGGGCGCTATCTTGAAAAGATCACATAATATGCCTTTAAGCTTGGTTAAAGAAGACATTGCAGTAAATTCCAAGTAAAATTGATCTATTAATAAGTTGAAAGTACTTTATTAGTTCTACTAAACCAGAATGGCATATGAGCAGGGGTGTGCCACTGAGCTTGCCGATCGGAGGCCACTTTTAAATTAAAATTTGGTCGGCATAGAACTGGTGGCGCTATACCAATCAGGCGTGATTGTAGTAGACGACACGACGCTGGCCACGCGTCTCTCTGACGACCCAATATGTAAACGGGAGTGCACTATTTTGAATTATTTTTAACAGTCATCGCCCGTTATCGATGACAATTTTTCTAATTATGATGAATTTGTCAAAATGATAAGATTAACATTCGCGATTACGTGTTATTCATTACGTATTCAACATTTAGGTTTCGCGTGGCCACCGTCGTCTGTGTAAATCCACAGCGCCCTCAAACCTATGCCGACCAAATATTACGTTAAACCTGGTTAAACATTGTTAAACGAGTTAAACGTCGGTCACCGACACATTCCGATGATTACCACATTTATGTAAATATGCAAAAGAGACCGTTTTCGCTACGTACGTTAGTATAGGACTTTCCTATCCCAAAATTAATAGTATCCCTGGTATGAGTACTAAGAAATATCACTCCGCTGGCTAATTTTGCTCATCATCGTGCGTATCGGTAAGTGGTGCTCTACATAATTTAGGTGTTTACAACACACACATTAGGTATAAGTAAAATAATGTAGTTTTTTTTTAACTATACATTATTTCACTAATACCTAAACTGCTCAAAAAAGGTTTGGAATATTTGTTCACAAGATTTTCAAATATCGTGGGATATGTTCATTAAGTGTTATAAACTGCTCACAAAAAGTATCGAAACACTTAGAAATGATCCAATATATAACGACTCGAAAGGGTATGCATCGCATTAATCAAAGCAAATAACCAAGTGCATAATTTTGTTCTGCGTATTTTGACACCTCGATCGATGAGATACGATGTTGCGGAGCGGAGTTTTTATGTCATTTCAATGGTCGTGGGTCCAGTTTCAATCACCCTATAGAAAGAGGTTCGCATTAATGATCAGATTCGTGATTTTTAATAGGGATGAGTGTCACCTTGGAAACTGGACCCACGATCATTGAAATGACAATAACTGCGCTCCGCAACATCGTATCTCAACGATTGAGGTGTCAAAATACGCAGAACAAAATTATGCACTTGGTTATTTGCTTCGATTAATGCATACCTTTTCGAGCCGTTATATATTGGATCATTTCTAAGTGTTTCGATACTTTTTGTGAGCAGTTTATATCCATGTAAAGCTGATGTGTTCATCTTTACAATTTTGAAGCAATCCCTTAGTGACCAGCTACTTGCTTGAGAACATGGGGTTGTTACAATGTCTGAATGTGCCAAAATCAAAACTATTTCGTGCTCAAAAGAACATCTTTGTCGTCTGTTCAATGAAGTAGTACAGTGTAGTGTGATGATCTATTGATTTTTAAGCACAACATAGTGTTGATTTTGGCACTTTCAGATTGCGACCTCCCCATGTTCTCAAGCATGTGGCTGTGCACTGGATCTGGAACAAGGGATTGCTTCAAATTGGATATCATTGTAAAGATGAACACATCAGCTTTTTAAAGATATATTACACTAAATGAACATATCCCGGGATATTTGATCAAATTGTTATTAAAAAAATATTCAAATTTTTGTTGTTGTTGAGCAGTTAAATACAGAAGTGGTGCGCGATACTGGTTTTTTTCCACGTTTATTTGAAATAGATACCTTGCTTTGAACTTCCATTATCTCTGTGACGATTGACTGCATATTGAGCTCATCTTAAAAAGAACCCGATTATTATTAAAAGATCATCAATAACAGGGTAATCATTATTGATTGGTAATATCATTGGTGAGGATCGTGTTTCCTCTCTTTATAGATCTGTCTTTGTTGTCAACAATGATCACGGGATCCGGGAGTGAGGACAATATGAGAAAACGTATTCATGGGATTTGATTCATAAGTGGAAGGAAGCGCGCCTGAATTTGTATGTCGACATGACCTCGTTTTATTCATAATTACTGGAAATTAAATACACGGCTTTAGCCAGTGATGGTGAAGCAGGCGTTCTTTTATATAATATTGACCGTGGTTCTGCAGGGTATAGAATATCAAGATGAAGCGCGGCCGACCTTTCTAATACTAATATATTCCAATCTGATTTCTTGTGATTACCCCTCGTCAACCTTTCATTATTTTATAGCACTTGAAGTTTTAACATTTTTTCAAACCTTTCTCAATTTTCAAAGTCTATCTCAAGGATAACTGAACCAATACTACTAGGCATGTTTGTACTTATTTCAATGCATTTCACATGATGATTCCAAATATGGTTATGAAATTTATCAATGTTTGGCCATGCGTTTTAAGTTGGGCCGGTCTCGTGTGACGAACTCAAAATTGGTGAATATCGCGTGTATTTTCATTTGAATGGCGATAACTTTTCTATACTAGGCAATACCCCCACAAAAGTATACATTTTCTTGATTAAAATTGTCTTAGGAGTTCAAAAATGCACTTAAAATTAACATAGGATGAACCCCTAGAAGGTTATGAATTTGAAAAGGTCAACAATTTATGAAAAAAATCTGCTGAGAAAAAAAAAATATGAAAAAAATTCTGCATACCCTACAAGGTTAATTATTGCAGATTTGAATTCCTGACAGTTAAAGCTTTCCAAGCATATGTAACTTTCTATATCTAGGTAATGTATACAGTATTTTGCACCGGGCTGGAAAAAATGTCATTTTGCGAAGACAAAAATCTGACATACGAGGGGCAGTCAATAAATAATGAAAGTGATCATGGTATGGGATGCATGAGTGATTCTATTGAGGGGATAATGTGATCAATACAAAGTATGAACCTTTGTCTTTCAAACAATACACTTTTGGATTTTTAAATGTGAACTATGACGTCATAGCACTGTCTCAAAGTAAGTACACTTGGGACACTGCTAAATCAGTTATTTGGCGGGAAATTTGAATTGTTTTTTATGAAACACGTGGTAAGAAGATTGCATAACATGACATCAGAAGCAGGTAAATCCCGATTTTTTTTCCGCATAAATATGATACTAAAGACAATAACCTTAATCCCTGTGTAATTTGGAATGTGTAGTATAAGAGGAAAAAGTAAGGAGAAGCAATTGAATAAAAGGTATACAAATATCAGTATTTCAAATAGCTAATTTTTATTTAAAAATGCCCAGTCAGTGAATCACTAATATGGCGGAAAATCAAACAATTTAGGAAAAATTCAAGCAATTAACCAGTTTGGAAGATTCCATATGATAGTTAACTAATTATCTGAACTTATTCGCATGAAACCTGCGGAAAAAATGCGCATGCGCAGACGGCAGATAATTTTGAAACGGGCCCAAAATGGCTAAAATCATGAAATTTACCAGATAAAAGCTTACTGTGCCTTCAAATTCTAATCAGAAATAATGAAAAATGTTTAAATCAATGTGTAAACATATTGTGATAGTCAAAATGAAGATATACAGGAATGTATCAATCAAAGATGGCTGCCACAACCTCTCTTATTACTGTTATCTTTAGAGCTACTAGATATGTATTGTGTAAGTAATCGTCATATAATTTCAATGGTTTGAGGAAATTTTATGAACAGCTCCTTTTGAAATCCCCACTATTATTGCTTTACATCCCACAACAATTTATTAAATTATAATCCCTCTATTGTTCTTTATCCTTTGTTGTTTTCTAAGGTATATTATTGTGGATTTTGCTAAATAAAAGCGTATTTGAGATGGTCCCTTCTTGTTCGTATTAAGGCATTCAGATCTTAAAAAGAGTGTCAAACAGAGATAAGTGTGTATTCTAACTATGTGCCAAGTGTTATCTGTTTTTATGCTTGCACTGCAAATGTATCAATCAACCCATTCAACATATTACATATCCAGCCAAATAATTGGCAGATTTCAGTCAGTGTCTGAAACCTATTGTGTTTATGTTAATGACGTTACATAACCAAAGGTATCTAACAATCCAAAAGTGTATTGTTTGAAAGACAAAGGTTCATACTTTGTATTGATCACATTATCCCCTCAATAGAATCACTCATGCATCCCATACCATGATCACTTTGCCTAACCGTATGTGCTGGTAAAAGACGCTGCGTCGGTACATATCCATCCAGTCATACACATGTAGTTCTTCAATGCATTGCGGGTCTGTAATTATTGATTAATTCTTTATTAATTAAGGTGATTACCCATTATGAAACATCTAAATTATTCAAATCAGTTTATTTACCAGAGTTTATGTACTTAGATGCAACAATTTCATTCCATAAACATGATTTATCTCAATTGCACTGAACTGTACTGTAGATGCCAAATTTGCTGCGCCGGACTCTCCTGCGCCGGACTCTCCTCCACCCCTGATGTTGGTTAATTAGCCATTAATTAACAAAAAATGACAAAATTTTAACACATGCTAATACTTTTATCTTCTTGCCCTGCATAAGAGCTTTATTTTGATACCAAATTTAGCTATGTAGGTGGTATCTTTATACAAGAAATTGAATAGACAATGTCATTTTTGATGTGCCGATGTCACAACTCCACCTTTTTGCAGGCCCAGTTCAAAACGCATGGCCGTTTACATTTTCGAAACATTTTATGTAATTTTGGAATGTCGTCTGCAGCTGCTTGTCGCGTGGAAAGTGTTAAGATTTGAAATAACCTGTTCGTCCGCCACATACATGATAGATTGAACGGGCAAATAAAGGGTTCAAAAAAAATTAAGTAGGCCTACCCATTTAAAATTAGATCACATTTGCTTGCATAACTCCACACACAATTGAACATTTTGAGAGATTAAAACATTTGAAAAACCTTTTCTGAAAACATCATTTGGGGGAAATGTGACTGTTTTGGGAAAAGTAAACATGATATTGAAAAGAAGAAAAAAAATTCATTGGTAGTCAAGCGTTTCCCCTTTTCATAAACGTTTCAATTTCTCAAATCATCTAAATAGTTATGCAAACAAACGTGATCTAATTTTAGGGGGGCTTACTTTTTTGAACCCTTTATCATCCCTTTATCATCCTATTCCCCCCCCCCCCCCCCCCCCCCCCCCCCCCACCGTCATACATCATTGTTGACTTAACTGGATTGCAATTATAGGTGAAAATACTTTTTAATCAAATGTTTTCTTCAAGAACGGCACATACCAGTCCTATAATATACATGAGTACCATCCACCGAGGTATTTCCGGTATGTGTACTTAAAGGTCATAATGGCGATCAGGTAATTTTACGCATGCAATTTGTGCACTGAACACACGGTCGGAGTATCGGAATTGTGATGTTTGCACTTGATCAAGCGAAACTTCGCATACAAAAGCAAAGAGGTAGTGTTGAAGCTCTATATACACGTCCCTGGTTAGACCTCATCTAGACTACGCAATACAAGCCTGGGCCCACTCCTGGAGAAGGACAAGACATCACTTGAAAAGTTCAAAGACGAGCAACTAAGTTAATACCCAGCAGACCTCATCCAAACATACAGGATATTGAATCAAATTGACAAGATATACCCCGACAGGATGTTCAAAAAGGCTGAACACTAGAAAACAAGAGGGCACTAACAGAAGTTTGCAAAATCAAGGTCCAGACTCGACATACGCAAATACTACAGTCCGAGAGTGGTGGACAAATGGAACCAACTACCTGAAATTGCCATCTTTACTTCAAGCAGAATCTAAGTAACTTTTTTAATGGACAAACATGTCTCCATAACCCTGCCACACTTCTCATCAATACTACTACTGTGGATGATAGTGTGACCTTCAAGGTATGTGCAAGGTATCTTCATTATTTCACTTTAATACCTAATTTGTGTAAACACCTGAATTATAAAGTACCACTTACCGATACGCACGATGATGAGTAAAATTAGCCAGCGGAGTGATATTTCTTAGTATTACGTCATACGTCATTAAGGTTTTGTAAAACTAAAAAAGTACTTTCAACTCATTATCCTTATTGACAGCTAGGCTGCTGAATTTAATTTATTACTCGTGATTATTACATTTTTGTGCTGACAAACAAGCATAGCGAGTACAGAATAATTACTGAGAGGCATAACACCTTGAACATGTTTAGTATCTCACTTCAGGCGCTTATTTTAACAATTTATATTTCGCCAGTGTTTATGAACATGATGAACAAGGGTGATTTTATGTGCCCATTGCTCTTGGTTCACCGTAGATTTCTGCAAAGCAGCAGGCGCTTTATTTTACAAAGTAGCTCTTGGCTGTACAAAGTCCCGGTACAAAGTCTCACTATCACGGTGGAATGGTTGGATTATTATCTAAATTTTGTGCAATTTGATTGTCTGACCTTCCACACAGCCTTGTAGAATATCAAATAGTACATGTACATGTATGTAAAGTATCGATCACACGGCTATTATTTTACCATAATATACAAAACAGATTTTTCAGAAACACCGATACGCACGATGATGATTAGGCCAAAAAAAAATAATTGTTATATTGGCGTAACCCGCCCGACCCTAAAAATACGCCCGACCCTACACTTTTTTCTTTTTTTTCAGTGAAAAAAAACAAAAAAAACCAACCGACCGACCCTAAAAAATAAAAAAAATGACAAAAATAAATGTTTTTTCTCGAACGAAATACGACGGTGCTCCTCGAATAAACGGAAATTCCTTCCGAAAATATGGTTTATTGTGTTTTATTTGTATATAGACTTGTGGGTATACACCACCATAGTCGCTTCCATT
Source organism: Ophiura sarsii (assembly GCA_035610835.1). NCBI lineage: Eukaryota > Metazoa > Echinodermata > Ophiuroidea > Amphilepidida > Ophiuridae > Ophiura > Ophiura sarsii. Next base: position 26,453,627 of record CM069449.1, read on the forward strand.
GAAACGTGTGTTAGAAACCCAGTGTTCAATCGCTTCTCCTGGGGTCTCCCTCCTTACCTAGGATTTTCATTTTGGTTGTAACATTTTCGTTTTTTTGTTTTCTTTAATATTATCAACATTTCATATGAGATCGACAGTCCCAGTTTTTCAGTAATTTTGATTTCGCAAAGCACCCGTCTTTTTAGTGCGTAAAAGACAGGAAAATCGGAGTTTCGGGTCGCTTCACACGTGTGATCAACCCTTCGCCCAAGAATAATTCATGACTTTTTACATTTCAGATTACAATCGTGAAGGTTTCAACTTTTTAATAAAACAAAATCTAAGAGCTATGGCGAAAATCTGGTCAAAATATTCACATTTGAAGCAGCAATCAAAGTTTTTTTAGGGACTTTAGTACCCCTGCACCCTGGCCCGCGGAAGGTTATGGTGGTGTGTACCCTTAGAAGATGACTGAAATTTGAAAATGATTAGTTTTTGTATTTCATCATCTTCCTAAGCATCTTACCAGCATATCCCGAAAATATCAGTTCAAATGATTCATTACTTTTCTAATAAGAGCAATTTTCTAGAGGCTATGCAATAGAAGTCGGGGGCTAAAAACCTCGATTTTCGCGTTTTGGCTGCATGCGCGCGCCATGCGTTGGTTTTGTCGTCTGTCGACTTATGTGTTAAAGTTCACCATTCAACTACCCTTCCCCTCGGTCTTTCCCCCCCCACCCCCACCCCCCCCCCCTCCACCCCAGGGTCTCAATTTCTGAGAAAAAAGAAGAAATAACTCGATCTCGGGCGCGATTTTCAAGTTGCTTTAATCGTAGGCCTAATCAATCATTCGCCGCGTGGCGACTATACATTTGGTTTGGCGCGTCGACAGTTAGGCAAAGGATCATTTATTGCCTATATATGATACCATAAGGAAGATGACGGTTACCATCAAAATTTCTCTTATAAGATGACTGAAATTTGAAAATGATTAGTTTTTGTATTTCATCATCTTCCTAAGCATCTTACCAGCATATCCCGAAAATATCAGTTCAAATGATTCATTACTTTTCTAATAAGAGCAATTTTCTAGAGGCTATGCAATAGAAGTCGGGGGCTAAAAACCTCGATTTTCGCGTTTTGGCTGCATGCGCGCGCCATGCGTTGGTTTTGTCGTCTGTCGACTTATGTGTTAAAGTTCACCATTCAACTACCCTTCCCCTCGGTCTTTCCCCCCCCACCCCCACCCCCCCCCCCCCCTCCACCCCAGGGTCTCAATTTCTGAGAAAAAAGAAGAAATAACTCGATCTCGGGCGCGATTTTCAAGTTGCTTTAATCGTAGGCCTAATCAATCATTCGCCGCGTGGCGACTATACATTTGGTTTGGCGCGTCGACAGTTAGGCAAAGGATCATTTATTGCCTATATATGATACCATAAGGAAGATGACGGTTACCATCAAAATTTCTCTTAGAAGATGACTGAAATTTGAAAATGATTAGTTTTTGTATTTCATCATCTTCCTAAGCATCTTACCAGCATATCCCGAAAATATCAGTTCAAATGATTCATTACTTTTCTAATAAGAGCAATTTTCTAGAGGCTATGCAATAGAAGTCGGGGGCTAAAAACCTCGATTTTCGCGTTTTGGCTGCATGCGCGCGCCATGCGTTGGTTTTGTCGTCTGTCGACTTATGTGTTAAAGTTCACCATTCAACTACCCTTCCCCTCGGTCTTTCCCCCCCCCCCCACCCCCACCCCCCCCCCCCCCCCCCCCCTCCACCCCAGGGTCTCAATTTCTGAGAAAAAAGAAGAAATAACTCGATCTCGGGCGCGATTTTCAAGTTGCTTTAATCGTAGGCCTAATCAATCATTCGCCGCGTGGCGACTATACATTTGGTTTGGCGCGTCGACAGTTAGGCAAAGGATCATTTATTGCCTATATATGATACCATAAGGAAGATGACGGTTACCATCAAAATTTCTCTTATAAGGGTATACACCACCATAGTCGCTTCCATTGAAACGTGTGTTAGAAACCCAGTGTTCAATCGCTTCTCCTGGGGTCTCCCTCCTTACCTAGGATTTTCATTTTGGTTGTAACATTTTCGTTTTTTTGTTTTCTTTAATATTATCAACATTTCATATGAGATCGACGGTCCCAGTTTTTCAGTAATTTTGATTTCGCAAAGCACCCGTCTTTTTAGTGCGTAAAAGACAGGAAAATCGGAGTTTCGGGTCGCTTCACACGTGTGATCAACCCTTCGCCCAAGAATAATTCATGACTTTTTACATTTCAGATTACAATCGTGAAGGTTTCAACTTTTTAATAAAACAAAATCTAAGAGCTATGGCGAAAATCTGGTCAAAATATTCACATTTGAAGCAGCAATCAAAGTTTTTTTAGGGACTTTAGTACCCCTGCACCCTGGCCCGCGGAAGGTTATGGTGGTGTGTACCCTTAGAAGATGACTGAAATTTGAAAATGATTAGTTTTTGTATTTCATCATCTTCCTAAGCATCTTACCAGCATATCCCGAAAATATCAGTTCAAATGATTCATTACTTTTCTAATAAGAGCAATTTTCTAGAGGCTATGCAATAGAAGTCGGGGGCTAAAAACCTCGATTTTCGCGTTTTGGCTGCATGCGCGCGCCATGCGTTGGTTTTGTCGTCTGTCGACTTATGTGTTAAAGTTCACCATTCAACTACCCTTCCCCTCGGTCTTTCCCCCCCCCACCCCCACCCCCCCCCCCCCCCCCCCTCCACCCCAGGGTCTCAATTTCTGAGAAAAAAGAAGAAATAACTCGATCTCGGGCGCGATTTTCAAGTTGCTTTAATCGTAGGCCTAATCAATCATTCGCCGCGTGGCGACTATACATTTGGTTTGGCGCGTCGACAGTTAGGCAAAGGATCATTTATTGCCTATATATGATACCATAAGGAAGATGACGGTTACCATCAAAATTTCTCTTAGAAGATGACTGAAATTTGAAAATGATTAGTTTTTGTATTTCATCATCTTCCTAAGCATCTTACCAGCATATCCCGAAAATATCAGTTCAAATGATTCATTACTTTTCTAATAAGAGCAATTTTCTAGAGGCTATGCAATAGAAGTCGGGGGCTAAAAACCTCGATTTTCGCGTTTTGGCTGCATGCGCGCGCCATGCGTTGGTTTTGTCGTCTGTCGACTTATGTGTTAAAGTTCACCATTCAACTACCCTTCCCCTCGGTCTTTCCCCCCCCCCCACCCCCACCCCCCCCCCCCCCCCCCCTCCACCCCAGGGTCTCAATTTCTGAGAAAAAAGAAGAAATAACTCGATCTCGGGCGCGATTTTCAAGTTGCTTTAATCGTAGGCCTAATCAATCATTCGCCGCGTGGCGACTATACATTTGGTTTGGCGCGTCGACAGTTAGGCAAAGGATCATTTATTGCCTATATATGATACCATAAGGAAGATGACGGTTACCATCAAAATTTCTCTTATAAGGGTATACACCACCATAGTCGCTTCCATTGAAACGTGTGTTAGAAACCCAGTGTTCAATCGCTTCTCCTGGGGTCTCCCTCCTTACCTAGGATTTTCATTTTGGTTGTAACATTTTCGTTTTTTTGTTTTCTTTAATATTATCAACATTTCATATGAGATCGACGGTCCCAGTTTTTCAGTAATTTTGATTTCGCAAAGCACCCGTCTTTTTAGTGCGTAAAAGACAGGAAAATCGGAGTTTCGGGTCGCTTCACACGTGTGATCAACCCTTCGCCCAAGAATAATTCATGACTTTTTACATTTCAGATTACAATCGTGAAGGTTTCAACTTTTTAATAAAACAAAATCTAAGAGCTATGGCGAAAATCTGGTCAAAATATTCACATTTGAAGCAGCAATCAAAGTTTTTTTAGGGACTTTAGTACCCCTGCACCCTGGCCCGCGGAAGGTTATGGTGGTGTGTACCCTTAGAAGATGACTGAAATTTGAAAATGATTAGTTTTTGTATTTCATCATCTTCCTAAGCATCTTACCAGCATATCCCGAAAATATCAGTTCAAATGATTCATTACTTTTCTAATAAGAGCAATTTTCTAGAGGCTATGCAATAGAAGTCGGGGGCTAAAAACCTCGATTTTCGCGTTTTGGCTGCATGCGCGCGCCATGCGTTGGTTTTGTCGTCTGTCGACTTATGTGTTAAAGTTCACCATTCAACTACCCTTCCCCTCGGTCTTTCCCCCCCCACCCCCACCCCCCCCCCCCCCCCCTCCACCCCAGGGTCTCAATTTCTGAGAAAAAAGAAGAAATAACTCGATCTCGGGCGCGATTTTCAAGTTGCTTTAATCGTAGGCCTAATCAATCATTCGCCGCGTGGCGACTATACATTTGGTTTGGCGCGTCGACAGTTAGGCAAAGGATCATTTATTGCCTATATATGATACCATAAGGAAGATGACGGTTACCATCAAAATTTCTCTTAGAAGATGACTGAAATTTGAAAATGATTAGTTTTTGTATTTCATCATCTTCCTAAGCATCTTACCAGCATATCCCGAAAATATCAGTTCAAATGATTCATTACTTTTCTAATAAGAGCAATTTTCTAGAGGCTATGCAATAGAAGTCGGGGGCTAAAAACCTCGATTTTCGCGTTTTGGCTGCATGCGCGCGCCATGCGTTGGTTTTGTCGTCTGTCGACTTATGTGTTAAAGTTCACCATTCAACTACCCTTCCCCTCGGTCTTTCCCCCCCCCCCCCCCCACCCCCACCCCCCCCCCCCCCCCTCCACCCCAGGGTCTCAATTTCTGAGAAAAAAGAAGAAATAACTCGATCTCGGGCGCGATTTTCAAGTTGCTTTAATCGTAGGCCTAATCAATCATTCGCCGCGTGGCGACTATACATTTGGTTTGGCGCGTCGACAGTTAGGCAAAGGATCATTTATTGCCTATATATGATACCATAAGGAAGATGACGGTTACCATCAAAATTTCTCTTATAAGGGTATACACCACCATAGTCGCTTCCATTGAAACGTGTGTTAGAAACCCAGTGTTCAATCGCTTCTCCTGGGGTCTCCCTCCTTACCTAGGATTTTCATTTTGGTTGTAACATTTTCGTTTTTTTGTTTTCTTTAATATTATCAACATTTCATATGAGATCGACGGTCCCAGTTTTTCAGTAATTTTGATTTCGCAAAGCACCCGTCTTTTTAGTGCGTAAAAGACAGGAAAATCGGAGTTTCGGGTCGCTTCACACGTGTGATCAACCCTTCGCCCAAGAATAATTCATGACTTTTTACATTTCAGATTACAATCGTGAAGGTTTCAACTTTTTAATAAAACAAAATCTAAGAGCTATGGCGAAAATCTGGTCAAAATATTCACATTTGAAGCAGCAATCAAAGTTTTTTTAGGGACTTTAGTACCCCTGCACCCTGGCCCGCGGAAGGTTATGGTGGTGTGTACCCTTAGAAGATGACTGAAATTTGAAAATGATTAGTTTTTGTATTTCATCATCTTCCTAAGCATCTTACCAGCATATCCCGAAAATATCAGTTCAAATGATTCATTACTTTTCTAATAAGAGCAATTTTCTAGAGGCTATGCAATAGAAGTCGGGGGCTAAAAACCTCGATTTTCGCGTTTTGGCTGCATGCGCGCGCCATGCGTTGGTTTTGTCGTCTGTCGACTTATGTGTTAAAGTTCACCATTCAACTACCCTTCCCCTCGGTCTTTCCCCCCCCACCCCCACCCCCCCCCCCCCCCCCCCCCCCCTCCACCCCAGGGTCTCAATTTCTGAGAAAAAAGAAGAAATAACTCGATCTCGGGCGCGATTTTCAAGTTGCTTTAATCGTAGGCCTAATCAATCATTCGCCGCGTGGCGACTATACATTTGGTTTGGCGCGTCGACAGTTAGGCAAAGGATCATTTATTGCCTATATATGATACCATAAGGAAGATGACGGTTACCATCAAAATTTCTCTTAGAAGATGACTGAAATTTGAAAATGATTAGTTTTTGTATTTCATCATCTTCCTAAGCATCTTACCAGCATATCCCGAAAATATCAGTTCAAATGATTCATTACTTTTCTAATAAGAGCAATTTTCTAGAGGCTATGCAATAGAAGTCGGGGGCTAAAAACCTCGATTTTCGCGTTTTGGCTGCATGCGCGCGCCATGCGTTGGTTTTGTCGTCTGTCGACTTATGTGTTAAAGTTCACCATTCAACTACCCTTCCCCTCGGTCTTTCCCCCCCCCCCCCACCCCCACCCCCCCCCCCCCCCCCCCCCCTCCACCCCAGGGTCTCAATTTCTGAGAAAAAAGAAGAAATAACTCGATCTCGGGCGCGATTTTCAAGTTGCTTTAATCGTAGGCCTAATCAATCATTCGCCGCGTGGCGACTATACATTTGGTTTGGCGCGTCGACAGTTAGGCAAAGGATCATTTATTGCCTATATATGATACCATAAGGAAGATGACGGTTACCATCAAAATTTCTCTTATAAGGGTATACACCACCATAGTCGCTTCCATTGAAACGTGTGTTAGAAACCCAGTGTTCAATCGCTTCTCCTGGGGTCTCCCTCCTTACCTAGGATTTTCATTTTGGTTGTAACATTTTCGTTTTTTTGTTTTCTTTAATATTATCAACATTTCATATGAGATCGACGGTCCCAGTTTTTCAGTAATTTTGATTTCGCAAAGCACCCGTCTTTTTAGTGCGTAAAAGACAGGAAAATCGGAGTTTCGGGTCGCTTCACACGTGTGATCAACCCTTCGCCCAAGAATAATTCATGACTTTTTACATTTCAGATTACAATCGTGAAGGTTTCAACTTTTTAATAAAACAAAATCTAAGAGCTATGGCGAAAATCTGGTCAAAATATTCACATTTGAAGCAGCAATCAAAGTTTTTTTAGGGACTTTAGTACCCCTGCACCCTGGCCCGCGGAAGGTTATGGTGGTGTGTACCCTTAGAAGATGACTGAAATTTGAAAATGATTAGTTTTTGTATTTCATCATCTTCCTAAGCATCTTACCAGCATATCCCGAAAATATCAGTTCAAATGATTCATTACTTTTCTAATAAGAGCAATTTTCTAGAGGCTATGCAATAGAAGTCGGGGGCTAAAAACCTCGATTTTCGCGTTTTGGCTGCATGCGCGCGCCATGCGTTGGTTTTGTCGTCTGTCGACTTATGTGTTAAAGTTCACCATTCAACTACCCTTCCCCTCGGTCTTTCCCCCCCCACCCCCACCCCCCCCCCCCCCCCCCCCCCCCCCCCTCCACCCCAGGG
>CM069449.1:26460996-26800800 GCA_035610835.1 Ophiura sarsii
AAACAATTTTACATGTAGTATTGTAATAATACTTAAAATAATGTCCAGCTCGTTCCTCTTTGTTTTTATGTGTGTAGACTGTAAAGGTAGTCCGTATTGTATAATAGATACAATCATTTCGATCATTCAACTCATGCACAGACGACACACAGTCAGGGCGTATTTTCAATTGTGCTAGCCGGCCTTACATCCATACGCAATCATCAAAAATTCAAGATAGCCTATTTCACGCGCGCATATTTTGCGAAGCTGCGTCCAGATCATAAATTCGCGAACAACTATGCATGCATGCGCGCCACGATTGACCAATCAGGTCGGGCGGTCATTTTGTTTTTAAACGCCCGGTAAGCACTGACTAGGCACCAAGACGAATCTTGCCTAGTTTAAAAAAAAATAGATTTGCGTAGATTGATGCGCTTTACTCCGTAAAGTAGTTCAGGTTGTAAACCAGGCAAGATTCTTCTTACTGCACTGACTAGGACGAATATTAACGATATCCTAATGGAAGCAACGTAATATTATTGGCTATAACAGCGCCTCGGAGTAGGCAACCTGCAATCTTGGAAAAAGTTGATCGATCAATTGGGACACCTTGAAGAACTGCTGAAGAAATTAACAGTCTTCAACATTGCAAGGGGGTGTTAGTTTCCCGTTGATAATGAGTATAAAGCGTTTCAATACTTTCCAGGATTGACGACGGTGGACGAATAGCTGTACATTTTGAATATCCTTTGGTTTCAATTTTCAATGTAAAAATGGATATGACCCAAGTTGGATACAGCTCCAAATTGAACCAGCCATTCATTAACCGTTTGTTCCATTTATAATTTAACCTTGAATATTCGAGCCCATATCTGGCATCGTCTGATTAGTTTTATTAGAAATATCATGGTTGGCATTGCTATCTTTAGTAGATAGCAAACATTCCTTTGGCTGAAATTGATGTATTCAGCAAATAGCACTATAGTATACTTGGCCATCACGAGACAGTGACGTAACCGCGTATTCTAATAATTGCAGCACATAACTCGCGCGCCTACTCGTGGCGCTGGCGTATACACACACACGTTAAAAGGCGGAAGATACCTGTTAAGTTACGTCACTGTCCAGAGGAAGCCAAATAGAGTATAGCAAGCAATTTATGCTGATACTATGGTTGGCATTGCTATCTTCGTTAGATAGCTAACATTTCTATGGTTGAAATTGATGTGTTCAGCAAATAGCAAGCAATTTATGCTGACACTATCATGGTTGGCGGCATTGCTATCCTCGTTGGAAAGCAAACATTTCTATGGCCGAAATAGATGTTTTCTGCAAATAGCAAGCAATTTATGCTGACACTATGGTTGGCATTGCTATCTTCGTTAGATAGCAAACATTTCTATGGTTGAAATTGATGTGTTCAGCAAATAGTAAACAATGTAGGCTGATACTATAATGGTTGGCATTGCTATCTTCAGTATATAATATAACATTCAATTTCATCACAAAGATACCACAATTTAAGAAGACAAGTCCCATAGTTGGTGCAATTGTAATTTCTTATAAATATTTATTCAACAAGCAAATAAAACAATAACAAAACAGTCCTATTAACACAATGTATACAAATCCAATGGCATACGATTTGAATGCAGGTCAAGTGAGTTGGGATACGGTGATTATCATTAATGAAAATTTCAAATCTTTTCAAAAACTAAACTGGATATCAATGAGTGTAACCACATGTCATTATTAGTAACTAACTATACACATTCATAAATACAAAATATAAAAGGCATCACAAAATTGTAGGCATGGATATCGAAAATCAATGGCAGTGCTTAAATAGACCCATCATTAAAACAATTGACCATCGCCAGGCACGACTATGAATATCATGTGAACAATTCTGAAATCACTAGTTTTGTACATATCCCTATGGGCCTCTATTTATATTTAGTAGTGTGCATTCTTATGAACCCATCATTGTATGAGACATGTGTGGTTACCAGTTTAATGCAATTATTGTGCTATGGGGCACATTCGCCCTTCCATGATGGGGCATGTTTGCCCATGGGGGTTAACATGATATGATTTGTATAATTTCAAAACTGTAATTAACCTAATCATAAAAATTGCTATCTAGAATGGAATATTACTAAAAATAGAAGATATTTTAAAATGTAGCATTTATTATCACTTCAAAATTCTAAATGAGTATATTCCACAAAAGTGACCCCATCCTTAAAGGTATATTATGTGATCTTTCCAGGGAACGCCCTCAACATCGAAAAAAAAATTGAAAGCAGATTTTCTTGCAGATTTACATTTCTGATCATATATCGTACATACATTCCAAGTTACAGGGCGATACGATTCTTAATTACTTCAAAATCATGGTTTTAGAGTGAAAATAAACTGTCGGGTTAACACAATAGTTTATATGTGATGCGATCTGTGAAAACCCGCCACATGGTGGAATTTTTCATATTGGAGATATTTATATCATAAGAAAGCTAAAACTGTGCTGATTACAAAACTGTTTCGATCAGTTTTCTACGATCACTACAAAAAAGTTATGAGTGAATGATGAGTGTGATGTCATCAAAAGCTACAAAACATGAAATCATGAAAACAGGCCAAAAAAGATACATAATTCAATATAATAACATTATAAGGTTAATATTAAAAGTGACTTAAGTAAGTTTTTGAAGGTGAAATTTCATGAAAGATGATGACACAAAGTAATGGAAACTAATTTTCTTTAAACAATTCTATAAAAAAAAATGTTTTTTTAAATTTTTTATCTTTTTACATTTTTATTTTACCCATAATCCCTAGTTCACATTTTGCGACATCCGACGGGTTTTGTCAGATCGCATCACATATTTTCACTCTAAATTCACTCTAAAACCATGATTTTGAGGTAATTAGGAATCGTATTGCTCTGTAACTTGGAATGTATGTACGATTTATGATCAGAAATGTAAATCTGCAAGTAAATCTACTTTCTAAAAAAAAAATCATGAATAGAGGATGAATAGAGGGCGCTCTCTCTGGAAAAGATCACATAATATGCCTTTAAATGTTGGACTCCCTAAATTTTATTTTGGAAGAATCACATTGCACAACAAATGTGTAGGCCTATATTCATTTGATACACACTACTTCATGAAGCCTAATTTAATGGAGCCCATGGCTAACTTGCCTGGCCTCTGGATTAAACCGGGGGACAGTTCACCATTTTGAAACACCAGTCTTTATCTTTTACTCATCCCTTTACAGTAGGGCATAGGGTACTGAAATTGTGGTCATATCTGTTGCCAAGATATCAATCTTTCATTAAATGTCAATAAGTCCATTTAATCTTTAAAATCGACATCTCTATGCCATTTCGAAAGAGCAAACACTCCCTTCTCACCCTACATTTTGGCACTAATAAGTTTCTAACAAATTTGACCATCACAACTTGACGATTCCCCATCTCAAATGAAACGACAGTGACTGGCGTCGACATGCCACTGCGATATTTGTGGGCAATTAACACATTAATTAAAGAGTTGTTGTTGTTGTTGCTATGATCTCTTCTTCACATCAAGATATTTTGATACTGGCAAAGGTGGTTACCACCTGCCAGTCTGTGTAATGGGTAAATTTGTTGTGACCATGTGCTTCTAAAATAAGAACCATTGGAATTATGCAACTCAAACTCTTGAATGTGACAATTTTAAGGATGACCTTTCATGTAAAATAGAAATCATCAAGTTAAACACAATAAACTTGTTCAGATATTCTCTCAATACTTCAAATTTGAAATAAAACTATGGCATTAATTATGGGTTCAGAATATTAAAGATAACATAGGGGCTATATGTCATCATGGCATGATCTTTTGTAAACACAAACTATTAAACGTTGAGTGAAGTTTAATTTTGAATTTGTACTCAATTTGACGGTCACATTTAGTCTGGTGGAATGCCCCATATCCAGTTAAAAGTGACCTCAACAGTTAGTGGTTTTGATCAACTCCAGCATGTCTATGGTGTATGGCAATACCATTGGTATAAAATGAGCCCACTTCAATAGAACCCTGTACATTATCTATACAAGGCAAACAAAGGTGGAGTTTCAAGGCCTTGATGCTCTATACATCTAAAATGTTGGATGCAATATAACCATAATAGTGGCTGAGAAAAACAATATGATGATGTCGTTAAGGTATTGCTATCCTATCATCATTCTGTCCTCTGGCAGTTGATCATTGATTTCAACACTGGGAGCTTTAGGGTTAAAATCATATAAAACTCTTATTAAAATCCAGAATCCAAATGACGCTTTTATCGGCATCATCAACTGCAGTGACCAGGGGTGGTGGTAGTTGCTTCACGGAAACGAAGCTAGTTTCTAATGGAGTACCCACGTTTACCTTCCATAGCAAGCTGTCCACGTCTAAGACAGGCATTGGCATCCACTCTATTTTGGCAAGGTTATAAGTAGTATGGCCATCAAAGATATTGACAAAGTGGAGTATCTGCCCAAACTGAGGCTTTCTCCCATCTACACCACGCACAGTGAATGAGGAAACGGTGCGTTTTGCCTCCTTCTTGCAAGAGAATTGGTTCTGTCGTGGGATGACATTGGTTGCTTTGAATTCATGTTACAGGTAACGACATCATGAATATCCATGGACTTTGAACTCTCTGATTCAGGAGGTGTAAGTTGATGAGCCGCTAATGGTCCTGTTGAGAAAAAGAGAAACAATTAAAGGCATTTAATACCGTATTGACCAACACAAACCAAACATCCTCACATTCCACCCAGACATTATTGTAATATTTGACTGTTACATACATGGATTGTAATTGATACTACACACTCCAAATACATTGTGTGTTTCTTATAGGTCAATAAATGTGTTGTTTCGAGAGAAAATTAGACAAATCAATGCACACGCTATTATATTGTGAGTATATGTTGAGCGTGCATGTACCACCCAAATTCAAGGTTATTTATCAGAGAACAACCTATATGGAAAAATGCAGAGTGCCTATAGGTGTAATCATAGCACAGAAACAGCGCTTCTTTGTGTCTATAATCATGATAATAACCTACTTCTCGCTGCTGATAAGGGTCATGAAGTCATTCTCATTCTATTGGACTACTCGGCTGCTTTTGACACCATAAATCACCAAATACTGTTAGAGCGTAATTCAGTAAACAATGATCTCATATACTTACGTCCAGTTCTAGCCAGACGAGGAACGTCATTCCCATCAACCAACTCCATAGTCCATCTGAGGATATCACACCCTTCATCATCATGAACTGACATAGCTCAAATATCTGTTATGGTAGAAACACAATATACAATCATCCACACATTACTATGTAATTGCTGAAAATATGAGTTGTAGACTTACTCATTTGAACAATGTCTGTGAAAATGTGGTCAACTACATTAAGCCTTCAGCGGTACAAATGAGCCTTATGTGTAATTTAAAGAAAACTGCATGCAGGCACTAAATAGCCAAGCTTATTTATTATTTAATATGAATTATCAAGTGATTCATCTTAGTTAAATGACACATTCATGGTCATTCAGATTATCCCAATAAGATAGTTATTGCATAACATCTATTTGGTCTTATATTGCACAAAAACACAAGTATGTTTGCAGTAGCTAGGCTTAACAGTGAAACGCGGTTATTTGCTCAAATTCATAGTGGCGATTCATTTGAAATTATTTAGTCAAATCATTTTTGATACTCTTATGCTCGCTAAAATGTGATTTTCGCCACGGATTTTCACTATTGTGTTTGCCGTATGTGGCCAATGGCGACCTTGAAACATGTTGGACTTAATTTCTACAAAGATGGCGCCCTAACAATAATTGTTTACGTTTTTTCTGTTAAAAAATATATGCGCATTAATCAAGCGTCTCAGTGAAATGTGCGCACACTACTACTGGAAACAAACTTGTTTTTGGGGTGGATTTTTGCCTTATCATTGTTTGAATATTTGTTGTCTTTTCAAGGCTGAAATTTGCCCATGGACAATTCGCAAGTAACCAATAACCCTAACCAGTAAAGCTATGTTTTTCGTGCGTATCGGGTGGAGGGGGGAAAAGCTAAGAATTCCCGCCGACATATGCCTGGGGTAGGTGACGTCATCGAGGCAATGCCAGCACCACGTGCGCGGAGATAGTTTCTGGCAGTGAGATTTAGTGAGATTCAGTGCGGTAAGGGTTATTGAACACGAAAAATTGACATTCAATAACCCTAACCAGTAAAGCTATGTTTTTCGTGCGTATCGGGGGGAAGGGGGGAAAGTACTATCTTTTTGACCCGAAAAATCACCCAGCAACCCCCGAGATTCGATCGCGGGACCATCCGCACCCCAGTCTGTGCCCCTACCAACTGAGCTAAACTCCCAGCGCATATGCCGGCTAAGTATTCCCGCCGACATATGCCTGGGGTAGGTGACGTCATCGAGGCAATGCCAGAACCACGTGCGCGGAGATAGTTTCTGGCAGTGAGATTTAGGAAGATTCAGTGCAGTAAGGGTTCTAAGCAAGCAACAAGTTTAGTACAGGGTGTCCCTAAAGTGTTGATACCTTTTGGATAGAGGTAACTTGTTTGATGCCAAAATTGACTTCTTGTTCGAGGTCATGTGAAGTTGGGTCACATAACTCACAAAACCGTACAATTGTTGAACTTGCAGGAGGCAAGGCGTGTGTAGCCAAAAAGCTTTTACTAATTCAATTTTGTGCACAACTTTGATAGCATAATATTCATATTAATAATAATAATAATAATAACGGTGCTTATATAGCGCATTTCCAAAAATTGATCATTGAGCTTTACATCAATTACATATATAAATGGATATTAAGGACTTTTCATTCTGAAATTAAAAAGAACCATTGTGGAAAACCTTTTTTCTTTCTCTTCACTGCCTCTTTTGCTCCCTTCACTTAACTCTTTACCTGACATAGACGCATTAATGCGGCAAAACGACCTGTTTACGTTTTACCCTATAACTCGTTAACCAAACATCGGAAGTATGGCAAACTATACCTTTTTGGAATCCTTGTGCTCAGCCAAACAATTTGGTATGCCTTTGAGTGTAATTGAAGGCATTTTAATTTTTGTGCCCCTGTATGGCGGCCATTTTGGATTTTGGGCTTACGGTATATTTATCTTGCTGGCTGATCGTACACGATTCTGGTCGTTGCGCCATAACCGAATAACCCACTACAGCAAATTTGGTATCAAAATGTTCAGAATTATAATACCCATCTCTTGAAAGCATTTTGAAGGGCTCAAGTAGTATAGTTTTCATACAGGACTACTAAATATTTGTAAAAAAAGATGTTACAAAAATTGCATGCTGGGTAACGGTTACCATGGCAACCGCCACAATCGTCCGGTATCGTTGAAATTTTCACAGAAGTGTCCGGCCATTCATAAGCTTTCAGAATATATATAGTTTTACTACCTTACAGAGTCTCATATTCAAATTATAAGTTGATATTTACATGCATGTGCAAATTCACAATTTTCTCAAAAAATAATTTGTCAGGGAAAGAGTTAAGCTCATTACTACATGTTTATATGAAATTGCAGTTTTACAGTTAAGAATACTTTCTTCTGAACTTTGGCAACACAGAGAGCTGTGATTGTATGCTTGGTATCAACTCATTTAACAAAGAAAGTAAAGCTTTACAGGGTATCAACACTTTTGGGACATTGGATCCAAATTATGACTCTGATAGACCAAAAGGCTACACACAAATTATGACATACGGTTGGTGACTTACTCTGTATGACTCCATAACAGAAACTTCAGGGTCCTTTCTGTTGTGAATTCGTCCCTGTAAGAAACTCATGAATCTCTCAAATGCACACATGGACCACCCATGAGACGGACCACACATTACAATATCACCAGGTATATGTTGCAGCTGATGCACCAATATGGTCTGTAAAATAGAGCAAATAAGATAGAAATATCAGAAAATTAGAACTGCTGAATACCTCATCAGGTCACATAGAATCTGACCAAATTACCCCGATGTCATCGGATAAACCGTCACACAGAATCATACCAAATTGCCATGTCTTCATCAGGTAAATACATGAAAAAACAGAATCAGACTGATTCTGTGAAATGTTTTTACCCGATGACATCATGGCAATTTGGTCTCAGGGGCGGACTGGCCACTGTGGCGATCGCCACATGGGCCGCTTGGTTTTGGGCCTCTCAGGGCCGGTTACTCATATTTTGCGGCCGTGCGAACATTTGTGACTGTGCGAAATTTTGTGACCGTGCGAAATTTTGTGACCGTGCGAAAATTTCTGACTGTGCGAAATGTTGTGACTTTTTTTGACCCTACCCCCCCCCCCCCCCCCCCCCCCCACTTACGTGAAATTCACGAGGTGACTGACTGGGAAAAAATTTGGGGCAACCTTTTACGAACATTTACTACCGGGACGACATACTTCTGCCACGGCCGCTTTCAGGTCCCAGTCCGCCCCTGTTTGGTCTGATTCTGTGTGACATGTTTTTGGTTTGATTCTGTATGACATGCTTTTGGTCTGATTCTGTATAACATCATGGCAATTTGGCCTATTATGTGCGACTTGTTTTACCCAGATTACATCAGGGTAATTTGGTCTGAATCTGTGTGACAAACATGTTTTATACCCGATGAGATCATGGCAATTTGGTCCGATTCTGTGTGACATATTAAGGTAATTTGGTCTGAATCTGTGTGACATGTTTTATACCCGATGAGATCATGGCAATTTGGTCCGATTCTGTGCGACTTGTTTTATTCAGATAACATCAGGGTAACTTGGTCTGAATCTGTGTGACATGCTTTATACCCGATGAGATCATGGCAATTTGGTCCGATTCTGTGTGACTTGTTTTACCCAGATAACATCAGGGTAATTGGTCTGAATCTGTGTGACATGTTTTATACTCGATGAGATCATGGCAATTTGGTCCGATTCTGTGTGACTTGTTTTACACAGATAACATCGGGGTATTTTGGTTTGATTCTGTGTGACATATTAAGGTAATTTGGTCTGAATCTGTGTGACATGTCTTATACCCGATGAGATCATGGCAATTTGGTCCGATTCTGTGTGACATATTAAGGTAATTTGGTCTGAATCTGTGTGACATGTTTTATAACCGATGAGATCATGGCAATTTGGTCCGATTCTGTGTGACTTGTTTTACCCCGATAACATCAGGGTAATTTGGTTCGATTCTGTGTGACATATTAAGGTAATTTGGTCTGAATCTGTGTGACGTGTTTTATAACCGATGAGATCATGGCAATTTGGTCCGATTCTGTGTGACTTGTTTTATCCAGATAACATCAGGGTAATTTGGTTCGATTCTGTGTGACATATTAAGGTAATTTGGTGTGAATCTGTGTGACATGTTTTATACCCGATGAGATCATGGCAATTTGGTCCGATTCTGTGTGACTTGTTTTACCCAGATAACATCAGGGTAATTTGGTTCGATTCTTTGTGACATATTAAGGTAATTTGGTCTGAATCTGTGTGACATATTTTATCATGGCAATTCGGTCCGATTCTGTGCGACTTGTTTTACCCAGATAACATAGGGGTAATTTGGTCTGAATCTGTGTGACATATCTTATACCCGATGAGATCATGGCAATTTGGTCCGATTCTGTGTGACTTGTATTACCCAGATAACATCAAGGTAATTTGGTCTGAATCTGTGTGACATGTTTTATACCCGATGATATCATGGCAATTAGGTCCGATTCTGTGTGACATGTTTTATACCCGATGATAACATCAGGGTAATTTGGTCTGAATATGTGTGACATGTTTTATACCCGTTGATGACATCAGGGTAATTTGGTCCGATTCTGTGTGACATGTTTTACCTGATGACATGGCAATTTGGTCTGATTATGTGCGACATATTTTTTCCCCTTTGTCACTTTTCCACAGCCGGGAAAATCATAGATGCCAAGAGCTAGCCTGGCCTTATAAACTGTATCCTCTATGGAAATGCCATCACCAGCTTCTAACAGCTCGTCCACCAGAAGTTGCAGGCTGGGATTCATATCGGCTGGTGCCTTTGGGACCTATATACATGAAAGAATACATGAAAACAAGATTTAGCACCTGCACAAGTTTGACATTGTATCATCAGAATTATGAAGGAAATACAAACAAATCATGGAACTTTCAAATACGTGCCTCTACCGGACAAGGTCTTGAGGTCTGTTGTCACTTAGTTTTAGCGCAATAAAGAGCACTGCGAACATGTGTGACCAAAGAATTTTCAGACAGCAAATATTTTTCCTTGATCCCTGAAACCTCTTTTCGCCCAGTTAATCTGGGCATATAGTTTGGCTTTAACCTGGGTATGGGGCCGATTTTGGTTGACTCTGGTGGTATAAATGTACCCATTTCTGTGGCTAAACATGAATTTGGTGGCAAAAATGGCAAAAACATGCCTCTGTTACATCAGAAAATTGGTCGAACGAGGGAAAACAATGGGGTATTTCCAGAGATATCAGAAAGAAAATGTTACTTTTTACCCAATTCTATCACCAATGATCTATGCTTTGACTGAGTTATCTATAAATAGCTCCACAACAGTTTTGTATGAACACTTAGAAATCAGCAGGGAGTGTGACCTCCAAACACCATCAATACATTGACATGCAGTGTACATTACTCTGCATGTATCGAGGTAGCACTGGTATCGTGCCTACCCAATACCCAGAATATATAACCATGTGAACAAACGTAGTAGTGGATCCGCTCATGCCCCGCTCTACTCGTCAGATGAATTTTGCCGTTTTCCAACCACGGACAGTCTAAATTTCTGTTTTAAAGAACATATACCAGAAACGAATTGCGGCTCGGTTCAATTGTTGGTACGATGCTATATTTAGCTTATAAAATAACGCCTCTCAAATTGTAAAGTTAGTTAATACGGATGATTAGTATAACTATCATGACCAGCTTCACAAAAATTGGGTTTAAGGATCCTTTCCTTAATACCAATGTTATAGGAATTATTATGACCCTAACAAGCAATAATAATACCCAGAAATTCCTTAAAACTTTCGGGTGCCACCTTTGTATGTAAAACTTCACTAAACAACATGAACAAGGGTGATGTCTTTTCCTTTCTCAAATTATTTGTTATCACATTTTTTTTCACCCAACAAACTTTGGATTGACATATTGCAAATTGCAATTATAGATAACAGTTAATGCAAAGTTTGAAAGGGTGAAAGGGTAAATTTAAAAGGCCTCGTGATTACACGAATAAGGGGGGTATATTTTAGTGGCTGTGTGATCTCTAGGATTAAGGGTATATTCGCTGTAAGAACTTGGAAGGGGCCAGTATTTTCAATTACTTGACATGAGATGCACGGTACTCTAAACGTGTTGGGGTGGTAGTCAGTGGCGTGCGCAAAGCAGGGGGGGGGGCAGGGGTCACAGCCCTCCCCCAGTATTGAAAATAGTCGGGGGAAACTACTGCCAGTCAAGGGCTGGGCCGTCGGTAGATTTTTTTGTGTGTGGGGAGGTGGTGTAATCCAAAGCCGACAAGTCGTCGGCAAATTTGTATGTTGTTGACAAAATTATGCACCAAGTTGGTAAAAAACGGAATTGTTGTAGCTGATGAAAACTCTAATGATTGTCCATAAGTTGTTGAATGTGGTGTCTGCTGTGCGATTTTTTTTTTGCTGTGCGAATTTTTGTGAGTGTACTACAGAACCTGCTTTAATGTTCGGATTGCAGACCCTTTCTTCATAATCAGATTATATTACATGATCATGATATTGGGACTATTTTCAGATTATTGAACCCTATACATTCAGACTATAGAACCTTTGTACTATAGAACCTTTTTTGTATTATAGAACCTTTCGGACTACGAACTGTGAGTCGATAAACATAAAACCGCGAATGCGAAATGGTCTTCACCTCATTGCAAGGGATTTTACCTGATACTGGGTTTTCCCTTTTAAAGGGAATTTTTATTGTTAATGTTTTGGTTATTTTATTTTTGCAACGCACGTTTGCAGTAATATAGTTGACTAGCACCTTAATTTCTTGTCCACTGGATTTGGCCTGTATTTCCTCATATTTTGGTCAATTATGTTATCACTGTCAAGAGGAATAGAATTGAGTACTTTTTGGTCATGAATGGGGAACCAACAATATAAAGTGGACACACCTTCATAGTGAACCATGCGTAAGGGAAATATACCTTTAGAGGAATCAACTTGACTATCTTCTGCTACA
Source organism: Ophiura sarsii (assembly GCA_035610835.1). Classification (NCBI taxonomy): domain Eukaryota; kingdom Metazoa; phylum Echinodermata; class Ophiuroidea; order Amphilepidida; family Ophiuridae; genus Ophiura; species Ophiura sarsii. The sequence goes on from CM069449.1 coordinate 26,473,302, forward strand.
GACGGAAAAGATGTTGATGGTACATCTCTACTGACATCAGATGCAGGCCCAGTATCAAAGTCGTATTACTTAGCAGAAGCACCATTCCTAAACTGACCTCATCATGATCTGTAAAAATTTTAAAAAATTAAAAAGGCAAGACTGGTGAGAATGAATCAATGGCCTTAAAAGTGGGTCCAATCCTGAAAAGATACATGAAGCGGTGTATGCAAAAGAAAAAAACTCTCGCTTGGGTCAACGTTGAATACATATTATGAACGTACAAATACAGACCGGGGATGATCCCCTACTCTTTATGAAGGAATCTGTGACATTTTTAACGTGCTCGGGTATTATAGCTCTTCCGATACACAGGACCATCATTTCTATGTGACTTCTGAACCACGGTGCGCTGATCATGCCTTCTTCAATCTGTACGGTCTGAAGGAGGCATGGGGGGCAAGGTTGTATGGGAATAGTATGTCAATTGAAATCAACAAACACCTGAACTGAAACGATACACCAATTGAACAACGGCACAGCAATAATGTACATGAGCTCTCTATACTGTTGCGTCACCTCGCCCCATGAACATCAGCATAACAATCCCACTGTAACATCACATTCTGCAATTTCCCTAGGTAACATTTTTGGGTGTGAAAAACTAAATTGGTGGTCAAAATTTGTGTTGGTGTAGTGTGTTTTAGGCTGTAAAACAATGGAATCTTCAATATTTTTCACTCTTGAGAAAAAAATTGGGTAAAAACTAAAAGTGAAGGGTATAATCCTTTGTGGGTGGAGGCAAAAGACTGACATCCCATGTGTAAATCTAAAACAAAAGATACAGCCGCTCAACTTAGGATGGACACAGTAGAAAGGCTGATATTGTTATTTTAACATGTATGTACAATGCAACTGGGTGAAGAAAAAAAAGAAAATGCATAACAATTACTTGGAAATGAAGACATGGTTGCTAATAATTGGTGTCCCTTTTACACACGAAAGATAAGAGACTGCTTCTGAGAACCTGACCCCATCAAAGAGGTAAACTTTGTACAAGTCAGGGGATCTCCTAGATGGAAATGGTATATGGCGCAGTTTGGGCGGCTATGAACGTGTGACACCCCAATACCAGCAGAATGCAACAGACAGTACAATCTTAGCCTGCGGAATTCACTGCGCCATATACACATCATGCAAGATATTCTTGCAGAGAAAAGGCTTCCTAAAAAAAGTAATCCCTTTAGTCAAGAAAATAAACAGTGTTAAGAAAGGGCAACTTGTAAGATCAAATGGAATTAATTATAGGTCAATAAGTGTGTATGTGTTGCTTTAAGAAAAATAGACAAATCAATGCATGCGCGCTGATCGATGTTGAGGTGTGAATAATATTGTGAGCATATCAACATTTGAGTAAGTGCATTGATTTTTGTAATTTTTCTAGAGGTATTGATTTAATTCATACACTGCACTATACTCATAAAAATTCACAATTTGAGCATAATTTTGATCTATTTAAAAACGAATAAAAACATGTTAACAAGTTTTCTATCACCTGCAGTGAAAATTGGCAAACCAGAAATTCCTGAACAACAATTAAAAACAACGCAAAGCACACAAAAAGTGCATTGAACACTTTCAATGCACTCCACGCATTTTAGTTTCTTGCTTTCTGATTGGTTCGACTCTACTAAGAGTGTATGAATGAGGTTTGTTTGGGGCTCCAGTGACCGATCACACTAGGGATGCGTAGCGCAGAGGAAGGCTGTAATTTCATTAATAAACACAGGAACAGAAACTGAACACTTTTTAGACATTACATTTAAACCAAACAACGGTGTCAGCGGCTATGACACACAAGCACACATCTCTCACAAACTGGTAACATCAGGAGAATGCAGATCAGCACTCCTGCATCAGGCCAAGAATTGCTTAGCAGAAAGTCTTGCATGGTGAGCTGAAAGAGAGGTTCGCCCTGCTATGTCAATGTTTAAAAAGAGAGAAGCACAAAACATGGTTACAGCTCTTGGGAATGCAACTCCGGCCATAATAACATGCTACAAGCGTGAACACAAACTTTGTAGAAAACCTTCTCTTTGTGTGTGATGGCAGCAACGACATTTATGAATTGAAGGTCAATAAATGTGTATGTGTTGTTTCGAGATAAATTAGACAAATAAATGCGTGCGATGATGTGTGAATAATGGCATGACCGGGCAGGAGAGTGCTATTGTGAACATTTCAACATTGGCGCATTAGTAAAGCTAGGTTTTTGTGCGTCATCGGGGGTGGGGGAAAAGTACTATTTTTTGACCCGAAAAATCACCCAGCACCCCCGAGATTCGATCGCGGGACCATCCGCACCCAAGTCTGTCCCTCTACCAACTGAGCTAAACTGCCAGCCCACATATGCCTGCAGTAGGTGACGTCATCGACGCAATGCAGCAGCAGGTGCGTGGAGATAGTTTCTGGCAGTGGGATTTAGTGAGATTCAGTTGGGTTAGGGTTAATCAACCACAAACAAATTGACATTTATTAACCCTGACCAGTAACACTAGGTTTTAGTGCGTGATCGGGGGGAGGGGGAAAAAGTACTGGGTTTTTTACCCGAAAAATCACCCAGCACCCCCTCCCCCAATTGAGATTCGATCGCGGGACCATCCGCACCCACCTTTTGGGAAAGAAGCACTCCACAGGACTCGATTCATATTCACTACTCAAAAGTTGGAACCTGTCAATCATGCATTTACCTCAACTAAATCCAAAACATTGCATGACATGTTCATGAAATGGAGTCAAGCGCGATCAGAGTGCTTTTCATATTGTTAGCACTAATGTAGGTAATTCCATTCTCTTAAGAGGCAAGAGCGTACATGTGATGAGGTGCCTATACAAAACTCACCTAGTTTGGTCAGGATGAATCATGAAACAGTATGTGTTTTTTACTGGCTTCAACAGTCTCGTTCCATCAAATCCCGCAAAAGGCTATCACCCTTAGGAGGAAGCACTACCATGATGACTACGATTGCTCTAGGAATTAAAGTGTTTATCTGAAAGACAGACACAAAATGATTGATGTTCACAATGAAATGAAGATACTTTTATAGTAGACAGCAACTGTGTATCCATGAAGTAAATGACATGTGTAATTTGTTGTCTACAGTAGATAGCAACTGTTTGCCTATCTTTTCATTTAGATTGCTGTCAATCGATAAATCAAATGTTTACTGTAAAACATGTTATGAATTCAAAGAGAAAACTCAATCGCCGCAGGCAGGTTTATGGAAAAATATAATCGGGAAGGTTTAACGTACATTATTATTTAGTTTTGATCGATGGCTGCACCCACCTGTTCCAATTGATCAACGGGCACTCACTGGATGATTGCAAAGCAATTGTATTGTTATTTACTCACCTTTAAAAACTGTGTAGGGTTTGTTAACCTTCCCCTAAAACTTTTGACCATCATGGACCTTTGTCTATAAATTACATTACTCGTGCAAAATTCACAACAAAAGCTTTGTGGGATAGATGCTGGGTATTCACACACAAACACATGTGGCACAAATGTGAAATATCATGAGGCAAATCAAACTCCTCGTTAATGGCAATAATCGAAAGAGCCTAAGATGCACAATGAGCACCAAGTCAGTGTCTGCTTATATTGTAACTCCCCGGTGCGTGAAATCACTCTTATCATATATTATAAAACATAAGCTAATTTGAGAGGTATGCATCATCTCAAAGTTGTCGTACGCCCCTCCTATCATCAGTCCTGGGTGTGAAAGACCATCCATTTAATGTTCGATCTACATTGTATCTGTTATTAAATAACCCTGGTTTCAATTTAAAATCAATATCAATTGACTGTGTATACACCCCAAACCGCTATTGCTTGTTTCGGGGGATTTGCCGCACTGTGTGTGTGTTTAGAATAGCCTAGACTTATCTGTACTTGCGCCATCTTTGAATTAGGCAGTTTCTTGTACTTTTTCTACAGTAAATGTGCTAAATGTTCTAAACTGCACGTACAATAAGTAGTGGTTAGAAGAGCCACAATAAATTATAAGACTTTCTTTAATGAGGATGTATCACCATGGTAACCAGAAAGTCTATATGGCAGGCATATGGGTGATAGTAAATCCTGATGTTCATAAGTTGACTGATTTACATATGGTATAGACACCAAAATATATCTCTTATACTTACTGTATACAATGGCCCCTGGTAAAATGCAATTTTCTCGCATATAAAGCGACCGGTTGCTCCAATCTTGCATTTCCGAAGAGGATCATAGTCTTACATTGTATTATAGCATTCCTACAAACAACAAAACAGTATGGTCAATACATAATGTTTGAGATATGGGCCACAAAGATGCAAGTTTGTAGAACACTAACATATCATACAAAATTGATTAGATGATTATTAAATGAAGATTACTAAAATAATCATTCAAATGTTCTTCTTCTAAACCAAATCTCAAGTAAAATCCATTCAAGTGTGCACATGATTTGCTATAATTTTGCTTCACTGCGTTCATGACTTATACATATGCTAAGCATGCACACAAATTGATCAAGAATTGTTTGCTTCGATTATAGTATTTTAAATGTTTGAAATTTGGCATCTTGGAAATTCACACAATATGTAAGAGCAACAAATAAAAAAAGAAGTGTTTTTCAGCCCATAAACCAAAGTTTTCAAGCACATAACCATATTTCTGACTATTTAATACAAAAATTGGTACCACAAAATTTCACACACGATCATCTTCCATGAACAAACCTACACTATGTTCCTTGGGTCTTCAGTTTAGCGACGATGAATCAGATTCATGTGAGCATACATCAATGATACTGGCGTCAACAGTCTCGTTCCAGCAAATCCTGCAGATGACGATCCCCCTTTAGGAGGAGGCGCTATATGATTGATCTCAAAATGAAAGTGTTGATCTGAAAGTACAATTAGTTTTTACGTAGATCAAAACTATGCTCAGATTGTGAATTTTGATTTGTATAGTGTCGTTTATGAAATAGGTCAATGCGTATGTTTTGTTTCGAGAGAAATTAGACAAATCAATGCACTTGCGCAAATGTTGATATGCTCACAATAGCACTCCCCTGCGGAGTCGTGCCATTTTCACACATCAACATCAGCGTGTGCATTAATTTGTCTAATTTTTTCGAAACAACACATACACATTTATTGACCTATAAATGGTGCATGGCGCAGTTTGGGCGGCTATGCTAAGACACCCAAATACCAGCAGAGAGTGACAGACAATGCAACCTTTGTTTTGATTTGTTGTTCAGTACAACCTAGCCTGCCGAATTCTTATAGAGAACCTGTGGTTTGTTTGGTGCACCAAGATTGTACAGCAACAATTAGTGTGACAGATCACACCAGGCATGCGAAGCACGGAGACAGGCTGAAATGAAAACACAGGAAAAGAAACTGAACACTTCTTTTATGTGTGATGGCAGCAATATACCAGTTACCAGTGTATGCCCATGGGGCTTTTTGATTTCCCCAGCAAGATGCCATGTTGCTTAGAACGACCTTTTGGGAAAGAAGCACTTGATTCATATTCACCACTCAAAAGCTGGAATCTTGTCAATCAAAAACATGTTCATGGAATGGAGCCAAGCGCGATCAAAGTGCCTTTCATTTGGTAAGCAATCATGTACTGGTAGGTGAGCGCATGTGAGGTGCCTATTTAACAAAACTCACCTAGTTTGGTCAGGATGAATCATGAAACATGTGATTCTTACTGTAATCAACAGTCTCATTCCAGCAAATCCTGCAGACGGCTATCACCCTTAACTAGGAGGAAGCACTACCATAACTACGACTGCTCTCTGAATGAAAGTGTTTATCTGAAAAGACAGTAGACCAAATATGATTGATGTTCACACTGAAATGAAGATACTTTTATAGTAGACAGCAACTGTATCCCTGAAGTAAATGACATCTGTAATTTGCTGTCTAGAGTAGATAGCAACTTTTTATATCTCAATTCAATATAAATCATTTAATCAAATGTTTACTGATCAATATAAATTCAAAGAAAACTGAATCGTGGCAGGCAGGTTTGTGCAAAAAATATAACCGGGACGGCTTAAAGGCATATTATGTGATCTTTTCCAAGTAGCGCCCTCTATCATTGATTTTTACTATAACAGATTTTCTTGCAGATTTGCATTTATCATAAATCATAAAGATCTTCTAAGTCACAGATCGATACGATTCCTAATTACTTCACAATCTATTTTTCAAAATTGTAGTCTAAATTCACTCTAAAGTCATGATTTTGAGGTTATTAGGAATTCATACACTCTTGGTAGTGTTGAACCAATCAGAAAGCAAGAAACTGAAATACGCGGAGTGCATTGAAATGCACTCCGCGTGTGCGCCGTTCAATGCACGCTTTGTTTTGATTCGTTGTTCAGGAATCACGGGTTCGCCGATTTCACTGCAAGCGTTAGCAAACTTTTTAACATGTTTTTATTCGTTTTTACATAGATCAAAACTATGCTTTAAATTAATTGTAAATTTTAATCTGTATAGTGTCGTGTATGAATTAGGTCAATACATGCGTATGTTTTGTTTCTCGAAAAATTAGAAAAATCAACCCACTTGCGCAAATGTTGATATGCTCACAATAGCAACCCCCCCCCCCCCCCTGCGGGGTCGTGACATTAATCACACATCAACATCAGCGCACGTGCATTGATTTGTCTAATTTCTCTCGAAACAACACATACGCATTTATTGACTTATAATCGTATCGCTCTGTAACTTGGAATGTATTTATGATTCATGATCAGAAAAGTAAATCTGCAAGAAAATATGTTTCCAATTTTTTTCTCTCAAGGATTGAGGGCGTCCCCTGGAAAAGATCACATTATACCTTTAATATATTATCATTCTGATTGATGACTGCCAATTGATCAACTCTTTGACTGGATGCATCTACAGTAAAATGTGTTAAATGTGTTCTAAACTGCACTTACAATAAGTGGTTAAAAGAGCCACAATAAATAAGTTTGCGTACAAGCAATTTCAAAACTTCTTTGATAGGGACTGGTGTATCACCATGGTAACAGAAAGTCTGTATGGCAGGCATAGGTGATATAAAATCCTTTCATAATTTGACTAGATTTACTAGTAGGGCTCTTGCACTTTTACAAGTAGAGGAAAGAGCAGGGAAAGCGCGATCCTTTTTCTATATTGTTAAAAGGAGTGACAAAGGATCGCTGATTAAAGTACTAATTCAGTGAGGTGTTAATCCCGATCCTTTGTCACCTTTTAACAATATAGAAAAAAAGATCGCGATTTCCCCGCTCTTTCCTCGAACTTGTAAATGGGCAAGACCCTTACAGCATTACGGTATACTATGCACACCAAAATAAACATCTTACTTACTGTGTAAAATGGCCTTCAAAAAAATGAAATTTTCTTGCATACATTGTATGTTGAGACCGGTTGCTTCAATCTTGCATTTCGGAAGAAGATCATGGCTTGAATCCTGTAAACAACAAAAAAGTATGGTCAAAATCATACACATTTGTTTTACATCTTATCATCTGTAGGCCTGGACATGTTGAATTTGAGAATCTCACTCCTTCCAGGGAAATGTTGGTATTTGGATGGAAATTTGGGTATTTTGGATGGAAATTTGGGTATTTGGAGGGAAATTTAGGTATTTGGAGGGAAATTATTTTGTTTGCTTCCAGGGAAATACAGTTTTCCAGCCTTGATCATCTGATCAAGATTTCAGCCAAAACAAAATCCCAACAACTTTTCAAGCATTTTATTTTCATACATATTTTGACGCCAGCTCCATTATTATTCTATTTAACAAATAATGACACCTTGCAATATGTGACCAATTTGAGCCTATTGTACTTGACCTGATATGACCTTTGACCTTGGTATTGATACAGAATTGGTGTTTCAATAAATATCAGATTCACTTATCAATCCCACTGTTGCCACCAAAGTGACTTGTTGTTTCTATTTAAACAATAACCACATACTCTATTATTATTGTTACCAAGTATGGTTTAAGATAGAATCCTGAATTTTCTTATGCGGAACCAACCAAAACGGCTAACCAAAAGGGGAAAATACACCACGACACACATTACATGATCACAATAACTGGCTTTTCAAGCCAGAGAGATAAAAAAAGAACATTTACAGAATTTCCGAAAAAGTATGCATGCCGTGAGGGGACGAGAAACTGCTTAATTTTTTTACTTGGCTTAATCAGTTTAATAATTTCATGATTAGACAGTACCACTGATAGTGCAATCATCTGCCTGTTGAACGCACAATGCTCAGCAATGTACGTCAATGTACAATACAATAATCATATCTATCTGTCTGAGTGCTTATGAAATAGAAGCATCTGAGTCAACGTCATTCTTGTTTTGGCCAATCTCAATTTCCAAGAAATACTGGCTTTAATTTCAATCATCTGCGCCTATTCTTGCTAAAATAGTAAACAAATATGACAACTGTCTATTTGAAGCTATAATAGTTGGGATTTTATAATTGAACGAACGCATCAAATGAAACAGCGTACAATGCGTGAAACGCGCACAACCATAAGCGTGATTATTTCGGGCATGATCATCTTTTTGCTGCATGTTGTTGTTCGTTCAATTTTTTTAATCATAGGCCTACTATACGTAATTATGACGTACTGAATTCCATAGGCCTATACACGATGTAACATACGCACTTATCTTGTAGTGCATGTTGATAGAGAAATTATTGAACTGATTATGCAGTAGGCCTAAGTAGGGCCTACTACTTTTGTAATTAATTTGTTATCACATTTTTGGGAATGACTGTTGAATCCAATGCACGATTAGTGTACATCATGTTCACGGAAATGTTCACGGAAATGCACACTAATCATGCAGGGCATGTTGGAATTGTTCAAAGTAATAGATACATTATTGAACTGGTTATGTATTATTAGGCCTAATAAGTACTACTTTTTGTAGGCCTATATTTTTGTATGCAGGTGTCACTATTCTTTTGTCATTTTCCTTATTGCTTTTAATTTTTTATCACATTTTTGGGGGGGCGACTGTTGAATCTGACGGTACCTATTCGTGTTCATGGAATTGATGCTAGACTTTAAGAATATATATGACGGAATAAAGCATAACACCATTTACGCAAGATTTGTATCACATGCCATATTTTGTATCCATCATTCACTGATTGTCACCTCCCTCTCAGTTCTAGAATTACATAGAAAACTAGAAAGTCCTGTGATAATGTGATCATTAAAAACTAGACTAGCTCTGAATCGTAGCTCTCTGTGTGAGACCTACAATGTATGGAGTGAAAGCATGATAAATTTGATAGGCGGCCTATTACATGACTGGGGAGACTACTGGGGAGAGCCTCAGAGGTATAGACGGTGTCAGAGAAGTTCAGCACTTTTCTGTGACAACTGCGTACAGCGTAAACAAGGAAGTGTGTTGAAGAATAGCGTTGATCTTTAAAGCAGGTTTACGCATCACAGTATTTGTAATCCGATTGGCCTATCGTATCTATAATGAGTCATCCCCGCCCACACACGTGCATTAACTAGATCGCAAGCGTTGGCTATTTAAAAAAGTGCTGAAGTTCTCTGCTGACGACCTATGTATACCTTGGATTAATATCTCAACCTGTATGTCCAAGAAAAACGCTGGCTTGAAGTTGAATGAATCGCCCTACCGCTACACTAACCATGTACTTTTATTATGCACTAACTACATTAAGGCCTACTTTTGTTTTTAGTCTGGAGATATGACAGCACTGTAGGCTACACGTTTACACACTCAGCAGAATCTAAAAGACTGGACGTAATGCTAACATTTGTCTATGGTTGTTTTCATAATCAAACCAAAGATTTGTCAATCAGTCACAGCTAAAGTCATGATCCGAGCGTTTGCGAAGGTTGAGTGTGTCCTTGTATGCACAGCAGTGCATTACAAAACAGTTGCAAACGCGGTGTGGGGTCTTGCTTGTTGATCAGGGCCGCAATTATTGGTCAATTATGTATTTGTTTACAATTCGTTAGTCGTTGACGTTACATCTTCCGGTTTTACTGCGCCCTAGCCATCGCGAATGTCGCGGTTACGCTCGATACACACCAGTTGCATGGAACGCTGGGGAATCTTATACGATGTGATCCACATTTTTGTTTTTGATTAATAATAGTAAAAGACCAGTTTAGTTTGTTTAGTTCATGATGATGTTAAATCATCAATCAAAAAACGACAAAGATTTGATTAGTTAGAAATACGGTAGTAGTAGGCCTAAACAAGTTTTAAATTTAGGGCTTTTAGGCCTATAGGCTATGTTCATGATTATGTTGGCGTTTTCAAAATTGTATTATATTTCTAGCGTGATGCGGATAGCCGTATTGTGGAGTATACGCTCCAGATCCAGACCAAATTTAAATTATATACTACTAGTACTACTAAAGTACTAACTAGGCCTTTACGTTTAGGCCTAGTTTTGCCTTCCCTGGTAGCCGGGCTTGCAATTGACTGATGGCATGCATAAAGTAAAAGTGACATTTACAGGGTTTCGATTGTAAAAATGCGAAAATTCACTTACCTTAATTTTCATCATGGACTGAGCGACCGTAAAAGAATAGACAGCAGCACAGGAGCTAAACTAAGCAATCTGCATAAGCAATCTGCATGATAAGCAATCTAAATAAGCACTTTGCTAAAGCCTAAAGTTCTAAACTAACATGGCAAAATCACAAAAGACGTGTTTCCGCGATCGTGACCTTTGAACCGTTCATCAAGTTCCCGGACGTACTCGTACACAGTATAGCCATAATACACAATAGCGAAGTGCGTATGTCTGTGACGGAGACTGTACGGGTTGCCGCGAGATTATTATTATTATTTCAGTCAGAGTCAGAAAGAGGTGCACGGATTTAGCTTAAATTTTAATTTACGCATTTTATCCACCCATTTTAGCAGAATACCTGTAGATTGGCATGGTTATTACGAATCAAAAGTGATAATACAGATATAATCCCATTTTGTATTAAAAACATCACAAAAACCGATTTCGACTTAACGTACGTTTTGAACACCCTCAAGATATAAAGGTGTCAAAGTTTGAGGTGATCATGTTGGACCCCCTTATCATAAAAAATGAGGAAAAGTGTCTTGATGATCTATAATTAGGGCGATTATACTGTCCTAAAGTCACCATTCATTTTAACCATCGGGAAAATAGCCACACAGGATCACAATTCGTTAGGTCGAAGTTTATATTTCCACTTAACGAGAGCTTCGACTTAACGATCGATTTTCAAGCATTTCATTTCGACTTAATCCACTATTAGGATAGTAATGATGGATGATAACCTCTAATAAAACAAGGCTTAAATTCAAGTTTAGACTTTACTGAAAATGGTCATAGGTGACAAGTATGCGATTAATGTAACCGGGAGGGTAGAAAAGGTGTCTTGAAATTGGCCTTTGTACACCTATTTCAATGGGAAAGGTATTTTGTCTGGTGCTCGCTTATACGATGGTCATTCAATCAGTTATACCTCCTACCTCATAACTTTGCTATTATATTAGCCAGTCGTATGAAATATTCCACAATTGTAGCTTTGAAGCTCTGCTATAAGTGTATACTAAATTGGTCTGAATACTGGTGATTTGGTTGTGCTTATCTGGAGATGCAGTGAAACCCGAAGGTCCATTAAGTGTGACGGAGTGCTGATCATTTGGCCAATTCTCAGAAACAAAACGTACGTATCGGTCAAGTACAACGGTTCTAAATTCGGATATCTCTTTAGTAGACTATAAACATTCAAAGTGACTGATTTGCTAAGAAAAATATGCCGTCTAATTACCCAGAACCAGATCAAGACAATCATTAAGCTTAACCCTCCTTCAAGGAACACTGCAAATGTCATATTTGCTTTTCATAAAAACTGAGAGATTATCAATATACAAGACTAAATGGAAAAATTCATATTTGCTCTTATTGACTATATGATTGACTATTGTGAAGGTTGCGCTTAAACATGATAAAGAAAGCTCATGAAATGACTATGATGTTAGAGATTTAATATGCGAGGCATCACTGTGGCACGAACTGTAAAGAATTTGACTGATTATCAGTATTTCTGTATGCTAAAGGTATTTGTGTTACGAATAAAACTTGAGCTACATACCTATCTCTTGTCTATGAACCCCAGCATCAACTTGTTTCGTCTCAGTAAGTAAGCATGAATGGTTTCTCAACTGGACGTAACACCTTGTTTGTCACGAGGCCTATTGGGACGAGTCTGCTAAACAAACAAAGAAACAAACAAAGAAACAATTTAGCAATACATTCGAGTTGATATTGAACTATTTGCAAGCCTACAAGAGTTAATATTGCTTACAATTGGGTTCTTATATTTAACAATACAACAACGAGAAAAAAAAACCCCATTTATTTTAAGGGTAATTTTTCGTTTCCGGTACTTTGACCGCATCAAAACAACAGTAAGACAGATATCGATTATATTTAATGCGGAGCTATGGTTTAGAGCTATAAATATGACAAATGTCATGACGCGGACATTCACATTAGCGATGTTATGAGGTTGGAGGTAGAACTTTTTGAATGACCCTCGTAGATATCATCTTATGCGATGGATTTGTAGTTGCTCCATTGCGCCTCTCTGAGTCACTTTGGTCATATATAGGATTTACACACGAAACATACAAAGCTTCAAAGCTAAAGCTATATTTATTCATACCCGTGTGTAAGACGTTGGTAGAATGCAAGTACATGCAGGTTAGCTGTGCCTAGTATTGAGTGGCCTTTCTCTTCTACCGTTTCTGCAGATTTCTCTACCGTGTTCCCCTAAAAGTATTGTACTCGAACGCCTTCAATGGATTGTTAAATGTACACACTCTGTAAGTGGAAAATGTTGACTTTATAGCTTGAAATAAATGTTGTGTTGTCTCAAAAATGCAAACATTTCTTAAGTGTTTTTCAAGTAATTGATAGTTCGCAGACGATTTTTTTTTAAATTAAGGGTTCCAGTACCCTAAATAACGTAAATTGAGTATATCAAGTACAGCATGTTCAAATGTGAGCATAGAATGTATATTATGCATTCGGCGTGATAACCTTTAGCTACGTTGAGCTTCACTTTCATAAACTTTCTGAAAACTCACATTAGGTGACGAAGAAAACCCCCCGTTGTACGGGCAAACGGACCTCCCAGGTCGGGTTGGTCGGTCGGGCTTTTTTCATCTTATTTCCCATAACAAAATCTGACCAACATTTTGCCGTTTTGTTATAATCAAAAAATGTTGGGGTCGGCATTCATTTGAATTTGAACATTTGTTCACCAATTTCTAAAGCAAATGGGTCAATCTTTTCGTCACCTTATCTTACGATTGTTCGTTCCATACAGTGTAATGATTCGTGGGGATTCCGTTGGCCATTTACAAGTTGAGGTTGATGCATTTGCTGATCTAGAGGGGCTCCATACTTTGTGAGTTTACATTTAGATGTAATGAATAAATATATTATCGACATGATTCAGACGTTTGGGAAATTCCGTTAGCTTCAAATTAATACCAAATTTTCCCAAGATTGCAAGCAAACAAAGATTTGTTTTAACAGAAGGTTTATTCAAATTGAGTATTATCGCGTTATTGAAATATATATATAACAGGATAGAATACTACGTCCTTTTTTGGAACCGCCAAACAAGAGCTTCCCATATATGGGCAAGGCACACGGCGTGATTGCGTTTCATTTATGAGCCCCTCACATGTATCCGTGTAAGCTGGGCGGCCCCTTACCGTGTGAAAAATGGGTGCGGACGGAGGCACACACGGTGGGCCGGTTCCCGTCCGTTGTACACGTTCAGGGGACTTTGCCGGCCACTGGAGATTTGAACATGCTCAAAACTCCTGGCGGGTGAGTAAAAGCGGCGGCGAACGATAGGAGCCCGGTATGAAGACGGTATAAGGACGGCGCACCCGTTAGCACTCGTTTCACACACGTTTCGCACCCGTTTCACGCCCATTCGCAGGGCGGTGATGGACGGTAGTGGACGTCGACCATCTTAGCGACGCGGGCTGCGAATGGCCGCTTGCAGCCTGGTAACCGTTCGCGAAACGGACTCTCAGCAGGCATGTTGCAACTCTCTAAATGTAAAAGAGCTAAAACTTACTCTTTCGAGAGCTTTAGGAGGGACAGCTCTTTTTTGAGTGAAATTCACTCTTAAAAAGAGCGATCCCTCTAAAAAGAGTTAAAATCACTTTGAAAAGAGTGGAAATCACTCTTAAAAGAGTGAAATCGATCTGAAAAGAGTGAACTTCACTTCATAGAAGAGCCGTCCCTCCTAGAGCTCTCGAAAGAGTGAGGTTTAGTTCTTTTACATTTAGAGAGTATTATAGATGTTGGTCGTACGAATTCCGGAATGCAAATGAAGCGGCGAGCTTGAGCGCTCAGCTTAAAAAGGGCGGTTTGATGATATATTCAAGACGTTTCGGCCGGTACCCAGGCGTTCCGACCGGGTTGGAACCGGTATGGAGGTAGTATGCACACGGTGAGGACACGGTGAGAACGGTAAGCTAGACCTGTATGAGGCCGTTGAGCCCGGTACTAGGCCGGTGAGAACCCGGTACAGACCCGGTGTAGAGCGGTATGGACCGAGGACCGGTGAGGAGGTGTTATGCACCCGGTGAGAACGGTAAGCTAGCCACGTATGAGGACGGTGAGCCCGGTACCAGGCCGGTGAGGACCCCGCATAGACCCGGTATATAACGGTATGGACCCGATGACCACCAACAAAAATCAATGAGCCCGTTGGCATTTTTTACTGATTGTTTGGACTCTGTTGTTTTTCTATTAGACGGTAAGGTGGTCGCCTACCATTAACACCATGCGAACGGGCGCGAAACGGGTGCGCCGTCTTTATACCGACCTCAAACCAGGCTCTCACCGTTTGCCGCCGCTTTTACTCACCTGACAGGAGTTTTGAGAATGGTCAAACTTCCTGCCGGGCGCGGAGGGCCGGCAATGTTTCCGGCAACGTATTCAACGGACGGGAAACGGCCCACCGTGTGACATCACCGTGTGCCGCCGTCTGCACCAATTTGTCACACGATAATGGGCCGGCCAGCTCACACGGATACATGTGAGTAATACAGAGATTCCCGGAATGTGAGTGAAGCGGCGAGCTTGAGCGCTCAGCTTATACAGGGAAGTTTCATAACGTTATCAAGGCGGTTCGGTCGGTACCCAAGCGTTTCGGCCGGTGAGGAGGTGGTATGAGCCCGGTTCCAGGCCGATAAAGACCCGGTATAGAACAGTATGAAGCCGGTGACAAAAATAAAATCAATGCGGCCGTTGACATTTTTTGCTGATTGTTCAACGTGTTGGACTCTGTTGTTTTTCTATAAGACGGTAAGGGGCCGCCCAGCTCACACGGATACATGTGAGGGGCCCATTAGGCTTTTTCACGCAACGTATTGATGTATCTAGAAGTCGTTGCAGGTCGGTGTGATGGTAGCTATTAGATGACGGTTTTTCGCGATCCGGGTGTAATCAGCATTAGTATTCTTTGGTGATGCTATTCTAGGTAACGCGTCGTGATGCAAGATAGATGATTGACAGCTCGACGCGTGCACCGTCAACCCATTCGGCGCGGGATTGTTTTAAATTAAATTTAAAGACGCCCGCACACTTGAACCTTCGTTTTCGACAATGACAGCGAGCGTTTAGTGTCATAACAGTTGTCAAAACAGCAAGTTAACGCACTAGTACACTAACATTCGACTTTATTGCGTGGTACTTCTGCAAACTAATTACAAACACGCGCGCGGTAATAAGGTACCGTTAACGTCAGTGCACAGAATTAGATAAAAGAAGTATAATTAATCTTTTGTGAAATTCTCCTCACTTTTTACTTACACAGTTTGTTTCTATTTATATTTCTACAGCTACATTGATGACCATCGCCTGTGTTGCCATTTCAGTCATCTTGATTCCTGCATTACGCTGGAACCACAACCTCCTTTGTTCAACTGTGGTAGTCTAATGCAGAATACAGTACTAAGGCTATCCATGTGGGTGCTTGGTCTTAGTGCCCTCTTCGGTAATCTATTTTCAGTTATATGGAGATTTATGGAGAAAAATCGAAATCAGACTCAGGCTATACAGAGTTTTCTTATAGGAAATATGGCATTAGCCGATTTCTTTATGGGGATTTACATGATTATCCTTGCATCTGCGGATCTGTATTACGGTGATGAGTATTTTATTCACTCTGATGGATGGCGAAGCGGTATTGTTTGTAGAATTGCAGGTTTTGTTTCATTACTATCTAGTGAGGGTTCTGTGTTTTTTCTCACGTTGATAAGTTATGAAAGATTCCTTGGTGGTGTCTACCCATTTAGCCGTCTACGACTTACAAAAGGTTCCGCAAAAATGGCATCATTGTCTTTGTGGATGTTAACCGTAATCGTGAGTCTCGTGCCAGTTCTACTTGCTGGTCCAGAATCAGATTTCTATGACCTGTCTGACGTGTGCATTGGTCTGCCTTTGATCACGCGGCCTTCAACGTTCGAATTTCAATCTAGCGATATCGGTAATCAATTGACATTTGACCTTCCCGTAGAGAAAGATTCGAAACCCGCGTGGTACTTCTCCATTGTTCTGTTTCTCGGTGTAAATATGATATGCTTTATCGCAATCTTGGTTTGTTACATCGCCATCTTCTGGAGTCTTAAACAATCAATGGCAACATCTGGACGCACAGCCGACAGTCAGGAAGAGTTAAAAATAGCGATTAAGATGGCCGTAATCGTCGGCACGGATTTTCTTTGCTGGATGCCTGTTATCATGATGGGGATATTGTCACAAACTCAAGCCGTGGTCATCCCTCTTGAAGCTTACACGTGGTCAGTGGTATTTATTCTACCCATCAATTCATCTTTAAATCCGTACTTGTATACAATATCGTCACTGATAAGTAACTGGCAAAATGAACGCGCCAAAATAATCAGTAAGTCCAATATGTCTAAGGACAATGGGAATATTTCTGGAAACACCGAATCGATAACATTACAATCTAGACACTAAAATAATGAACAAAATCGGTGACTATGTCTCACATGCGAAATAATTAACCGTAACCAACATTTGGATAGGCTAGTTAAAATGCGTAATAATAACATCGTAGCTCGGGCGTAGTTCACACAGAAAGCTCGTTGTACGCTATACATATTCGACTTACGCACGTATTATTGTATTATATATTGTTGAAACAGATTAGTTTTATTCCGTAAAAATCATATCGACTAGATTTCCAATCGCTGTCAACCAACTCGTCATGGTCTAATTGCTAGCCTATCGAACAGGGCTCATGAACGAAAGGAACTGGTTCGAATCCCGATGTCGTAGAATTTTGCGTATAAACATGTTTGATATTTTTTCGACAAAGGGATATAATTATGTAGTGTAAGTACAATTGCAAAACACTTGTATTCATACATGTATATCAGCTTCAATCTAAATGTTGTTTACGGTAAATAAATTCGCGTCCCGCATACTAAGGTAATTTTGGAGCAAGAAAATTGTTCATGATAATAAACATATTGTTACAATTTGATCCATACAAAATAGCTAACATAATTAATATCATGGACAAGTCTTCTTCTAAAGTTTGATCAGTTCCAAATTGGCGAAGCCGCCTTACAGCAGCGAATGAATACAGAAGGACACGGGCGTGCATGGAGACAATAAGCGCACTGTGTGTCATATCAATTTGCTTGAGTCTGGTCCCTTCAGGACCCAAGCGTATGTCTGTATGGACCGACCGTGTAAACAAACAAACAAATATGCGCGACGCGCACGTGCAGCAAAAACCTCGTGCGTATGGCCATATTATAATCTCGCGGGTAAGCATGGTTTATGTTTGCGCGCGGAGAGATAAAAACCGAATATTTCTCGCCAATTTGGAACTGATTAAACTATAGCATACTCAAGTTCGAATTGAAAACACACCAGCATATACTTTGATTCACAATGTAAGTATTGGTGGTAAATGTATATTTTATAAAGATAAGTCGTTAGAGCACTCGTCCGGTGATCGAGAGGCTGGAGGTTCGATTCCTCATAACAGTTAGTTCTTATAGCGGGTATTAGTGCTACACATTTGATCTGTTCAAGTTCTTATATACATTCATTTAATCTACAATAATGATCAGATTAAATTTCAAATGGTATTACATGCATTTGTAGTTTTAATTTTTTGTGTAAGTTTAAATTATGATATTATTATTGACATCATTATTATACTATTAAGTTGTATAAGTTTAAATTATTGTAGATCAAGTTGTACATGAAAATGTTAGTTGTACTGTAAGGCACAATATATGTTCCATTTATACGTTATAGGCAAAAATGCTGTGAATTACCGTCAAAGGTGGTTAACCACCTGCCTAGTTTGTGTACTGCACAATGGGCAAATTTCATGTCACCCTGTGCTTCTAAAATAAGAACTATTGGAATCATGCAACTCAAACTTTGGAATATTACTATTTTAAGGATGACCTACATTTAGAATAGAAAACATCAAGTTACAAATCGGGCCAGAAATCCGAACAAGCTGTTTTAATGGATCGGGTTTCGCATTTGTGGAATTCCCTGTCAGCTCCCGCCAATCAAAGTTGTTGTGATGCATTTACGTAAATGTTGACCAATCAGGCTACGACTTATATAATCGTCGTTGCTTATTATTATTATTTTTGATTGGCCAATCATGGGCGTGTGAGAGATTTTTTTATGAATGGAATTTAAAATCATCAATTATCAACTCCCTGCGAGGAAAGATCGTACGTAAGCTGACGTGTTGAAAATCAAGATTTAACGTTATTTGTTGAGGTATTTTCTACGTATAAAAGAAAATATAAGGAACTGCCTCCTGTTGCTTCACTTCGAGTTCGACTCAAGTTTATTGTAATTTAAGAGTTATAAAGCTTCCGCTCGGCTGCATCTTCCAACAAACACATAACGTTATAAAGACGTTATAATTACTTTTTAAAAACCTACAAACGTTTTTATAATGTGTTTACGATTTTATAACGTTATGTTTTTGCTGGGTATAGCCCCCTCTGTTGTAATATATAAACTGCGTTTTCGAACGGGTCCGATTTGTCACCGTGAAATGAAGATCAGATGTTTCAAGCTATTTTCCTCAATGTTTGGTTTGGTTTGGTTTGTGCAGGGAGGTAATTAGGATTTTTTTTCATAAGAAAACCTTTTTTTTATAAATGTGTCTAATGGTCCCCCCCCCCCCCCCTCATTATTCTTTCAAATCGGTTATTTTCATGATTTCGTGGCATGAATTCATTTCAATTTTCAGTAGACTAGTTTTCACGGAATAGCCTATATGATTTATATAGAAGTATATAGAGGAGATACGTCTAAATTAAATCATATTTCTTGACACAGCTAAGGTCCTGAAAATCATTACAGCCAATTTAACAAACGAATTATACTCTGTGTTAAACTGAACTTTGGGGGTAATGGTGGCATCTGATTGAGACTTTACCGGCATGCATATTCATAAGTTTATGAATTAACACTAGAACACGCGCTGATGACATATATTTACTATGGGGAGTTGACATTGAGTATTGGTGCTTTAAGTTATCACCAAAACAGAATTATATATCATTTGCTATCACGTAAATGTCATAGAGACATGAAAAAGCATGGTAGAACATTGGGATGCGCAATGTTTTAATCCTAGATATTTTGTCTTCTTTTTTCCCCATGAATATCATTATTTTTTCTTAATTTTCTTCTTCTTCCACAAAATATACAGGTAATATATAATTACACATCAAATAGAACACATAATGACTGTGGATAACCGTTTGAGTAACATCAAAAATACCATAATGGTCTCAGCTTAAAACAGGGTTGTGGTCTTATTAAAGCACCAATTTATACGGCCATGTTCATACATTATTATGCAGTTCGAATCTTCTGTCCTATACTTGCAATGCATTAGTAAAGACCTATTATTCTGCACATTATGTCACTGGAGCGAACTTGGTCAGACCAATATCCTTAAATTTTGTCAGTTTAGTTACCTGCAAGAATACACTTTAAGCGTGTATTAATACCAAATGTATAGTAGCAGTCAAAAAATGCAGTAGAAACTTTTTGTTGTTGTTGAAATATTGTGAAATTTTTTTAGGAATAATTTTTTTATTATTATTATTTTTTTTTAAATGCAATTTTTTGAGAAATTTTTGGGATTTAAAAAAAAAAAAAAAAAAAATGGAATTTTTTTTTTGTCTGTACTTTGATTTTTGATTTTTTTTTAAATGCAATTTTTTGAGACATTTTGGGGATTTAAAAAAAAAATAGGATTTTTTTAATTTGTTTAATTGTCTGTATTTTGAAGAAAAAAAATGTGATTGATATTTTGACAATATTATGGTGATTTTTTTTTGTTGATTTTTTTTGTCAAGTCAGATTCTCACTGCATAATAATGATAACATTGGATGGATTTTTTCGCATGATACACAAATATATTGGTCTCGCTATGAGTTTTAAAAATATATTTGTGTATCACGCTCAATCCATCCAATTTTATATCAAACATGGATATCAAGTTAGTTGTGAACTTGTGTGAATTTTCGTTTCCGTAAGATTACTTGACAGGATAATTCACTGACAGCTTGTGCTGAAACTTGACAATTTATTTTTGATGATAATTTGTTAATAAGAATTTTGACAAATTTAGAGAAATACATTTCAATTTGAGAAATATTGAATCATTAAAATACAAAAAACAAATACATACAAAATACAAATACATGACATTTATTTTACTTACAATCGGGACGTCTGAAGGATGGCCAAAAAACAATATGAAGACTCTTTTTGGTGTCAAAACACCCAGACATTCACTAACTAACCCCGTGAGAACTACCTGCCGATTGGTCAGATAGAAGGATACATAATTTGTTGCACCAATCAGACACATTGATAGAATAATCGAATTACTGATAAAGATGGGAGTGAAATATTTTTGAAGCAGTATTTTTATTGGTTATTCAAATGATCATATCTTGTAATTAACCAATCGTACACATTGTTAGATCAGCAGGTAGTGTCCAGAGTTAATTTGAAAACTCTATGTCTCTAAATGGGTTTTCCCCCAGAAACAAACATCACGTTACTGGGACTATGTTAGAATTAGACCCAAGGAAGATTTTAAAGACAGCACCAAAATGCACTAAATCTGGTCCCCGATTCATCTCGGGACCATCATCGTACGAGCTCTTAGATTTTCGTTTACATCAATAAATAAATTAGTTCTCAGTGTTCCTTTTTATTATTTCTAAAACCTTATGGATCGACTACATGTAGTATTAGCAAACAATGACGAAGAAACATTATGTTGTGCAGGGAAATTAACAATGAATGAATGTTTCAATACACTTAAAGATATGCAAAACAACAAGAGCCCTGGCTATGATGGATTAACAGTTGGATTTTATAAATGTTTCTGAATTGTTATTAAATCTCTTGTTGTCGATTCTTTAAATGAGGGTTTTGAAATTGGGATGATGGCATCTAGTCAAAGAAAACCTTTTTTAGAATTTAGAAAACTGGAGACCAAATACTCTTGTCAATGTTGATTACAAAATAGCTACAAAGGTATTAGCAAAAAGATTAAAATCTGTTTTACCAACAATAATTGATCCAGACCAAACTGGTTACATATCAAAGGAAGATATATTGGCGAAAATATTAGATTAGTATATAGAAGATGTTCTAAGATACACAGAAAATAAAGATCTTTCAAGGGTTATTATTATTTTTAGATTTCAGCAAAGCTTTTGATAGCTTAGACAGAAACTTTCTCTTCACAGTATTAGAAAATCTTAACTTTGGGTATGATTTTATAAAATGGGTGAAGACATTTTATAATGGTACAAGCAGTTGTATTGTGCCGAATGGTAATGTCTCAGATTTTTTTAAATATTGGACAAAAGTGTGAGACAAGGCTGTCCCTTTCTGCATTATTATTCATTGTATCAATTGAAGTATTGGCTTGTAAGATAAGGCAACATAAAGATATTAGGGTTGTCACATTAGGATGTAAAATGGGAGCATTATTTCTTATTATGCAGTATTATAAAGGGGAACCCACTTTTTTGTTCCATTGTATAGTGTAATTCAACTAGGCAACACATCCAGGGTTCAATAATCTAGGTCACCAGCTGGAGAACACCTGTATTTGTAACATTCCAATGTTTAGAAAACATCCTAGAAAGTCTATTGAGAGATTGCACCTGGGTCCTACTTTATGAATAAATGCATAAATTAAAATTCCAGCAAGCTGGGTTTTTTCCACAAGTCCCATGTGCTCTCTAGGCACTTTTGATTCCAGCACTGGGCGGACAACAAGTCATATTATTTTACTCTGCACTACCAAAGGGGTTTCGTCCCTTATTTTCTTCACAAGTTTCGCAAGGCGTGGGTTGAATTCTTGAGATATAGAAGCCCATATAAGCCGGGTGCCAGAATATTTATTCAATAGAATAAGGACAATTTGGCTAGACATATTGTGTGTGAAGTTGTACTGATCCAGGAAACGGCATGTCTGTGGAAGTTTAAAAGCTTACCAAGATTTTGACGAGGGCAGCAAATTGCAGGCGTGAACCGCTTTGATCCACGACACTGCAACTGTAATGACGATGTTGGTTAGTTGGCAAGAGAAGTAACTATTGTAAGTACAAGAATAATTTGTGTTTTAAATGTGTATTTTAAACTACCATTTTGTGCAAATTTTGGTCAAGTTCAAAAGAACATTTGTATGGTATTTTCACACACAAAAAAGTGTATCTATTTGGAATTACTTTTGGGATTTTCATTGAGAGAAAATGTATAGTTGGATATAAGCTTTGTTTATACAAATGTATGGACATTTCACCCAAGTTTTCTAATTGAAAAATACCAGTTACATACAGACTAATTTCATAATCAAAAATGTTTTGCTTTGATGTGTACCATAAAAGTTTGATAAAGTTTTGAAGATCAAAACTTCCATCAGTTTAAATTGATTCATCAACACTATGAATTTGAGTATTTTAAAGATTTGAAACATTGAAAAGGTATCATTTTCAAATAAGACAGAGTCTATGTAAATGTTGGTTAATTTTGTATTAAGGTTCATGTTTGTACCACTATCAAAAGTAATGTAATTTTGTACACAAATGTTGGGTGATGAAAACCTGCTTCCCTCAAGTTGTTATTGTAAGAAAAACAAACAAATACAAAAAGGTGATATATTTTGGAATCTGACACTTTATGAAGAAATTTCAATAGTCATGATATTAAGATTCAAAATTCTGTAATGTTTTGGGTCACTCATTTCTATTCAATGCAGTGTCACCTTTTTCTTTGGGTTTTGACGAGAGAGCGGATACAAGGACCGAAAAGACGAGTGCCATAATTCACCACACTCGATGTCGGACGAACCATGACGAGAGACGCTGATGAAGCCAGGGATACAAAAATGAAAGAGTCGCTTGTATAGACAGTATTAACATTTACCCTTTGTGTTAAAAACACAATTGCTTTGACTCTTATGAAATATTGTGGAAAGTAAGAAATCATCCACAGGTAGATGTAACACAATTGTTTGACAACCTCTCTGGTATGTACCAACCTTTTGTATAACAATTCAGGCACATCGAGATTCAAGGAAAATCAGCATAGAGAAACTTTGTAATATTATTTTCTCTTTTCTACCATATTGTAAATGTGGAATATTATGTTATGTGTGATAACGACAAGAAAACTGCACAGAATAAATTGATTTATATTATATTACACCTTTTTGAGATATTGTGAATCACTTGATTGGTAATAATTTATTGTATAACTGGATAGTGCTAGGCTAATTAAGCTAAATTGTTAAACGCCACGTGCTCTTGACAAGGGTATTGAACTTCCCCTTTGGAATTATTGTAAAAATGAAGTACGTTTATATATGTATGCTGATGACATGACAGTACTTGTAGAGGATGAAAAGCATGTTCAAATAGTTTTACAAGTCTTAGACGAATTTTTCACCGTATCAGGTCTTAGGTTAAATAAAACAAAAACTGAAGCAACGTTGATTGGGTCAAGTAAAACTAGGCAAAAGAAAGTGTGTAATCTGAAATGGAAGCTTTACCCAAATAATAACGGAAAATCACTCGGTATTAGTTTTAGTAGCACCAAGTCTGCTAATGAGATACCTCAGAATTGGGAAGGAAAAATAAAGAAAATTAAAAACATAATGAAAGCTTGGAAAGGATGAGATTTGACAATAATTGGTAAAATCATCGTCACAAAGAGCCTATTAGCGTCTCTCTCTCTATGTCAGATGGCACCAGGCGGTGCTGCTGTGGCCTTCACAAGAGCTCGCCATGGTTGTTTCTGTTTGATGCACGTCGTGTTGCTTCTATTGTACTTAAACCAGTGATCCTTTTAATGTCATCAGTCCATGATGTTATAGGATATCCTCTGCCACGACTACCTTCTCCTACACCTTGCAGGATTAATTTCTCAACACTATTATCTCTCTTGGTAATATGACCAAAGTAGCGCAGCTTTCTTATGTTGATGCCCCTCCTCAGTGTGAGCTTTGTTCTAACCTTTTCCAATACCCAGTTATTGCTTCTCTTCTCCCTCCATGAAACTCGTAGAAGTCGCCTTTTGCACCACATCTCAAATGCATCAATTCGTTTCCTGTCATTCTTTGTCATTGCCCATGACTCACTTCCATATGTGGCGATGGAGAAGATGGTTGTTTTCAGGAAGCGTACCTTGAGATTCATTGATAGCCCTTATAGTTGACATATCTTGTAATATCTTGCGAGCTATTGCCAGCCTACGTTTGATCTCCATTGAACTGTCACTCTTGGTGTTGATAAGAGATCCTAGGTACTCGAACTGTTGATATAAGCGTAATGTAATGAAAGAACTCAATACACTCCTTTTTCAATTTGTATGGGGAGGAAAGGAAAAGGTAAAAAGAAGAACGATGATTAACGATATTGAAAAAGGTGGTTTGAAAATGATCATCCTTCACGACTTTTTAGATTCTCTGACATTTTCTTGGATAAAGAGATTGCAAATGAAACGGTCTCTACTTGGAAAAATAGACCATTATTTGAATTTCAAAAACTCAGTATTGGTATCGAAAGCGGGCAACCAGTAACATTCAGTGCAACGACGCTGTTTTCCTTGTACTCATTAGCTAAAGATCGTACGCAGTGGGCAAGGCTAAACGGCCTGGGCAGTGGTGGGAAGTGGTATGTTGGAGACGTACGGTGATAAAGATTGGACTGAGAACTTTAGAATGAAGAGGTCTACATTTGATTTTATTGTTAGATCACTGTACGATAGAATTTACCGGCAAGATACTACTTTCAGGAAAGCTATTCCTGTGGAGAAGAGGGTGGATATGGTTATCTACTTCCGGCAACCCGGGTCGAAACAGCGATTTCTGTTCCACTACAGTCGATGAGGGTTAAACACGGGTTCTACCCTTCACTTTCGCAGGGTTGTAATTTTCGACCCGGGTCGGTTTTTTGAACCCATTTTTCTGTTCACACCAGACTTCAACCCGGGTTCGACTGAAAACCGTGTGTTGAAGAATATAGGGTTAATGTGATGGCAAATTTCAAGTTCTCACTTTGTTTGGACTGTTCCATTTTATTTGAATAATGGAATAGCCCGAATTTGTAATAATATTTCTTTAGTAATGGGATATAAAAATGACATAGAAGTTGAAATCTCAATAAAGTACTTTGTTGACTAGAATTGCTTTAAAGTGGACATTTATTTAATTTGTCTCAATCTGCTTAAACACTTTCACATGTTGTGTTCTGTGACGTTATGTTCTTTGCATTTATCAGAGGCTTTAATTGGTATTATAACACATCAATGTATGTAACCTGAGGAAGGGGCTACACAGGTTATTCAACACTTTCCACACGGCAAGCAACTGCACACCGACACTTCCAAAATGTTTTTTAAAAAAGTCAACATTATTGAATGTCATCACCATACATGAATATGGAAACACCCTGGGAAATGCATTAAAAAAAGGGAAAACGTGCCAATTGGTTCAATAATTCTTGAGATAGACTTTGAAAGTTGAAAGATTTATGTTTTGAATTATGGTAACACTAATAGCCGTGTGGAAAGTGTTAACAAGGATGTCCCATTAGTATTCAAACACCGATGTAGTTCTGAAAACTCCTACAGTTACAGAACATTCATATTTTGATGACCCCACTCCATTTTAGGAGCCAGCTATTCAAAGCCCTTAGTTCATGTTCAAAGTGGTCATGCTTATGCAAGGCCTACATACATCTACCATATTTAAATTTTGATGAGCAACCCCCTTTCTTGGGGTGAACTCAAATTAGAATAAAACTATACCATGTTGTAAAATAAAACACAACAATCGCTTTACTCTGATGTCATTCAAAAATTGTAAAAACGCCAAAATATTACAGTGGTAGTAGTTTGCAATACGGGATTATGGTTTGATCGTTCATTGTTCTGATGTGACATTTATATTGATTTCTAGTAAATTGTTCTCATTTTTATTTTTTTATTTTCTTAACCCCCTGAGAACTACCGGCCGATTGGTTAAAAAGATGGATACTATTCTTTGGTTTACCGTACATCATTTATTGCACCAATGAGAGACATTGTTAGAATAATTGTATCCCTGATAAAGATGGGAGTGAAACATTTTACAAGCTGCATTTGAATTGGCTATTCATATGAGTACATCTTGTTATAAACCAATCAGAACCACTGTAAGATAGACAAGTAGACCCCATGGGGTTAACAGTACTTTTATCTATTTCTCCTTCATACAAATATACATAATGTTTATGATTCATACAATCATCATGTTATCTTTAAATAGCATCACATACAGAACAGAAATTGCAAATATAACTTCTTACGTATATTTTTTATTGTATGACAGTTTATCAAGGAAGTTAATTAATAACCTTACGCGTTCTTAATTCTGAATCGAAGAGAAATAACAAATTTGGGGGGTTACCATATCTGAATTTACTTATACAAAGTTTAGCAATAGCACCCGCATAGTGGATGAAATTGTTGACTGAATTATCGAAGTTTTGTACCCCAAAAATAGCACTTTCAACATTTAATCTAAGAACAAAGCATACTTTGGCAAAATAACAATTTCTGCACGTTTCCAAATCAATTTAATCCTTTCGCAGAAGTAAAAGAAATGTTCTGTGTATTCAATTACAAATTACAATATCTCAAATTAAAGAAGAGGAATTTCTCAACAACTTTATTATTTGATATGTTTATGTAGGAGTTATACTTTTAGAGTTATCAGCACATTTATTATCTCGTCAGTTAATTATTTTGTTGACTCGTACATACCTTGAAAAGGGAAGTACGGATACTACAGTGCAACAGAGCATATAAATTACCAAATATTGAATTATAAATATAGTGTTGTACAACCATGAAAATTTCAATCCTAAGTATGTGTATCATATATAATCAAAACAGCTTTGTTTTAAAGTTCGCTGTGTTGTCTTTGTATGATTATCAGCATTGTTACATTTCTTATTAAACCTGATTTCGGATTGGTCAATACTTGATTATCCATACACGCTAATCCAACCACCTACTGACTACTTGCTTTGTTGGCCTTGACTATTTAGACTTACTACAGGCCTTTATGGTGGTATACAGGCTTGCATGTCAGCACACGGTCACCTAAAGTAACATATACCATTATGCTTAAAACCCTTGACTGCACACTGCTGAAAGGCATTTCAAGTTTTTTGTAGCGCGGATTTCAAAACATTGATCCCTTGAAGATTAATTCTATTGTTTGCGCGCATGACAAATATTAATAGACTTTTGCCAAGTCTGTGCACAGTTGTACGTACAGTTGTATGAAATACATTGTTATTGTAAGAAAAGTGAAAGCAAAATTAATGTATGTTAAGTTTTGATTAATATTACATTAAAAAAAATGAAATTGAGAAATGTGGCTTGACCATTTTATTAAGCATAATTTAAGGATTCATTTGAAACCTAACATAACTTAATTGGGTGTAAAAAAGTGGTTCAAAATTATTCCATTTAACGCCTAATTAATTGATTAATTCCGCGCATAAATTAATTACACAGCAAACATGTTAACGAATGGCTTGACAGATTTGTGTGGCTAACCATAAACACTTTCTCTGTGATTATAGTGTTTATTGCATGTTTAATTCATGAGAAAAATACAAAAATACTATTCGTGGTTTTTGAAAATATACCAAATGTTTGGAGGAAAATATTTTAAATACTAAAGGGATATTGAATTATCTGCTCAGACCATCGTTTTGGGTACATATTTACCTTTAATTTGATTACTTGCAAGTATGGTTTGGATACATAGTACTACTTAATAATTTCAACGAATTTGGTCTTTAATTAAGCTAAAATAAGACATATTTGGGGTCTTTTTTAAAAGTATGAAAATTGTTAACTTTTTCTCAGACAGAATTGTTGACAATGATGAGAACTTCATATTCTGTTAATTTGGTGTTAATGGCATATATTAGTTTTTGCTGGAAATTACAAAAAGCAAATTTGTAATGTATTTCTTTAATATGCTAATTATATGCAAATTGAATTAGAGCGTAATTTCAATAACATGCACTTTTGGTAATTAATGCTCTGTTGCACTGTAGTAGCTAACACATCTAGCAAACACCATTACAAGTAAACTAGGTCTGGCTAACATACGGCATATCGATTGTTAATATATAACATAGACTAGAATGTTTTATAGCGATCTTGCTTTATATTAAAGCCATATTGCGCGATTTTTTTTTTCATGAAACGCCTTATCTCCTTGATTTCGTCCTGTGGGTGAATGCATAATTTCGTCGCTGTTCTGACATACCGGCACATCACGAAAAACAGCGTTTTGAGAAAATCGTGTTTGAAAATTTTCCAATTGTTAAAGACTTGTTAGAGAGCATTTACATCAAATGTCACTATCATTGTCAAAGAACACTAATAGATATATACTTATGTTTGTTATGAGCATGTTACAACAACAAATTGCAATTATTAATTAGGAGTAATTATGTCATAAAGTCATGCGCCGGTATGTCAGAACAGTGATACAGTGATATGCCGGTATATCAGAACTGCAGTTACACGGTGGTCTATGGCAGAATATTGTGATGTGCCGGTATGTCAGAATACAAAATGAGGTTTTCATGCCGGTATTATGTTCAAACCCTGGCATATCACACTAATTAGTGCGGTATCTCATTAATCAATTACCTTTTTGTCTCAATTTTTTGGGAGAATAAAGAGTTTCATTTGTAGATCATAAAATGCATCTTAACTCATTTTGCCCAAAATGGCACATGTGCCGGTATGTCAGAACAGCGACGAATGAACATAAACTAAATTGTCCTCAGAAGGTGTAACTACGTACTGTAGACAAGAAACTACAACACACAGCCAATTTCAACATTTACTTTAAATAACTTTATTGATATGTGGGATGAGCTGGAGTAGTCAAAGTATACCTGCCTGATACACACAATGCAATAAATATTTTTTCTTCTACAGTGCAACAGAGCATAAATTTCAAAATATTGAATTATAAATATAGTGCCTCCTGATTGTTGTACAACAATGAACATTTCAATCCTAAGTATGTGTATCATGTATAATTAAAACAGCTTTGTTTTAAAGTACTATTTCGTGTCCTTGTATGATTATCAGCATTGTTACATTTCTTATTAAACCTGATTTCGGATTGGCCAATACTTGATTATCCATACACGCTAATCCAACCAGCTACTGCCTACTTCCTTTCATGGCCTTGACTATTTAAACATTTCTTTTTTATTTAGACTTAGTGCAGGCCTTTAACACGATACCTGTCTGTACACCCATGCATGTCAGCACACGGTCACCTAAAGTAACATACACCATTATGACTGCACTAAATGACTAAATTTCATGTAGCGCGAATTTTAAACCACTGGTCCCTTTAGCATGGGCATGTCCTTGAATATTCCTTCCATTGTTTGCGTGCATGGCTGCACAAGTATTAATAGACTTTTGCCAAGTATGTGTACAGTTGTATGAAATAGTGGTTACATGTGTTTTTTTCTCTTTTTAAATATACTAAATGTGATGTGATCTGTGAAAACCCGTCGGATGTCGCAAAATGTGAACTAGGGATTATGGGTAATTTAAAAAAAAATAAAAAATAAAAAAATAAAAAAAACTTTTTTTTTTTAGATTTTGTTAAAGAAAATTAGTTTCCAATAATTTGTATCATCATCTTTCATAAAATTTCACCTTCAAAAACTTACTTAAGTCACTTTTATTATTAACCTTATAATATTATTATATTGAATTATGTATCTTTTTTGGCCTGTTTTCATGAATTCTTGTTTTGTAGCTTTTGATGACATCACAATCATCATTCACTCATAACTTTTTTTGTAGTGATCGTAGAAAAATGATCGAAACAGTTCTGTAATCAGCACCATTTTAGCTTTCTTATGATATAAATATCTCCAATATGAAAAATGCCACCATGTGGCGGGTTTTCACAGATCGCATCACAAATGTTTGAAGGACGATATTTTAAATACTAAAGGATATTGCATTATCTGCTCAGACCATTCTTTTAAGCACATCTTTACCTTTAATTTGATACCATGCAAGTCTGGTTTGGATACACAGTATTACTTAATAATTTCAACGAGTTTGGTCATTAATTAAGCTTATTTCAATTAATTAAGCTCAGACAGTATTGTTGGCAATGATGGGAACTTCACTTCCTGTAACTTTGGTGTTAATAGCATTTATAGTTTTTGCTGGAAAGTCCAAAAAGCAAAATGCTAATGTATTTCTTTATAATATGCTAATCATATGCAAATAAGGTCAAACCTTTTTTTCTTTATGATATTAAATCACCAAGCTGTATTCTATAATATGATATTGTCTCCTTGTCTTACATATGTTACTTTTTGAATCAGAGCGTAATTTCAATAACATGCACTTTTGGAAATTTATGCTCTGTTGCACTGTATCATAGGTAACAATATTACACCATGCTTTAGTAAACAATACACCCTGCTTTAGTATACAATACACCATGATTTTGTATACAATAATATTAGTAAAGAATACACCATGCTTTAGTATACAATAATGCAATGCTTTAATAGTAAACAATACACCCTGCTTTATAGTCTATCCATCTGAGACCGATCTTCCAATCACGTGACCCAGCCGTTCCATTGACTGGGAGAGGAGGCTATTTTCTGACGAAAATATCGATGGAATCAGTAGAGTGAAAAACGGCCATAATAACAAATAATTATGTTACCCACTTACTTTATCATAACCCAAGTTGTGCCATGAGAGTCAGTTTAATTGACGTTGCAAAGACAGGTAGCTTTCCCTTCCAATTTCTCCATTTCAAAAAATGCTTTCAATTTGGCAAGCACTGGCTGCATCTCATCTTTAATGGTCTTATTTGTTGCCATTTTTAAGCTCTACTGCAGTGGTTCCCAACCTTTTTCTGGTGGTGACCCATTCCAGAAACCAGCATCAGAGCGCGACCCGTCAAAGAAC
The DNA here is from genome assembly GCA_035610835.1 of Ophiura sarsii. Lineage (NCBI taxonomy): Eukaryota > Metazoa > Echinodermata > Ophiuroidea > Amphilepidida > Ophiuridae > Ophiura > Ophiura sarsii. The sequence continues at coordinate 26,505,049 of CM069449.1, forward strand.
AAAGTCACTTGTGTTACTATGATACAAGATTATATTAAAAATTCACATACGGTATATCTTCTCCGATCATAAGAGAAACCATTTCCTTGGCACATGATATTATCAGTTCCTCACCGATTGTGTGTGGCTTTTTAGCTTTCGCGATGCGTAGTAAAACACGATAGGAAGCTTCCAGAGCACGGTCATAGGCCTGATGACAATTTACGTTGTTTATCCAAGCGGGTATTTTTAAGGGTGGTTAACTTCCGTTCGAAAAAGGAGCGATCTCTATCTTTGTACGCCGAGCAGGAAGTGTTTTGTAGACAGATGTCGTTGTAGCTTAATTGTTCCGTTTCATGGATTCACTCTAAAATACTTCGTAACGAATAACGCACTGAGTTTTATGGACTCATGATCTGCCACATATATAGAAACCTAGCTCAATGAACGTTCAAATTGTATATTTGTTTGAAAATGAAAATCGTATCGCAGACAGAACATAGGGATACGGAGTTTCATATCATTTTACAACCATTTTATCTTACTATAGACCCGGCCAACCTGAAAAAATAAACATTATTTGTGTGGTGGCATGGGAAAACCCTTCACATGGTAATTTTCTAGTTTTATCCATCTCAAGCAGACCGAATAAACGCTGCGCTCCCTTGAAGGCCATTTTTGTCAAACTATTGGTTGAATTTTATTTAATGCTTAATCAAAGACGATAACACTGTCTTTGGCTTAATCATGTTAATATACACATCTTTAGTAATGTAGCCAATTATCATCGGTAGCAAATTAATTGTACAACACTAGAAGAGATCATTTTGACACTTTCATGTACTTTTGTTTGGTAATGCTATCATATGTATAGTTACACCAAAGAAAGAAAAAGCATTTTTGTATAATTTTGAATAATTATTGGCAAAAGGGTAACCATAAGGGGTGCGCACTAGCGCGGACGGGCGGGGGTATATGGGGGGATGATTGTGCCCCTGGCCTTCCTCACAGTTGGAAAATTGTTCAATTTTCGAACCCATGTGACGCGATCTGGTCTTTATGGATAATGTTAATTACAGCGTACAACTTTCTGATAAATGTAAATAATATCATTATTAATATCAGTAATGTCATAATAATATATCGCTGTACAAACCATACCGCGAATATAAGACCACAGCAAAAAATAGGCCTTTCTAAACTTATTTTGCAACATGCTACTTATTTTAGCTAATTTTTAAGTCGGCATGGGGTTACCAACATGGGTGACTTTATTTGAAATCTACTCTTTCTGTGTGAAAGATTATGTTCGTGTCTTCCATTATAGGGGGCGTATATGGTATGGAATTCAGATGACCTGAGATGGATAGTCCATTGGGCATAGGCCTAAGAAAAATCTGGCTAGACTGTATTTAACAAAAAAGTTATTCATTTGAGAGAAAAATACTCAAGATGTGGCTCTTTTCTTCTATGAGATATTTCATATGAAAGCATTAAATAAAAGACACGGAACGCCGCCTTGTTTTGTTTTTGTGTTTTTTTCGGGAAAATGAGAGCACTTCTCATTTACCATGCCAACTCATTTTGCATGATTTAACTTTAAATATGCGCGAACGAGCAAATGTCTGCCGTCTGGTTAATCGCTTGTTCAGATGAGCGTGATATTCATTTCATATGATGACACAATACATCGACACAATTGTGCACTAACGAAAAACTATCATTCTATAAAAGAGTAGCAATTAATATTTAGGTTGACTTTCAAGCTAGTCGATCACAAACAACCATGTAACTACATAATGCTTGTATTACCTTATATTGAGTATCAGTATGGACAGACTAGTGCTTTTGCGTTTTAATAACGCTTGTAACCTCTTTACTGACAATTGCTTAATAAAGATACATTTGAAGAAGAAAAAACTAAATTGACTTGGCCTATTAAATGCTTGCAACCGCCATTCTGCCGGGCCAATACGACATGATTTATTTGTGTTTTTATATTCGTAAATTTCCACTGCCTCCTATTATTAGTCTTACTCGTTAATTTTCCCGACATGCCACGCAACAATGACTGCAAAAATTCATAATTATTGAGATTGATATAGCTGTCCAAGGCCACTAAAAACATAACCTAAACGGACCTCGGTTTTGTTTTGCATATTAGGACATTGTTCGTCATTATGATCATGTAAAGAACGACCCAATCATGTTGTACATATAGTATTTGGTTATTGGACTAAAAGTATATTCTTCGTATCATACATTTCGTTGGCCGCTTTTAAAGAACGACCCGTTATGTATTTGGTCATCTTCGTTGGTCTCTCTCTTATTTTTGAAAGAAAATATTTCAGGTAATAATAATTTGGAGATAATTCACCAGCGCAGCCAGCCCAGGTTGCATAGAATGGCCCGAAATTATACCTCCAAATAAGTCTCCATGATGGATTCAAAATGGCGGCGGCATACTGGATCTCTTTTTTTAAATCTATGTTTTTCCTAGATAAACTATTATTTCACAAAAATTAAAAATGAGACATTTCAACAACAAAATCAACAAATAGCCACAACAATTTCGAAAAAATACGTCGGTCCGCCCGTAGAACATGATTTTTTCGTCGCCTTATGCCTAACCATATAACTCGTGTGATTTAAATCTACAAAGTAGCAGGCAGTAGGGATTGCCTTTTAATGAATGTGCTACCGCGTTCAATGCTCAATTAAGATTTTCTTTTCTAGCAAATGAATTTTGAGTTCTGTAGTCAATGTAATAGCGAGTCAAAAACATTTGATGACACTCACTCTTGTCTTACGCTGGTGTCTCTTTCTTTCTGTCTTGCTAGTAACAGTTTTGAAAAGACAGTCAAGAAATCCGTGGGTGGCGGTACAACTAGTAACGCTTATAAATCAATTGGTTTCTGCTTAGTGTCATCTGCTCGTCACTCAGTTTGATGAGCATTATTACTATATACGGTCTGGGAACTGATGGTCTCTAAATGATATACTGTACATTGCGAATATCACAACGTATTATTGTAGTTGAATTCATCCGCAGCTACTGTTTTAGTTACGCGATGGGTAGCAGACTGTTATCATTGATGTGGCTAATTGTGGCTCTACTTGTGACAGGACTTGGCACTACAAACGGTGAAAATACTACGAAAGGAGCTGATTCTCAAGGTAAAAATTCTTCCGATACGAAATTATACCTTGCATATAAACTGCGCCAATAAAGTATCTAAACACTTACAAATGGTCAGATTTATCGGAACCTGAAATAGTATTCAAATTAATTAATTTGATTCACAGTTATCTTCTGCGCATTTTGACACCTCTTTTGTTGCGCTACGATGTTGTTTGGCGGATTTATGGGCACTTGAGTGGCTTAAGGTCGAATTCAAAAGTTGCAAAAGCTCCTATCACCCCAATTCCAGAGGGGAACTCACACAAGCATCACACACAGACAAAATCAAGACAAAAGACACTAATTTGTTCTGTTTACTTAACCATGACAATTAATGATTGATTAATTATTGATTCATGCCTCCCATCTCCGACCCTTTTGTTTTGTTATTGACAATTAATGCTGATGTTCATCGCAATCGATTTATCCAACACGCGACAAACAAATCATTTATAAAAGGCAGGCAAAAATATTGCTGATATTATTCATCACAGTACAACGCTCTTGCTTGAATAGGGGCTTTTGCCATTTTTGAATTCGACCTTAAGCCACTCAAGTGCCCATAAATCCGCCAAACAACATCGTAGCGCAACAAAAGAGGTGTCTTAATGCGCAGAAGATAACTGTGAATCGAATTAATTAATTATTTGTTTGCATACTATTTCAGGTTCCGATAAATCTGACGATTTGTAAGTGTTTAGATACTTTAAATGTCTCGTTTCTAATTTCAAATATTTATGCAGCAAACTTTACTACGGTGTTATATTTAACACTTTCATTAACGAATAACTAGTGTTCGACCATTCGATGTACATGTGATACGTTGTGAATTTAGCTTTAACACTTTGCCTCTCAAAGTAAAAAAAAAAATTAATCCAAGTTGTTTTCGTGATAAATGTACAACTTGACGAACAGCGCGCAGAAAGTCGTGTTGCGCTTGTAGAGGTATAGGGTGGGCTGGGTAATGTCCTTCTTTATATAACGCATGAAAATATTCGTGCCATTGTTGGATACTACATCATATACCGTCACAAACTAGTTTGGCTTTTATTTCATGTTTGACGTCATTCCCGGTTTTTTGTTGTCTTTAAAAAAGTACAATATTGACCGGACGGTCAATAGTACTTGGTTAAAGCCCAAAAATGCCCTAACCTCGTACGATCCCGCCGTACCGGTATGGAGCGTCTTTTGATAACCTGTTTAAAACCCTGTATGTGATCGTGATAAAGCTTTTCTGTAATTTTTACAAATCTAGTAGAAGGCCCTACCCGGTATAAACAATAAATTGATTCCACCACCGTCTGTGTACGACGTTTGCTCCGTGCACAACATCAAAAGAGGAATCGTTTCAAACGTAAACAAGTCGTGTGCATAGTATTCTTTGGTTTACCGTACATAACTTTTTATCAGTTGAACATTTCGGTTAATTTCATCCAAGAATAATATAACACCAGTAGGTGTTTTCTTGTTGTTGAGAATCGACTAGAGATCTTTTTATGTTTAATTTGGTCAAAATCGCACACTAACATATTTTTAAGCGTTAAAAACAATTCTTAAACAGCTAAGAAAGGTTGCTTAAATGCTGCAAAAAGGTTGCTTAAATATTTACCCAACATTTTACACAACGTTGTTGAAGTATGCAACCGCTTAACAGTTGCGTAAAATTTACCCAACACCGTTTTCACCAACAGTTGAACAATTCCAGTTACTCAGCAGTTGCACAATTTTAATTACACAACAGTTGGGTATTATTAATTGACCATTTGTTGGGCATTTTGTGACTGTTGCTTAATTTGTGAATTGTTTTCATTATATATTGAGCATTTTTGTATAGCAAATGTTGCTTACTTTATCAAATATAGCCATATGTTGGGTATTTTATTTGTGTCAAGTTTTTATTATATATTGAGCATTTTTGGTATAGCAACACGCAGTAGGCAAAATAATGTGAATTCTGGGCGATGCAGCAGAGCTACATACATCACTTCCTCCCGGTAGTGAACCGGTAACTTGTAATGGGAATTCTAGGCGATGCAGCAGAGCTACATACACGATTCCCGTTAGGTAGTAAATCTGTAATTTATTTTAACATGTTATTAAACTATAGGCTTATACATGATATCTGACATCTTTTATCAATGGTGTTTTTACTGTGAACGTTTGCCAAACGTAGTCTTGCTATCTGGGTATGAAGGTATAAATAGTCCATATTATATAATACATACACATATTTATGTGATTCTTTTGGTGCAAAATAGATCACATGACATGAACTATTCAGTATATGTCCATGTCGTGTATGTTTTGGCTATAAAAATCGACTATTCAATATTCATCGCTAATGACGTCGCTATACCACCGTTGAAATGATATTCATAAACAAATATATGTCAAACAAGGATGGCAATTTTAAACTATTTGTCAGTGTATTCCGTTTTGGATGCCAAGACAGAATAAATCTAATTGTGGTCCTACGCTGCAAAAAGGTTGCTTAAATATTTACTCAACATTTTACACAACGTTGTTCAAGTATGCAACCGCTCAACGGTTAAGTAAAATTTGCCCAACACCGTTGGATAACAAGTTTTCACCAACAGTTGAACAATTCTAGTTACTCAAAAGTTAGGCAATTATATTCACTCAACAGTTGTTCAAGTATGCAACAGCTCACGAAATTGGCTTTTTGGACAACAGTTGCCTAAAATTCACATGTGCGTAACTTGCATCAACTGTTGCGTGATTGTCCTCAATGCTCATGCAACAGTTGTCAAAGTGGAATATGTTTACGCAACATATTTTAGCAACAGAAACAGTTTCCACCAACATTTTAAGGACATTGTTTTCGACGAATTGCTCAACGCTGGGGATTTTTTACTTTTATACAACGCCTAACTTTCTACATATATTGAATGAATTTTAATCAACACGTCAACCAACGGATGATAAAAGTACTTTTAGCAACGTACTTTTAAGCAACCTTTTTGCAGTGTAAGCAATCTCATTGGTTCTCAGAGAAATCGGCGACATTTAGATGAGACAACTTAACACGGGGAGGTAGGGCTTACGTTTTAACAGTGCGTCCGACCTTCACAATGCGTGGTTTGCTCCATAATGCGCATTTCTGCAGTGCGTCTCTGGCGCCTTTCCTGCGCCGCGACGATTACGCATGGTGTACTCATCGCATGGGATGGGATGGAATGTTTGTTGGTTATTCGATCCTAGAAGGGGTAAAAGTTGTCAAATGTGGACAATAAATTGCACTTATTTCTTTGATAAATGTCTTCAGTATGATTGTTTAAGAATGAGAATAAAGGTATTATTTTTAGACCGTACCCGTGTTATATTGTCTGACATAAAAGCGTTCGGTAGTATTATTTTTTGCGTAGAACAACTCCGCCTGCGGCGTCGTCGTCCGCATTTATGTCAGACAATATAACACGGGTACGGTCTAAAAACAATACCTTTATTCTCTAAATATGGACTGCTCTTTATTCGTTCGGCGTCGGGAAAATAGTAGGCTCACGGTCTCCAACCACAAGATCACCGATCGGAAGGGCCATTATTATTATAGTTCACCCCATTTCCCTTTTGAGCAGTTCATATTTGTATAATACCATTCAGTGTTCCGAAACAATTAAAATAGACCATCATGGTTTGTGTCTGTCTTGTTGAGTCCCTTTTCCGCCTACGGCCTAGAACAGGGACAGACATAAGTTAATCACGTATAAACCATGGACAAAACTCCATTCCAAGCACTTTCCAAGCGGGTGAATGTATAAAATATTACCAAAATATCCCCTACAAGAAAATTAAAGGTAAAAACCCTTTTTTTTCCACACAGCGTGCACAAGTCGGTCCTCCCTAGATATTAGCGATACAATCATCATAACCTCTCCGTCGTATCCTGACTACTATCCCGACGAAGAAGATTGCTCATGGTATTTCACATCACTAGACCCCGGTACTTGGAGTGTCCACTTCGCTAAATTCTTAACAACGGATTCCATATACGCCAGCGATTACCTGAAGATAGGGAGCGGACAGAACGCTACCGTTGCAAACACCATTGTATATTTTCATGAGTTTGTAACGGCGGATTATGTGATTTCCATGGAAACCAGTAGTTTCTGGATCACCTTTTTGTCGTCTATCCAGCATCGGAACATCGGATTCAATCTCACCATAGAAAGAAGCAATATAACAGGTATGAAAAACAAGAAATTGAAATATTATTGGGCTTCCTATTGAAATTTGTCTGCTAATGTAGACGTAGATGTAGGGCTGATTATGGTGAAAGTCGCGTGAGAAAACCGTGAAAGTAGCATGTAGAGAATAATGAAAGTCATGTGATGAATTCGTGAAAATACTCGTGATAGTAATTATATACATCTTTCCCTCATGGTGGTAAAAAAAAAATATCCTCGGCCAGGATTTAAACTCGGGATTGCATTTGTAAAGGCCCTGTCACACCCGTGGCGTATCGCCTGACGCCATGGTGTGACAGGCCCATGGACTCTGACATTTTGTGTATACGTCGGCATACGTTCAGGCCATACGCCATGGTGTGACAGGCTCTTATGTTCGTGTAAGTTGTCATTCGTTCGTGACATTGTATTCGCTGGTGGTTCGCTGGGGCTTATGATTTTTTTTTAGCATGTTCAAAATGTTGAGCGGGTGACAACGTAGTGATACGCTATGTATACGTTGAGCCTTCATTTGGTGGCCAAACAGCTGACGAATAAGCAACCTACACCCAACATGCGAAACGCTACCGCACCGTAGGCTCAACGAATACACAGCGTATTGAATATTGATCACTACGTTGTCACCCGCTCAATATCTTGAACATGCTCAAACATTTTCATAAACCCCAGCGTACCTCTGCGAACCTCTAACGAATACAACGTATGCGAAATATGTCACGAACGGGTGATAACTTATTACACGAACGAACGTACACAAATACTTCTATAACGTCGGTCACACGTCCGTTAGACTATTACGCAACAGTGTGAAAGGGCATGACAACTTAACAGCGCAGAGTGATGATCTATTGACTTTTGAGCATAAAATAATAATGAAATCCGTGTTTTAAAAACTTGTTCAAGCGATACGCCATGGTGTGACAGGGCCTATACACCAATATGTCGAAAACGTCGGACACACGTAGTTAGCTCTATTTGCTTATATGCGACAGGGCCTTTAGATCAGTTGGTAGAGTCCGTCTATCATGTCTAGAGACGTGGAGGTCCCGAGTTCAAGTCCCGGTCGGGGAAAGGGATTGTTCATTTGTCGACCACCACGAGGGAAATATTGATTATTATCAATATGTAGGCAATGATGAAAGTCACGTGATGAAACCGTAACAACGATGAAATTGAAAGTCATGTGATGAGTTAAGCAGCATGTCGATTACAGCAAATGTTTTCATTGGTATAATAAGGTTCCTTATCACTGCTCACACCGTAAATGGTAAAGTATGATATAACAATATATATTATACAGTTTTATCATGTTTATAGCTTCCATTAGTTGGCCGGGACCAGTTGGCAGTATTTTAAGTCCGTTAATTCTGTTATTAACAAATCGATATAGCAATTTCATTTTTGATTTTTTTTGTCTTTACATTGTTTTTAAGTTTTCTTGTTTGTTTAAGCATTTGATGTTCAATTGAAAGCTGATTTATTACTGGAATACCGTTTTTTAACGCTCCTAACCAACAAGCATTATTGTGATAATCATAAATATCAACCAAGCAGCTGTACATGGTGTCCCTAAAAGAATGGTGCACGTGTTCCACGTCATTGCCCTCATTGATTACTCGGTATTCAGGTTTAGGCCACTTTTAGAAAAAGATACTTTTTGGGGAATGTGTCAAATTCGTCTTTAAACATTTCATATTTGGATTTTGTTATTTATACGGGCTTCAAGATAACTTAATAAGCTTTCGTATGCAACTTTTGTTTTGTCGAATTTGCTTGAGTCTATCTAGAGATATGCTTGTTTGACCATGAGCAAACCATATCAAAACTGTTTTTTGAAAGAAATCATCTGTGTAAAATTGCTGTTATTAACGCTTTGAAGCATTTCTTCTTGAAAATAGGACAAATTGACTTTCTGTGACCAACTTTAATCTAGGATATTTGTCGATAGGATAAAGCAAATAAAACTAAACAAATGGCATTTGAAAGGTAATTTCGCCATTGATGCTCATATAAACGTCAATTAGTAGATACTGATTATTAAATAACTCTTTCCACAAGCATTTTTTTCTTCTTAAAAAATGGCACAACCCGTTTTTAAGTACTCGTGATTGATCAAGCACATCGATGGATTGAGAAACGCAATTACAATCAAACCTACGGCATTCGACAGCTAACTGAATTATCTTTACGATTATATCAACATAACAGCCAAATACTGAATAATCAAATGTGGAACACGTGCACACTTTTTTAGGGACACCCTGTATTGCGAAAATCCTAAAATCCTAACTTTATTGTCAGTTAATAGATTTTTATTCAAAACTTCTAAACTTATTGCCAATAAAGTTCTATATTTTCTCGATACATATAGATTAATGATGAATGTTACCACTTCTGCTCCATTCTGATAACAGTAGCTATTCATTAATAAATCCGTAAAAGTAATATGGAAATATCGATATGAATTTTGCGCGTTTAATAACATGGAAGAAACATGTAATTCACATGAAACAATAATAGACCAATTTCAGGCAATGTCGCATCGAATGTTGTGAATCAATGGAAAACGTAGAAAAGAGTATAAAATGTAATATTTAATGGGACTTTTGTGAGAAACAGGCATTGCGGATACGGCAATAAAAGTGTTTCAATTTTTTTTTGTCGCTGTGTGGTTAATGATTTTTACCCCTAGCAATTTGTGTCGCTATCTGTTAAATGATTTTTCACTTACTTTAGTTATCATTCATAATTTGAAAATAGGGAACTGTACGGGCCTTACGTTTTGTGATAACGGATTCGGATGCGGTGGTTATACATTTTATGGCAAATCGAAAGATAACGATATTCAGAGCATAATGGAGGCGACATGTGGTAAGAAATATGGAAATGTTTAACAAGATCATTTAACCAATAGCTGTGCATCATTTTCAACTAAATGAAAATGATGCTGGCCTTCGCTCTTCAACAGACTCTACTCGGCTACAGCAGCACAGAATTTTTGCCAGAAACCTTAAATCTGCTGCTGACAGTTCATTCTTTTTTGCAGCGCCTACTCTCTGGAACAATGTCCCACGTACTCTTCGTTCTGCGGTCTCTGTGAATGTTTTCAAAAAACAAGTGAAAACTCACCTATTTCCTTAATGATATTGCTCTTTGTATATATATAATGTGTTTTGTTTTTATCATGTTGTTTACTTTGCTAGGTTGTATATGTTCTTTGTATCATCACAAACCGCTGTGATCTAAATGAAATGGCGGTATATAAAAGCTTATTGTATGTATGTATGTATGTATAACTTCAGTCAAACTCTTGGCAATAAGATATTGCTTATCATTGTGTAATAATGTTTTTTAGACTTTTGATTTGAGCTAAATATTTTCAATAAATAGGCGCAATAGACCTTTTCGTGTGTTAAATATAGTTTAATATGGTGGGTTATTTTTGATAAATAGGCGCAATAGACCTTTTCGTGTGTTAAATATAGTTTAATATGGTGGGTTATTTTTGATAAATAGGCGCAATAGACCTTTTCGTGTGTTAAATATAGTTTATTATGGTGGGTTATTTTTGATAAATAGACGCAATAGACCTTTCGTGTGTTAAATATAGTTTAATATGGTGGGTTATTTTTGATAAATAGGCGCAATAGACCTTTTCGTGTGTTAAATATAGTTTAATATGGTGGGTTATTTTTGATAAATAGGCGCAATAGACCTTTTCGTGTGTTAAATATAGTTTAATATGGTGGGTTATTTTTGATAAATAGGCGCAATAGACCTTTTCGTGTGTTAAATATAGTTTAATATGGTGGGTTATTTTTGATAAATAGACGCAATAGACCTTTCGTGTGTTAAATATAGTTTAATATGGTGGGTTATTTTTGATAAATAGACGCAATAGACCTTTCGTGTGTTAAATATAGTTTAATATGGTGGGTTATTTTTGATAAATAGGCGCAATAGACCTTTTCATGTGTTAAATATAGTTTAATATGGTGGGTTATTTTTGATAAATAGACGCAATTGACCTTTCGTGTGTTAAATATAGTTTAATATGGTGGGTTATTTTTGATAAATAGGCGCAATAGACCTTTTCGTGTGTTAAATATAGTTTAATATGGTGGGTTATTTTTGATAAATAGGCGCAATAGACCTTTTCGTGTGTTAAATATAGTTTAATATGGTGGGTTATTTTTGATAAATAGGCGCAATAGACCTTTCGTGTGTTAAATATAGTTTAATATGGTGGGTTATATTTATTTACAAATCCAACAGAGCAATAGTGACAGTAAATGTTACTTATAAATTGTCTTCTTATAGTGCCATGTGACAACGAGGCATTCTGGTGTTCTTCCGGGTTAGGTTGTGTGCACCAGTCACTTGTTTGCAATCATGAGTGTAATTGTGCTGACGGTTCGGATGAATACAATTGTTGTGAGTAATATATATACATGCATACGGTTCATTCATCTTACTCTGGGCAGTGATGTCAGAGCGTATTCTGTAGTGGAATTCGCTGTGACGTCACTGTACTGAGATAGATGAACGAAGTATAATCATGAACCTAAGAACTGTATCTATCATCAGTACAATACAGACAGGGCTTTCAGGTGTGAAATAGTTACGGAGACAAAGCTTGCACTCCCTACAGCTACGGTGTAGGCCTGGGAGCATTTGGTGACAGATACTATGCCAAATGTACGGGTCATCGATTAAAAACCTGCCAAATTGCTCAAAATGGGGGTCTTTTGGTGACAGATTTACCAAATTTTGTCTTTAAGTGAAAATGTTTCATAAAGTATATGGGTCATTGGGTGATCTCGTATGTACCATATTTCCTCACGTATACGACGCGCGGTAGATAAGCCGCGGGTCCTCTAATTCATCAAATCGATAATGATTCCTTTATTATTCCCCAGCAGTACTGCATAAAGTGCGTGATATACTTAAAATAGGCAATTTTTGTACCGTTTAATTGATGCATGAAAGGGACCTAAAGTACACTCTATCCGATTAATTTACTTTAGTCAATTTTTATTATCACCAGACGATTGCAATGTGGTCGATATAAACACAACCATCGGTGATGTGAAATATCTGACATCGCCAAATTACCCGTCCTACTACCCGTCTTCTCAAGATTGTACATGGTTCTTAACATCAACTGACGACGATGGCAGTTACACTATAAGAGTACTGATATTCTACATGGAACCTTTGTATGATGTTGTAAATATAGGAATAGGTAGTAATGTCGCCCCCAACACAACAGTGTGTCAACTTAATGGTGTGTTCTACCCTAACACCATAATGATCCCAGAACGCGTGATTTGGCTACGATCGCTTATTGATAACTTTATAAATTATCCTGGATTCTTTCTTGAGGTGGAACGCACGGAGCACCCAGGTAAGTTAACACGAACTTTCCAAGTAATAATAACCCATGCATTCCTAAAATCGCACAAAACAAAAAAGAGAATTCCCAAAAAAGCCCGAAAGTTGCATAATGTGTCCACAGCATTACACGAAGTTGTACTAAGCCTCCACCACAGAGCTCTGAGTAATTGTTGGACGTGCTTTTCAATGGGAAAGAACTGTGCCGCTTGGATGATGCTACAACGAGGTTAGCGTTTATTGCGTATAGAACAACACTTAAAACTGAGTGCTGATTGGTTCCAACAAATACACACATCCCCGGCCTCTAAGTTGCGCGAAATTGCGTGTCAACTTAAGGATCTTTGGACAATGCAAAGATATTTTACTTCGTCATTTTTTCGTCAACTTTGAGGATTTCCCCTTGTATTGGGACACGGGCTTTAAGTAGTCAGCGCCTACAACGGAACTGCCAACACTTCCCATAACAAATATGAGTGATAAAAGGAGCGAGGGGGAAAGCGGATCGTATGCTTTATTTCCGTCAATTCGCGAAAATGAAAACAGAAAATAGAGAGTTAAGTTTTTGTTGTAATTGTTACTTAGCTGCTGAATAAAAAACTTTTTTTTGCACAGATCAAAAGTGACACCCCCCATCGGGCATGTTAAAGTGAAACCGAGATTTTTCAGCCAAATGGGATGATACATGTGTTCCGATTAGAGTGCGTTATTGTAAATAAGCAATTCAATATACGAGGGGTATCAAAAAATTCTTGACATCACCAAGAAGTAAAGGAGCCAGAAACTTTTTTTGATATGTGTTCCTTCAGACATCTTTAAAAAGTTACTGTGCAAAGTCACACATTTCTCCCACTTTTTATTACCTGTCCACAGACCGCCATTGTAGAGATCCTCAGATTGACCGCCATTGATTGATCATCAGATTGAGTTATTTCCAAAACAGCAATAAATGGTTTAAAGTCTTGACAAAAAGGGGTCAAAGGTCATGTAGGGTCATTAGAGGTCAATCTGTGTACACCCCATGTTACCCATAAGATGGTTTGTATGACCTTTGACCCCTTACTGTCAAAACTTTAAACTATTTATTGCTGTTTTGGTGAATAACGCAATCTAAGGTAATCTGAGGATCAATCAATGGCGGTCAATCCGAGGATCTCTACAATGGCGGTCTGTAGACAGATAATAAATAGTGGGAGAAATGTGGGACTTTGCACAGTGACTTTTTAAAGATGTCTGAAGGGTCACATATCAAAAAAGGGTCTGGCTCCTTTATTTCTTGGTGATGTCAAGAACCTTTTGATACCCCCTCGTATATGAGAGAGTAATGTTTATAAATTCATGTCTATTTACACTGCAAATAGGGTTTTTAAAGTTTTATAAAGGTATTTGAACTTTTGGGACACCCTTTATGAAATGTATACCCTGATGAACGATGGAGGCATGTCTTTATTCATGAACACTGCGTAACAGACCGGCAATATTCCATCCTGATGCGCGGCTGCATTGAGACATTTTTTGTCTGTGAATTGGACATATCATATTATTGTAACGTCCTATTGTTAAGAACCGGCAACTTATTGGATTGAAATATCAAAGGGGAGGAAATTTGTATATTGCAATATCCTACTAATGGAATGCGTTATTCTATGTGTGAATTGTTGCAGTAATATTTATAATCTTCTTGTTAAAATGTAAAGCGTTTTAGACTACAATTTCAAAACGTTCGAAGATTGAAGATGGCTGTTATTCGCTATTGTCGCTCCCTACCGTTGATGGTGAAAAAAATGGGGTTAACTGGACACCTTTCATGGAACTGCAAGGCCATGAATACCTTGATTTTGTTCCATGGTAGGTGATGAGTCTTTCAGTTATAGGTAGCAGGCTGTACGCCACCGAAAGCAGGAAAGGGCCAATTGGAAACATCGTGTATGAGTTAGTCATTAAAAAGGGAGGTTTATTTTTGATATATTTTATAACAAGCATTTGATAAATTCCGCATATTAATTCTACACAAATGCTATGCTTATCAGATAAGGGAATGTGGTCATATTCTTGAGTAAATCACGACATCTACATCTACATCTACATCTACATCTACATCTACATCAACTCTGTCGTTTTCATCATTCATTTAAGCACATTAATACTAATACTGATACATTTGAATACCAGATAAATGCAGGGCAACGGAATTTCAATGTGTATCGGGATATGGATGTCTGGACCAATCGTTGGTCTGCAATGGAATCAAAATATGCCTCGATGGATCCGACGAAGCTAATTGTGGTGAGTGGACATTTTAAAATTCCAATCATATAGGCTATGCACGATGGAACTTCTATAATTGATTTGTCTGAAATATCGAGGAAAGAGAAAACTCATTAAAGGAAATCCTTGACATTTAGCGCTCAAATATGTAGCATTATTATTACACAGACCACATCCGTAGGTTAAAGTTTTTAAAAGTGCCGCGTTAAGACAACATCGGCTTCAGAAAGAAGACAAAATCGCCTGTATGGACCTCGCCATATTGATCGAAGCTATGACAAAACAGTTACGAGATTTCCACATCTCTGTTTCACGTATTGATATTTTCGATTGATGCATTGAATTCCTGCGTGATTACGTGCAGTATTAACGCGTAAACATATTACGGAATATAATTATTTGATTGCATATTAAGGGCACTTCTTGCTTCTCACATGTATTCAATTAAACTGGTCAATATACATTAGATAATTATTTTCCTACCATATAATGCTTGGTAGTTTCATGACTATAGCGCCGTTCTCCTTTAATATGTTTATGTTAATCCGTACATTAATAGAGTTTCAAATTTTCTATTTCACTGGTAAATAAATACATCTGTATTGAACACAAATTGTTATAACGTGTATTTACACACATTAAGCCAGCATGACCGTGAAGCTTATTAAGAATTCAATAACATGTGAACGTAGCATCGGGATTGTTTAATGTACCAGCAAATAATCAAAATAGCAATATGACGGCATTTAATTAATAAATAGAACCAAAGCATGTATAAACAGAGAAACAATAAACTACATTAAAACATTAATAGAACATCCTACATCCTTCGCGAACGAAGAATTTAAAGTTAAAGAAATCAATCCAACAAATAGGGCCTCCCTAATAATACTGAGGTACGAATTGTACACCATTCTCATCCAACAAATAGGGCCTTGCTAAAATAGGGCCTCCCTAATAATACTGCGGTACGAAATGTACAATATTCTTATTATAGAGACCTTCCGTGCTTGTAACACGGTTCGGACCCACAACCCTCCCCATTCAATCAATGATCCAATACAACCTGGCGAATGACCTCCAAATTTATAATAACCGTTACTTGAAATGTTAAGATGACTTGAACAAATAATGTGCAATTTTAGCCAAGAATTATCGTAGAGTTAGAGTTTAGTCACAGTGTTACCTCCAAGATGGCCACTAATCCTAAAGACAGGTAACTTGTTCACATCATGTCAGCTATTAATGAGGTGTTTTCTTCTATTTTCTATTCCATGAGGCGACGATAAAGTCCTGTTCTACCGACAAACGGACCCCTCGTGTGGTTTTCTCTTGTGGTTTTTGTTGATGTTTTTTGTGGGTGTTTTTTTTTCTTTGGAATGTTCGTACAAATTATGGTGACTTTTCCTCAACAATGTTCGTGATACAGCAAATAGAAGAACGGATTGAACTCAAGTTAATTGTGCTACTTGCAGCAGGATCTATAATTTGAAAGACCGTCGATGTTATATAAACCGTTCATTGCAATGTAAAATAAATTCTTCCCGAATTAAACATTGAGCACGTTGATAAAAGTGAGACATGCAGGTGATGCTAAGGAAATCCTCTTTGGTGTGAGATGCATACGCCACTGGTATTAAATTTCCACTTCACCCATTGTATTTCCAAAAAACATAAATGAATTGCTGCGATTGATTTTTGTTAAAAACAGATTCAATTTCCTCTTGTTACATTGTGGAAGTAAAAGAATGGTGTATGTACGTGACTAAGCGAGCGTTTTGCGCAACCCGAGTCACTCACTAACTTTCTAATATTCTAACCTTAAAGGGGAACTGAGATACGTATGGGAGGATGCCCTCAATATTTTGTTTTCACCTACGTAATACTTTGGCATATACTAACTAACATCTGAACCGTTTACCTAATAATTCGCCGTCTATCATATAAATTTCACGATATTGTAATTTCGATGTAGATCACATCAAAATTATCATCATCACTCATCACATAACTTGCTTTAACCAAATTTCAATCCCGTGCCATTATTCAACCGTTCTCCCATCATACTTATTATACTTAGGGTTCCTACGTACCTTATCTATTAAAACAATTCCTGTTTTTTCACCTTTCATTTTTCTCGGCAATCTCTCACTGCCCCTTTAACATTAGGCTTTCCATTTATAACTGTTATAATTCAATTGCGTGCTTCACTCTTTATTCCATTATATTCATCTTTGTCAGATTTTTGCGGAAAGAGGAAGCTCGTTGTCACAAACAATGAACAGATAACCCTGAAGTCCATACCGTTCTATCCGTACGTCTATCCCAATAATGTGGATTGCACGTGGCATGTGATGGCTGATTTCGGGAACTTTGTCATAATTAAGTTTATCTATTTACACGTTCAAACCGATCTTGACTTCCTGACAATTGGATATGGGCATAATACCAGTGCGGAATCAATGGTTCTCCGTCTAAGTGGCCTCACACCTCCATCTACGGCAACTATCAATTCCTCTATGGGGTGGATACAGTTTACGACCGATCATGCTGGCCAATGGCTTGGATTCCATGTTAACCTCAGCTCAAGCATAGACTATGGTACTGTTTAAAGTCGCACTGGCGTAACACTTTCAACGTGGCTGTTAGTTTTAATATAATTATACAAAACAGATTTTTCAGATACCTTCCCCAACCTTTAAAGTCTATCTCAAGAATGACTGCACCAATACTAAAGCATGTTTGTACTTATTGTATTGCAATTCTCATGTTGATTCCAAATATGGTAATGAAATACAATAATGTTGACATTTTTGAAACATTTTGTGAAATATTGGAGTCTCGTCTGCTGACGCCTGCCGTATAGAAAGTGTTAACCTAGTGACATTTATTGACCTTTGAACTTCGCTTGAAATGTGTATTAAAATGCAATATTAAATTTTCAGATTTTCAGCTAAATTTCAGTCTTTTATCATGTTTATTTCACAAACAAACGAGTTTTTCTTTTACTTTTAGTTCTAAAAAATGGTTTTATGCCCAAATAGGTTCACTAGTTTGTAACATCATGATCATATGTAGTCCAGAAGCCCTTCGTTAGGTCAACGGTCAGGAAATTATACCGCTAACGTGTGCTGACATTTGACCTAATGAAACTATTAGATGCTTATCTTGTAGATATGACAAACTATTCTTTTTATGGCGTCTGAACAATTTAGACCATGTTCATTAAAATCGGAGTCTTTTGATACTTGACCACTGTACAATGAATTTGAGGAAAATGTTGACCTATTTTTCCCCCCACCTCTGTAACTAAGCATCGGGTGGAAATACAACCATTGCTTTTTTTTGCTCCTTTTGATCTCAGAAAGAATTTGATATGCATTACAACATAATCAGAGTATTTTTGCAATTTGACCCCTATATGATCTTTGACCTTTGATAGCGGCTCCCCGTAGCGGATGCGACCCGGCAGCAAAATATTGGAAAGAAAATTTCGCATTACAAAAAGCTTTTTGTACCGCGAAATTTTGTGACCGTGCGAAATTTTTTAACCGTGCGATTTTTTTTGACCCTATCCCCCCCCCCCCCCCCCCCCCCCCCCTTTACGTGAAATTCACGAGGTGACTGACTGGGGAAAAAAATGGGGCAACCTTTTACGAAAAATTCTGGCACGGAATTATTCTAACCAGGAATTCTTTTCGCTGTGCCCCCCCCTGACAACCAACCTCTGTTACGCCCCTGTGTACCTTCTTAGCAGATTAAACCTTCCGGGCTCCTGGACTGGTACTCATACCTCAAACCATCCCATTCCAACCAACGAAAGTAGGCCTTCGATACGAATTCAAAATATGACTAACATTTACAACAATTTACATTTTCGTACCCACATTAGTAGTAATTACATTTTCGTACCAACAGTTAGTTAAAAATGTCTGCTTTTTGGTTATGGAGGTATAATCTTAAAATTCATGCCTCTAGTCAATAATCACGAACCAATGTTTTAATTTTTCACAATGATTCTTTCGAATACTAAGCATGCAGCAGAATGTTTGCCATACCTCACAGCCCGAACATGGAATGTTCTTCATTTCGTCACGAACCAAAAAATGGGATAGGCCTATAATATCTTATTTATCGTCCCGTACGGAATAAACCACGTACTACTACAACACATTTTAATTGTTATGAGCATGCGCACATCAGTTACGGGACGTCTAGCAAGACATTGCCAAAAGTGTTAAATTTGTAATATCTAATTGTCTGTTGATATGAAATTGTTTTCAACAGTTGCCTGTGAGGAAGACCAACACCTTTGCGTATCGGGATATGGTTGCTTAGATACTGCCCTCATCTGCGACAATCAGGCCCAATGTCTGCACGGCTCGGATAAGTTATATTGTGGTAAAGCTACCATTTTGTATAAGAAGCTTTGTGTCATCAAAAGTCTAATGTCTTAGTGGCTCAGACATAGTTTTTTGGTGATATTATTTCTATGACGTTTATAATGCCGTGTCATTGTCTTTAGAGTCTCGGATATAGCCTAGTAACATCGTTGTAAACATGTAAAACAACATGTATTCGATGAACATTTTGTGACATCGTGTCCCATGCCCTACAGTGGCTCAACCGTGCTATACCTACTTTGTCAGTTTGTGGAGCATTTTAATACCATGTCCAGCATCACGGTGGCCTCAACGAGATCGTATTATAATAAAACTTATTTTGGGAACCGTTTGGTTTAATATATTATTTGGTAAGCTTTGTGATGTCATTTCAATAGTTTAATCAGTTCCAAATTGGCGAGAAATATTTGATTTTGATCTCTCCGCTCGCAAAAGTAATCCAATCGTACGCTCGCAATTATGGCCACACGCACGCCGTTTGGGCCGGACGCACGCGTCACGCATTTGATGCACAGTGCGCTTGTTGCCTTCAGCGACACACCGCGTCCTTCTGTATTCATTCGCTGCTGTAAGAAGGCTTCGTCCATTTGAAGCTGATCAAACTTATAGTGTCTTAGTAGTTCAAACGAGTTTATCAGTGTGGTAATAACAATTTGCGAAGTTATGGAAGTGAAGTGATAACCACAGTACCGTCACCAACTTAGTAAATACAAGGATCTTGCGGACACCCCAATACCTTGTATTAGTGGTCCTAAAGCTTTGTGGTAAAGATGAATGCTTAATAATATCATAATGTTTTTAAAAGCAATGTCGTATTAAAGATGAGTGCTTTGTCATAATATCCAATATCCTAATTGCTCAAACCAGATATTGATGCAAGATATGTTGCGAATTTAAAGGGGTAAGGTTGCGTACAGAAAAAACCACTAACAGAGTCAATTATACCGACATGCCGTATACTTACTAGACGCCTGCAAACGTGATACAAAACAAACATGGAATATATTAAAAGTATCCTCAATCGACATGGTAAGCCAAACCTCCAACGTCATTCAATATCAATAATATTGATATCACGGATCCAGTTGAGATTGCGAACCACTTTAACTCATATTTTGCAAATATTGGTCTTACTCTCGCTAATAAAATTCCACCCGCGAATACTAGTTTTCATCATTACTTGAATAAAGCTACCTCTCCAAAGGACTCTTTTAAGCTGTCAGTGATCTTATTGCTAATCCTCTAGTCCATATATTTAATTTATCATTGAGCTCGGGTGTTGTACCAACAAAGCTTGAAATTGCCAAAGTTGTTCCTATCTTTAAAAAAGGTGATCGTCAAGATTTGCACAATTATAGGCCCATCTCTGTCCTCCCTGCTTTCTCTAAAATCTTGGAACGTATTATGCACAAAAGACTATTTAGCTATGTTAATCGCTTTCATCTTTTACAGGACTGTCAGTTTGGTTTTCGATCCAATCATTCATCATATATGGCTATACTTGAGGCATACAATAAAATTATTACTGATCTCGATAACAAAAAATTCTCATTAGGTATCTTCTTGGACCTCTCCAAGGCATTTGACACAATAAATCATGATATTCTATTATCGAAACTTACCACTATGGTGTCCGTGGGAAGGCCTTGGACTGGTTCAGAAGTTACCTAACCAACAGATCTCAATTTAATATCTTCGACCGCCATTTTCCGTCTAATTTAGATTTATCCTGCGGAGTTCCACAAGGCTCGATCTTAGGTCCCCTCCTGTTTATTATTTACATAAATGATATTGTTTTTTCAAGTAATTTCTTTAAATTTGTAATCTTTGCCGATGATACAAACTTACTTGCCTCTCACAGCAACATGACCGATCTTATCAACACTGCAAATGTTGAGCTCACCAAAATATCTACCTGGCTAGATGCTAATAAATTATCCCTAAATGTTGATAAAACTACATTTATGCATTTTAAAAACAGGTATGATTCACGAATTCATAATTATAATGGCATAACAATAAATAATATTCCAATTGTTAAAGTTTCAAGCACAACATTTCTAGGTGTTATTCTTGACGAATCACTAAATTGGCAACGTCATAATACTCATATTACAAATATGGTCTCAAAATACTCGGGAATCCTTTTCCGCTTAAAACACACATTGTCACCTCACACCTAATGATTTTATTTAGGTGGCCAGTACTTCCCGAGCTCTGCTCTGATTTGGTCAACCTACCATAGTATATTAATTGTATTGTCATTATTATGTATCTCATTTGTGGAAAATAAACTGAACTGAACTGAACTGAACTGAACTTATCAGGAACACTGCATGCTTTTCTTGACAGAGATATGTGGAAGTGAGGAGCTTGAAATCGGCCAATATGAAGGGGAAACAATCAATATGACATCACCAAACTACCCGTACCAGTACCCACCCAATCTCAAATGCACGTGGGTGATAACTACTACTTACTCCGCGGGAATTGCCGTGAAATTTATGGATTTCCTTGTCTGGCAACCTTACGAATCCCTAGTAATAGGCCTTGGTAGAACATTTTCTTTGTCATCGGTACTGATGTCCATTACTGGTTCTTTGGCGCCAAGTTCTCTGATAGCGAATGTTTCGGATTTATGGATGAGTTTTGAATCGCATAGACACGGAAGTAATGTGGACGGTGTTGGTTTCTGGTTTATAATCAGCGAAATACGGAATGGTAAGAGTTAATTTCTGTAAATCAATGGTTCACATTTCAGAACGGGCTAAGTGAGACAGCGGTTTGAGCCAAATAACAGATTTACGGATGCAGTATAGTTAAAAGTTTCTGACATAACTCACTTTGTTCACCCGTGATTTGGATCACCTTGACTATTACTTCACTTGAAAAACGTGGACCTTTCACGGTTTTCAGAACATGGTAACGATCCATGGTATAAAATTGAATACAAAGCTGCTCTAAAATTACTTCCATTCTACGTTTCGATTATGTTTCGCGAGACACTAATACTGTTATATCATATAGGGCATTATTGAATATATTGTTTGATTACAGGTAGTACTTGTGACTTTGAAGAATTCACTTGCTCTTTCAACTCAACTATGATCTGCCTTCAAAGTAATCAGAGATGTGACGGTTATCCATTGTGTCCTGGTGATGTTGATGAACTAGAGTGTGGTAATTAAATACATCAAAATAACTATCATAATATAATGAAATATGTATTAGGCGACAAAAACACACGTGCAGGTGGACATTTGAAGTAGGGGCAGTAAGCATTAGGCGCACACACACCATTATTTTGTTCACATTAGTCGGCCACTTTCTGAGCGCCCGAGCACACAGCTACTCAGACCGGTTGCTACGAGCTCTGCTTGAGTGCACAGCCATGGAGACTCCACCCTTTTATTTGCGTCATCGTGCACGTTCACATATTTCCCTTATCACTACAATACCGACTGGGTTTTCTGGCCCGAGTAACAGAGTACAATAGGCGCTTCAAACTGTTTTGAGCAAATTAGTGCTGTACAATTTTGTCATCGGCATTTAGTGTTGGGGCGAGGTTTTAAGGCCGGACATTATTTTCAAAAGCTTAAAAGCTTTTCAAAACTTTCAGACATTTTTATATTTAAATTTCTAACATTTTCAATTGTTGACTCGGACAAACTGGCAAGAATTAAATTAACAAAGTAACAAGTAACAGAGTACAATAGGCGCTTCAAACTGTTTTGTTCGAGTCAAAAATTCTTATAGGCCATCATCAATTGTTGATATTTACTCATGTACTTCGGCTGCTAGAGGCTTTCAACAAAGACTTTGTATACATAAGTGCTCGTTCATCTGGTATCCATGTAAACACAATCCCTGTGGTCTAGTGGATTAACCAATTGCCGCGAATGCGAGAGGGACAGGGTTCGAGACGGTGTATTTTGAAGGTCTTTGTTAATTTAATTCTCGCCAGTTTGTCCGAGTCTATATATTATTTATTCAATTCACTTACTCGGCTGGTATCATTTGCTTGATCCTCGCGTTTATTTAATTGAGTTTTGCTCGTCATAGATTCTGCTAGAATCATGCTTAGGCCATCATCAATTGTTAATATTTTCAATTAATGATCATTTTTAGGTGAGTGTGGTATCAGACGGATACACCTACGTACTATTGATTCAATATCAAACTTAACATCGCCCGCCTATCCATCAAGCTATCGCAATGACCTAGTCTGTCTATGGACGATACTCGGACGTCAGACTAGATACATCGTCATATCGATTATCGACTTCCAATTGGAAAGAGGATATGATTTTCTGACGATTGGGAGTGGTGAATATACGTCGTCGCGCAGGCGCAGTTCTGCAATTGCTTCACTAACTGGTAATGTTAAGCTAAGAACTATGACCTTGGATGAGGTTACTGTTTGGATGCAATTGGCTACAGATCGCACTGGAACTGACAAAGGGTTTCATGTGGAAATGGAACTATCCAGTAATAGACGCGGTGAGTTATCAATTGATAGCTTACTTTTATTATCGGCCTCGTCATAAATATTTGCTGATCGGGTCCAGATTTGGACCGATTCCATTTAACAACAGAAGAACCACAATGGACTAATTACGATTGCGGCATCGTTAGATGCTATTGGTTTCGCTACGATATAGTGGACTTTAGCTTTAAGCAACTCATCCAAAAACGTGCCATGTTAACAAGCATTCTGGATGTATTGTCTGTTGAGCAAAAGTAGCCTAATCATTTCGTGGTATTCAAAACATTCCTGGACATTCCTGGACAATCTAGATGAATGTTAGGGAAATATTACGTTTAAATTTCTCCTATGATTTCACGTTTGTTATTCCGTTCCTTTTGATTCGATTTCCATCCCGTAATTTTGTTTGCATATTATGTAATTGTCGCTTGGAATTCGTTGTTTACATATAATTGTATTATAACATAATAAGAAATACATTACATGTACTATAATTGGCGCACAATCCTTGAAAATTCTTTGATTACATTAAATTGTATATAACGTAATGATAATATTAATGTATGGCAGGCTTATGCGAAGCAACAGAGTTCAGCTGTGGGGAAGGATACTGTACCGATGCCAATGCTGAATGTGATGGTTTTGTTGATTGCCTCGTAAACCAAGCAGATGAAGGCGAATGTGGTACGTGGAATGAAGAGTTGGTAATCGTTAAAGTCTAATGTACACTGTATGTTTTAGATTACGTCAACACTTCAAGGGTACCTCTGTACTGCGGCTCCCAAACATAGTAAAATTCAAGAAAACCTCTGGCAGCGGTCACCGGACCATGTGACATAATGCACTGTGTGGCATAATAAGGTGTCTGGAGGTCCATGGCCCCTTAGTTTGATAGTTTTGCTTGGTTTGGACCCCTTATATTTTAATGTTATTGGCGAAGCCTGCTAACAGAAGTGGATGAATACAGAAGGACGCGTTAGCGCATGAAGGTAGCAGCGTACTGTGCATCATTATGCGTGACGCGTGCGTGCATCCAAAACTACGAGCGTGTGGCTATAATTGCGCAGGCACGCCTGGAGGACTACTTTCGCGCACGGAGAGATAAGAACTGATAGTATTGCCGATTTGGAACTGATTAAACTATACCTGGACAGTGGACCCCCATATTTGTCAATTTGGACCCCATCTCTACAGGTCAGCACTAGCCCCGGTAAGGCATCAGCAGCGTTACAATGGTTTGGTTGGACATGCTCTCCTTGACTTCAGACCTTTAGCGTCGTCATAAGCTTACATTATCATGATTATAGATGATAGTTTAATCTAATTGAAAATCTAAATCTAAAATCTTTATACTGTACATGAGGAAACGAAATCACATACGGTATCTCCCTGTTTGGGCTTAATTTGTAACGGTAAACTTAACTTGACCAAATGTAACAGTGACTTACAACATGCTCCATTATATGTTCACGGTTTCATCCTTTTAAAGATTTTTATTATCTATATACTAATTTTCGGTCCCTCGCCTGATTAGATAGTTCAATAATAATTTTGCACTCGCGTCCCTCTTCAACTGAAAAAGCGTGGTAATTGCGCCTCTAATACACGAGCTAATTAGATAGTTCAATACCCGTTTTTTCCCGTTTTCAGACATGCGCAGAAAGGATCACATGTGAAAATCCAAAATGTTGAATTTATTTTACTCGGGTAGCTACTGTTCGGACACAAATTGTGGTTTTCGGAGTGAGTGATGACATATGGTCTTCACCCAAAATATTTTCTTCAGGGATATAGCTACATTTCTGTATATGCGGCTGTTTGTTATTCTTAAAGATCGCATAGTAACAAGCATTTATACGTCCGACAAATAAAAATATTTCACGACATTTTCTAAATGTAAACAAAAACTCTTACACAGATCTTAAAGTGACACTTTCACATTAGTAACATAGATGAATGCGACGTTTGCTAACGATAAAGAAACTGGCAGTACCATGTCAACCGTTTCTATGTTGTGCTGCGCGACCGCGTTTAACATGGCGCACGCGGTTCGGCGCACACGTAATGACGCAGACAAAAAGTGTACGCGTTTGTGGCGCAAACCGTGCACATTGTAACGGAGCAGAGTGAAAGCAGGCAGTCCGTACACTCTTAGAAAAAGGATGCTTCAGGCTTCAGGGGTTCTTGGCTGTCCCGTATGGAACCCTTTATATCACCTTAAAAGGTTCCAAAAAGAACCATTTTAAGGTTCAAAATAGGCAAAATATGGGCAAACATTGGTCTTTCGAACCTCTAAAGATTCTCTACAGAACCTTTTGGGGCCTTTAAAATCAAAGAACCTTTAAACCATTATACGGGACAGCCAAGAACCCCTCTGAAGCACCCTTTTTCTAATAGTGTACCCTATAAAGCCACCTCCTCCTCTCCGCACTTCCCTTACTTGATAATCTGGATATGGGCACATGGGGCATCTGGATAAACGGAACGTGTGGTACATTATCATGATTATTATAGAGTGTCTGGATTATTCAGGGCATCCGTGGTATCTGAATTACGGGGTTCACTATAAAACGAGTCTCAAATTACCTGGATATACTATGCGCAGGTGGGCCACCTGTGATAACTGGATTTTAAGGGTGTACACTCAGGTAGTATCTCGGGAGGCTTTATAGAACACAGCAAACATGATAAAGGGACTACATATACTATACGTTAAGGCCCCACATGCCTATTGGAGGAATAATGTATTTAATGTAAATAGGCCAAACAAAACCCGGATGGCACACATTGTGCTCAAGTACAAGCGTGGAATGGTACAAGTGATCTTGATGATAGACTCCGCCGACCCGATAAAACTAAACGACCGACTATAAAACTATAACGCTCAGAACGTAGGCCTTCTGAATTACCTGGATACAGTATGTGCATATGGTCAGTGGCGACACTTGCACCAGCACCATATGTTAAAGGCATATTATGTGATCTTTTCCAGAGAGCGCCCTCTATTCGTGATTTTTTTTAGAAAGTAGATTTTCTTGCAGATTTACATTTCTGATCATAAATCGTACATATATTCCAAGTTACAGAGCGATACGATTCCTAATTACCTCAAAATCATGGTTTTAGAGTGAATTTAGACTAGAATAAAATAAGTTGTTGGATATCCGACAGTTTATTTTCACTCTAAAACCATGATTTTGAAGTAATTAAGAATCGTATCGCCCTGTAACTTGGAATGTAAGTACGATTTATGATCAGAAATGTAAATCTGCAAGAAAATCTGCTTTCAATTTTTTTTCGATGTTGAGGGCGTTCCATGGAAAGATCACATAATATACCTTTAAAGGAGGAAAACGGGGTGGCAGGGCAATAAAAGAATCGGGGGAGACATTTAAAAGCTAATTTTAAGTAACTTTCAATTTTGACATTAAAATTCAACTTTTTATTATTTGGGGTACAAAATAGGTAGAGACATGCGCTGACAGGAGTATAACTGGGGGTATTAAGAACACGTTGATGGAGTAGGCCTATTCGGATTAATATCTTGGGTATCTGTATTATTTAAGAGCACATTGGGCCTAGGCTCATGGTGTATTAAGGGCACCATGTTACTTACATTATATCAAGGGCACCTTAGTACCTGAATTATTTAAGGACATACTCTTGATTGATATTTATATAAACATTTATAACGCTTTGATATTACTGACCTCTGCCTATTGTGATATGACTTTTACTGTCCGCTATCTTCGGCACCCGCGTTTAATTTACTTGACTATGATAAAGTAAGGGCACCTGGGTATCTCGAGATAACGGCACACTGCAGTGGGCCTACCTTGATTATGTGGTATCCAGTGCATTATTAAGGGCACCTGGGGTAACTGGATTAGGGGGTAGGGCTTAGGCCTATGGGGTGCCTGGATATAATGGGACAACTGGTACCTGCATTTCAGGTCTCATGGGAGGCCTACATAGGTATCTGGAAACACAAACGTAGGCCTACCTAGATTAAGGCAATGTATAACCTGGATTATCAAAAGCACCTGCGATATTCGGATTATTTAGGGCCCCGTCTGGATTATAATACATGTATAGGACATGTTCTTGATATTATTGTATCAAATTTTCTTACGCTTTGTTTACTTATTCCCCGTGAAATCTTCTAGCGGGTCCAGCGCGAAGCGCTGGTGCCCGCTAGTATTTATTATTTTGAAACCGATTTGGGAAGAAGGGGGTCCTTACTAGGGGCTCATACTAAAGCAACTGCCGATTTAAGCATTATTTGTCTTAAAACAAGGAGCGTTAGTCAGAAGTACATTTATTCTTTCAAAAATTGCCTTACATTTTGGTAATATTAGAGAACCAATTTATCTTATTATGCTAATACTATTCGTTGCAATTCTTTAACAGCCTACGTACGATGTCCAGGATCATATCTCTGCAACAGAGCAGAAGGTGTCACTATTAGATCATGTGTATTGATGGATCAGGTTTGTGATGGTAACAGAGACTGTCCAGCTGGTGATGACGAGGAACGATGTGGTAAGAAACAAAATGTCACTTGCATTAAACGACATTTTTTATTTTAAAGAGAATTTTGAAGGGATTTGTCTTTTTAAGTTTGAATGTCTCTAGAATTGATGGTTCATTTTGAAGAAAAATATGCGATTGCTTTAAGGGGGACTCAAGGAAGTTTTTTTATTTGATTTTTTGATTTTTGTGAGTGCTGTTATTATTGAACTATTAATCAAATGCATATAAAAGTATACATTTTTTGAATCCAAATTTGGTGTCAATTTTGATCAGAAATGTTGAATAGTTCACAAAATTCACTATTTGACCCATTTTTTTAGACAAAGCTAACAAAAATAATGTTGAGTAAAAAGTGCCCAAATCGGTAGATGATGAAGTAAAGACACTAACTTAGGTTGTATTTTTTTCCTAATCGAATATGTTTTGAAATTTTGACCAAAAAGTGCCAACAAGTGGAACAAATGAAAACTTTTTTTTTGGCATTTTTTTGGCATTTTTTTGGCACTTTTTGGTCAAAATTTCAAAAAAATTTCAAAAAAATACAACCTAAGTTAGTGTCTATACATTATCATCTAGCGATTTGGGGATTTTTTTACTCAAAATTGTTTTTGTCAGCTTTGTCCAAAAAAATTGGGTCAAAAAAGTGATTTTTGTTGGTGATTTTCTTAACAAATCAACATTTTTAGTCAAAATGTATGCTGAATTTGGATGCTCTGATCCATTTACTTTCGAAAAATGTATACTTTTGTGTACATTTGAGTCATAGTTCAATAATTACAGCACTCACAAAATTCCCCATAAAAAGTGTGGGTCAACCCAAAAACATAAAATTTATCAAGCGCTGTAACTTTTGAAATATTAATGTGATGTATATAAAAGTATACATTTTTTGTAAAGGAAATGAGTCGAAGAAGTCATTTTAGGTATAAAATTTCACTTAAAATGTTGGTCAACATTTTAAAAGACTAAACTTTTTATGTCAAAACAAACAAAAAACGTTCTTATGGAATGTCTTTAGATGATTTTGGTGCAATTTCAGTACTTTTATATATATCAATAGTTCAAAGGTTACAACGCTTGATAAATTTCATGTTTTAGGGTTGACAGCCCCCTAATGGACATTTTAACAAATACCGGGGAGACCTACCCTACCGTCGATGACACAACCACATCTTCTGGATCATACACAACATTTATGTCATTTTACAAAGTGACGAATGGCTTAAATGATTCTCTAATAACCTACAGTATTAATGTAAATATTATTGTATTTCTTTTTAGATGAGTGACCTTTGTTTCTTCCATCCAAAATTGTGTTCATACCAATATTGATGAAAGTCGTTACAAACTTTAAAAACGTATTAAAATTCAGATGGTAAATGATGTCCACTAAACGTTGCTTGTGGGTGTGGGCTTTAGGGATTGGGTGTGGTTATACTGATTGCTAGACTTTATAATGGACAATTTTATAACGATGTTCAACAAGTGTATTTCGTGATTATAATTTCGATTTTAAGTAAGGCAGACGTTCTCATACAGCGTCATCTATTGCATGATAATTTCTAAACAACGTCGACAATCAAGCGGAGTGCGAGTGTCTGTTTTGATACTAGACATTCTGTGGACGTATCAACACGTCATCTGGTACAAATATCAACATTTTGAAGAAAGAAAATATCTATCAAGTTTTGATAACTATATGAATAATAGAGTATCACCAACAATTTCTCATTATCTAATTCACAATTCCGTTTCGCAGCCATTTCAACACCAATAACGCCACTATCACTTGGTATTTTCTTTCAGATATTAAACGCTGTCCACCAAACTGTGAATGCAATTATATTGATAGTAACAATGTTGCAGATGTATTGCATATAGGGTGTGTCTCGGACTGGACACCGGCAGTTCTCTCAAGTATTCCAAAAATAACGCAATCGTTGTAAGATATGAAGTATTCATGCCTAACATATATCTCTAGGCCAGATTTTACAAAATAATATAATTTAAATTTCCCTTCACCTTTTATTATCAATTGTATATTTATACCAAAATTAGAATACATTTCAAATATTCGCTAATCCGAAACCGATATCATACTTTAAAATTCGTAATCACCCAGAGGCTCTTTCCTGTCAAACACTAATTTC
Source organism: Ophiura sarsii (assembly GCA_035610835.1). Classification (NCBI taxonomy): domain Eukaryota; kingdom Metazoa; phylum Echinodermata; class Ophiuroidea; order Amphilepidida; family Ophiuridae; genus Ophiura; species Ophiura sarsii. The sequence continues at coordinate 26,535,648 of CM069449.1, forward strand.
TTAAATCACAAACCGCTCCTCCACTTTCAACCAAAGTTTCTGGCCTATCCTCCATGTATGAATGATGAGTTGGTCTAGTAATAGGTGGATACTGGGTAAAATCAGTGTCTGGTGTAAAGTGTGAAATTCAATTGCAATAGTAATGTTATTGTTTTGGATACTAGTATGTAAGTCAAATGTCTTGTTTTATAAGAAGGCATTGATGGCAAGGATTCGTACAAGGAATCCGTGAAAGGAGCCATAGTCCCGTAGACATACACGGAATGAAGCGTGGAACTAGTATTGCGTGTAGAAATGAGTGCCCCATACCAACCTATACTTTACTGTACAGGGTGGACGATGACTCCAGGGGACTATGTCTCCATCTACACCGCCACCAGTGCGTAAATAATGCGCTTATCATCAGTAGAATACGCTCTGATCTCACTACACAGAGCTAGAAGAACAAAGTAGAATACAAATGAATCTAAGCATAATACATCGTAAACCTTCTTCAAAAAAACCCCTAAAACACTGAGTACCGTACTGTTGATGTTTATTTTGATGTTTCTATAGGGAATTGAGCGGTACCAACATAACAACGATTATACCAGGCACATTCAAAAGTCTACCATCATTGTCAACACTGTAAGTGCCTAGATATCAGATCAGTATCAACAATTTTAAAAACATGCTCAACAAAATGACATACATGTATGATGTAAATTGTGTCAAAACATGTCATACGAGATATTCCATGAACTTAGTTTCTTACTTTGTGAAAACATGTTTGGTAGTGATATAAAGGGCTTTTCCCTATAGCGGTGAACTCTGATTCGCCAGTTTGTTTCTTGATTTCAGACAGTAGAAGGTCGTCAGATGATATTGACCCTCGTCTTGATTCCTGATGCCGCCTCTTTCTCTCTGATCTTTACTGCCTCTTTATGATTACATCGTGATATAAAATTTGTATTTTAAACCACACAAAGACCAATAACTCATTGTTGATATGCAATGTTTTCCACAGTACATTAACCAAAGACGCCATATCATTCATCCCGCGGCGAGCATTTGATGGTTTATACAACTTAACCTGGCTGTAAGTTGATGTTCAATTTACAAGTATTGTAAACTATAAGCTTTAATCCCTACCACTTGAATGTTAAAAGGAACTACAAATCTTCTTACCTAATCTTAACTACACAGACCTTGTATATAGTCGTTAGCGTACGAATCTGACATAAAAAGGTATCCGATGACATGTTTTGATTTTAAAATTGTGTACATATTTTAACAGTGATTTATCAGACAACCCTATGTTTGCGATTGTGAGCAGAAATTTTGAAGAGCTGACAACATTGGAACGACTGTAAGTATTTAAACAAATGTTAACTAAAATAATTTAAGAGAAAAAAAGTTGGAATGATTTCAATTCTATTACCTGAGGATATTTACAGCTCGTCTTGCAGCATAGAACAGCTTGTTCTGAAACGAAAGCGAGGTATTGCAGGATCCTTCGCTCCGTAATAAATTACAGACTGTGAATACGCTATCGTCGGGTGCATGAGGCCAATGTTATACGATGGTCATTCAATAAGTTCTACCTCCTACCTCATAACTTTACTATTATTATATTAGCCAGTCGTATGAAATATTCCACAATTGTAGCTTTGAAGCTTAGCTACAAGTGTATAGTAAAGTGGTTTGAGTACTGTCAGTCTGGTTGTGCTTTTCTAGAGATGCAGTAAGACCAGAATGTCTGTTTATAGTGTCACGGAGTGCTGATAATTTGATCAATTCTCAGAAACAAATTTTAAAAAATGCTGAAATTTGCTAGAAACCATGTTAAGACAAAACTCTAGGAGTGGTATTTTCAAATTTTTATTTAGGCCTTACTTTTGAAAATTGTGACCAAAAAGTGCCTAACATAAAAATTTAAAAATACCGCTCCTTGAGTTTTGTCTTAACATGGTTTCTAGCAAATTTCAGCATTTTTAACTCAAAATTGACTTTTGAAGCCTGTCCAACATTCATGTTACATTCATGACAGTTATATATAGTTTAAAAGTTACGGCGCTCTCTATTTTTCACATTTTTGGGGTTGACACCAACCTTAACCTTCTTGCAAGGAACACCGCAAACGACATTATTTGCTTTTCACAAAAACTGAAAGCTCATCAATATGCAGGACTAAATGTAACAAATCAAAGCGCCTATTGTACTCTGTTACTTGATACAGAAACTCGGTATAGTATTGATGATGCAGGGGAGTGTGTGAACGTGCACTATGATACTAATAAAAGGGTGGAGTTAAACTGCACAGACGAGCTCGACTGCCTCGCTCCACTGCCCGTGGTTCATTGTTGTGTAAATCACCGCTTCCGTTATGATGCCATTTAATTTTCGGAGTAGTATACCGAGTGCACGACTCTTACATACCCGATCAATTCGCATACTAAAACACGCTGGAGAGGACCCGAGCGGAGTACAGTATATGGGTGTGCACTCAGGCAGAACTCGTAGCAACCGGTGTGAATAGCTGTGTGCTCGTAGGACCATTTTTTGGTTCGCTAACGTGAACAAAATAGTGCTCCATGTGAGCATAATATATTGACTATCTGATTGACTATTCTGAAGGTTGCGCATAAACATGATAAAGAAAACTCATGAAGTGACTATGATGTTTGAGATTTATTATGCGAGGCATCACTGTGGCATGACTTGTAACAACACATATGACTGATTAGCAGTATTCCTGTATGCCAAAGGCATTTATGTTACGAATAAAACTTGAGCTACCTATCTCTTGTCTGTGAGCCCCAGCGGCTAGATCAACTTGTTTTGTCTACAAAGGGTAACCAATAAGCTTGAATGATTTCTCAACAATTAGTTAGTTTGGTAATTTTCCGGTACTTTGATGGCATCAGAACAACAGTGAAACATATATCGATTATCATTTATTTCAATGCAGAGCTATAATGGTTCAGAGCTATAATTATGACAAATGTCATGACGCGGACATTCATATTAGCGATGTAATGAGGTTGGAGGTAGAATTTTTTGAATGACCCTCGTAGATATAATCTTATACGATGGATTTGCACTTGCTCCGTTGTGCTGCTCTCAGTCACTTTGGTCATAGGATTTACACACGAAACAGACTTTAGCTTCAAAGCTGAAGCTATACTTATTCAGCCCCGTGTGTAATGCGTTGGTATAATGCAAGAACATAATGTGCTAACTAGCTGTGCCAGTATTGAGTGGCCTTTAAAAACCTAACCTTATCTCTACTAATTGTTTTTGCAGGTTTCTCTACCATGTTCCCTTAAAAGTATTGTACTCAAACGCCTTCGATGGATTGTTATATTTACACACACTGTAAGTGGAAAATGTTGACTTCATAGCTTGAAATAAAAGTTATATTGTCTCAAAAATGCAAAACTGTCTTAGTCTTTTTCAAGTAATTGATATTTCGCAGACGATTTTTTTTATAAATTAAGGGTGCCAGTACCCTAAATAACGTAAATTGAGTATATCAAGTACAGCATGTTCAAATATGAGCATAGAATGTATATTATACATTCGGCGTGATAACCTTTAGCTACGTTGAGCTTCACTTTCATAAACTTTCTGAAAACTCACATTAGGTGACGACCCCCCCCCCCCTCCCCCCCTCACCCTCCCCCCCCCCCCCCCCCCCGTTGTACGGGCAAACGGACCTGTCAGGTCGGGTTGGTCGGTCGGGATTTTTTCATCTTATTTCCCATAACAAAATCTGACCAACATTTTGCCGTTTTGTTATAATCCAAAAATGTTGGGGTCGGTATTCATTTGAACTTGAACATTTGTTCACCAATTTCTAAAACAAATGGGTCAATCTTTTCGTCACCATATCTTACAATTGTTCGTTCTATACAGTGTAATGATTCGTGGGGATTCCGTTGGCCATTTACAAGTTGAGGTTGATGCATTTGCTGATCTAGAGGGGCTCGATACTTTGTGAGTTTAAATTTAGATGTAATGAATAAATATATTATCGACATGATTCAGACGTTTGGGAAATTCCGTTAGCTTCAAATTGATACCAAATTTTCCCAAGATTGCAAGCAAACTTAACGCCAAGCAAATATTTGTTTTAACAGAAGGTTTATTCAAATTGAGTATTATCGTGTTATTGAAATATATATATGTGATGTGATCTGTGAAAACCCGTCGGATGTCGCAAAATGTGAACTAGGGATTATGGGTAATTTTATTTTATTCTTTATTTTTTTATTTATTTTTTAGATTTTTTTAAAGATTTTTTTAAAGAAATTAGTTTCCAATACTTTGTATCATCATCTTTCATAAAATTTCACCTTCAAAAACTTACTTAAGTCACTTTTATTACTAACCTTATAATGTTATTATATTGAATTATGTATCTTTTTTGGCCTGTTTTCATGATTTCTTGTTTTGTAGCTTTTGATGACATCACAATTATCATTCACTCATAACTTTTTTTGTAGTGATCGTAGAAAAATGATCGAAACAGTTCTGTAATCAGCACAGTTTTAGCTTTCTTATGATATAAATATCTTCAATATGAAAAATGCCACCATGTGGCGGGTTTTCACAGATCGCATCACACATATATATATATATATATATAACAGGATAGAATACTACGTCCTTTTTTGGAACCGCCAAACAAGAGCTTCCCATATATGGGCAAGGCACACGGCGTGATTGCGTTTCATTTATGAGCCCCTCACATGTATCCGTGTAAGCTGGGCGGCCCCTTACCGTGTGAAAAATGGGTGCGGACGGAGGCACACACGGTGGGCCGGTTCCCGTCCGTTGTACACGTTCAGGGGACTTTGCCGGCCACTGGAGATTTGAACATGCTCAAAACTCCTGGCGGGTGAGTAAAAGCGGCGGCGAACGATAGGAGCCCGGTATGAAGACGGTATAAGGACGGCGCACCCGTTAGCACTCGTTTCACACACGTTTCGCACCCGTTTCACGCCCATTCGCAGGGCGGTGATGGACGGTAGTGGACGTCGACCATCTTAGCGACGCGGGCTGCGAATGGCCGCTTGCAGCCTGGTAACCGTTCCCGGAACGGACTCTCAGCAGGCATGTTGCAACTCTCTAAATGTAAAAGAGCTAAAACTTACTCTTTCGAGAGCTTTAGGAGGGACAGCTCTTTTTTGGAGTGAAAATCACTCTTAAAAGAGCGATCACTCTAAAAAGAGTTAAAATCACTTTGAAAAGAGTGGAAATCACTCTTAAAAGAGTGAAAAATCGATCTGAAAAGAGTGAACTTCACTTCCTAGAAGAGCCGTCCCCCCTAGAGCTCTCAAAAGAGTGAGGTTTAGTTCTTTTACATTTAGAGAGTATTATAGATGTTGGTCGTACGAATTCCGGAATGCAAATGAAGCGGCGAGCTTGAGCGCTCAGCTTAAAAAGGGCGGTTTGATGATATATTCAAGACGTTTCGGCCGGTACCCAGGCGTTCCGACCGGTTTGGAACCGGTATGGAGGTGGTATGCACACGGTGAGGACACGGTGAGAACGGTAAGCTAGACCTGTATGAGGCCGGTGAGCCCGGTACTAGGCCGGTGAGAACCCGGTACAGACCCGGTGTAGAGCGGTATGGACCGAGGACCGGTGAGGAGGTGTTATGCACCCGGTGAGAACGGTAAGCTAGCCACGTATGAGGACGGTGAGCCCGGTACCAGGCCGGTGAGGACCCCGCATAGACCCGGTATATAACGGTATGGACCCGATGACCACCAACAAAAATCAATGAGCCCGTTGGCATTTTTTACTGATTGTTTGGACTCTGTTGTTTTTCTATTAGACGGTAAGGTGGTCGCCTACCATTACCGCCATGCGAACGGGCGCGAAATGGGTGCGCCGTCTTTATACCGACCTAAAACCAGGCTCTCACCGTTTGCCGCCGCTTTTACTCACCTGACAGGAGTTTTGAGAATGGTCAAACTTCCTGCCGGGCGCGGATGGCCGGCAATGTCCCCGGCAACGTATTCAATGGACGGGAAACGGCCCACCGTGTGACATCACCGTGTGCCGCCGTCTGCACCAATTTGTCACACGGTAATGGGCCGGCCAGCTCACACGGATACATGTGAGTAATACAGAGATTCCCGGAATGTGAGTGAAGCGGCGAGCTTGAGTGCTCAGCTTATACAGGGAAGTTTCATGACGTTATCAAGGCGGTTCGGTCGGTACCCAAGTGTTTCGGCCGGTGAGGAGGTGGTATGAGCCCGGTTCCAGGCCGATAAAGACCCGGTATAGAACAGTATGAAGCCGGTGACAAAAATAAAATCAATGCGGCCGTTGACAGTTTTTGCTGATTGTTCAACGTGTTGGACTCTGTTGTTTTTCTATAAGACGGTAAGGGGCCGCCCAGCTCACACGGATACATGTGAGGGGCCCATTATGGGGCCCTCACATGTATCCGTGTGACAAATTGGTGCAGACGGCGGCACACGGTGATGTCACACGGTCATGACGGTGGGCCGTTTCCCGTCCGTTGAACACGTTGCCGGGGACATTGCCGGCCATCCGCGCCCGGCAGGAAGTTTGAACATGCTCAAAACTCCTGCCGGGTGAGTAAAAGCGGCGGCAAACAGTGAGAGCCCGGTTTGAGGACGGTATAAAGACGGCACACCCGTTTCGCGCCCGTTCGCAGGGCGGTAATGTAAGGCGGCCACCTTACCGTCTAATAGAAAAACAACAGAGTCCAAACAATCACTAAAAAATGTCAACGGGCGCATTAATTTTTTGTTGTGGCCACCGGGTCCATAATGTTATATACAGGGTCTTTACCGGGTCCTCACCGGCCGTGTACCGGGCTCACCGTCCTGATACATTTCTAGCTTGTATAACACCTCCTCACCGGGTCCTCGGTCCATACCGTTCTACACCGGGTCTGTCCCGGGTTCTCACCGGCCTTGTCCCTGGATCACCGGCCTCATACAGTTCTAGCTTACCGTTCTCACCGTGTCCTCACCGTGTGCATACCACCTCCATACCGGTTCCTAACCGGTCGGAACGCTTGGGTACCGGCCAAAACGTCTTGATTACATCATCAAACCGCACATTTTAAAGCTGAGCTCTCAAGCTCGCCGCTTCATTTGCATTCCGGAATTCGTACGACCAACATCTATAATACTCTCTAAATGTAAGAGCTAAACCTCACTCTTTCGAGAGCTTTAGGAGGGACGGCTCTTCTAAGAAGTGAAGTTCACTCTTTTCAGAGTGAAGTTCACTCTTTTCAGAGTGATATGTCACTCTTTTTAGAGTGATTTCCAATCTTTTCAGAGTGATTCTAACTCTTTTTAGAGTGAAAATCGCTCCAAAAAAAGAGCTGTCCCTCCTAGAGCTCTCAAAAGAGTGAGTTTTAGCTCTTTTACATTTAGAGAGTTGCAACATGCCTGCTGAGAGTCCGTTCCGCGAACGGTTACCAGGCTGCATGCGGCCATTCGCAGTCCGTCGCTAAGATGGTCGACGTCCACCACCGTCCATCACCGCCCTACGAATGGGCGCGAAACGGGTGCGAAACGGGTGCGAAACGGGTGCGAACGGGTGCGCCGTCCTTATACCGTCTTCATACCGGGCTCTCATCGTTCGCCGCCGCTTTTACTCACCCGCCAGGAGTTTTGAGCATGTTCAAAACTCCGGTGGTACCGGCAAAGTCCCCTGAACGTGTTCAACGGTCGGGAAATGGCCCACCGTGTGTGCCGCCATCCGCACCCATTTTTCACACGGTAAGGGGCCGCTCAGCTCACACGGATACATGTGAGGGCCCCATTAGGCTTTTTCACGCAACGTATTGATGTATCTGGAAGTCGTTGCAGGTCGGTGTGATGGTAGCTATTAGATGACGGTTTTTGGATTATGACGTAAAACTCGCCATAGAAGCGACCCGGATCGCGAAGCGACCTTAGTATGTAATCAGCATTAGTATTCTTTGGTGATGCTATTCTATATAGGTAACGCGTCGTGATGCAAGATAGATGATTGACAGCTCGACGCGTGCACCGTCAACCCATTCGGCGCGGGATTGTTTTAAATTAAATTTAAAGACGCCCGCACACTTGAACCTTCGTTTTCGACAATGACAGCGAGCGTTTAGTGTCATAACAGTTGTCAAAACAGCAAGTTAACGCACTAGTACACTAATATTCGACTTTATTGCGTGGTACTTCTGCAAACTAATTACAAACACGCGCGCGGTAATAAGGTACCGTTAACGTCAGTGCACAGAATTAGATAAAAGAAGTATAATTAATCTTTTGTGAAATTCTCCTCACTTTTTACTTACACAGTTTGTTTCTATTCATATTTCTACAGCTACATTGATGACCATCGCCTGTGTTGCCATTTCAGTCATCTTGATTCCTGCATTACGCTGGAACCACAACCTCCTTTGTTCAACTGTGGTAGCCTAATGCAGAATACAGTACTAAGGCTATCCATGTGGGTGCTTGGTCTTAGTGCCCTCTTCGGTAATCTATTTTCAGTTATATGGAGATTTATGGAGAAAAATCGAAATCAGACTCAGGCTATACAGAGTTTTCTTATAGGAAATATGGCATTAGCGGATTTCTTTATGGGGATTTACATGATTATCCTCGCATCTGCGGATCTGTATTACGGTGATGAATATTTTATTCATTCTGATGGATGGCGAAGCGGTATTGTTTGTAGAATTGCAGGTTTTGTTTCATTACTATCTAGTGAGGGTTCTGTGTTTTTTCTCACGTTGATAAGTTATGAAAGATTCCTTGGTGGTGTCTACCCATTTAGCCGTCTACGACTTACAAAAGGTTCCGCAAAAATGGCATCATTGTCTTTGTGGATGTTAACCGTAATCGTGAGTCTCGTGCCAGTTCTACTTGCTGGTCCAGAATCAGATTTCTATGACCTGTCTGACGTGTGCATTGGTCTGCCTTTGATCACGCGGCCTTCAACGTTCGAATTTCAATCTAGCGATATCGGTAATCAATTGACATTTGACCTTCCCGTAGAGAAAGATTCGAAACCCGCGTGGTACTTCTCCATTGTTCTGTTTCTCGGTGTAAATATGGTATGCTTTATCGCAATCTTGGTTTGTTACATCGCCATCTTCTGGAGTCTTAAACAATCAATGGCAACATCTGGACGCACAGCCGACAGTCAGGAAGAGTTAAAAATAGCGGTTAAGATGGCCGTAATCGTCGGCACGGATTTTCTTTGCTGGATGCCTGTTATCATGATGGGGATATTGTCACAAACTCAAGCCGTGGTTATCCCTCTTGAAGCTTACACGTGGTCAGTGGTATTTATTCTACCCATCAATTCATCTTTAAATCCGTACTTGTATACAATATCGTCACTGATAAGTAACTGGCAAAATGAACGCGCCAAAATAATCAGTAAGTCCAATATGTCTAAGGACAATGGGAATATTTCTGGAAACACCGAATCGATAACATTACAATCTAGACACTAAAATAATGAATAAAATCGGTGACTATGTCTCACATGCGAAATAATTAACCGTAACCAACATTTGGATAGGCTAGTTAAAATGCGTAATAATAACATCGTAGCTCGGGCGTAGTTCACACAGAAAGCTCGTTGTACGCTATACATATTCGACGTACGCACGTATTATTGTATTATATATTGTTGAAACATATTTAAAAATCATATCGACTAGATTTCCAATCGCGGTCAGCCAACTCGTCATGGTCTAATTGCTAGCCTATCGAACAGGGCTCATGAACGAAAGGCAACTGGTTCGAATCCCGATGTCGTAGAATTTTGCGTATAAACTTGTTTGATATTTTTTCGACAAAGGGATATAATTATGTAGTGTAAGTACAATTGCAAAACACTTGTATTCATACATGTATATCAGCTTCAATCTAAATGTTGTTTACGGTAAATAAATTCGCGTCCCGCATACTAAGGTAATTTTGGAGCAAGAAAATTGTTCATGATAATAAATATATTGTTACAATTTGATCCATACAAAATAGCTAACATAATTAATATCATGGACAAGTCTTCTTCTAATGTTTGATCAGTTCCAAATTGGCGAAGCCGCCTTACAGCAGCGAATGAATAAAGAAGGACACAAGCGCACTGTGTGTCATATCAATTTGCTTGAGTCTGGTCCCTTCAGGACCCAAGCGTGTGTCTGTATGGACCGACCGTGTAAACAAACAAACAAATATGCGCGACGCGCACGTGCAGCAAAAACCTCGTGCGTATGGCCATATAATCTCGCGGGTAAGCATGGTTTATGTTTGCGCGCGGAGAGATAAAAACCGAATATTTCTCGCCAATTTAGAACTGATTAAACTATAGCATACTCAAGTTCAAATTGAAAACACACCAGCATACTTTGATTCACAATGTAAGTATTGGTGGTAAATGTATATTTTATAAAGATAAGTCGTTAGAGCACTCGTGATCGAGAGGCTGGAGGTTCGATTCCTCATAACAGTTAGTTCTTTTAGCGGGTATTAGTGCTACGCATTTGATCTGTTCAAGTTCTTACATTCATTTAATCTACAATAATGATCAGATTAAATTTCAAATGGTATTACATGCATTTGTAGTTTAATTTTTTGTGTAAGTTTAAATTATGATATTATTATTGACATCATTATCAAGTTGTACATGAAAATGTTAGTTGTAATGTAAGATATTTTTGTGTAACGCGGCTCGAGCACCATTTTGGCGGATTAGTGCGCATTATAAATCCACATTATCATTATTATTATTATTAAGAATATAACGTGTGCGGTTAGATTCTTCCGCAACGTGCATGTGATAAAATTAAGTAGAATCGTACAAAACGATTATATTTTATTATCGCGGAGTAACGTTAGTCCGGTGTATGTTCCGATCACTTTAGATATTTTTCTTCACATCAACATATTTTGATATCAAAAGAAAGCCCATATTTTTCTCATTATTTCTGTAAAATCATGTGAAATCAGTAAATTACCGTCAAAGGTGGTTAATCACCTGCCTAGTTTGTGTACTTCACAATGGGAAACTTTCATGTCACCTTGTGCTTCTAAAACTAGAACTAGAACTATTGGAATCATGCAACTCAAACTTTGGAATATTACTATTTTAAGGATGACCCTTCATTTAGAATAGAAAACATCAAGTTAAAAATCGGGCCAGAAATCCGAACAAGCTGTTTTGATGGATCGGGTTTTGCATTCGTGGAATTCCCTGTCAGCTCCCGCCAATCAAAGTTGTTGTGACATATTTACGTAAATGTTGACCAATCAGGCTACGACTTATATAATCGTCGTTGCTTATTATTATTATTTTTAATTGGCCAATCATGGGCGTGTGAGAGATTTTTTTATGAATGGGATTTAAAATCATCAATTATCAACTCCCTGCGAGGAAAGATTGTACGTAAGCTGACCGTGTTGAAAATCAAGATTTAACGTTATTTGTTGAGGTATTTTCTACGTATAAAAGAAAATATATATACATGTATAAGGAACTGCCTCCTGTTGCTTCACTTCGAGTTTGACTCAAGTTTATTGTAATTTAAGAGTTATAAAGCTTCCGCTCGGCTGCATCTTCCAGCAAACACATAACGTTATAAAAACGTTATAATTACTTTTTAAAAACCTACAAACGTTTTTATAATGTGTTTACGATTTTATAACGTTATGTTTTTGCTGGGTATAGCCCCCTCTGTTGTAATATATAAACTGCGTTTTCGAACGGGTCCGATTTGTCACCGTGAAATGAAGATCAGATGTTTCAAGCTATTTCCCTCAATGTTTGGTTTGGTTTGGTTTGGTTTGAGCAGGGAGGTAATTAGGATTTTTTTCATAAGAATTTTTTTTATTTATAAATGTGTCTAATGGTCCCCCCCCCCCCCCCCTCCTCATTATTCTTTCAAATCGGTTATTTTCATGATTTCGTGGCATGAATTCATTTCAATTTTCAGTAGACTAGTTTTCACGGAATATATGATTGATGTTATAACAGAAGTATATAGAGGAGATACGAGGGGCATTCAGTAAATAATGAAAGTGATCATGGTATGGGATGCATGAGTGATTCTATTGAGGGGATAATGTGATCAATACAAAGTATGAACCTTTATCTTTCAAACAGTACAGTTTTGGATTTATAAGTGTGAACTATGACGTCATAGCATTGTCTCAAAGTAAGTACACTTGGGACACTACTTAATCAGTTATTTGGCGGGAAATTTGAATTATTTGTATGAAACATGTGATAAGAAGATTGCATAACATGACACCAGACGCAGGTAAATCCCATTTTTTTTCACGTAAGTATGATAAAAAGACAATAACTTAAATCCCTGTGTAATTTGATGTATGTAGTATATGAGTAAAAAGTAAGGAGAGGCAATCGAATAAAAAGTATACAAATATCAGTATTTCAAATAGCCAATTTTCATTGAAAAATGCCCAGTCAGCGAATCACTAATATTGCGGAAAATCAAACAATTTATGAAAAATCCAAGCAATTAACCAGTTTGGGAGATTCCATATGATAGTTAACTAATTTTCTGAACTTATTCGCATGAAACCTGCAGAAAATGTGCGCATGCGCAGACGGCAGATCATTTTGAACAGGGCCACAAATGGCTAAAATCAAGAAATTTACCAGATAAAAGCTTACTGTGCCTTCAAATTCTAATCAGAAATAATTAAAAATGCTTAAATCAATGTGTTTAAATATTGTGATAGTCAAAATAAAGATATACATGAATGTATCAATCAAAGATGGCTGCCACAACCTCTCTTATTACTGTTATCTTTAGAGCTACTATATATGTATTGTTAAAGTAATCGTCACATAATTTCAATGGTTTGAGGAAATTTTATGAACAGCTCCTTCTGAAAACCCCACTATTATTGCTTTACATCCCACACAAATTTACTAAATTATAATCCCTCCATTGTTCTTTATCCTTTGTTGTTTTCAAAGGTATATTATTGCGGATTTTGCTAAATAAAAGCGCATTTGAGATGGTCCCTTCTTATTTGCGTTAAGGAATTCAGGTCTAAAAAATAATGTCAAGCGGAGATAAGTGTGTGTTCTAACTATGTGCCAAGTGTTATCTGTTTTTATGCTTGCATTGCCGAGATATACGCAAATGTATCGATCAACCCATTTTCAACATATTACATATCCAGCCAAATAATTGACAGATTTCAGTCAGTGTCTGAAACCTATTGTGTTTATGTTAATGACATTACATAACCAAAGGTATCTAACATTCCAAAAGTGTATTGTTTGAAAGACAAAGGTTCATACTTTGTATTGATCACATTATCCCTCAATAGAATCACTCATGCATCCCATACCATGATCACTTTCATTATTTACTGAATGCCCCTCGTATGTCTAAATTAAATCATATTTCTTGACACAGCTAAGGTCCTGAAAATCATACAGCCAATTTAACAAACGAATTATACTCTGTAACTGAACTTTGGGGGTAATGGCGGCATCTGATTGAGACTTTAACGGCATGCATATTCATAAGTTTATGAATTAACACTAGAATACGCGCTGATGACATCTATTTACTATCGGGAGTTGACATTGAGTATTGGTGCTTTAAGTTATCACCAAAACAGAATTATATATCATTTGCTATCACGCAAATGTCATAGAGACATGAAAAAGCATGGTAGATCATTGGGATGCGCAATGTTTTAATCCTAGATATTTTTTAAATTTTTTCCCCATGAATATCATTATTTGTTCTTATTTTTTTTCTTCATCCGCTATGACATACAAAATATACAGGTAATACATGATTACACATCAAATAGAACACATAATGACTGTGGATAACTGTTTGAGTAACATCAAAAATACCATAATGGTCTCAGCTTAAAACAGGGTTGTGGTCTTATTAAAGCACCAATTTATACGGCCATGTTCATACATTATTATGCAGTTCGAATATTTTGTCCTATACTTGCAATGCATTAGTAAAGACCTATTATTCTGCACATTATGTCACTGGAGCGAACTTGGCCAGACCAATATCCTTAAATTTGGTCAGTTTGGTTACCTGCAAGAATACACTTTAAGCGTGTATTAATACCAAATGTATAGTAGCAGTCAAAAAATGCAGTAGAAACTATTTTTTTGTTGTTGAAATATTGTGAAATTTTTTAGGAATAATTTGTTTAGGTTTTTTTTATTTTTTAAATGCAATTTTTTGAGAAATTTTTGGGATTTAAAAAAAGAAGAAAAAAAATTAGGACCCCAAAAAAATTGTCTGTACTTTTATTTATTTTATTTTTTTAAATGCAATTTTTTGAGACATTTTTGGGATTTAAAAAAAAAATAGGAAAAAAAAAATGGTCTGTATTTTGAAGAAAACAAAATGTTATTGATATTTTGACAATATTTTTTTTTTTTTTCAAGTCAGATTCTCACTGCATAATAATGATAAAATTGGATGGATTTTTTCGCATGATACACAAATATATTGGTCTCGCTATGTAACCCGGGAGCACCGCAACACTTTTTGTTATACTTCATGCTATTTTTGGTTGCACCATGTAACTTGGTAGCCCATAATAAGTTGTTTGACCAATTTCGGGGATACCCCCCAAAAGTTTCACACAGACCCCCCCTCCGGGGGGGGGGGGGGGGGGGGGGGGGGGTCAAACTTTTACTTTGTCGAAAGTATGTCAATATGGGGTTCAAATGAAAGATAATCAAACAAGGAATTCATATCTAGACACTTTATTTATGTATGATCAACCATTTTCAATTTATTTGGAAAAAACAGTACTTAAAATGCAGTATTTTGCATATTCGGCAACACAATTTGACTTAAAAGAAGACAAACACATTTTACAATGTTACAAAGCCATTAAATCTTGCAGAAATTCTTGAACATATGTTGCCCATGACATATCTATCTTGGAATGACAGAAAAAAATCACTTAAGATCTTCCTATCATGAGTCTTAACCCCTCAAATACCCCCCAAAACTGTCCAATAATCGCTCTCTTGATATCAGGAGCATTAACCCGGGAGCACCGAGACACTTTTTGTTATACTTCATGCTATTTTCGGTTGCACCATGTAACTTGGTAGCCCATAATAAGTAGTTTTACCAGTTTCCGGGAAACCCCCACAAAAGTTTCACACATACCCCCCTACAAGGAATTCAGGGGGGGGGGGGGGGGGGGGGGTCAAATCGGAACCTCGACGAAAGTATGTAAATATGGGATTCAAATGAAAGGAAATCAGACATGGAACTCATATCTAACAACTTTTTTCATGTAAGATAAATTGTTTTTAATTTATTCGTTAAAAACAGTCCTTAAAATGCAGTATTTTGCATATTCGCATTGCCTCTTACATGTCTATATGGAATGAAAGAAATAATTAACCTAAGATATTCATATCATGAGTCTCTACTCCTCATATGCTTAGAAAATTGTATCAAATGTGTTTCATTTCATGATATTTCCATATTTTGTGATATGTTTTGCCTTACATCGGTTGATCCATATAAATGTTATAAGAATGTTGGTATTTTATTTTTGTTTAACCATTCTTTTTCCTTGACAAATAAGAGATATTGTGCCATGTGAAATAATATTTTTAATAACCGTTGCGACAACTCACATTATTTTCTGTGATGTTTATTATATCTGCACACCGTGTACATGTAGTGCAGGACAAAGTGAAATCCCATATTTGTTAGAATTACCTGTATTTACCCAGTGTCCCACTGATTTACCATACTCTCTCATATCTTAATGATAACAAGACGATAGCATGACATACACATACACAATGATTTACAAATCCTTAAGTCTGAGAATATCTTCGATATTACATGTATAAATTATCTTACTAAGTGGAAAGAGCATGGAGCACAGAATGACGTAGTAAGTAATATATTTCATCATTTATATTTCACACAACCTGCTTAAAACATGTACAGGAGAGGGACAAATTCAAAAGCTTGCACATATCTAAATCCACTAAGGTAAAGGATCATCATCTTTCACATGATAACAGTGCACGTTTACACTTAAATTTGCCATGATTGAGATATATTTTTGCTCTAAACGATTTTCTAAAACAATCAACTTAATTTTGTAGGCACATGCGCGCATAGACGGCTCGAACAGCTTTTATATTTGTACTAATTTGACTGTCATAATCCCATGAATCCCGATGTTAAATGAATATTTGAAGGTTTAAATACATCGCATAATTTGAATAAACTTTCATGATTAAATAAATTTCATTTTTGTGGGGGTCAAGGGGGTGAAGCCTCGGAAGCTGTTGGATTTTTATCGTTCGAATCCGGCGGGCGAAATAATGAACGGTCCCTTAGGACTGCTCTTGAGAGTGGTACCCTTCAGGAGAAAAATGGAACATTTTATGTACTAATGGCAATGGCATTCAGGATAATTATATACCAAGATCATTGAAATTGGACAATTGTCAGATTAATGTCAACTATTGGCATTCAAATTCGTATGATTCTTAATATTTTGTGAAAAAAAGGAAAATTAAAATAAAATAAAAAACAAACTTTCTTAAGCTTAACAGTTAGTTTATATAACCCCTCTAAAAGGAGTGACACCCCTGAGGAAGCATATTTGGCACATTTTATGTTCTATGGCATTCAGAATAGCATATGACTATCATTTATGTGTAAATATAATATGTCTGAAATAATGTATGAAAATACCAATGTATGAAAATGAAAACACGTTATTGAATAGACCCCGCTCGAAAGTGGTACCCCCGGGGAAGTACATTTGGCAGATAATATTTATACTATTAGCCTTCAAAGTTGTATTAAACGTGGAAATAACGTTCGATGTGTGTAAACACATGTAACGAAAACATTTAAAACTTTAAAATGTACCTTTTTTGGTAGGGGGGGGGGGGGGGGGGTACTGAAACCCAGTAAATATAACCCCCCTCTCAGGAGGAGTGGCACCCCTGAGGGATCATATTTGGCACATGTTATGTTCTTATGGCATTCAGTGGGAAATACTGACTCTCATACATGTATGTGTGAATACAAATCATGTATGAAAACACCAATGTATGAAAACACCAATCATTTAACCTGTTATTGAATAGACCCCGCTTTGTAGTGGTACCCCCGGGGAAGTACATTTGGCAGATCATATCAACTATTGGCATTCAATTTTATTAAATGAGAAAATGACTCTTAATATGTGTAAAAACATGTAATGAAAACACAATTTAAAAAAAAATGATAGTTGACAGTCTTAATTAACCATGACTAAATGGGACCCCTTGGCATGAGGAGTGGCACCCCCGGTGAGCAAATTTGGCATATTCTATAAACTATTGGTATTTAGAATAATATTAAGCATACAAAATCACTTTTGCAATGCCCATTTATAACAGCATTTTACTTTTGGATTCTGATCTGAGATGGACTATTTATTATATCCATACAACATGCTTGAATATGGCAAGCCATTCATGTATTTAGTCAATGCACATTTTTTACATGTGATAAACCATCTCTATTGGTCGAAAAACATTGATTCAACTTTTTATTTCTCCATAAGCCATGTTTACTTATCATAATACATATTTATCAAAGAGAACACATGGTTTATAGATAATAAACACTGATAATTGAGTTACTACACTAATGGCATTCCATACATTTAATATATTTTGTGACAGGTCAAGTGAGGGCGCCCTATAATTAAGTATTTAAATTGATTTATTACATCATATAAGCTATAAAAAATGCTGGTTTAAACATGGGGAAAAATAATACTGATATACAGCTATCATTTAATACCAAATGTATCATGATACACCTTTCAAAAAAGAAATGCACCCCAGGTTTAAAACAAGTTCAGCTCTCCCTATACTTCCCTGTACAAAACCAAACTTTGACCCCCCTGTAAAATGAGCTGTGTGAATATTTTGATAGGTATCCAGCAGAGGGGTAATACTAGGGGTTATAAAGTCTTCAAAAATCATTAGCAACCTAAAATAGCAAAAATTCAGTTTGGAAAACTTAAAAGTGTTGCGGTGCTCCCGGGTTAATGAGCTTTAAAAATATCTTTGTGTATCACGCTCAATCCATCCAATTTTATATCAAACATGGATATCAAGTTAGTTGTGAACTTGTGATTTTTGTTTCCGTAAGATAACTTGTGCTGAAACTTGACAATTTATTTTTGATGACAATTTGTTAATAAGAATTTTGACAAATTTAGAGAAATACATTTCAATTTGAGAAATATGGAATCATTAAAATACAAAAACATTACATGACATTTATTTTACTTACAAATCGGTGCGGTGCGTCTGAAGGATGGCCAAAAAACAATATGAAGACTCTTTTTGGTGTCAAAACACCCAGACATTCATTAATCCCTTGAGAACTACCTGCCGATTGGTCAGATAAGGATACATCATTTGTTGCACCAATCAGACACATTGATAGAATAATCGAATTACTGATAAAGATGGAAGTGAAATATTTTTGAAGCAGTATTTTCATTGGTTATTCAAATGATCATATCTTGTAATTAACCAATCGTACACATTGTTAGATCAGCAGGTAGTGTCCAGAGTTAATTTGAAAACTCTATGTCTCTAAATGTGTTTTTTCCCCAGAAACAAACATCACGTTACTGGGACTATGTTAGAATTAGACCCAAAGAAGATTTTAAAGACAGCACCAAAATGCACTAAATCTGGTCCCCGATTCATCACGCTGTTTTCTTTGTACTCAGTAGTTAAAGATCGTACGCAGTGGGCAAGGCTACGGCCTGGGCAGTGGTGGGAAGTGGTATGTGGGAGACGTACGGT
Source organism: Ophiura sarsii (assembly GCA_035610835.1). NCBI lineage: Eukaryota > Metazoa > Echinodermata > Ophiuroidea > Amphilepidida > Ophiuridae > Ophiura > Ophiura sarsii. Next base: position 26,554,509 of record CM069449.1, read on the forward strand.
GATAAAGATTGGACTGAGAACTTTAGAATGAAGAGGTCTACATTTGATTTTATTGTTAAATCACTGTACGATAGAATTTACCGGCAAGATACTACTTTCAGGAAAGCTATTCCTGTGGAGAAGAGGGTGGATATGGTTATCTACTTCCGGCAACCCGGGTCGAAACAGCGATTTCTGTTCACACTACAGTCGATGAGGGTTAAACACGGGTTCTACCCTTCACTTTCGCAGGGTTGTAATTTTCGACCCGGGTCGGTTTTTTGAACCCATTTTTCTGTTCACACCAGACTTCAACCCGGGTTCGACTGAAAACCGTGTGTTGAAGAATATAGGGGTTAATGTGATGGCAAATTTCAAGTTTTCACCTTGTTTGGACTGTTACATTTTATTTGAATAATGGAATTGCCTGACGTTATGTTCTTTGCATTATCAGAGGCTTTAATTGGTGTTATAACACATCAATGTATGTAACCTGACGGCAAGCAACTGCACACCGACACTTCCAAAATGTTTTTAAAAAAATTCAACATTATTGAATGTCGTCACCATACATGAATGTGGAAACACCCTGGGAAATGCATTAAAAAAAGGAAAAACGTGCCTAGTATTGGTTCAATAATTCTTGAGATAGACTTTGAAAGTTGAAAGATTTTTGTTTTGTATTATGGGTACACTAATAGCCGTGTGAAAAGTGTTGAGGATGTCCCATTAGTATTCAAACACCGATGTAGTTCTGAAAACTCCTACAGTTACAGAACATTTATATTTGATGACCCCACTCCATTTTAGGAGCCAACTATTCAAAGCCCTTAGTTCATGTTCAAGGGGTCATGCTTATGTAAGGCCTACATACATCTACCATATATAAATTTTGATGAGTAACCCCCTTTCTCGGGGTGAACTCAAATTAGAATAAAACTATACCATGTTGTAAAATAAAACACAATCGCTTACTCTGATGTCATTCAAAAATTGTAAAAACGCCAAAATATTACAGTGGTAGTAGTTTGCAATACGGGAATATGGTGTGATCGTTCATTGTTCTGATGTGACATTTATATTGATTTCTAGTCAATTGTTCTCATTTTTTTTCTTTTCTTTTCTTAACAGTACTTTTATTTATTTCTCCTTCATACAAATATACATAATGTTTATATCTTTAAATAGCATCACATACAGAACAGAAATTGCAAATATAACTTCTTACGTATATTTTTATTGTATGACAGTTTATCAAGGAAGTTAATTAATAACCTTACGCGTTCTTAATTCTGAATCGAAGAGAAATAACAAATTTGGGGGGTTACCATATCTGAATTTACTTATACAAAGTTTAGCAATAGCACCCGCATAGTGGATGAAATTGTTGACTGAATTATCGAAGTTTTGTACCCCCAAAATAGCACTTTCAACATTTAATCTAAAAACAAAGCATACTTTGGCAAAATAACAATTTCTGCCCGTTTCCAAATCAATTTAATCCTTTCGCAGAAGTAAAAGAAATGTTCTGTGTATTCAATTACAAATTACAATATCTCAAATTAAAGAAGAGGAATTTCTCAACAACTTTATTATTTGATATGTTTATGTAGGAGTTATACTTTTAGAGTTATCAGCACATTTATTATCTCGTCAGTTAATTATTTTGTTGACTCGTACATACCTTGAAAAGGGAAGTACGGATACTACAGTGCAACAGAGCATATATAAATTACCAAATATTGAATTATAAATATAGTGTTGTACAACCATGAAAATTTCAATCCTAAGTATGTGTATCATATATAATCAAAATAGCTTTGTTTTAAAGTTCGCTGTGTTGTCTTTGTATGATTATCAGCATTGTTACATTTCTTATTAAACCTGATTTCGGATTGGTCAATACTTGATTATCCATACACGCTAATCCAACCACCTACTGACTACTTGCTTTTTTGGCCTTGACTATTTAGACTTACTACAGGCCTTTATGGTGGTATACAGGCTTGCATGTCAGCACACGGTCACCTAAAGTATCATATACCATTATGCTTAAAACCCTTGACTGCACACTGTTGAATGGCATTTAAAGTTTTTTGTAGCGCGGATTTCAAAACATTGATCCCTTAGCGTGAGCATGTCCTTGAAGATTAATTCTATTGTTTGCGCGCATGACAAATATTAATAGACTTTTGCCAAGTCTGTGCACAGTTGTACAGTTGTATGAAATACATTGTTATTGTAAGAAAAGTGAAAGCAAAATTAATGTATGTTAAGTTTTGATTAATATTACATTAAAAAAATGAAATTGAGAAATGTGGCTTGACCATTTTATTAAGCATAATTTAAGGATTCATTTGAAACCTAACATAACTTAATTGGGTGTAAAAAAGTGGTTCAAAATTATTCCATTTAACGCCTAATTAATTGATTAATTCCGCGCATAAATTAATTACACAGCGAACATGTTAACGAATGGCTTGACAGATTTGTGTGGCTAACCATAAACACTTTCTCTGAGATTATAGTGTTTATTGCATGTTTAATTCATGAGAAAAATACAAAAATACTATTCGTGGTTTTTGAAAATATACCAAATGTTTGGAGGAAAATATTTTAAATACTAAAGGGATATTGAATTATCTGCTCAGACCATCGTTTTGGGCACATATTTACCTTTAATTTGATTACTTGCAAGTATGGTTTGGATACATAGTACTACTTAATAATTTCAACGAATTTGGTCTTTAATTAAGCTAAAATAAGACATATTTGGGGTCTTTTTTAAAAGTATGAAAATTGTTAACTTTTTCTCAGACAGAATTGTTGACAATGATGGGAACTTCATATTCTGTTAATTTGGTGTTAATGGATATATTAGTTTTTGCTGGAAATTACAAAAAGCAAATTTGTAATGTATTTCTTTAATATGCTAATTATATGCAAATAAGGTCAAGCTACTTTTTTCTCTATGACATTAAATCACAAAGTTGTATTCTATAATATAATACTGTCTCCTTGTCGTCACTTTTTGAATTAGAGCGTAATTTCAATAACATGCACTTTTGGTAATTAATGCTCTGTTGCACTGTAGTAGCTAACACATCTAGCAAACACCATTACAAGTAAACTAGGTCTGGCTAACATACGGCATATCGATTGTTAATATACACTCGTCAAAAGAAGTTCCTGGACACTCATTTAAGTTCAAATATTTCACATACATATTTAATATAAATTAAACAATTGCATGTCAAAATAAGCAGACAATAATTCTCTATCATGTCTGTATGAAATTAAGATGTACGCATTCATGCATGGCTGAGCACATTCATTAAGCAATGGTAAGGTGCGTAAAAGGAAATTGCAAGAAATGAGCATTTACAGTCATTTGAATGGAGGGATTGTCCAATTTTTTAAATCTTCTTGCCATTGTCAAGTGAATGGGATCTGCCATGCATGAGTGATTATGTCTAATTTCCATGTTAAGCTGTTAGAGGATTACTTTCTGCTTATTTTGATATACAATTATATATATATAATCATATATATAATTATATATATTCTATTAAATATTAATTTAATGTAAGTGTCCAAGAACTTCTTTTGCCGAGTGTATAACATAGACTAGAATGTTTTATAGAGATCTTGCTTTATATTAAAGCCATATTGCGCGATTTTTTTTTCATGAAACGCCCTATCTCCTTGATTTCGTCCTGTGGGTGAATGCATAATTTCGTCGCTGTTCTGACATACCGGCACATCACGAAAAACAGCGTTTTGAGAAAATCGTGTTTGAAAATTTTCCAATTGTTAAAGACTTGTTAGAGAGCATTTACATCAAATGTCACTATCATTGTCAAAGAACACTAATAGATATATACTTATGTTTGTTATGAGCATGTTACAACAACAAATTGCAATTATTAATTAGGAGTAATTATGTCATAAAGTCATGTGCCGGTATGTCAGAACAGTGATACAGTGATATGCCGGTATATCAGAACTGCAGTTACACGGTGGTCTATGGCAGAATATTGTGATGTGCCGGTATGTCAGAATACAAAATGAGGTTTTCATGCCGGTATTATGTTCAAACCCTGGTATATCACACTAATTAGTGCGGTATCTCATTAAATAATTACCTTTTTGTCTCAATTGTTTGGGAGAATAAAGAGTTTCATTTGTAGATCATAAAATGCATCTTAACTCATTTTGCCCACAATGGCACATGTGCCGGTATGTCAGAACAGCGACGAATGAACATAAACTAAATTGTCCTCAGAAGGTGTAACTACGTACTGTGTAGACAAGAAACTACAACACACAGCCAATTTCAACATTTACTTTAAATAACTTTATTGATATGTGGGATGAGCTGGAGTAGTCAAAGTATACCTGCCTGATACACACAATGCAATAAATATTTTTTCTTCTACAGTGCAACAGAGCATAAATTTCCAAATATTGAATTATAAATATAGTGCCTCCTGATTGTTGTACAACAATGAACATTTCAATCCTAAGTATGTGTATCATGTATAATTAAAACAGCTTTGTTTTAAAGTACTATTTCGTGTCCTTGTATGATTATCAGCATTGTTACATTTCTTATTAAACCTGATTTCGGATTGGCCAATACTTGATTATCCATACACGCTAATCCAACCAGCTACTGCCTACTTCCTTTCATGGCCTTGACTATTTAAACATTTCTTTTTTATTTAGACTTAGTGCAGGTCTTTAACACGATACCTGTTTGTACACCCATGCATGTCAGCACACGGTCACCTAAAGTAACATACACCATTATGACTGCACTAAATGACTAAATTTCATGTAGCACGAATTTTAAACCACTGGTCCCTTTAGCATGGGCATGTCCTTGAATATTCCTTCCATTGTTTGCGTGCATGGCTGCACAAGTATTAATAGACTTTTGCCAAGTCTGTGTACAGTTGTATGAAATAGTGGTTACATGTGTTTTTTTTCTCTTTTTAAATATACTAAATGTTTGGAGGACGATATTTTAAATACTAAAGGGATATTGCATTATCTGCTCAGACCAATCTTTTCAGCACATCTTTACCTTTAATTTGATACCATGCATGCAAGTCTGGTTTGGATACACAGTATTACCTAATAATTTCAACGAGTTTGGTCATTAATTAAGCTTAATTAAGACAGATTTTGGGTTTTTGTTAAAAGTAAAGATAAATGTGAACTTTTTCTCAGACAGTATTGTTGGCAATGATGGGAACTTCATTTCCTGTAACTTTGGTGTTAATAGCATTTATAGTTTTTGCTGGAAATTCCAAAAAGCAAAATGCTAATGTATTTCTTTATAATATGCTAATCATATGCAAATAAGGTCAAACCTTTTTCTTCTTTATGATATTAAATCACCAAGCTGTATTCTATAATATGGTATTGTCTCCTTGTCTTACATATGTTACTTTTTGAATTAGAGCGTAATTTCAATAACATGCACTTTTGGAAATTTATGCTCTGTTGCACTGTATCATAGGTAACAATATTACACCATGCTTTAGTAAACAATACACCCTGCTTTAGTATACAATACACCATGATTTAGTATACAATAATATTAGTAAAGAATACACCATGATTTAGTATACAATAATGCAATGCTTTAATAGTAAACAATACACCCTGCTTTATAGTCTATCCATCTGAGACCGATCTTCCAATCACGTGACCCAGCCGTTCCATTGACTGGGAGAGGAGGCTATTTTCTGACGAAAATATCGATGGAATCAGTAGAGTGAAAAACGGCCATAATAACAAATAATTATGTTACCCACTTACTTTTATCATAACCCAAGTTGTGCCATGAGAGTCAGTTTAATTGACGTTGCAAAGACAGGTAGCTTTCCCTTCCAATTTCTCCATTTCAAAAAATGCTTTCAATTTGGCAAGCACTGGCTGCATCTCATCTTTAATGGTCTTATTTGTTGCCATTTTTAAGCTCTACTGCAGTGGTTCCCAACCTTTTTCTGGTGGTGACCCATTCCAGAAACCAGCATCAGAGCGCGACCCGTCAAAGAACAAAGTCACTTGTGTTACTATGATACAAGATTATATTAAAAATTCACATACGGTATATCTTCTCCGATCATAAGAGAAACCATTTCCTTGGCACATGATATTATCAGTTCCTCACCGATTGTGTGTGGCTTTTTAGCTTTCGCGATGCGTAGTAAAACACGATAGGAAGCTTCCAGAGCACGGTCATAGGTCTGATGACAATTTACGTTGTTTATCCAAGCGGGTATTTTTAAGGGTGGTTAACTTCCGTTCGAAAAAGGAGCGATCTCTATCTTTGTACGCCGAGCAGGAAGTGTTTTGTAGACAGATGTCGTTGTAGCTTAATTGTTCCGTTTCATGGATTCACTCTAAAATACTTCGTAACGAATAACGCACTGAATTTTATGGACTCATGATCTGCCACATATATAGAAACCTAGCTCAATGAACGTTCAAATTGTATATTTGTTTGAAAATGAAAATCTTATCGCAGACAGAACATAGGGATACGGAGTTTCATATCATTTTACAACCATTTTATCTTACTATAGACCCGGCCAACCTGAAAAATAAACATTAATTTTACTGTTTGGAAACATTACATGATAGCAAATAAAAATTAAATGTGGCCTCCTACATTATGCTAAATGTTAAAAGTCCATCATGCTAAATGTTAAAAGTCCATCATGCTAAATGTTAAAAGTCCATCACTTTCGATCTTTTTCAGCTTTGTGATTCTATTCATATGCCGAAATCACAGGTGACGATTATGGTAAATGTTCAAAGTGCATCTCTTTCGATCTTATTCAGCTTTGTGATTCTATTCATAGGCCGAAAATACAGGTGACGATTTCAAAGTCTTTTGATTTCTGATAATGCGCAAATGGTTCGATATTTGTCTCTCGTTGAATGGTACACTAGACGTAGCTGCTATGTGCATGCGTGTGATGAGAATAATATGCATTGGAACAGTGTTGTGTGTTTTTGCATAAGGCAGCTTAATTGTTTCAATTCACATTATAGATGAGGTTCGACTGGAGGTTGGAAAAAAATGGGATCCTTCGACAACTAGCAAATATACGCCAGAAGACAGCACATCTTATTTTTGCTCATCTCCCTTGCCCATCCGAGCACCAAAGATCGCTCTTCGATGAATTCACTATAGTATACAATGCACCATGATTTAGTATACAATACACCATGCTTTAGTAAACAATACACCATGCTTTAGAAAACAATAACTATTAGCCAAACCTACGTAGGACGAAGATCTGGATCCGACCCACGATTTGAAAGGTTCGAGACCTCCGAAAGGAGCACCTCTAGCCTTCCATAATACACGAAAAAAACATGAAACGAGCACAACAAATATGGTCCAGACCCTTATCCCCCTACAAAAACCTGCCCCACCCCTTACACAAAAACCCCGCCAGTCATCGTCCGAGTCCGGCTCAGACCCAAGCCGGCCAAACCAGGACTTATAATGCCTAAAAACGACCCGATATCAACTCCTCCAGTATGGATAACTGGGTGAGTTGGGTGGGATTTTCACCATGCAACGTGACTACTTCCAACCGGACATTGACCAAACCCAATAAAACGCGCCACCCAATTGGACGAATATCGGGCATGAATATTAATATGGCCAATCACAAAATTTAAGATAGAACACCAAGGCGCACAGCTCAAAACCACTTTAGGATTATATGCCGTAAGGGCCGAGGCAGGCAATTTAGTGGCCATCCCCCCTCTGAAATATTCCAACTAAATGCAAAACGCAAAGATCCGAAACAAGGGCACCTCTTGAGGACAAAGTCGGTTTTGATTAGATGCAGCCAGTATGCAACCACACGAAAAGTCGTTCCTTTTCTAACCCAGCAAAGCGACCCGGAAGTATTCACCCGTAACGATACTGCTTCGCAGTCATAGTTGACCTCGTAATAGCACGATGTAAATGAGCTCTTTTCATGATTATAATTACACATTTCAAACACATTTGCCATGAAATTGTAAAATAAAAAGGCATATTATGCGAATTATATTATCTAATATTAGCTGTGACTTCATGACATGTTGCATTTTCGGTGCAAATTATTGTCATCACACACAGCCGAATTCGAGAAAAACTTGACGAAACTAAAGCCAAATTAACAGTAAATATTCCCTTTTTGAAGAATTAGGCACCAATTGTATTGATGGTATCATATTATTCATAGTCTTTTGTAACTAGAAACATGCTTAAAATATTATGAAATTATTTAGTCCAGTCAAGTGAATAGTTAATAAAATGGGTGTCCGAATCTGGCTCGAGCTATATTCATTTCGTACCGTCGTTGGGTTGTTGATGAAGTGTTTAAATCTCACGAATGGAATTAGTTTCGCTTGATAGCTCAGATGGTAGAGCGTTAGACTGAAGAGCGAGAGGTCCGGGGTTCGGAATCGATCCTTCTGCTCTGCACAATTTCATATGATTTTTTTCTCTCGTCAAAATCATTTTTCACAATTTCATCACACAAAATACCTAAATTCGGACGTTTTCATTGCAAAAACGGTATTTTTTCCCAAAATTTCTAATGAATTCAAACGCGGGCATGAAAATGAAGCGCGGGCGGGTTTATAGGAAACTAAAAATAAAGTTGGCGAGGCCTAACTGGGGATCGTAAGTTTCGTTTTCTGACCGAAAATCGCTGAAAATTAAGACTCGATTTTGTCTGGATTTTCTCATCAAAAAAGAACTCGGGCATCAATGATTTTGATATGAAATTAAAGCTTGAACTTCCGTTAGTATGAAAATTGCTCTTAAAATATCGTACGATTCTTAGTCCAGTCAAGTGAATAGTTACAAGAAGCAAAGTCACAAAAGTTGTTAGATTCTAAAATAAGCGATAAAATCACTGTTTGTGGACCAAAAATGGTCAATTTGGTCCCATATTATTAAGAAAATTACGGTGATTATACCTATCTAGCTATTTGGCTGCAAACTGATCCTATCGCAGTGTATGCTGGTAAAACTAACTTGTCGTAAGGCTGACATAGGGTATTTAGCTAAAGGGAGACATCCTGAAATCGATCATTCTGCGGGTTAGAAATCGGCAAGGTCACGCTTTAAAAGCGACTATTGCGTACTGACTGGATGGGACTAACAAAAACCGTAAATGTCTTCTAAGTTACAGATTGATACGATTCATAAATCCGAGGTTTGAAAATAAGTAGTTCACTAGAACTGCTATGATGATTTTCTGCTGGTCGTTCGTAAGTAGTATTACATGGTTTGAAATTATGTTAACCATGTTGACTCCCGTTTACAGTGACGTTTACGATCAAAACCGGACACACGCGAACACATAAGTGGGGATGCTATAAATTGAAAATGGTGAAAATACGTGACTAAATTCCCAATTTCAGAAAACAAATGGTGGTTTCAGCTCGACTATATTCAAATATACAGGTCCCCCATTTGGGGAATTAGTGTGAAGGACATCTATGGATTTGAATGGGAATATAGCTTCAAATAAAATGATTATGCCTGGTATAATAGAAAGTATGGCAACATATCGTCGCTGTTCTGACATACCGGCACATCACAACAGAAATAAGTAAAGAGATGTGCCGGTATGTCAGAACAGCGACGATATGTACTACCATCAGTGTTACTTAATGTGATTGCGGTCTTGGCTATTACAACATTGTTAAACGGTTTTTTTACAATGTTGTAATTGCAAAGAAAGACCAGCCAGTAGGGAGGTCACGCTGTATGTCATATTTTGTTATACGCAAGAAAACAATGGAGTATCAGTGACTGCATATTTGCTAGAAATAGCTTCGGAAAATGGTCTATTTGGGCTTCTCAAAAACTGAGAAACGTGTTAAAAATCATGTAGAATTATAGAGGAGGGTCAATAACATCTGCAGAATGGTAAAATGTATAGTTTTAAATACGTTTGGTGACCAAATTTATATCGTAAAATGTTGGACAATTCACGTTTTGAAAATCTGTGGTCTTCAAAATTACAGGAATCCTAACTCATTCTAAACCTTACCAAATCATGAAATGAACCCTCGTCTACAAAAAAGTCCGTGTACGTATAGCTCTATCTGCTTGGAGATAGCGAAGACCACGGAAACCTCATAGCTTTATACCACGGAATGAAATCTGCCATAGACATTACATGCGAATATCATCGTACAGATTTGCACAGCAGACCTCTGTGTAGGGAGTATTGACAATAGCATGACAATAGCAAGGTCGTTTGACTATTGTGTTTGTGCATGTTTGTGACGACTGACCCCGTTTAACAATCTTCATAGCTTTCATAATAGGGCTTGGGTGACCTAACTATTGACTGAAGACCAAGTTGTGTACAGGAGTTTAGTATCTCTTTTCATTGATTTACTACTTGGTTAACCAAATGTGGGTTGAACAGGGGTTCAATTCCTTTGAAATTCAATTACCTTTTACTTGGGAAATAATAAAAAGGTTTATATCAATATCACGTTGTAGGGCCTATATCCTATAACAAAAGTGGGGCTGTGTTTCCGAGTGTTCATTTCAAGCGGGACATTAACACTACCAATTAGGCGACGAAAAATAACGAACCTGTCTATGGCAAGCTCAATGTATAATAATTCGATAAACAGTGTTTATCGCCGATAAACACTGTTTTTCGACTGAAACTGAGTTTTTTTCACAGAATTATAAAGGAGGATACGGACGAAATGTATTACCCTATCTCTTTACGTGTAACGGGCGCCATTTTGGATTTCCACCACGGGGGGAAATTTGGAGGTATGTCGGTATTTTTCGGAACTACACGGAAAAGAACGAATGAAGCAGCGTGCGTGTACAAGAGCCGTGTCTCTACCAGCGTAAAACGCAATCATCGCGTGTGCTTTCGCGCCCTACTTCGCGTACAACCGCGTATTTTTCGTGAACGTCACACCGAATTCGCCACATTTGAACCAGGGTAAATACCGCGCTACACAGGCCGTGAGCAGTGGTCTGATGCTGTTTTAATCAAAAGGTAACTTACTTTAAATAAATGGTACCGTATTTTGTTGAATCTTCACACAAACAACAACTGACAACGATCATTTTGAAAGTTTAATTTCAATTATACACCGCCGCAGATATAAAAGGCGAGAACACATTACACTAGTTCTCCGAGACCTCCATTGGTTACCAGTTCTTGACAGGATCATTTTCAAAATTCTTCTCCTCGCATATAAAGTTCGTCATGACATGGCACCAATGTATTTGTGTGAACTTCTCCATCCATATATTCCAACCAGGACACTACGTTCTTCAAGTCAAGATCTGCTGCAAACTCCATCATGTCGGACAAAAACTTACGGCGAAAGAGCATTTTCCATCATCGCTCCGAAACTCTGGAATGATCTGCCATATGAAATTCGTCATGCGCCATCCATCCATCAGTTCAAGAACTCTCTCAAAACTCATTTGTTCCATTTGTGTGAATTGTAGTTTATGTATAATTGCTTTATGATGTAGTTTTATTATGCTCTGTTTCAGCGCATTGGGATGTTTTTCAAATATTGTTGCGCTTTATAAGTACTGCTTATTATTATTATTATTATTATTATTATTATTATTATTATTATTATTATTATTATTATTATTAAATGATGACAGTCCAAAGCAGCACGGTGATAAACACTCAGGCCATGCTTCGTAGTTCAAATCCTTATATAGTCGGGTTTTGATTGATTAAATGTGAATATGTTTTAGCATACTTTTTGTATGTTTTAAACAAAATACACAATTTTATTTAATGCTTAATCAAAGACGATAACACTGTCTTTGGCTTAATCATGTTAATATACACATCTTTAGTAACGCAGCCAATTATCATCGGTAGCAAATTAATTGTACAACACTAGAAGAGATCATTTTGACACTTTCATGTACTTTTGTTTGGTAATGCTATCATATGTATAGTTACACCAAAGAAAGAAAAAGCATTTTTGTATAATTTTGAATAATTATTGGCAAAAGGGTAACCATAAGGCGGGGGGGGGGGGGGGGGGGGGGGGGGGTATATGGGGGATGATTGTGCCCCCTGGCCTTCCTCACAGTTGGAAAATTGTTCAATTTTCGAACCCATTTAATGCGATCTGGTCTTTATGGATAATGTTAATTACAGCGTACAACTTTCTGATAAATGTAAATAATATCAATATTAATATCAGTAATGTCATAATAATATATCGCTGTACAAACGATACCGCGAATTTAAGAACACAGCAGAAAATAGGCCTTTCTAAACTTATTTTGCAACATGCTACTTATTTTAGCTAATTTTTAAGTCGGCATGGGGTTACCAACATGGGTGACTTTATTTTAAATCTACTCTTTCTGTGTGAAAGATTATGTTCGTGTCTTCCATTATAGGGGGCGTATATGGTATGGAATTCAGATGACCTGAGATGGATAGTCCATTGGGCATAGGCCTAAGAAAATCTGGCTAGACTGTATTTAACAACAAAGTTATTCATTTGAGAGAAAAATACTCAAGATGTGGCTCTTTTCTTCTATGAGATATTTCATATGAAAGCACTAAATAAAAGACACGGAACGCCGCCTTGTTTTGTTTTTGTGGTTTTTTCGGGAAAATGAGAGCACTTCTCATTTACCATGCCAACTCATTTTGCATGATTTAACTTTAAATATGCGCGAACGAGCAAATGTCTGCCGTCTGGTTAATCGCTTGTTCAGATGAGCGTGATATTCATTTCATATGACACAATACATCGACACAATTGTGCACTAACGAAAAACTATCATTCTATAAAAGAGTAGCAATTAATATTTAGGTTGACTTTCAAGCTAGTCGATCACAAACAACCATGTAACTACATAATGCTTGTATTACCTTAAATTGAGTATCAGTATGGACAGACTAGTGCTCTTGCGTTTTAATAACGCTTGTAACCTCTTTACTGACAATTGCTTAATAAAGATACATTTGAAGAAGAAAAAACTAAATTGACTTGGCCTATTAAATGCTTGCAACCGCCATTCTGCCGGGCCAATACGACATGATTTATTTGTGTTTTTATATTCGTAAATTTCCACTGCCTCCTATTATTAGTCTTACTCGTTAATTTTCCCGACATGCCACGCAACAATGACTGCAAAAATTCATAATTATTGAGATTGATATAGCTGTCCAAGGTCACTAAAAACATAACCTAAACGGACCTCGGTTTTGTTTTGCATATTAGGACATTGTTCGTCATTATGATCATGTAAAGAACGACACAATCATGTTGTACATATAGTATTTGGTTATTGGACTAAAAGTATATTCTTCGTATCATACATTTCGTTTGCCGCTTTTAAAGAACGACCCGTTATGTATTTGGTCATCGTCGTTGGTCTCTCTCTTATTTTTGAAAGAAAATATTTCAGGTAATAATAATTTAGAGATAATTCACCAGCGCAGCCAGCCCAGGTTGCATAGAATGGCCCGAAATTATACCTCCAAATAAGTCTCCATGATGGATTCAAAATGGCGGCGGCATACTGGATCTCTTTTTTTAAATCTATGTTTTTTTTAGATAAACTATTATTTCACAAAAATTAAAAATGAGACATTTCAACAACAAAATCAACAAATAGCCACAACAATTTTTTTTGTGTATGAATATTTCGAAAAAATACGTCGGTCCGCCCGTAGAACATGATTTTTTCGTCGCCTTATGCCTAACCATATAACTCGTGTGATTTAAATCTACAAAGTAGCAGGCAGTAGGGATTGCCTTCTAATGAATGTGCTACCGCGCTCAATGCTCAATTAAGATTTTCTTTTCTAGCAAATGAATTTTGAGTTCTGTAGTCAATGTAATAGCGAGTCAAAAACATTTGATGACACTCACTCTTGTCTTACGCTGGTGTCTCTTTCTTTCTGTCTTGCTAGTAACAGTTTTGAAAAGACAGTCAAGAAATCCGTGGGTGGCGGTACAACTAGTAACGCTTATAAATCAATTGGTTTATGCCTAGTGTCATCTGCTCGTCACTCAGTTTGATGAACATTATTACTATATACGGTCTGGGAACTGATGGTCTCTAAATTATATACTGTACATTGCGAATATCACAACGTATTATTGTAGTTGACTTCATCCGCAGATACTGTTACGCGATGGGTAGCAGACTGTTATCATTGCTGTGGCTAATTGTGGCTCTACTTGTGACAGGACTTGGCACTACAAACGGTGGAAATACTACGAAAGGAGTTGATTCTCAAGGTAAAAATTCTTCCGATACGAAATTATACCTTGCATATAAACTGCGCCAATAAAGTATCTAAACACTTACAAATGGTCAGATTTATCGGAACCTGAAATAGTATGCAAAAGAATAATTAATTAATTCGATTTAGAGTTATCTACTGCGCATTTTGACACCTCTTTTGTTGCGCTACGATGTTGTTTGGCGGATTTATGGGCACTTAAGTGGCTTAAGGTCGAATTCAAAAGTTGCAATTTAAGCTCCTATTCACCCAAATTCCAGAGGGGAACTCACACAAGCATCATGATCACACACAGACAAAATCACGATTTGTAAGTGTTTAGATACTTTAAATGTCTCATTTCTAATTTCAAATATTTATGCAGCAAACTTTACTACTGTGTTATATTTAACATCGATGTACATGTGATATGTTGTGAATGTTAGTTTTAAAGGTAGATGTTCCGATTTTCAACTTGAAGTTTTCTATTCTACATGAAAGGTCATCCTTAAAAAAGTCGTGTTCCAAAGTTTGAGTTGCATAGCTCTAATGGTTCTTATTTTAGACGCACAAGATGCTGTGAACTGTACCCATATTGAGTAGTACACAAACTATATCGGTGGTTACCACCATTCGCGGTAATTCGACGTTATTTCATCGATTTCTCCGTAATTATACCGATTTAGGCCGTCAAATTTCAGTATGATGATGAGAAAAATACGAGCTTTCATATGGTATGAAAATCTCCGTATGTTTGAAATAATTCTGTGTTACCAAAATGTGATCGGGTCATCTACCTTTAACACTTTGCCTCTCAGAGTAAAAAAAAAAATAATCCAAGTTATTTTCGTGATAAATGTATAACTTGACAAACAGCGCGCAGAAAATCGTGTTGCGCTTGTAGAGGTATAGGGTGGGCTGGGTAATGTCCTTCTTTATATAACGCATGAAAATATTCGTGCCATTGGTGGATACTACATCATATACCGTCACAAACTAGTTTGGCTTATTTCAAGTTTGACGTCATTCCCGGTCTTTTTTGTCTTTAAAAAAGTACAATATTGACCGGACGGTCAATAGTACTTGGTTAAAACCCAAAAATGCCCTAACATCGTACGATCCCGCCGTACCGGTATGGAGCGTCTGTTGATAACCTGTTTAAAACCCTGTATGTGATCGTGATAAAGCTTTTCTGTAATTTTTACAAATCTAGTAGAAGGCCCTACCCGGTATAAACAATAAATTGATTCCACCACCGTCTGTGTACGACGTCCGCTCCGTACACAACATCAAAAGAGGAATCGTTTCAAACGTAAACAACGAGTGTGAATAGTATTATTTGGTTTACTGCGCATATCTTTTTATCGGCTGAACATTTCAGTTAATTTTAATCAAGAATAAACTAACACTAGTAAGTTTATTTTTTTGAGAATCGACTAGCCTATTATTTAGATCTTTTCATGTTTAATTTGGTCAAAATCGCACAATAAAATATTTTTTAAGTGTTATATAAAACAAATATGGACTACTCTTTATTCGTCCGGCGTCGGGAAAATAGTAGGCCTACGGTCT
Organism: Ophiura sarsii; assembly: GCA_035610835.1. Classification (NCBI taxonomy): domain Eukaryota; kingdom Metazoa; phylum Echinodermata; class Ophiuroidea; order Amphilepidida; family Ophiuridae; genus Ophiura; species Ophiura sarsii. The sequence goes on from CM069449.1 coordinate 26,570,360, forward strand.
TCAACCTCCAGATCACCGAGGGGCCATTATATAGTTCACCCCATTTCCCTTTTGAGCAGTCCATATTTGTATACTAACAATCAGTGTTCCGAAACAATTAAAATAGGCCGTAATGGTTTTTGTCTGTCTTGTCGTGTCCCCCCCCCCCCGGCCTAGAGCAGGGACAGACATAAGACAATCACGTATAAACTCTGAACAAAACTCCATTTGAAGCACTTTCCAAGCGGGTGAATGTATAAACTATTAGCAATATATCCCCTTCAGGATGAAAAATTAAGGTAAAAAACCCTTTTTTTCCACAGCGTGCACAAGTCGGTTCTCCCTAGATATTGGCGATACAATCATCATAACTTCCCCGTCGTATCCTGACTACTATTCCGACGATGTAGATTACTCATGGTATTTCACATCACTAGACCCCGGTACTTGGAGTGTTCACTTCGCTAAATTCCTAACAACGGACTCCATATACGCCAGCGATTACCTGAAGATAGGGAGTGGACAGAACGCTACCGTTGCAAACACCATTGCATATTTTCACGAGTTTGTAACTGCGGATTATGTGATTTCCATGGAAACCAGTAGTTTCTGGATCACCTTTTTGTCGTCTATCCAGCATCGGAACACCGGATTCAATCTCACTGTAGAAAGAAGTAATACAACAGGTAAGTATAGTCTATGGAGAACACAAGAAATTGAAATTTAATTGGGTTTCCCAGTGAAATCGGTGTGTAGATGTAGATGTAGGGCTGATAAGGGTGAAAGGCACGTGAAAAAATCGTGAAGGGATCACACCACTAAATAGGGTTCCATGGGGATATGTACAAAAACACTGATATAAAACTCTGTTTTAGAACACTAAATTGCAAACTTGGACCTTGAAAATGATCACATTTTTTCACCAAAAAGTAAAGAAAATTGGTAGGTGAGCCTGCTCGATTTTCCAAAATACGCCCATGGAGTTGACTACCTCTTTGACGGGTTTGAAAATGTTGCCGTAATCGCCAATGTTTCCAGTAAAAAGCACAAATTTGAAAAATCTCTAAAAATTTATGATATTCACAGTTTATAGTCAGGGTGCATGTAGGTGGTGTCCCATAATTCATAAATAATAACAAATCATAGGAATGTACGCAATTGTATTACTGTCAAGTCTTTTTAAATTGAGGATTTTGTGATGCACACTTTCCGATTCTAGCTTTAAACACCGTCCTTAAGGGTAGGGGATACCCATTTAGTGTAGTGCACCCTGAAAGTATGTTGATAACGATCCAAGTCATTTGATGAAACCGTGAAATTAGACAATGATGAAAGTCACGAGATGAAACCGTGAAAATAGTCGTAATCTGTAGACAAGTAAATAAAAGTTCCGCAATTCACGAGGTGGTGGAAGTGATGATTGTAATTAATCTGTACCTCGTGGTGGTCGAAAAATGACAAATTAATTTCCTCGGTCAGGATTTGACCCGGGATTGCATTTCTAACGCTTCGATACCAATTTTCCTCATAAAGGCCCTGTCACACTGTTGCGTATAGAGCTAACGTGTGCTTGGCGTGTTGGAAATGTGGATGTATGTTCGTGTAAGTTGTCAGTTATTCGGTAGGATTTCGCAGAGGTACGCTGGGGTTTATGAAGATGTTTGAGCATGTTCGAACATTTGAGCCGGTGACAACGTAGTGATCAATACGCTATAATGTACGTTGAGAATTCGCTGCGTGAATGTTTCGCACGTTGGGTGTAGGTTGCTTATTCGTCAACTGTTCGGCCACTATACGGCACTTAAGGCCCTGTCACACCATGGCGTATCGCCTGAACGTATGCCAACGTATGCGAAATATCGAAAAATACGTTGGTGTACGTTGGTGTACGCTGATATAAGTTAGGGGTACGTTGGGGATACGTCGTTTATGTTAAGAGCACGCTGTGATACGCTGTGAAAATTTGGAACACGTCGAGCCCGCGAACAATTATTGAGCATGTTTAAAATTTCTCGACGTACTCAACGTGTCATTAGGTTACAAGGTCCGCTTAGCAGCGCTATAAATTGATGCCCTAAAACCCGTCCATAAATTTAAATATTCGATATGCCATCCAAGCTGGTTGCTATATATGACATAATTCTCGTGTGCAACCAACCGGCTGTATTGAGTGGTATAAAGGCATTACATGAGCGTACATGTAATTTGCAACATAATGGAAACTTACCCATGCAGTTAACCCTGAATTTAAATATATGCACTGGGTAATCCTCTCGTAGTATTGATAACAATAGGTTTACCAGAGCGAATTAATAGCGCTTCTAAGCGGGCAATTTATGTCATGGCTTAATACGTTCTGCATAAGTTCCTAATATGTTCGTGGTACGTTAGACATTCGTTTACATACGCTAGAGGTACGTTACTCATAAGTTATAGGTTGGACCTATAGATTTATCCTTCTAGATATTTAATATATAGTTATCATCTAGGCTGCGTTTACTTGAACTGGCAACACTTGTCCCGCTGTGTACGAAACTCAATTTCTCCAGCGGCATAAGTCACGTGTTCGTTGTACGCCGAGGATACGCTTAGGATACTTCATCGAACACGACAGACATACGCTACGAATACGTTAAGCATACGTTGGTCATACGCTCGCATACGCTGTGACACGCTGTCATAAATTTATTATAAGTTAGTGATACGCTATCAATACGTTAGTCATACGCCTTATATACGTTCAATACGCTATGGATACGTCCATTCCATCACCGATGTTGACTTTTCCTACGCAATTCGTTGGGAAGTTGGACGTTCTTGGACGTTCTTGGACTCTGACAATTTTCGAGCTATTTTTTTAATACGTCGGCATACGTTCAGGCCACGTTCAGGCCATACGCTATGTTGTGACAGGGCCTTTAAGGGCCTGTCACACCATGGCGTATCGCCTGAACGTATGCCAACGTATGCGAAAATATCGATAATACGTTGGTGTACGGTGGTATACGCTGATAAAAGTTAGGGTAAGTTGGGGATACGTCGTTTACATTAACAGCACGCTGTGATACGCTGTGAAAATTTGGAACACGTCGAGCCCGCGAAAAAATATTGAGCATGTTCAAAATTTCTCTAGAGATGTGCTTTTTTTGACCATGAGCAAACCAAAAACTGGTTTTTTTTGAAAGAAATCATGTACATGTATGTGTAAAATTGCTTTGAAGCATTTCTTCTTATAAATAGGACAAATTGCTTTCTGTGATCAACTTTAACCAAGGATCTTTGTCCATAGGATAAAGCAAATAAGACCAAACAAATGGCATTTGAAAGGTAATTTCGACATATTGATGGTCATATAAACGTCAATTAGTAGATACTGATTATTAAATGAGTAAAATGACTCTTTTCACAAACATATTTTTTCCTTAAACAGTGGCATAACCCGTTTGTAAAATCTCGTGATTGATCAAGCATATCGTTGGATTGAGAAAAGCAATTACAATCAACCTTACGGCATTCGAAACCCAACTTAATTATCTTTACGATTATATCAACATAACAGCCAAATACTAAATAATCAATGAGGGTAATGATGTGGAACACGTACACCTTTTTTAGGGACACCCTGAATTGTGCAAATCCTAAAATTATAACGTTATTGTCAGTTGATAGATTTTTATTTAGTACACTTCTAAACTTATTGCCAATAAAGTTCTATTTTTTCTCGAAAAATCTAGATTAATGATGAATGTTTCCACTTTTGTTCCATTCTAATAACGGTAGCTATTCATTAATAAATCCGTGAAAGTAATATGGAAATATCGATATGAATTTCGCGCGTTTAATAACATGGAAGAAACATGGAATTCACATGAAACAATAATAAAACAATTTCAGGTAACGTCGCATCGAATGTTGAGAATCAATTGAAAAAGTATAAAAGAGTATAAAATGTAATATTTAACGGGACAACGTGTTTCAATTTTCGTCGCTTTCTGGTTAATGATTTTTACCACTAGCAAGTTGTGTCGCTGTCTGTTAAATGATGTTTTACTTACTCTAGTCATTTATATTTCATCATTATAAATTTATATTTATAATAGGGAACTGTACGGGCCTTACGTTTTGTGATAACGGATTCGGATGCGTTGGTTATACATTTTTTGGCAAATCCAAAGACAACGATATTCAGAGCATAATGGAGGCGACATGTGGTAAGAAATATGGAAGTGTTTAAAGGGATACTAAGATATGTGTTGAAGGCTGCGCCCTCAATTAGGATAAAACCGGGATTTCTACATTTTTACAATTGTATTAGGCCTACATACACAAACTTACAGCTGTAAGGATAAGGAAAAAGTAGTTGTCTTGTGCAATAAAACGTTGTTTCAAAATATTCCATCTCCGGCTCGGACAGCATTTTATGGTCATTGGGAAATAACGACATTCAAAAAAGAATTTGGTATTTGTTAATTTCTTTGCCACCATTATCAGAAACTGTCACTGTGGCCGACTGGTCTAAGGCGTTTGTCTAATGACGTGTTTAGCTATGACACGTGAATTCGAATATCACTGGGGTCACTTTTTTACGGGATTTATAAAAATGACTACTGTATACAGAACAAGTTTTCAACTTATGATAGCAAAAGTATACATTTTTGGAAAGCTTGTAACTAGAGGAATTCAGAAATGCAGTTTAGATCAGGGAAGGATTCATCCTTAACAAATATTTCTGAAAATTCTAAAAATATATAAAATAAAAATTGGAGATATTCACTAGCCGGTATAATTACCATACCGACGTAGTAACCTTTGACAATTACATATCATCTGATGATAAGTAATTTCATGAAGAATTCAAATATGTAAACAAATGATGATAGGGGTAGGTATCAAAAATATATGGATCTCAAATTAAAAATTAAAAAACTCTGATATTTACCTGAACATTTCCGATCATTCCATTTTAGTCCTTGGTCGTACTATAATTTCAATGGAATATTTGGTTTTCTCATGCAATTACCCTACAGAAAATGTATACTTTTACTACCTCAGGGGGTATGCAAGTAAATACAAATGTGTAAAGTTAAAGTCATGTCGCGAAAGCCAAACTCGGTGTGTAACGCGAAAGGAGGCGAGCTTAAACACATGACATATGTGTGAAACCAATATAGCCGCGCGCGTGGAAAGTGTTGCATAATTTTAAATACCCATTTTGCAGTGAATATTCAATTTGAACGCTATTTGACCGTACTTTTAACTAAAGTACACGTTAAAAGGCAACCTGAGGAAAGCGAATCCAGCGCTTAGCCACAATTTACAATAGGATATCGTTGCTTAACACTTTCCACGCGGCTATTCTTAGTTTTACCATACTAAACAAGATGTTTCAAAAAAAACCTTTCCTAACAATCAAAGTGTTATCTAAAAAAATACTGAACCAATACTAAGCATGTTTGTACTTATTTTAATGCATTTCTCATGGTGATTCCAAATATGGTGATGAAATTTAATAATTGTGACATTTATGAAACTGTTTGTGAAATTTTGGAGAATCGTCTGCAGAAGACTGCCGCATCGAAAGCGTTAATGCACTCCGATGTGGTAATTGCTCGTGCTCGTGCAGTTATACAAGGTGACATTTACGTGTACAACTTTTAACCTATTCCCTATATCCTATTTATCCGCACATGCCTGAATGCTTCAAATAGCGCTAGCGGGCAGTTTTCAGTTTTTAGCGCAACTTTTTGCATTGCGTCTTGTTGAACGAACAACCATAACTTCTAGAATCTACTTATTTTTTTATGAATGCAGTATCAAATTATGAGGATGTAAGTTGCTTTCAAAGTGTAGTTTTCAGACTTTTGATTTGAGCTAAAGATTTTTAATAAACAGGCGCAATGCCTTTTCGTGTGTTAAATATAGTTCAATATGGTGGGTTATATTGATTTACCAATCCAACAGAGCAATAGTAGTGACAGTAAATGGTGTAAATGTAAATACATTGTTTTCTTATAGTGCCATGTGACAACGAGGCATTCTGGTGTTCTTCCGGGTTAGGTTGTGTGCACCAGTCGCTTGTTTGCAATCATGAGTTAAATTGTGCTGACGGTTCGGATGAATACAACTGTTGTGAGTAATATATATACATGCATACGGTTCATTCATCTTACTCTGGGCAGTGATGTTAGAGCGTATTCTAGGGATTGATGCAGTATTTAGGCGTAGTGGAATTCGCTGTGACGTCACTGTACTGAGATAGATGAACGAAGTATACTCATGAACATAAATAAATGAATATATCATCAGGACAATAGGGGTTATCAAAGACAGATAGGGACTTTCAGGTAACAAAATGGATACGGAGGCAAAGCTTGCACTCCCGAAGCCTGGAAGCATTTGCTGACAGAGTGTAAGAGACTCAACAAAATGTAGGGGTCATCGAATGAAACCTGCTAAATTGCTCAAAAAGGGGGTCTTTGGGTGACAGATTTGCCAAATTTTCTAAAGAAGGGGGTCTTTGTGTTAAAATGTCTCATAAGGTATAGATGTCATTGGGTGATCTCGTATGTACCGTATTTCATTACGTATATGACGCCCGGTAGACTAAAGTGCGTGATATACTTAAAATAGGCAATTTGTGTACCCTTTAATTGATGTATGGTAGATACGATTATTTAATTTAGTATTTTTTATAACCACCAGACGATTGCAATGTTGTCGATATAAGCACAACTATCGGTGATGTGAAATATCTAACATCGCCATATTATCCGTACTACTACCCGTCTTCTCAAGATTGTACATGGTTCTTAACATCAACTGACGACAATGGCAGTTACACTATAAGAGTACTGATATTCTACATGGAACCTTTGTATGATGTTGTAAACATAGGACTAGGTAGCAATGTCGCCCCAAACACAACAGTTTGTCAACTTAATGGTGTGTTATACCCTAACACCATAATGATCCCTGAACGCGTAATTTGGCTACGATCGCTTATTAATAGCTTTATAAATTATCCAGGATTCTTTCTTGAAGTGGAACGCACGGAGCAGCCAGGTAAGCTAACATTAACTTTCCAAGTAAATCGCACAAAACAAAAGAGAATTCCCCAAAATGCCGAAAGTGCATGTTTCCACAAAATTGCATGAATTCACACTAAGTTGCGCGAAATTGCATGTCAACTTAAGGATCTTTGGGCAATGTCATTTTTTTGTCAACTTGTGCATTTACTTATATTAAGACTCGTGCCTCAATTAGTCAGTACCTACAACGGGGCTGGCAACACTTCCCATAAAAACAATGAGTGATAAAAGGGGGAAAGTTTATCTTATACTTCATTTCCTTCAATTCACAAAAATGAAAACAGAAAATAGAGAGCGAAAAGTTGCTGAATAAAAAATAAAATAATAATAATAATATGCACAGCTCAAAAGTGACAACCTCCGTTACTGTCTATCGCGCGTGTTAAAGTGAAACCGGCATTTTTCAGCCAAATGGAATGATGCGTACTATTGGCCGATTAGTTCTTTCGAAGAGTGAGTTATTGTAAATAACCCATTAAATATAAATATTCCGTCCTAACGCGCTGCATTGAGACATTTGTTGTCGGAAAATTGGACATCTAATTATTGTAACGTCCTATTGTTAAGAACCGGCAACTTATTGGATTGGATAATCGAAGATGATGATTGCAATATCCTACTAATGCAATGCGTTATTCTAATCTGTGAATTGTTGCAGTAATATTAATAATCTTCTTTCTAAAAAGGCGAAACGTTTTAGATTACAATATCAAAACGTGTGAAGATGGCAGATGGCTGTTATTCGTAATTGTCAATTCGTACCGTTGATGGCGAAAAAATGGGGTTAACTGAATACCTTTCATGGCACTGCAAGGCCATAGAATACCTTGATTTTGTTCCATGGTAGGTGATGAGTTGTTCCGTTATAGGTAACAGGCTGTAAATAACTCCGTGGTTACGCCACCGAGAGCAGGAAAGGGCCAATTACAAACATCGTGTATGAGTTAGTCATTAAAAAGGAAGGTTTATTTATGATATATTTTATAACATGCATTTGATTAATTCTACATATTAATTCTGCATAAATGCTATGCTTATTAGATACGGGAATGTGGTCATATTCTTTAGTAAATCACGTCCTTCTCTTTCGTTTTGATCATTCATTTCTGCATATTAATACTAATATTGATACATGTAAATACAGACAAATGCAGGGCAACGGAATTTCAATGTTTATCGGGATATGGATGTCTGGACCAATCGCTGGTCTGCAATGGAATCAAAATATGCCTGGATGGATCCGACGAAGCTAATTGTGGTGAGTGGACATTTTAAAATTCCAATCAAATATGCACGATGGAACTTCTATAATTGATTTGTCTGAAATATCGAGGAAAGAGAAAACTCATCAAAGGAAATCCTTGACATTTAGCGCTCAAATATATAGCATTATTATTATACAGACCACATCCGTAGGTCAAAGTTTTTGAAAGTGCCGCGTTAAGACAAAATCTGCTTTAGAAAGAAGAAAAAATCGCCTGTATGGCGACGTCGCCATATTGATCGAAGCTATGACGAAACAGTTACGAGATTTCAACATCTCTGTTTCATGTATTGATATTTTCGAATGATGCATTAAATTCCTGCGTGATTACGTGCAGTGACCTGTTGCTGTATTGGGTATGGCTATCCCACCAGCACTTTCGACACAGACAACAGGGCGCGAATTTCAAATAATTACAGGTTTGGGATGTGCAGTTCAAATTCGTTTTATTGAATATCATAGTTCTGTGTTCAATTAAACTGGTAAGGCCTACATTAGATAATTATTTTTCTACCATATAATGCTTGGTTTCATGAATAGCACCGATTTCCTTTAATATGTTTATGTTAATCCGTACATTAATAGACTTTCAATTTTTTTTTCACTGATACATAAATACATATGTATTGAACACAAATTGTTACAACGTGTATTTACACACGGTAAGCATGACCTTGAAGCTTATTAAGAATTCACTATCATGTGAACGTAATATCGGGATTGTTTAATGTACCAGAAAATAATCAAAATAATAATATGACAGAATTTTCAATTAATAAATAGAACCCAACTATGTATAAACAGAGAAACAATAAATTATATAAATATATTAATAGAACATCCTATTGTTAACGGCGAACGAAGAAATTATAGAAAGAAATCAATCCAACAAATAGGGCCTTGCTATTAATACTGCGGTACGAACTATACACCATTCTTATTATAGAGATCTTCCGTGCTAGTAACACGGTTCGGACCCACAACCCTCCCCATTCAATCAATGATCCAATACAACCTGGCGAATGACCTCCAAATTTAAGTAACCGTTACTTGAAATGTTAAGATGACTTGAAAAATTAATGTGCAATATTAGCCAAGAATTATTGGAGAGTTAGAGTTTAGTCACAGTGTTACCTCCAAGATGGCCACTTATCCCAAAGACAGGTGACTTGTTCACATCATGTCAGCTATTAATGAGGTGTTTTCTTCTATTTTCTATTCCATGAGGCGACGATAAAGTCCTGTTCTACCGACAAACGGACCTCAGTCTCGTGTGGTTTTCTCTTGTGGTTTTTGTTGGTGTTTTTTGTGGGTGTTTCTTTTTCTTTGGAATGTTCGTAAAAATCATGGTGACTTTTCAACAATGTACGTGATAGGCTACAGGAAATAGAAGAACGGATTGTAATCAAATTAATTGTGCTACTTGCAGCAGGATCTATTGAAAGACCGTCGATGTTATTTCGATTTAAAAATTGCATGGTGAATGTACGTGACTAAGCGAGCGTTTTGCTCAAGACGAGTCACTCACTAACTTTTGAAAAATAATTTCTATAAACCTTCACATTAGGTTTTCCATTTATAACTGTTATAATTCAATTGCGTGCTTCACTTTTATTCCATTATATATTCATCTTTGTCAGATTTTTGTGGAAAGAGGAAGCTCGTTGTCACAAACAATGAACAGATGACCCTGAAGTCCATACCGTTCTATCCGTACATCTATCCTAACAATGTGGATTGCACGTGGAATGTGATGGCTGGTTACGGGAACTTCATCATAATTCAGTTTATCTATTTACACGTTCAAACCGATTTTGACTTCCTGACAATTGGATATGGGCATAATACAAGTGCGGAATCAATAGTTCTTCGTCTAAGTGGCCTCGCACCTCCATCTACGGCAACTATCAATTCCTCTATGGCGTGGATACAGTTTACTACCGATTATGCTGGGCAATGGCTTGGATTCCATGTTAGCCTCAGCTCAAGCGCAGACTATGGTACAGTTTAAAGTCGCACTGTCTTTACATAGTGACATTTATTGACCTTTGAACTTTGCTTGAAATGTGTATTAAAATGTAATATTATTTGACATGGCAATGATCAACTAAATTGGACAAAAATAGCTGATAAAACTAGACCTGAAAATTTCCAGATTTTTAGCTAAATTTCAGTCTTTAATCATGTTTATTGCCCAAACAAACGAGTTTTTCTTTTACTTTTAGTTCTAAAAAAATGGTTTTATGCCCAAATGTCAAAGGTCAGGAAGCTATGCCGCTAATGTGTGCTGACATTTGACATAATGAAACTAGTAGATGTTTATCTTGTAGATATGGCAAACTATTCTTTTTATGGCCTGTGGTATCCATCTATACAATTTAGACCATGTTCATTAAAATCGGAGTCTTTTGAAACTTTGACCACTGTACAATGAATTTGAGGAAAATGTTGACCGTTGACCTATTTTGCCCCACACCTCGGTAACTAAGCATCGGGTGGCAATACAACCATTGCATTTGTTTGCTCCTTATGATCTCAACATAATCAGAGTATTTTTGGAATTTGACCCCTATATGATCTTTGACCTTTGATGCGACCCGGCAGCAAAATATTGACTTTTGGCACCCAACTAAACTTAATCCGATCATCAAACCTTTTGCACCTTCTTAGCTGAATAAACCTTCCGGGCTCCTGGACTTCTGGTAGTCAACCTCAAGCCATCCCATTCCAACCAACACAAATTCAAAATATGACTAACATTTACATTAGTTTACATAACAGTTATTACATTTTTGTACCCACAGTTGGTGTCACTAAGTTTCTGCTCTTTGGTTGTGGAGGTATAATCATCTTAAAAGTCATGCCTCACGAACTGTTTTGATTTTCCACATGATTCTTTCGAATACTTAGCAGCAGAATGTTTACCATACCTGGTTCAGCACGAACATGGAATGCTCCTCATTTTTCACATAGACTCGAAAAATGGGATCTATCTTATTTATCATGGTTATCATCCCGTCTACTTACTACTACTACTACTACAACACATTTTAATTGTTATGAGCATGCGCACATCAGTTACGGGACGTCTAGCAAGACATTGCCAAAAGTGTTAAATTTTGTTATATCTAATTGTCTATTTATGTGAAATTGTTTTCAACAGTTGCATGTGAGGAAGACCAATACCTGTGCCCATCGGGATATGGGTGCCTAGATACTACCCTCATCTGCGACAATCAGGTCCAATGTCTGCATGGCTCGGATGAGTTATATTGTGGTAAAGTTACCTCATTTTATATAAGAAGCTTTGTGTCATCAAAAGTCTATTGCCTTAGTGACTCAGACATAGTTTTTGTTTTTTGGTGATATTATTCCTCTATGACGTTTGTAGTGCCATGTCATATGTCTATAAAAGCTCTTAAAAACCTACCTTTTCCCAAATTAATTGCTAGTCATTGTGCATATTTTTGGTTTCTTAATTGTATATTTATATATCTGTTTTATCATAATTGCTGATGTAATAAGTAGGTCATGTATTTTATCATGTGTCATTATTTTGTTGCATGCTGTAACTATATTGTATTTTAGATTGTGTTTTAATGTACAGCGCATTGATCCATGGGAAATGCGCTTTATAAGTATCCTGAAATAATAAAATAATAAAATATAGAGTCTCATACGCTCGTACATAGCCTAGCAATATCGTTTGCATGTATTTTAGGAGCATTTGTGACATCGTGTCCAATGTCCTACAGTGGCTCAACCGTGGGATACTATTTTTTTTGTCTGTTTGTGACATCATGCTCAACGTCACAGTGGCCTGAACGATGTATTATATTGTGGTAAACTATTTTGTGAACTCTTTTGTTTATAATGTGTGGTAAGATTACCTTGGGTAGCTTTGTGGTGTCATTTCTATAGTTTAATCAGTTCCAAATTGGTGAGAAATATTTGTTTTTTTGCTCAGTGCGCTTGTTGGCTTCAGCGCACCCGCGTCCTTCTGTATTCATTCGCTGCTGTAAGAAGGCTTCGTCAATTTGGAACTGATCAACATTTAATAGTGGCTCAAACGAGTTTACCGGTGTGGTAATAACAAATTGAAATGAAAGTGAAGTGATAACCACAGTACCATCACCAACATAGTAAATAAAAGGCTCTTGCGAACACCCTAATGCCTTGTCCCAAGGCTGTGTGGTAAAGATGGATGCATAATGTGATAATGTCATTACGTTTTTAAAAGCAATGTGGTAAGATGACTGCGCGGTGCTTTGTCATAATATGCAATATATTCTAGTGGCTCAAACCAGAAATAATAATAATAATAATAATAGTGACAAGGCACATATCCACTCTAAATAAGAGTGCTCAGGGCACAAACATAAAAAATATAACAATATAAATAAAAAACGATAAACAACAACAATAAAACTACTTAATTATTACAAAATGTCTCAGACATCAGATGTGTTTTCAACAGTTTTTTGAAGATTATAACAGTTTTTGCAGTTTTAATATAGATAGGAAGTTCATTCCAGAGACGAGGAGCTGCAATAGCAAAAGATATGTCTCCCCAAGAGCGCTTAGATATAGTTTATTGAAGAAGTTGCATTTGTCCAGTGCGAGATGGCACATAGTTTGATAATAATTCACATACATATGATGGGGCAACATTGTATACATATATTGATGCAAGATAATTTGCAAATGTAAAGAGGTAAAGTTGCGTACAGAAAATCCACTAACAGAGTCAATTATACTGACATGCCGTAAACTTATCAGGAACACTGTATGATTTTCTTGACAGAGATATGTGGAAGTGAAGAGCTTGAAATCGGCCAATATGAAGGGGAAACAATCAATATGACATCACCAAACTACCCGTACAAGTACCCACCCAATCTCAAATGCAAGTGGGTGATAACTACTACTTACTCCGCGGGAATCGCGGTGAAATTTATGGATTTCCTTGTCTGGCAACCTTACGAATCCCTAGTAATAGGCATTGGTAGGACCTTTACGACGTCATCGGTACTGCTTGACTTTACCGGTTCATTGGCGCCAAGTTCTCTGATAGCGAATGTTTCGGATTTATGGATGAGTTTTGCATCACATAAACACGGATATGACAATGATGCTGCTGGTTTCTGGTTAATTATCAGTGAAATGGTGAATGGTAAGAAACATTTTCGTAAATTAATTTTCAAAAATTTCATATTACACATAACACAATCATTATTTATTCATAAAGAACGACGCGGAGTGAGACTGTGATAGATTTGGTAGTAAATCATTCAGTTGTCTAATAATATCACCCGGACGCGATGCTGTGCTGTGTTGACAACAAAGCCAACACATTCACACAAACGATGATGAGGCTGACGTTGATGGGGCTATTACGGAGACAGACTTATTGTCACTTTCCTTCACTTAGTTTCACAACTTTTCGACACACCTTGGAACACCTTTATCATTTTTTACTGGTAAAATGTAGACCTTTAAAAGTTTCTAGATTGTGTACAATGTAGAAATATTGCAATCCGTGTTGTAAAAATGGATCTCGAGTACCTCCAAAATAAGTTGCAGGTTTGCGGCACGTCCTTGTGTGACGCTTCAATAGTATTTCATTCTACATTTCGATGGTGTTTTGTAGTAAGTTATCTGTTATATCATACTAGACCTCGCGGTTCTCGGGTTGGGGTTTATGGGATGTGTATTCTTAAAATCCAGTTATCACATGTGCCCTTAATATTCAAGATACCCCATAATACAGGAACCCCATGTTCTCTTAAATCCAGGTAGGCTATATACCATATCCATGTAATTCAGTACATGCATTAAGCTGCCGGGGTTAAAGAATGTTCAACATTTCGGTAGGGGGCGGTGCGTGAACTTGCGTGGTAATCGTTGCTACGTGGGGCGAAGATCCCTGTACATAGCGATTGCATGGGAAGATGTGCAGGAATCTATACTCGGAATCGGAGGCATTGGACAGAGAGACTCGCCAAAAATAGTATTATAGATATTATAGATAGGATATCGTAAAGTATGTTTATTGATTAATTATAGGAACTTGTGACTTTGAAGAATTTGCGTGCTCTTTCAACGCGACCGTTATCTGCCTTCATAGTAATCAGAGATGTGACGGTTATCCATTGTGTCCTGGTGGTGTTGATGAACTAGAGTGTGGTATGGAATATTTATGAATTAAATATATATATCAATGATCAAAATAATGATCAAATAATATAATATGTATGGATGCACGGCTCATAGCCTCCTGGCAGCAACCAGGCACACGCGGGCGCAAAACGATCAGCTTGCGCATGCGTAAAATTCCAGTTACCAATCAGATCGGTAGGACGAGCTAAGGTATTACAGGTGTCCATTTGACCATTTTGAGAGGTAGGTTGACTCACTTTCCACGCGGTCTGGAGACAAATTTCACAAAATGTTTAAAGAATATCAGAAATATTTAATTTCAATACCATATTCAGAATCACCATGAAAGATGCATTAAGATAAGTATAAACACGCCTAGTATTGGTTCAGTAATCCTTGAAATAGACCATGAAAGTAGGGATAGATTTCTGAAAAATCTGGTTTGTCTAAGACTAATAGCCGCTTGGAATTATATGCCAAATCCACCTGCTCTAGTAGGGGCGATCAGGTGTTGGGTTTTGAGACGATGAGGGAGCTTAGCACTTTGGAAGATTTAAAAATTGTCAACAAAAGTTTGTTTCTTTTTCAAAAAGTTTGAAAATTTTCAATCCAAAAAACTCGATACCATTTTCAAAACATTTTTTTTCTTCATAAATCATCAAAGTTCTTTTAAAGAAACGTTTCTTAATTTTCCTAAAAAAAAAAAATTCAAACGAGAAAAAATAAGAGTTGGGCGTGCCTGAGAGTTTTCGTCATCGCCCAATAATAAATAATCTGACATCTCACCCGTTATAATCTTATGTATATAGTATTATGAATTGCAACTTGTCGCCATACAAACGAAGATATCTCTAATTGTCTTACAATTGGTGATCATTTTTAGGTGAATGTGGTATCAGACGGATACACCTACGTACTACTGATTCAATATCAAACCTAACATCGCCTGCCTATCCCTCTAGCTATCGCAATGACCTACTCTGTCTATGGACGATACTCGGGCGTCAGACTAGATACATCGTCATATCGATTATCGATTTCCAATTGGAAAGAGGATATGATTTTCTAACGATTGGTAGCGGTGAATACACGTCGTCGCGCAGGCGCAGTTCTGCAATTGCTTCACTGTCTGGTAATGTTAAGCTAAGAACTATGACCATGGATGAGGTTACTATTTGGATACAATTGGCTACAGATCGCACTGGAACTGACAAAGGGTTTCATGCGGAGATGGAACTATCAAGTAATAAACGTGGTGAGTTCAATTGATAGCATATTTTATTATACAGGGTGTTTAAAAAAGGTGTCCCATCGGGAACAAACTTAATTAAAAATACATCCCATGTTTGTTTTTGTTTTCGAAAAATAGACCGTTGGTTAGCCATATTATTAGTCTTCTATCTGATGGACTTTATCCCATTAAATTTCACCACCTAATTGTCGAGATATGATCAATCCAGTAAGAGTGTGTATCCCATTTTGGCCACCTTTGAAGTGTAAAAACTGCATTTGTGATTAAAATTATGAATATAGCATATCAATGTAATTGTTTAAAATTCAACTTAAATTCAAATAGTATGTGGTTTGCCATGGATAACATGTTTTCTGCTCATATTCAACTAACTAACATTTAGTAGGTAGATTGTTATTGATTTTATTGATTAAATTTCCTAAAAATCTGGATGAGTGTTAACCGAGATGAAATTCATATTTTTATAGTAATAGGGCAATATTACGTTTAATATCACATATATTGTTGTTCAGTTCCTTTTGATTCGATGTCCATCCCGTATATGCGTATCACCAACTTGTCGCTTGGAATTCTTTGCTTACATGGAAATGTATATAACGTAATAATAAGTTGCATCCTATAATCTCATCGTACAATCCTAAGTTTTAGAATATTGTCCATGGCAGGTCTCTGCGAAGCAACAGAGTTCAACTGTGGTGAAGGATACTGTACCGATGCCAATGCTGAATGTGATGGTTTTGTTGATTGCCTCGTAAACCAAGCAGATGAAGAAGAATGTGGTATGTGGAATGAAGATTTTTATTGATTTTTATTTTTGTTGGTGAAAACAAATTAGATTACGTTTATTAAAATGGGAGCTTTAAAGGCTATACTGTGGCTCCCCGGCCCCAAACATAGTAGAATTCAAGAGACATCCCCAAAGAAAACTTCTGGAAGAGATCATCGGACCACGTGGCATATGCTCTGGGTGGCATTATAAGGGGTCTCGAGGCCCATAACCCCTTAGTTTGATAGTTTTGGCTGGTTTGGAAGCCTTACATGTTTAATGTTGTGCGGTATTAGCTACCTGGAAAGTGGACCGCACCCCCCCCCCCCCCCCTAGATTTGTCAATTTGGGACCCCTATCTCTAACAGGTCAGCACTAACCCTGATCATTGACCCATATGACATCGGGAGAGGTATAATGGTTAGAGTAGTTTGACATGCTTTCCTTGACCTTCGAGCGTCGTCGATGAGCTTATTAAATAGTTTAAAATTCTAAATCTTTATTCCGGCGGAGGAAATTAAATAACAAACTTCACTGGTTGGGCTTTAACACCAAGTAGGCTCCTTAAAACATGACCAAATATTGCCGTGATTTAAATAATACCAGTAGGCCTATTCATTTTCAATCCCATTGGTGGCGAAGGGAGTCGTCATCAGTGGCGCATACTAAAGCGTAGCCTATAATAGTATGACTCTCAACATCCTCAATGTTACTTTATAATTATGGCTAGAAGTACCGTCATGCTTTTTATAGCTACCTTGCCTTTTGAAAGTATTATAGACTCATTCAGAAACCAATCTAATTCGTTGCCATTCTTTAAAAGCCTACGTAAGATGTCCAGGATCCTATCTCTGCAACAGAGCGGAAGGTGTCACTATTAGATCATGTGTATTGATGGAGCAGGTTTGCGATGGTAACAGAGACTGTCCAGCTGGTGATGACGAGGAACGATGTGGTAAGAAACAAAATATCACTTGCATTAAGCGTTTTTATTTTAAAGAGATTTTTCTTTTAAGTTTAAAGTTTCTAGAAATGTTTGAACCTTTTGAAGAATAATATGCGATTGTGTTAAGGAAGCTTTGAAAAATACCGGGGAGACATACCGTACCTGAGAGGGCCGTCGATGACACAACCACATCTTGTGGATCATACAACATTAATGTCATTTTATAAATGATATGATATAAGTGGTTCTCCTATGATCTACAGTATTAATGTGAATATAGTGTATTTCATTTTAGATGAGTGAACTTTAGTTTCTTCCACCCCAAGTTTTTTTCATGCCAATATTGATGAAAGTCGTTGCAAACATTAAAACGTATTCAAATTCAGATGGTAAACGATGTCGAGCAGCGTGCGAGTGTCTGTTTTGATACTACCCAGACAACATACATATATTGGCACAATATTGGCCCAATATTGGCAATATTGGCATTGGCATTATCTTGTTGACCAATATTGGGCCAATATTGGTTCCCCATTGGCAATATTGGCATTGGCATTTTATTGGTCACCAATATTGGACCAATATTGGCTTTACATTGGCGCTCGTCAATTGGCATCATGTTGGCAATCAATATTGGACCAATATTGGTGACCAATTGAGTGCCAATGCCATTGGCACCCTCTTGGTCACCAATATTGGTTTTACATTGGCGCTCGTTAATTGGCATCATGTTGGCAACCAATATTGGACCAATATTGATTGCCAACATGATGCCAATTGACGAGCGCCAATGTAAAACCAATATTGGTCCAATATTGGTGACCAAGAGAGTACCAATGGCATTGGCACTCAATTGGTCACCAATATTGGTCCAATATTGGTTGCCAACATGATGCCAAGGGGCGGAAAATGACACCATTGATTTGATATACAAATTCTGACGCGGTCTAAAAATTGCGGCCGCTTTTAAAAGTTATCGCTTCCCGCGGCCTTTTGGCTAGGATATTGTGCCTTGTCCTGTCCCTTGAAGATTTTTTCCCTTGTCCTTGGGCTTTCCCTATTCCAAAGTTGGTTCTAGCCACGGGTTGGCCCGGGATCAGCTCACTCCTCTTTAGGGGAAGTAAAACAATATAAAGATAGAATTCTTCCTACCAAACATTTCTCCAAGATCGCCCAATATTGGCTCAATATTGGCACTCATTGGCGAGTGCCAATATTGAGCCAAGCTTGGGCCAATGGCCAAATAATATTATGCCAATATTGTAAGCCAATATTGGGCCAATGAAAAATCAATATTGGGCCAATATTGTTATGTTATATTGGCCCAGTATTGGCCCAATATTGGCACTCATTGGCGAGTGCCAATATTGGGCCAAGCTTGGGCCAATGGCCAAATAATATTATGCCAATATTGTAAGCCAATATTGGGCCAATGAAAAATCAATATTGGGCCATTATTGGGCCAATATTGTTATGTTATCTGGGTAGGCATTTGGTGGACGTTTCAACCTATCATCTGTTTTAAAAGAAAATCAAAATTTTGAAGAAAGAAAATATCTATCGAGTTTTAAGAACTATATGAATAATAGAATTTTTACCAACAACGTCAACGTCTCATCTGCTCATTGTCTAATTCACAATTCCGTTTCGCGGCCGTTTTAACACCACTAACGCCACTTCACATGACATTTACTTTCAGATATTAAACGTTGTCCACCAAATTGTGAATGTGCTTATATTGATAGTAACAATGTTGCAGATGTTTTGCACATAGGATGTGTCTCCGACTGGATACCAGCAGTTCTGTCAAGTATTCCGAAAATAGCTCAATCATTGTAAGATATCATGAAAACAAATATCTCTAGATAAGATAACAAAATAATACAATTAAATAGGATATTCCCCTTCTTCCATCTTTTATTAACAATTGTATATTAAATAGAAAATATTGATACCAAAATTAGAATGATTGTGAAAAATTGTATAATCTAAAACCGGTCTCGTACATTAAAATTCGTATTAAAAAGCATTTCACCATGTTCGCGACAAAACAACCAAAATAATTGCGTGATTGTAATGCGCCACCATTGGGTTCACCACCGATATGGCTCTAATGGGCTGGTAACTGAAGCCTATACGCTTGGAGAATGGGTCTTGTCATTGGTAATTTTTAATTTGTATTTGGTTTTGTGCATTTATGTCTTGTTAAATAAGAGAAAAATAAAACATATCGCTAAAATCATGGCGAGAAATATAAAATAAAATATAAATGCGCTAGCTGGCGTAAATACTATTGCAAGTCAAATACAAAGAATCCCGATGTGAAAGGAACCATAGTCTCCTGGAGCCATAGTCCGTGTATAGATGAGTGCCCTATACCCCTATACCAACCTATACTTTACTATGCAGGACGGACTATGACTCCAGGGGACTATGTCTCCTTCTACACCGGCACCAGTGCGTAAATAATGCGCCTATCATCAATAGAATACGCTCTGATCTCACTGCACAGAGATAGATTAACAAAGTATAATGCAAAAGAATTTAAACATAATTCATCGTAAAAACATCTAGAACACTGAGTATGTGATTTATGTGTATTTTTGTTTGTTTCTACAGGCAATTGAGTGGTACCAACATAACAACGATCATACCAGGCACATTTAAAAGTCTACCATCATTGTCAACACTGTAAGTGCCTATGATATCAGATCAGTATCAATATTTAAAAACATGCTCAACAAAATGAAATACCTTTATGATGTAAATTGTGTCAAAACATGTCACACGAGATATTCATTGAAAATAATTTTCTTACTTTGTGAAAACATGTTTGGTAGTAATATAAAGGGCTTTTCCCTAGCGGCTTTTCCCTAACTTTGACTCGCTAGTTTGTTTCTTGATTTCAGACAGTAGATAGTGACCCTCGTCTTGGATCCTGGTACCGCCCCTTTCTTTCTGCTTCTTTATGATAACATCGTGATATAAAATTTGTATTTTAAACCACAAAATGACAAATACTTCATTGTTGATGTGCAATTTGTTTTTGCTTTCCCCCCATAGTACATTAACCAAAGACGCCATATCATACATCCCGCGCCGAGCATTTGATGGTTTATACAACTTAACCTGGCTGTAAGTTGATTTTCAATTTACAAGTATTGTATAATATTAGCTTTAATTTGACCTACCATTTCTTAAGAAGATATTGCATGTTAAAAGGAACAAAATTTCTTCTTCCCAATAAAAAAAATGATAACCGATCTTAACTAAACAGTACGAATCTGATGACATGTTTTGATTTTAAAATTGTGTTTATTTTTAACAACAGTGATTTATCAGACAACCCGATGTTTGTTATTGTAAGCAGAAATTTTGAAGAGCTGACAGCATTGGAACGACTGTAAGGAAGTATTTATACATATATTAAAACGGATATTAACCAAAATAAA
Organism: Ophiura sarsii; assembly: GCA_035610835.1. NCBI lineage: Eukaryota > Metazoa > Echinodermata > Ophiuroidea > Amphilepidida > Ophiuridae > Ophiura > Ophiura sarsii. Next base: position 26,591,266 of record CM069449.1, read on the forward strand.
AATAAATTAAGAGAAAAAAGTGGGAATAACTTCAATTATATAAGGGGAGCACCACACCAAATCAATGCTCAATTTGTGTAACCCTTTAGTAGTTCCGGTAATCACGAAGACTAGGCTTGAAAATGTGACCTATCCGTTGCACCTACAATGATAAAATACGATATTTTTTAATATATCGACCTAAATAGTGCCCGTGGAGGAAGCACCTGCCTAAATGGTGAACAGGCATGCCAGAAAACGTGAACAAGTGAAGGCGCTGTGTGCGGGTCCCGTTGCGAAAAATATAGGTTGATAAACCTCTAATAAAACAAGGCTTAAATCAAAGTATGCGATAATTGTAACCGGAGGATAGAAAAGGTGTCTTGAAATTGGCCTTAATACACTAATTTCAATGGGAAAGTTATTTGGTGTGGGCTCCCTTATACGATGGTCATTCAATCAGTTCTACCTCGTACCTCATAACTTTGCTATTATATTAGCCAGTCGTATGAAATATTCCACAATTGTAGCTTTGAAGCTCCGCTATAAGTGTATACTAAATTGGTCTGAGTACTGGTAGTCTGGATGTGCTTATCTGGAGATGCAGTTAAACCCGAAGGTCCATTAAGTGTGACGGAGTGCTGATCATTTGGCCAATTCTCAGAAACAAAACGTACATATCGGTCAAGTACAACCGTTCTAAATTTCGGATATATCTTTAGTAGACTATAAACATTCAAAGTGACTGATTTATTAAGAGAAATATGCCGTCTGATTAGCCAGAACCAGATCAAGACAATCATTAAGCTTAACCCTCTTCCAAGGAACACTGCAAACGTCATATTTGCTTTTCATAAAAAAACTGAGAGATTATCAATATACAAGACTAAATGGAAAAATTCATATTTGCTCTTATTGACTCTATGATCGACTATTGTGAAGGTTGCGCTTAAACATGATAAAGAAAGCTCATGAAGTGACTATGATGTTAGAAATTTAATATGCGAGGCATCCCTGTGGCACGAACTGTAACAATGAATTTGACTGATTATCAGTATTTCTGTATGCTAAAGGCATTGTGTTACGAATAAAACTTAAGCTAGATATCTCTTGTCTATGAACCCCTGCGTCTAAATCAACTTGTTTCGTCTCAGTAAGTAAGCATGAATGGTTTCTCAATTGGACGTAAAACCTTGTTTGTCACGATGCCTATTGGGACGAGTCTGCTAAACAAACAAACAAACAAACAAACAAACACTCAAATTAGCAATACTTTCGTGTTGATATTGTACTATTTGCAAGCCTAAAATATGGCTTACAATCTAATTTATACATGCTAACTAATTCTGTATTATATTTAAATATCATCCATTATTTTCCATTTTCAGTAATAAAATTGTGTTCTTATATTTAACAAGAACAACAACGAGAAAAAAACCCATTTATTTTTAGGGTAATTTTTCGTTTCCGGTACTTTGACCGCATCAAAACAACAGTAAGACAGAATATCGATTATTATTGATTTAAATGCGGAGCTATGGTTCAGAACTATAATTATGACAAATGTCATGAGGCGGACATTCATATTAGCGATGTTATGAGGTTGGAGGGAGAACTTATTGAATGACCCTCGAATATATCATCTTATGCGATAGATTTGCAGTCGCTCCATTGCGCCTCTCTGAGTCACTTTGGTCATAGGATTTACACACGAAACATACAAAGCTTCAAAGCTAAAGCAATACTTTAAGTAACTGACCAGGTAATAAACATACTCATAGCTCCAAAACTGTAGCTCCTACGTACAAATATTAAATTACAAAGTTGTAAGGAAATCTCTCTTCTTCAATTTGAGATATTACACGTGAAGATTGAATGAATATTAACTCAGTTATGAGTCCAAAACCAAAACCAAGTCAGTTTTTCGTTTTAACACTTATGTTTTGAACACGCAGGGGTGTGTGACAGGTATGTGTATGGGCTGCATTGATCAATTGAAGCATCCCAATTCCTCATCTAACTATCAACCCGTGAGTTATCGCTACCAGTTAATCAATAATCTGCCTGTTGCTAGTCCGAGGCTGCGTGTCGACGAACAAAATGTTAAAATGAAAGACTGACTTGGCTTCGGTTTTGAACTCATAACTGAATTAATATTCATTCAATCTTCACATGTAATATCTCAAATTGAAGAAAAGAGATTTTCTTACAACTTTATAATTTAATATTTTTACGTAAGAGCTATAGTTTTGGAATTGAGAGCATATTAATTACCTGGTCAGTTACTTATTTTGAGGACTGTACATGCAGGTTAGCTGTGCCTAGTATTGAAATGCCTTTACAAACCTAACCTTTTCTCTTCTAAAATGTTTGCAGATTTCTCTACCGTGTTCCCTTAAAAGTATTGTACTCGAACGCCTTCGATGGATTGTTAAATTTACACACACTGTAAGTGGAAAATATAGCTTGAAATAAATGTTGTGTTGTCTCAAAAATGCAAAAAGTAATTGATAGTTCGCAGACTATTTTGTTATTATTTAAATTAAGGGTTCCAGTACCCTAAATAACCTACAACTGTAAATTGAGTATATCACGTACAGACTGTATAAATATTAGCATAGAGTGTATATTATGCAATCAGCGTGATACCTTTTAGCTACTGGTTGAGCTTCACTTTCATACACTTTCTGAAAACACACATTAGGCGAAGAAATATCCTGTTGGTCGGTTGTAAGAGCCCAATACGTAACAGTAGCCCAATACGTAACAGTAAAAATACTTAGAAAGTTTACGTTTTTAATCAGACGGAGGGGGTGTGATTTTTTTTTTCCCCTCTAAACTTTCTAAGTATTTTCACTGTTACGTATTGGGCCTGATGACTTTTTTTTGCCACTTTTCCAACTAGCTAAAATAGTTGAGCCCAATACGTAACAATCAATACAGAGGGAGGGGGTGTGAAAAAAGAAGAAAAAAAAAGTTTTTTTTTTTCTTGTAAATTTTCAAAGTATTTTTACTGTTACGTATTGGGCTACTGTTACGTATTGGGCTCTTACAGTCGGTCTTTTTTTTCTTCTTCTTATTATTTGCCCGTAGAAAATCTGTACAACATTTTGCCGTTTTTTGACAATCAATTTTTGTTGTTTATTTTGTTTCACCAATTTCTAGAAAAAAAATGGTACAACAGGAGGTTTTTGTCGTCGCCTTATCTTACAATCGTTCTTTTCTTACAGTGTAATGATTCGAGGTGATTCCATTGGCCATTTACAAGTTGAGTTTGATGCATTTGCTGATCTAGACGGGCTCGATACTTTGTGAGTTTAGATTTAGAAACATATAATGAATACATATAATATCGACATGATTAAGACGTTTGGGAAATTCCGTAAGATACAACTTGATAAACGCGAGGCTAATATATAATGATTATTTGTTTTAACAGACGGTTTATTCAAATTGCGTATTATTACGTTATTGAAATGTATACCTAACATGATCGAATACTTCGTCCTTTAAGCGAGGAAAAAACCCTGCTTCACTGGCCCGACCGACCCACTTTTTGCGTTTTTCAAGATTTATTTAAAGAATATATATTTAGAATATTGTTTCTCAAATCAAGTAAAATCCCGATTTTTGCAAATTTTGGTGGCATTTTACGCGCTAGTACACTCAAATTTGACTTCATTGCGTGGTACCGTTGACGTCACTGCACATAATTAGATGAACGAAGTATAATTAATCTTTTGTGAAATTCTCCTCACTTTCTACTTTCAACTGGTTTATTTCTATTTATTTTTCTACAGCTATATAGACGACCATCGTCTGTGTTGCCATTTCAGTCAACTTGATTCCTGCATTACGCTGGAACCACAACCTCCTTTGTTCAACTGTGGTAGTCTAATGCAGAATACAGTACTTAGGCTATCCATGTGGGTGCTTGGTCTTAGTGCTCTCTTCGGTAATCTATTTTCAGTTATATGGAGATTTATGGAGAAAAATCGAAATCAGACTCAGGCTATACAGAGTTTTCTTATAGGAAATATGGCGTTAGCAGATTTCTTTATGGGGATTTACATGATTATCCTCGCATCTGCGGATCTGTATTACGGTGATGAGTATTTTATTCACTCTGATGGATGGCGAAGCGGTATTGTTTGTAGAATTGCAGGTTTTGTTTCTTTACTATCTAGTGAGGGTTCTGTGTTTTTTCTCACGTTGATAAGTTATGAAAGATTCCTTGGCGGTGTCTACCCATTTAGTCGTCTACGACTTACAAAAGGTTCTGCAAAAATGGCATCATTGTCTTTGTGGATGTTAACCGTAATCGTGAGTCTCGTGCCAGTTCTACTTGCAGGTCCGGAATCAGATTTCTATGACCTGTCTGACGTGTGCATTGGTCTGCCTTTGATCACGCGGCCCTCAACGTTCGAATTTCAATCTAGCGATATCGGTAATCAATTGACATTCGACCTTCCCGTAGAGAAAGATTCGAAACCCGCATGGTACTTCTCAATTGTTCTGTTTCTCGGTGTCAATATGGTATGCTTTATCGCAATCTTGTTTTGTTATATCGCCATCTTCTGGAGTCTTAAAAAATCTATGGCATCATCCGGACGCACAGCCGACAGTCAGGAAGAGTTAAAAATAGCGATTAAGATGGCCGTAATCGTCGGCACGGATTTTCTTTGCTGGATGCCTGTTATCATGATGGGGATATTGTCACAAACTCAAGCCGTTGTCATCCCTCTTGAAGCTTACACGTGGTCAGTGGTATTTATTCTACCCATCAATTCATCTTTAAATCCGTACTTGTATACAATATCTTCACTGATAAGTAACTGGCAAAATGAACGCGCCAAAATAATCAGTAAGTCCAATATGTCTAAGGACAGTGGGAATATTTCTGGGAACACCGAATCGATAACATTACAATCTAGACACTAAAATAATGAATAAAATCGGTGACTATGACCCGCATGCGAAATAATTTACCGTAACCAACATTTGGATAGGCTAGTTAAAATGCATAATAATAACATCGTAGCTCGGGCGTAGTTCACACAGAAAGCTCGTTGTACGCTATACATATTCGACTTATGCACGTGTTATTGTATTATATAGCACATCAAGCACATCATACTTCAAGCACATCATACTTCAAGCACATCATACTTGAAGTACATACAACGCTTACTTGGTGACAATGAAGGCATGTTTCAAGAACGTCAGATAGCCACTCTTGCTACAGATCGCCGTGCTTGGAGAAAACTTGTGGTCGCCTGCTCCGCAGCCGAAGGAGGAGGATGATGATGATGATGATGATGATGATGATGATGATGATGATGATGATGATGATGATGATGATGATGATGATGATGATGATGATGATGATGATGATGATGATGATGATGATGATGATGATGATGATGATGATGATGATGATGATGATGATGATGATGATGATGATGATGATGATGATGATGATGATGATGATGATGATGATGATGATGATGATGATGATGATGATGATGATGATGATGATGATGATGATGATGATGATGATGATGATGATTGTATTATATAGAACAGATTAGCTTCATTCCGTAAAAATCATATCGACTAAATGTCCAATCGCTGGGAGCCAACTCCTCATGGTCTAATTGCTACAGTGCAACAGAGCATAAATTTCCAAAAGTGCATGTTATTGACATTAAGCTCTAATTCAAAAAGTAAGATATGTAAGACAAGGAGACATCATATTATAGAATACAGCTTGGTGATTCAATGTCATAGAGAAAAAAATAGTTTGACCTTATTTGCATATAATTAGCATATTATAAAGAAATACATTAACAATTTGCTTTTTGTAATTTCCAGCAACAGCTATATATGCCATTAACGCCAAATTCACAGGATATGAAGTTCCCATCATTGTCAACAATTCTGTGTGAGAAAAAGTTAAACATTATTTTTATGTTTTGAAAAAGCCCAAATCTGTCTTAATTAAGCTTAATTACTATTTATCCAAACTAGACTCGCAAGGTATCAAATTTAAGGTAAAGATGTGCTCGAAACAATGGTCTGAGCAGATAATTCAATATCCCTTTTGTATTTAAAATATTTTCCTCCAAACATTTGGTATATTTTTAAAAACCACAATTGGTGTTTTGTATTTTCTCATGAATTAAACATGCAATAAACACTTTAATCACAGAGAAAGATGTTTATGGTTAGCCACCCAAATCTGTCAAGCCATTCGTTAACATGTTTGCTGTGTAATTATTTCATGCGCGTAATTAGTCAATTAATTAGGCGTTAAATGGAATATATTTGAACCACTTTTTGTATGCCCAATTAAGTTATGTAAGGTTTCAAATTTATCCTTAAAGTATATTAATAAAATGTTCACGCCACATTTCTCAATTTCGTTTGTCGTTTTATGTAATATTAATCAAGACTTTAGATACATTAATTTTGCAACTTTTCTTACAAAACAAAGTATTTCATACAACTGTACAAATATGCACAGACTTGACAAAAGTCTATTAATATTTGTCCAGCCATGCACGCAAACAATAGAAGCAATCTTCAAGGAAATGCTCACGCTAAGGGACCAATGCTTTGAAATCAGCGCTACAAGAAATTTCATTCAGCAGTTTGCAGTGTGCAGTCAAGGGTTTAAGCATAATGGTGTATGTTACTTTAGGTGACCGTGTGGCGTATCCAGGCAGCAGGCCATGCCCCCCTCCCCCATTGAAAAAAGAGTTTAAAAAAGGAGAAGAGGAGACGGAGGAAGAGGAGAAGAAGAAGAAAGAGGAGAAGAAGAAGGAAGAGAAGGAGGTAGGGTTAGAAGGAAGGGTAGGAACATATGCGGCGCAAATGGGGGGGGGGGGGGTACGGGATCACGTCCCCATAATTTTAATGTGAGGGACGTTAAAAACGTTATACTAGACCTTTTCAGTGTTAAAAATTCCAATTTTACGCGTTTTCCACGTATAAGTTTCAATGTTTCATTATTCAAGCACAAGAGGGCTTCAGAAACTTTTTTTCTGGACCATTTTATTTTTTTATCAATTCGCGCTCACTTTTTCAACAGGTTTCAACATTATAATGGGTCTCAAAACACACCAAATATTCTAAATATTATGTAGGGACGTTAAAAACGTCATACTGGACCATTTAGAAATGTAAATTTGTACGTACTTCGCGCTCATTAGTTTGATTGTTTCCTTATTCAAGCTTAACAAGATGGAATTGCAGGACAGTTGTTTCCCATGACCATTTTAGTTCTAAAACTGAACATTTTTGCGCGGTCCGCCCGCATATTTTTTAAAGGTTTTAACATTATACTGGCCCTATCAAATCATGCCAAATAGTCTAAATATTATATTTGGGACGTTAAAAACGTAATACTGGACCAATTTAAGGGGGGTGTGGACTCTCAGGTTTAGTTTAGTTTTATTTCCAAGTACATGAGGCCATCGGCCCAAATACACAAAATATTGCCACAATTGGCATGATTTACAAAATCATAGTAATTATACATGTAGTAACGTACATATAATATAAATATACAGTAACATTGATAATATAACGATTAGTATAAACAACAATTTATCAAATTGTGAGATAGGCTTTTACGACGGGTATTCATAATATTAATATAAGTTAAAAGTTTAACGGGTTCGCCGTCGGACGAGTTTTAATCTGTCAAGCTTTCGTCAAGATTAGCTCTGACTTCTTCAAGACCAAATTATTATAATATTGAACAAAACATAGATATTGCCACTTCTCTTGTTATCATCATTTGGGCTGCCCCTTGCCCGATGATTTGAGAGTAGGTGCCCTTTCCTACTTGTGAAAGAATTGGTGGCTCTGAAAAGAGCCGTTCAGATGGATTGCCGCTTCCACTGAACACGTAGGTTGCCCTTTCCTACTTGTGAAAGATATATATATATATATATATAAATTTGGTTCTAATAGAACCTCCAAAGGACTGCCCCTTGACCAATGGAAATAACGTAGAGACTGCCCCTTGTCTACTACAGACTACAAAAGTCTAATGCACAGTAGTGCGGTCACTGATCTGTAAAGATCGTTTAACGCTGTAACGAACTTGAGCAGGGTATATAATGGTTCATTGCGGACCTGGCTGAAAAAATTACAAGACTGTTATCGATTGGCGGGATTGATTGATACTGTAGGAAATAGAGAGCGCCACATGCGGCTGATATCTTTGCCGTCATTTCTATTGATTGTAGATGATTCATTGATTCTGATCTCTAGAGCTTCACGAACAAGCCGCATACTAAGATTGGAAACCTGTGCAATGCTTTTGGATTGGTTCCAGAGTGGTTCATGACCTTCTTCACACGCATGTTCAGCTAGTGCCGAGCTATCTTTCTTGCCTTGTAATGTAGCTCTTTTGTGGTCAGACAATCTGACCTTTAAAGGCCTTTTGGTTTGACCAATATATTGTTCACCACAACTACACGGTATGCTATACACGCAAGGTGAACGACCTTTGGGCATAGGATCTTTAGGTTTGCTGACAATATCTCTGAGTTTGGTCGATTTGGTGAAGTAAGTTTTAACACCGGCACGATTTAAGAATCGGCAAATTTTGTCTGAGACACCTTTGACAAATGGCATGAACGTGATACCTTTGTAGTCATCTTCCACTATCTTTTCCTGGCTTACATTAGCACTTTGTCTTCTAATAGCTTTGTGTACGAGTTTCGAGGGATAGCCATTCTTATTCAATGCTTTTTCAATGTGTTTTAACTCATTATTGCGATGTTCATTGTCGCATAGATTCAGAGCTCTGTATACCAACGTGTTGGCGACGCTATTTCTTGCCGATAGGTGATGATTGGATGTAAAATGGAGATACTGATCAGTGTGTGTGGGTTTTCTGTAGATCGAGAAACTCAAACCAGATTCAATTCGCTGTACTTTGACATCTAGAAAAGGAATGTATCCAGTTCGTTACAGCGTCAAACGATCTTTACAGATCAGTGACCGCACTACTCTGCATTAGACTTTTGTAGTCTGTAGTAGACAAGGGGCAGTCTCTACGTTATTTCCATTGGTCAAGGGGCAGTCCTTTGGAGGTTCTATTTGAACCAAATTTATATATATATAGTAGGCCAGTGGCAACCTACGTGTTCAGTGGAAGCGGCAATCCATCTGAACGGCTCTTTTCAGAGCCACCAATTCTTTCACAAGTAGGAAAGGGCAACCTACGTGTTCAGTGGAAGCGGCAATCCATCTGAACGGCTCTTTTCAGAGCCACCAATTCTTTCACAAGTAGGAAAGGGCACCTACTCTCAAATCATCGGGCAAGGGGCAGCCCAAATGATGATAACAAGAGATTTAGGCTGACACATGGAATTATACCAACATGTTCTTTGAAGTTGGTAGAATTAAAAAATAAGTGGACATCCTTGGTGGATGATTGACCTTTGACCTTGATTTAGGGTAGAAGGTCACATGTCTGTGTTTCAAAACCATGCGAGCTCCTCAGCCATAAAAACTTTATATTAAACAGTCACAATATAAATATGCTGGTCATGGCTGCTTTCGTGAGTGGCAACAGCAAATATGACCATTATTAATGTTCATCTTTAATTCTGAAGTTAATTATATAAACAAGTTATTCTTCAACACTACTGCGTCACTAATCAAGTTAATAAAAGTCAATAGTGAATTCAGTTTGTACACAGAAATGTTTGGCCAATCAGCTTGCAATGAAAATGACACCGCTCCATTGACTGCGGCTTGTCATTTAAAGGTCCCTTATGTTGACACATCTGTGCTCATTATTTGGTTGATCACCTGAGTTGAATCAAATACAATGCAATCGTTGTTTAATTTTTTAATCTAAATGTGTCTCATTCAATAGTTACGCCAGGAATATAATTAAGCATCGTTAAGAAATGTTTTTCTGTGAAAATATTCTCAAAGGAAAACTAACTATTTTCTAAACGGGTTTCGACGGTCCTGTCTGCCGTCTTCCTTAGTTTAGATTGTGCAAGATCCAGAGTCAGAATTTTTGATAGGACGATGTTTGATGACGTCATCGGATTTTGATGATGACGTCCTTGTCTGGATACGCAAACAAATCCAATGGTGACCAAAGACAACATCTCATGTATGGCGATGAAAGGTCTTTCAACTTAGCCGTCTCTACTACCAGTCGATCGAGAAGACGATGACGTCATCATCAACATCTGATGGCGTCGTCAAACAATACATCGTCCAGTAAAACTTAGTAAACAATCTGTTTTGCTTTTGGATCAAGCACAATCCACTGAGGAAGACGAGAGAACGGATCCTCGAAACTCGTTTGGAAGTTTTCCCTTGGGACTTTTTTCACAAGAAAGCTTTTGTTTAAATTTGTATAATGGTTCCCTCATTCTTCTTTCAAATCCGTTATTTTAATGTTTTCGAGGCATGAATCCTTTGTGTGGCTTTATTTTGTTTGTTTTTTTCTTCAATTTTTCAGTACACTAGATTTCACGAAATATATGATTTATGCTATAACAGAAGTATATAGAGGAGATATGTCTCATTTAAATCATATTTCTTGACACAGCTATAAGGTCCTGAAAATCATGTCAGCAAATTTAACAAACGAATCATACTCTGTGTTAAACTGAACTTTGGGATAGGCCTAATGGTGGCATCTGATTGGGCATTTTACTGGCATACATATTCACGAGTTTACGAATGAACATTAGAATACGCGCTGATGACATCTCTTAACTGTGAAGAGTTGACATTGAGTATCGGTGCTTTAAGGGAAGTGTCAACCCTGTTTGGCGCCAAATGTATCAAGCACTGTTACTTTTAAACTATAAATGTGATGTACATAAAAGTATACATTTGTTTAATGAAATGAGTCAAAGAATCCATTTTTGGTATCAAATTTCACTAAAAATAGTGATTTTGGGGCAAAAATGTAAAAATCACTATTTTTTGGTGAAATTTAATACAAAAAATGGATTTTCCGACTCATTTCATTTGAAAATTTGTATACTTTTATGTACATATTATTAGTTTAAAAGTTACAGTGCTTGATAAATTTCATAAAAAAGGGTTGACACTTCCCTTAAGTTATCATAAAAACATAATTATATATCATTTGTAATCACGAACATTTCATAGAGCCATGAAAAAGCATGGTAGAACATTGGGATCAGCAATGATTTAGACATAGATCTAACTAAGTTTAGCAATGCTTCAAGGCTTCAATTACCGTTGAAAGAGGTGACGTGACTGCCGACACGGCTTGATCGGTCGCAATTCATGTAGACTTTGCACGCCGCACACGGCTCAGCGTATTAAAAGACTTTAGACTTTGTTTTAAAATCAATTCGGGGGTGGTGCAGCTTTCTAACAGTATACACACCCCTACACCTGCTGCTTGGACAGTTCGGGGTGTTTTTTCAACAGATTTATAATCATATATTCGTTCATGCGCGCATCTAAACCAAATATCGGGGGTTTAGTGCAACAAAGGGCTATCTGCATTTTTGGCCAAAATGGGATTTTGGTATTCAAAATGATCCGCACAAGATCAGGAACCTAATTATAAGAAAATAGTAAATTCACCTAAATCAAAAAGTTTTGAATAACATTTCTTTTTAACTTGTCAAAACCAATGACAGTGATGGGTACAAATCTTTAATCCCCTTTTCTCAAAATGACCGAAATGCAGATAGCCCTTTGTTTCACTAAACCCTCGATATGTTCACAGACAAAACAACCCATTTTCGATCCAAAATTAACCTTCAAGCGGTTTTGACAACAAGTAATCGATTTTAGCCACCATCCCCACCGAACACCCCATCCTCCTTTCAGCACTACGGAACTTAAAAGTTCGCTTGGCGCACTTAGGGTAAACACATTTCGAGACATTTCTGAAAACGTTGAGTTGGTCACCCATGAGTAGGCCTATACACATCGGTCTTATTGACCCCCTCCCCCGGGTACTACCATGTAATCAACGATCGATGTCAATCACACCAAACATAGCAACTGTAATTTGGAATTAGTGATTCCATGGTATGACGTGCATCAAAATGGCGACTGGAGGACCGCCGGGTATCGGTGCAATACCACCGCAGTTGAACGAACGTAAGTTGTTAGAAGCCTAAGGTGATATATTGGACGGCCTTAAATGTGGTGCAATCATGACAATTTCATTTCAAGTGGAGGTTGAGGAAGTTTGGACCGATCTTCAGTACATTTCAAAACCCTTTCAATTATCAGCTGATGCATTGTATCGGGCATGTGTATACCATGTCCATATCGAAGCCCATGATGCCTATAGTTACGAAAAACATATGTTGCAACTGTGTGATTGCCATGGTTACGGCACTTTCAAATGTAAAGTAAATACATGTTTGAAATGTGGAAAATTATTTTGATGCGAGAAAATTAGGCAAAGTTGGTTCTTAGTTCAATGCTTGTTTGTTTTTTCCACGACGAGTTCTTATATCAAGAATTTTCATATACATAATACGTAGGCCTATGGCATAGAAATATACTTCAATTGAGGTATTGAACAGGCTGGATGTTTAAGCGATTCTGCGGAGGATTATTCTGAGATGAAATTGTTTGAAGGAATGAAATCACAGGCATCGTAGAACTTCCCGTGTTCTGCATAATTGTGTGTGTTCACGTTATTATTTTTAGCAGTTAGTTAGTACATTTCTTGTTCTTGCGATAGGCCTACTATGTCATGTATGATACCAAAATAAATGTACATGTTTTTCTCTTTTCAAATATCTATTTAGTTTACATATTGAATGTAATTTACAAGAGTTATGAGAATTGTAGAGTTATGTGAATTACAACACATTCAGGTAGTTGCAAAACGGTACAACCTAGGACTCTTTTCTTCAGCCTTTGATGTACTACAGGGTGAATCAAAAACAAATAGTACTCTCTTACAGCATGAATTAAATCCTTAATAAAACCGCTGAACCATGACCAATTTGATTTCATTGTAAAGTCCAACTAATAAAGTTAAAATTATGAAAAGATGAGAAAAATCCATCATCAATTAAAGAAAGTGTGACCAACTAGGCAAGTCAACCCATTTTGTAGTATGTTCAATGGTAATTCACACAGTAAAGGTAGATCGAGTAACATGACAGTGGAATATTATATATTTTATTGGCTACAAGGGAAATTATTATTATTATTATTATCATGCTTATGCCAGAAATTGAAGTTTACTTACAAGTCCAATTTTTAAGTCTAAATGTCCTCTGTCAATGATTGGTATAAACACACATCTTTCCTACCACAACTATTCTACATGCTGAGGCTTTCTCATGAGAACACTGAGCAACATTGAACATTGCACAGAAATATTAATGTATCAAATGTGTGGTTTATATGTAGCTATTCATGTTTTGTGCCTGAATTAAAAGAAATACCAAACTAATCTTTGCTATTGTTATTGATATATGATTTACAATATTTATGAATGAAAAGTATTGAAATGTAAACCATGTCATTTTCTGGTTTGATGTGTAAATCCCTAATTATGATAGCGGTCTTATTTTTGATTGGATTAATCCCAGATTTTCAGAATATAATCATTATCAATTGGGCTTTGCACTGACGGTAAATTGGTCATGGTCCAGTGGTTTTGAAAAAGTAAATAAACTCCATGAAACAGAGTCCTATTTTTGATTCACCCTGTATGGAGGAAAGCATTACAAAAAGTCACAAAATCCCAATTGTATAGAAACGAGGGCGCTTTTCTATACCAAATGACTGAGTGTGTCTAACAATTCAATGAAAATAAATATAACTAGTTGGTATTAGATTAAAATAATTGAAAATTAAACAAATTATTGGATTAATAAACGCATTTCAATTATGATTTTCAGACAATCCATACAGATAAATAATACCCAAATGTATACTCAAAATAATCACCATTTCTCCGCGGCCATTTCAAGGCCTACTCTATTCAAAACACAGAAAAGGCAAATCAGCGTTTTGATTTTCATTTGTGGGATATCACTCAAGTTTATGTTCCATCGGAACTAATCAATACCCTTTTCTTTTATCGGAACAGATTCCCAATTGCAAGCCGTAACGTATGAAATCAAGAGGCCCGATGGTTCCGTAGAGAAATGGTCGATGAAGGTGAGGAAATCTGATAAAAAGAAAGGATTGCTATCTTCTTGGTTGAAATCGAAACAACAACCAATTGAACCAGTAGCTAAACCTCGAGAAGTTCCGCAACCGCCACCACCTTTACCACCACATTCTGGGCCATATATCATTCAGTCGACCTATCTCTCCATGCATCCGTCACGAAGCAATCAATCTCATCCGTCACCTTTGCGAAAGCTACCAGCTATACCAACAGCAGCACCTCCCAAACCATCTCGAAGCTTTACTGACAGAGTGAGCATCAAGGCTGAACAAAATCTTCCTGATGATCCTCTATACGAAGCGGTCGAGCCGCCTCGGGAAAGAAACCGTGAACGTAATTTGGAAGCGGGGAAGGTTCCCCTAAAACAGGATCAGGACATGGGTAACGGTAACTCATCCGATGATCCAGGATATGACCTCAATGAGGTATATCAGGGAGAGTATATAATGGGAGGGGATATTCGAATCGCAAAACAGAGCCTCCCATATAAGGGCACATGGGCGTGAGTACGCGCGATGTGACTTGTAAAAGGAGGGCGCTATCTTGACAACGCCATGATTGACAGCACGAAAGTCCTTATAAGGCACATGAGACGCTTAATGTGAATTAATTTAGACGCGCGATGTGACTCGTAAATCGAGGGCGCTATCACACTGCGGCTTCAATCTCGGCAATGGGAGCTTGTGTACAGTGGCACCCGCCTGGGTATATGAGAGCGTCGATATGGAAAATGTAACTTCCTATGAGAACGGTACATCCTACGGTAAGCCAATTCAGATAGAGACTGACGAGGACAGGAACTCTCGCCGATCACCATTGCCTGTTCCACGAATAAATCCTGTTCTGCCTAGACAATCTACCGAAGTGGACTGCGACGATGATTTGTATGACGATATAGCGCAAGTCGGGGCAAAATTAGATGCCGTGATTGTCGATAATCTTGACAGTGAAAGTAGTGAAAATGATTGCGAGAGCAGAGTGCGCCTCAATCACTCACGCTTTCGTGAGGCCGCAGCTGCAAAGCAGGACAGCAACCGCAGCCGCGTAAATCATGAGATAGACGCTGATGGCTACATCATTCCCGAAGAGACTCTCAAAATCCGTCCGACGTTGGCATCAATGAAATCATTCGAAGGATCTCTATCTGGTTCGTTCGATGATAGCGATCAATATGACCATGTTGGCGCATTGTTATCATTAGACAAGAAATTACGTGATTCCTCCGGAGAATATTGTAACTGGGGCAAACATTTCGAAACAAATGACGAGAAAGCAGAAAAAGCACTGAAAGAAGAGGTTGACGGCAGCGAACTATACGCAGAAGGTGAAGTGTATGTCTAAAACACCCGGACAAATGAACAAAACCCCATAAAGACAAGGCATTGTAACTAAAAAAACAACGAAACTACGTTGGGTAGGATTGTTGCTTTCAAATTCTCTAGATTCCAGTTTAATACAATATTATCGTTTTTGTGTATTCTCAACGTAAATACTTTAACAAAAGAAAGTTATACACTTTGTTGACTAAACGATCATAAACTTAAAACTTATTTAATCTATTATATGGGATGTCGCAAACCGTCTAAACTTCGCGGTACATTATAGTGTAGAAGAGAAAGGTAAGGTTTTTGTATTCATTTTGATTCAGTCTTTCCATTTGTATTTCGAAAGATTTACTTCGGCAAAATGAAAACGTCAATAATGAACAAAAGTAAAAGTACTGCCATTAATTTCGCCACCCCCCCCCCCCCCCCCTCTCTCTCTCTCTGGAAAACGGAATTATCATGTATAAATAAGATTGCAAGCAATATTAGCTCTTTTATTAGACTTGCAAATAGTATAATATCAACTCGAGTATATTGCTATGCCTTTACCATACTGGTATATTGCTAATCAGTCAAATTCGTTGTTACGATTCATGCCACATACTGATGCCTCGTATGTCAAATCTGTAGCATGATAGTCACATTTTGAGTTTACTTTATGTGCAATCTTCATAATTATAGTCAAATCATCTTTGAGAAACTTTGAATCCCTCCATTTAGTCCAGTAGTAGTTCTTAACCTTTTTTGGCCCCACGACCCCATCAGACATTCTTGGTCAGTACCGTGACCACCCCCTCTTAACCTTAAAACAATTATACTTGACCGATAGGTACGTTTTGTGTCTTAGAATTGGTGAAATTATTTACTACTTTAGATATATTTCGCTGTTTTTCATCCGTTTCCATTACATTAAATGGACATCCGGTTTTCACTGCATCTCCAGAAAAGTACAACCAGTACCGATTTACTGTGCATTTGTAGCTGAGATTCAAAGCTACAATTGTAGAAAAGTTCATAAGACTGGCATATATGGTAGCGAAGTTATGAGGTAAGAGGTAGAACTTATTGAATGACCCTCGTATATTTGTAATTACAATGAGCAGTGCATTGAAATAAGTACAAACATGTCTAATTTGGTTCAGTAATCCTAGAAATAGACCTTGAAAGTTGGGAAAGGTTTCTGAAAAATCCGAGGCTGTTTGTATATTGTAAAACTGATACTAACAATAATAGTCGCATTGAAAGAGTTAATGAGTCTTATTTTAAGTTTGATAGTTATTCATTGCCTATATCAAATTTCTTCAATTAAGAAAACAAATAAATAATAATATAAAAATACATCTTTACCTTGATTTTTTCAAAAATCCAGGTATTGTATCTGTCGTGTTTCTTCTTTTTTTTTTTTTTCTTTTTCTTTCCTCAAACCCATCTAAAAAATGCTATTTTTTCTACAATTTACATGCTACAATCACCAAACTTGGTCAGTAGAACCCCCCACCTAACCTTCATATAGGGTGTTCACAGTTTGGGGTCAAAGGTCACACAGGGGTCACTAGGGGTCAAAAGGTGATTTTCACTTAAAACGCATTTCCAATTTAGTGAAATGACCTAGAATCGTCAAAATTGGTCCACATATTCCTTTTGACCGTACGCATTTACAAAAGAACGGTTTTTAAAAATCAAAATCATTTGGGGTCACTAGGGGTCAAAATGTCAATTTTCACTCCAGTCACTTAAAATGCTATTTATTCAAGAGAAAATGGCCCATGATTATCAGAATTGGTCAAAAGATTCCTTGGGTCCATGCACATATAGGGTGTTCAGCGATTAAAAGTGACATGTAATACGGGGTCACTAGGGGTCATTGAACTTTACAGGGGTAAAAGTTAAGACATGCTCCGATTTGGACGGGGTTTGTTGCATCTTGTTTAATTTGATGAGCCAAGAAAATAAGTCAATCATATTGACCAGGTCAAAGGTCAAGAAGGGGTCACTAGGGGTCAAAAGGTGATTTTCACTTAAAACGCATTTCCAATTTAGTGAAATGACCTAGGATCGTCAAAATTGGTCCACATATTCCTTTTGACCGTACGCATGTACAAAAGAACGGTTTTTTAAATTAAAAATCATTTGGGGTCACTAGGGGTCAAAATGTCAATTTTCACTCCAGTCACTTAAAATGCTATTTATTCAAGAGAAAATGGCCCATGATTATCAGAATTGGTCAAAAGATTCCTTGGGTCCATGCACATATAGGGTGTTCAGCGATTAAAAGTGACATGTCATACGGGGTCACTAGGGGTCATTGAACTTTACAGGGGGAAAAGTTAAGACATGCTCCGATTCGGACGGGGTTTGTTGCATCTTGTTTAATTTGATGAGCCAAGAAAATAAATCAATCATATTGACCAGGTCAAAGGTCAAGAAGGGGTCACTAGGGGTCATTAAACATTACAGAGGTAAAAGTTAAGACATGCTCCGATTTGGACGGGGTTTGTTGCATCTTGTTTGGATTGATGAGCAAAGAAAATAAATAAATCATATTGACCAGGTCAAAGGTCACGAAGGGTCAATAGGGGTCATTGAACTTTACAGGGGTAAGAGTAAAGACATGGTTCGATTTTGACCGGGTTTGTTGCATCTTGTTTGATTTGATGAGCCAAGAAAATAATTCAATAATATTGACCAGGTCAAAGGTCAAGAAGGGGTCAAAAGGGGTCATTGAACTTTAAAGGGGTAAAATTTAAGACATGATCCGATTTGGACCGGATTTGTTGCATCTTGTTTGGATTGATGAGCCAAGAAAATAAGTCAATCATTTTAATCAGGTCAAAGGTCAAGAAGGGGTCACTAGGGATCATTTTCTCAAAGAAAAATCAAGGTAGCCTGGTCTTAGACCGGAGCAAGATCTAGTTTTATTTGTGACCCAACATGAGTAAATGAGGCACAATGCGGCAGTAGCTAATTTGATTTAAGAGCCCAAATGTGGGATAAGGTCATAAAAGTCAAATTCATAAAAAGTCAAATTCATGAAAATAAAGAGTTAAACTACATTTTTAGGTAATTTAGGTATTGACATTTCATTTACGCTATTAATAATTTGTTAACAAAACCAACATTTTAAATGGCCATAACTTGTATTATTTTGATGTTCTGAGAAAAAGGGAATTTCAATAATCCTTAACTGTGGTAGGAGGAATGTGGTTTAAAATTGACATAGGTACAAAAATGTCCCATAACTTATTCATACCATCATCATCATAATGATATAAATAAATCATATGAACCTTCATTGTGCTTCATTGGGTCACATTTAATCACAAATTGAAAGTCAATAATATTAACATTTATTTATATTAGATTCCTTCTGTGATTGATTCAATCGAATAAATCAGTCTGTGAACCGGACTTCGTGTATCATTATCTCGCTCTCTTTCAATTTGGTATTTGTATTACACATGGCTTGTTTACTCAATTCTATTTACTATATCACTTCAGATTTTAACATTATATCTGTAAAAGTTTACCAGCCAGTATGAAAATAATGGAGCGGGTCATGTTTACTATTTGGGGTCTAGTTCTGCAAGTAGGCCTAATGTATTCGAATCTCGTATCAAACGGATACCATAAAAGCAACCCAAAACGATTGATTTTAGTTAAGTTGAAATAACATATTGTTGATATTAAAGGTTTCACGAGAGTGTTGCTTGAATTTGGTCCCATCAGGACTATACTATAAATATATCCTCACGGCCTAACCGTGTAAAAAGGAAGGTAGTTTTCATCATTTGTGCGCTTAAAATAGATGGCAACCTTGAGCAAAACAGCAAAGATTAATGGCGGACACTTCCATTTAGCACTTCGCAGTCGACTAAACCCAAAATATTGAGAAACGCAGTGCTCATACCCAGTTTTACAATACCGGAAGGTTCCTTAATATCTCTGCAACACATTTATTTTTGGTCGCATTTACTTCTTCACAAATATTATATCTCATGTAGTTTTTAAAGTGTGTGAGTTTGCATCTCTTTGTTACTTGTACATTAATTAGACTACTTATTTGATTGGTGCCTAATTACCTTTACTTGTTTTTATAAAATGTTGTTTTGATATATGATAATGTTCTTTTATGTGGCCCACGTCTCTTTTGTGTCTGCGATCCTGGTTCTTGATGTGTAGACATCTCTTTTGTGTAGACATCTCTTTTCTGTCTGCATGTCTTGAATCATGGATTTGCAAGTATGCAAGGAAAGACGTGGAGCACCAGTTGTTGTGTATTCCTTGCTTGATTTATTTGCAATTATTTGTAATATTTTATGGATTTAGGTTGTTAATGTTGTTTTCTTTTTGTACTTAGTTTCGTGAAGCGCTCAGAGGCTCCTTGCGTTGGACGCTATAGTAAATCCATTGTTATTATTATTAGTAGTATTATTATATGCTTCACGCCACGTGCCACAACTGGCTATGTACACTGAAAAGAAAATGGGGGTGTACCGTGACCATGGTGACACCTTTAAAGATACTGACAACATTGACACTCATTAAAGTGCCGAAAGACACCTCTTGCGCCTACCACATCATGACTTGGCTTAACGTAACATGACCGGTGTTAAGGGGGCTGTCAACCCTCACAACATGACATTTATCGAGCGCTGCAACTTTTGAACTGTTAATATGATGTATATAAAAGTATTCTTTTGGAAAGAAAATGAGTCGGAGAATCTAATTTTGGTATCAAATTTCACAAAAAATGCTGATTATTATTTTTTTCACTTTTTTGGCTCAAAATTTGCTGCATTCGTAACATATTCAGGTTTTGGTAAAAAAAATGCTGAAATTGCACCAAATTCATCTCGATAAAATTCTCTAGGAGGTTTTTTGTTGTTGTTGAATATCTTGATTTATTTTTTGAATTATTGAACATAAGTGCAAACAATATAATTTTGGGGTTTTTTTTAGGTAAAAAAATCACATTTTGAAAATCGGAGAGAATTTTATTAAGATTATAATAAAACCAGAATGACAAATTTGACAAAATATATTTTTAGTTATCTTGACAAAACCTAAAATGGGTCAAAAACCGTGTTTTTTTTATCATTTTCTCCAAAATTGTCAATTTCATGTATTTGGTTAGATTCATTGAACCCTTTTCTTCAAGAAAATGTATACTTTTATATAGATTAAATGAATAATGAAGGAGTTACAGCAGTTTTACGGAAGCTATGCCTGAGAGTTCACCCCCTTAACCGCACCAAGACTGGAATACAATCATGACCGGGCTTACTAACAGTAGCCCTGTTGGGCTTACTATACCATGACTGGGATTACCACACCATGACTGGGATTACCACATCATGACTGAGCTTACCATATCATGACTGGCTTACCACATTATGACTGGGTTTGCCACAACATAGCTCTGGTTACCACACCATGACAAATACCATGACTGGGATTACCACATCATGACTGAGCTTACCATATCATGACTGGCTTACCACATTATGACTGGCTTTGCCACAACATAGCTCTGGTTACCACACCATGACTATACCATGACTGGGATTACTACACCATGACTGGGATTACCACATCATGACTGAGCTTACCACATCATGACTGGCTTACCACATTATGACTGGGTTTGCCACAACATAGCCCTGGTTACCACACTATGACTATACCATGACTGGGATTACCACACCATGACTGGGATTACCACATCATGACTGAGCTTACCACATCATGACTGACCTTACCATATCATGACTGGCTTACCATATCATGACTGGGTTTGCCACAACATAGCTCTGGTTACCACACCATGACTGGGTTTACAATGACTTGAAGTGACTTATTGTGACCAAACATGAGTAAATGAGGCGGAATGCGGCAGTAGCTAATTTGATTTAACACCACAAATGTAAGACAAGGTCAAAATAAATCAAAATCGGAAGAAGTCCGGCTTATTTCTGTGTTAGGTCACAATTAAATCTTGACACACTAAAAAGACTGGTAACATAGTGGACCTACGTGGAATATTCGTGGAATTTGTATTATTCTCAGCGTAACTTACGCCGGCGAGTAACAAGTGTGTGAACGTAGCTACAGTGAAGCATAGAACCAATATGTCATGTGCAGGGTGCCCTAAAAAGGTTGCACATATTACACGTCATTGCCCTCATTGATTACTTAGTATTTGGCTGTAATATTTAAATAATCTTAAAGATAATTTAGTTGGCTTTTGAATACCGTTAGTTTTATTGTAATAGCTTTTCGTAATAGCTCTTCCCAATCCAACAATATACGCTTGATCAATTATGAGTACTTAAAAACGGGTTGTGCCACTTTTTAAGGGAAAAAGATGTTTGTGGAAAGAATCATTTGTCTCATTTAATAAATCAGTATTTACTAGTTCGGGGCCCTAGAAGAAAAAGAAGAGCGGTAGACCCCCATGGTCCTGCGGTTGGAAAATCTGAGTGGCTAAAAATATAAATTTGTATGGGAACGACCAGGCAAGTAATATGTCAAAAATATCACTTTTTTTCAGCTCCGCGCGTATATTGTCCTCCAAAAGTAGTACATTGTTGACTATTTCTAGCACTTTGGAGGTAAATACTAACAATTTCGTCGTGCGCTACCCACACATTTTCATCATGCCTGTCTCTCTCTATACAAATCATCAGGGCGAAGCAGACGAAATTATCTCGCCATATACCCTTGCCTCACCTGGCTGACAATCCACGGTATAACAATGATAACATAATTTAATTTTACTCTTTAAACGGCATGTACTAAAAACCTCTCAATGTGTCAGTCAGCGGCACTCATGTTTTGTGGTACGATTCACACTCATAAAATGGAAACGGTATAACTTATATAAGGCTGGCCTTTTGGACCCTGACATTGGGTCATAATGAGCGTAGCAACATTAGGAGTCCTGAGAGATGCCAAACTACCCAAAAAATATTTTTTATAAAGAAGTGTCATGGTAAGAAAGTTGGTCTTTAGGTAACACAGTAAAATTCTCATAAACATATGGAAGATTTTCCCAAAAAATATGCGTAGCGCTGATTATAAGAGTAACCTCGTGAATAAAGGGTATTCAATTTATTTTATGAAGTTCAGAAGCCATTATAATCTACTGATTTCAATATATCAAATATTGACAAAGCAAACTGATGATAACTGATAACTTTACCTTATAATAAGCTAAAGTTCATGATTTCATATTATGATAGCCTCGTCATAAGGGTGTCCTTGTACTCTATTAAACTGTGCTGTAAAACCATGGTAACATGGATAGAATACCAAAAGACGAGGTTGCATGAGTTTTTTTACAGCTCGTCCAGCTTTTAGAAGTCGGTCATCAGTGTATTAATGAGCCATGCAACATGGCAGCAGCAGAGCCGGGTAAACGAAAAGATTTCAAGCGAGAATTTTTGACGTGTTCAATTTGCGCTAATCCTTTCGATGGTGAAATCAGAGTTCCCAAATGTCTGCCATGTCTTCATTGTTTCTGCCTATCATGTTTGAGGACATATGCTGCGAGTAAATCATTCGTGAATTGTCCAATTTGCCGTAAGAAATGTAGCGTTCCGGAAAATGGTGCCGACGGTTTCGTCACCAATTTTAACGTCGGTAATCTACAGGAATATCAGCATTTGCACCAACCCGATCGGGTTAGCGTCTCATCGAAAGATGATAATGGACAGACTCTCTGCACTAACTGCGATTCGGGCGATCCTGCCGTGGGTTTCTGTTACGATTGCGAAGCTGAGCTTTGCGAAAGTTGTATCGGGGCGCATAAAACATGGCGTGCATTAAAACCGCACGAGACCGTCACAATTGAAGAGTTTCGAACACGTGACCGAAATAAGCCTAACAGACAACGACCACACGAACGTTGTCGAGCGCACGGTAAAAACAATTTGTCCGCTTTCTGCAACACGTGTCACATTCCGATATGTGATACATGTGGTATAACGGATCACCGCGAACACGAAATCCTTAACCTAGACAAGGCGATACAGGAAGCTATCAAAACACTGCAATACCTGGCAACGGCGGTTAGAGCTAAGATTGATCCACTGGAAAGACTCTCTGGTGCCATCGACACCCGGATCAATGATATAAGTGCTGTGTTTACCGAACGAGAAAAAGACATAGATGCACAGTTTGAGTTGCTCACCATGAAGCTGAACGAACGCCGCGAGCAATCTAAGGAAGAGCTTCAAGATCGATGCCAAGTGCTAACAAAGTTATTGCGGGAACAGAGGAACGATGTTGAAGCTTTGACGGCTCAATACGATAGTGCGTGTGACTTTGCTGAGCAAACATGTGAATATGCAAATCCTGTACAACTCTTCAAACATCAAGGAATGGTAAGTGAATATTTAGAACATTTTACGCGTCCGTAGACTCCTGAGTTATACATGTTTTAAAACACGCATACGGCGCAATTATTATGCAATTACCTTAAATGTAACCTTAAAGGTATATTATGTGATCTTTTCCATGGGACGCCCTCAATCCTCGCAAAAAAAATGGAAGCAGATTTTCTTGCAGATTTACTTTTCTGATCATAAATCATAAATATATTCCAAGTTACAGAGCGATACGATTCATAATAACCTCAAAATCATGGTTTAAAGAGTGAATTTAGAGTAAAAATTTGAAAAATAGATTGTACCGCTCGGTACAATCTATTTTTCAACCCATGATTTTGAAGTAATTAGGAATCGTATCGATCTGTAACTTAGAAGATCTTTATGATTTATGATCAAAAATGCAAATCTGCAAGAAAATCTGCTTTCATAGTAAAAATCAATGATAGAGGGCGCTACTTGGAAAAGATCACATAATATGCCTTTAACTCGTCAAAAAATTCCAATTATATCATGTCACGTTGCAACTATATTATTTCAACGTAAAACCGTTGGAAATGGAAAACCACATCCATCGTAAATATTCAATACTCGTGTATTTTCCCTGCAATCAGTAAACAAGATGTTTTCATAAACGAAATAGACTTTATAGCACCAATTACTTTAAATGGTGTATATACATGTATGCAAAACCATGCACTCTCAGTCAAATCCAATAATTTAGATTTGTTTTTAGATATCACTTGCTGGTTCAAATACAAGACCAACAATAATTTTAAATTGTTGGGTATTAATGTTTGCTAAGACATGCAAAGGATGCGCGGCAATGCCACTAGAAAACACACCGTCAAGTACCGTCAAGTCGACACGATTATACACACCGGATATATTAACAATTATTCTGCAGACGACAGTTTGACAAAATGTTTAAATGCTTTCAAAATTATTGAATTTCATCTCCATATTTAAATTCACCATTACAAATGCATTAGAATAAGTACAAACATGGCTAGTAATGGTTCAGTAATCCTTGAGATAGACGTTGATAGATGGGAAAGGTTGCTATCAAATCTGTTTTGTATATGGTAAAAATAATAGCCGCGTGGAAAATGATAAGGCAGAGCTGTGAAATCAGTACGACGGGTTCCCAGAGTAAAAGTGACTTTTCCCATAGACTTTTACGATGGCCCAAAGTGAATCTTTCAATCACACATCGTAGAAACATATTTTCAAAGTTGAACTCAGACCAATTGACGTGATTAGTATGATTGTTCGCTCAAAATGCTCCTCTTTATGGCTATAGGGCGGGTCTAAAACGTGGGGAAGTAAATAATTAAACATACATGGCATTTTTTGTATTAAAAAAAAAGAAACACTTATTATAGCGCTCTATCAAAGGTGCAAATTCTATTTTGGACACTTATGAACTGGAATTGGACTTTCAACTGAAAATAAACTGCATTTGAGATTACAATGATGATTTATAGGATAAGGATACGTCAACGTATTGTTTACATTACATCATATATTCACAGATTTATAGGATAAGGCTACGTCAACGTATTGTTTACAATACATCTTATTGTCACAGATTTTCTCATTTGTCATGGATTCAATGGATGGAAATGTTTTCCCGTTCAAATGGAATTAAGTATCAATATTTAGTAGAGAGATCTTCATTGGTTGTAATGCTCACTGAAAACTCACTGAAAACGTTTCAAATAACAGAGTCCTCTGCACAAAGCTTTCAGCCAAAGCTGAACGTGACATGCCTGTGTAGATTTGCCATAATTTTGATAATAAAGAGTCAATATTTTTCATGACCAGAAAATCATATTGCACGCGGGACACTTTTTTTTGACACACCCTGTATTTGTGCGATGAGCGCAGGGGTATATATTATATATTTTTGAACATTTGTCAGCTATTCCTCTCAGGTACGGAGTTTCGTTGCCTTTACACACACAAAAAACACCAAACAAATCCACCTTTTCAATCTTTTATTCCCAAATTCTCCTGTTTCCATCTCCCCTCGTTCCTCGTTTCGCTCTTCCCAACCTCGCTTTTCTCTCTTATCCTTCCTCGGGCCGTATTCTCGTACTAAGCACGGTTTTAGCTTTTAAACTAAAACCGTGCTTAGTACGAGAAAACACTTTCAATGCGGCAGAAGTCTGCAGACGACATTCCAAAATGTCACAAAATGTTTCAAAAATGTCAAAATTATTGAATGTCATTACCATATCTGGATCACCATGTAAAATGCATTGAAATAAGTATTAACATGCCTAGTATTGGTTCAGTAATCCTTTGGATAAACCTTGAAAGTTGGGAAACGTTTCTGACATGGGTTAAAATAGATATCGACCGAACTCCTCAAATGCACGTGTAATTTTAAGACTGCACGATCTGCACGTCAGCTTGCACCGGGCACGGTTGAGTTATCATTTAAGGCGTGGAATTAGACACTTTTCAGTGAGTTAGACGCGTGTTTAAGTTAAACAATTTTTTCGAGAATTGCGTTTAGTTGAACGATCTGTTTAAAGTCAAAGTTAAACGCGTGTTAAGCTTAACACCGCGTTTAAATACGGCCCTATATGTTTCTCACAATTTACTGAGTTTCTTCCCCTTTTTCAATTTTCTTTTTCTGCCCTCACATTATTTCAAGTATATATGCAGAGATGGAAATGCTCATATACCTTTCGACCTCAGGTTACCTAACCCCAGGTTACCAAACCTCAGATTGTATTCATTTTTATTGAAATAGAATACTGCAATAAATAAACCTGAGGTTGAGAAAAAATTCAATAAAACAACCTTAGGTTGAAAATAAATCCAATTTAACAACCTTAGGTTGCATATATTCAGAACAAAAAAAGAACACCATGGAAACTATATTGATGAAAAATTATACAAGGGTCATTCAATAAGTTCTACCTCCTACCTCATAACTTTGCTGTTATACAAGCCAGTCGTATGAAATATTCTACAATTGAACCTTAGAATCTCAGCTACAAAATCATAGTAGATTGGTCTGAATAATCATTGTACCTTTCTGGATATGCAGTAAAAACCAAACTTCCATTTAGTGTGACGGAAACGGGTAAAAAAACAGCCAAATGTCTCCTAAGTGCTATTCGTTTGGCCAATTCTAAGAGACAAAATGTACCTATAGGTCAATTACAATCGTTCTAAGTTACAAATATCTCTTGAACAGACTTTAAACAATACAAGTGACTGATTTCTTGGGCGGAAGTGCCCTCTAATTAGCCAAAACCAGACCAGGACAGCCAT
The DNA here is from genome assembly GCA_035610835.1 of Ophiura sarsii. Lineage (NCBI taxonomy): Eukaryota > Metazoa > Echinodermata > Ophiuroidea > Amphilepidida > Ophiuridae > Ophiura > Ophiura sarsii. Next base: position 26,618,430 of record CM069449.1, read on the forward strand.
CAATTTTAACCTTACCCTAGAGAACCGCTGCAAAAGTCATATCTGCTTTTCATAGGAACTAATAGATCTTCATTATACAGGACTAAATGGATATATTTCAAGTCTCTCGAAGATATATTTTTCTATCACTGACTACCTGATTAACTATTCTGAATGTTTCATACAAGGAAAACTGAAAAGTTACTATCATGTTAAGATTTAACATTCGAGGCATCACTGTCGTGACTGTGGCTTGACTTGTGACAACGAACATTTGACTGAATATCAGTATTCTGGTATGCTAAAGACGTGTCAATACATTCGAGTTGATATTTACTATTTGCAAGCTACAAAGGTTAATATTGCCTACAATCTGATTTATACATAATAGTATAGCATTATATTCAGAAATCATCCATTGCTTTTCAGTTTTGAGTAACATCGGGCGGTTATACCTAATCATACAATACGGAGAGAAAACGAAAAAAACATGTATTTATCTTTGGGGTAATTTTCCGTGTCCGTTGTCCAAAATCTCTCTCTGGCTTTGATTGCATCATGACGAAAGTGAAATTGGTATCAATTAGCATTTACTATAAATGTGTAGCTATGATTCAGAGTTATAAGTTATAATCATGACAAATGTCATGAGGCTGACATTCATATTAGCGATGTTATGAGTGAGGAGGTAGAACTTATTGAATGACCCTCGTATGTTAAAACACTCAGGGGGTTGGTTGGCAATATTATTGCGGTTTATTCCGTGTTAAAGCGAGATCAGATATATGCAACCCAAGGTTGTTAAATTGGATTTATTTTCAATCTGAGGTTGTTTTATTGATTTTTTTTCTCAACCTCAGGCTTATTTATTGCAGTATTCAACCTGAGGTTGTTTTATTGAATTTTTTTCTCAACCTCATGTTTCAATAAAAGTGAATACAACCTGAGGTTAGGTAACCTGAGGTCGAAAGGTGTATGAGCATTTCAATCTCTGCATATACTCTGGATGACTGTAACAAACTATTCTTTTTTAAGTCATCGTAAAATTCCAGCGTATAAGTGACTTTTACTCTGGAGGTAATCGTATTGATTTTGCACATCAGTCTTTTGTATGAAAATAACATAATATTTTTCTTATTTCAACAGGTTACTCAGCAGCTGAACGATCTTATTTCGGAAACTCTTCCGCACAGCGAACCCATCGCACACAGCTATATGGTATTCACCGACGGTCATGCTGAAATTATCAAGTGGTTGGACGAAGAAGCTCTTCGTCGTATTGGTGAAACGCGTACCAGCGACACTCTAGCGTCAAAGTGCTGCTCTGAGACAGAGATAAATGTGGTTGTACCAATGGAAAGCCCTCAAAATGTCGTCATTCGAGCAGTGAGGTACGACGAAAAACCCCAATGTATCGGTGGAGATCCATTTATTGCGACTCTGCAGCTACCCGATGGTTCGACGGTACAATGCGATATCGTAGACAACAACGACGGAACATACAAGATACCGTACACAACCCAAACCCACGGAGTACATCATCTTGACGTAAGTCTGTTTGGAAAGCCAATACAAAATAGTCCATTTCGTATCCAAGTTCGACGAGACTCGATATGTCAATCAAATGACGCGATAGATGTCGACATTCCAGTCGCTCTCGTTGGTTACCCCCACGACATTATCGTAAATCTGTCTACGGAAAAACCTCTTCGGGAAGACGGAAAAGAAGCAGAAGCCAGATTAGATCGAGTTCAGGCCAGCATCGTCACCCAGACGGGAGATTCGGTCAAGTGCACCATTGACAGTAACGCCCACGGTCGATATCAAATTCGATCCAAGCCACCGGTCGATGGAATGCTGTCTCTGCATCTGACTGTTAATGGTATACCGGCAGTTAACAACCCGTATAACATACCGGTGATGTCAGCATCTCCTAAAGCGACAACGGTATCGCTCGGACAGCCGATCATCAACCAAGTGTGGTCTATTCACGTGTCCCCTCACGATTGCCGCCAGACACCGATAACTGTGCCAGACGACGCGGTAAAACTTAAAGTTGTCAATTTAGTGAGTAAAGCTGAACAAGATCTTGCGTTTACACGCAGTGGTACTGATGGCGTGTTGACATTTACGTGCATTCCAACGATTGGACCCCATTTGGTGAGTGTGTCTTTATTCGATTTCACGGTTACCGAAAAACGCGTTGATGTGAAGGAGCGTTTGGAAGTGAAAATTCCACAGGGTCTAAAAAGTTTCCCGACTGGAATAGCGTCTGTTGGCACAACAAGTGCCGTGTTCGTAACCGACACGGTCGACGGTAAAGTCTACGGACATCGCTCCGAGAAATCGCAAGAACTATGCATCAATCTCGACACGAATAAATCTTCTCAAATCGCGATGGACAACCAAGGAAGAATTCTTCTGCTATTTCCGCAAACCAAAATGATACACGTAGTAGATCAGCAAGGTGTGGAGCTGGACAAATGGTCTTGTCACAATAGAAATTCGCGCCCAGTGGCACTCACGTGCACCAAAGAAGGAAGGGTCGTTGTTGCTGATAGTAAACGTCCATCAGTCTTCATTTACAAATCAGACGGAGAAATCCTAGGCAACGAAGAAATCCCAAAAGAAAGCGTGGTGGATGGAGTGAACAACCTCTGCGTTGACAGACACAACACCATTGTACTCGCGCACCACAGCCAACCAAAAATACACATGTACAATTCAAGCGGGAAACCAACGGGATCTTTCAATTCCGGGGCGACGAGTTTCCAGCTAGCAGTAACAAGCACCAGTGATGGTTTTGTTCTCGTGGCTCAGTTGGGTAGCATCCGTATCCTGCAACTAGCTGATTCCTCGGCTAGTTTATTTTTCGTCGGCGAGATTCCCATAGTTGATGGTCATATATACACAAGTTTGGCCAGTGCAAACGACGGATGTGTATTTGGACTTGATGTTGGACAAAAACGACTTATGAAATACGGATGCCAACCGAACAACTATGTCTTGTAAACTAAAATAATGTTCCTGCTGTGCATGGAGCGGAGTGCTCCCCGATAGCCAGAACAGTCAAGTGTGCACGAAGAAACAACTTTCGCCTATTTTCATTCCCCAGGGCTTCGTGGGCGTCACCATTACCTACGGTATATTAAACGGTTGCACTGGATGTGTAAAACTTCACACAGTCAATAAGATTAGCACTTTGAACCCGAGACTTAATAATCGTGTCGGTTAGAAAGGATTTCCCCCAAAACCACTACAAAAGAGTCTGAATGACCTTGTCGGAATGACGATGGTTTCCTCACATCTGAATTCCGCCTCTATAGGTGGCGTCGGAAAGGGTCATATACATGAATTAGGAAATATACGCCTTCGTCTCTGTTCATAATGGTTGGCCCTCTATTCGGGATACGAATGGATTCGCTCTTCTACATGTAAGCCACGTATGTTACCCTTACCAGACCCCTGACCATTTCCTTGTCTACAGAGCGCCACCTACATGCAGAAGTTAGATGAGGAAATCACAATTATGACGAGGATGTGCTTCGACCAAAGCACGAAAATTTTGTTTTTGTTTTTTGGAAACATATCCTTTCTAACATGTTTATACTGTAATACATCTGATGAATTCGAGATTGCAACACGGTTCGGACCCGTAGCCCTCCCCATCGAATAGACCTGGTGAATGACCTCGAAATTAGTATAAACTTTACTTCACAATTAACATGTAAAAGATTATTTGAAAAAATAATGTGCATTCTATCCAGAAGTTACTTAAATTGAGTTTAGGGTTACCTCCAAGATGGCCGCTAATCCGAAACACGGAAGTTCTCTTTTTCAATTGAACTAAAACTGCATGACTGTATTCTTAAGCCCTAAGAAGAATATTTGAATCGAAGTTTTGTTGTACAAACATGGCTGATTTTTTATGTACTTACAAGTATAAGTTCATAGGCCTACATGTAATGCAATTGTAAAAATGTACAAATCCCAGTTTTTATCAAAACTGAGGGCCCGGCCTTCTACACATCACTGAATAAACCTTTAAAAGCCCGTGATTGATCAAGCATATCGTTGAATTGGTTTACAAATAATTGTCTGCAAATTTAGGACATGTAATTTATGACGAATACAGGATGATTCAAAATAATCAGGTCCCGATTTCGCCGATTTTTTAAACCAATTAAAATGCAAAAATGATTATAATTAATGAAATGCACAGCAAGAACGCATTATTAGCTATAGTACAAGCTAATTTTTATTTCATTCCAATTGGTTATTCGAAACGGGAGCTATGTGCGTTTTCCAAAATTCCGTTAAATTAAATCTGTTCTAACATGTCCAAGGAACCCATTTAACGCGCGCCTTTTGAATAAATCAATCAACGCTTATAGTTTTTTTGCGGTAATGTTTTTGAATAGACATTGTTCAAAAACATATTCAAACAGGTGTTCGAATAGCAAAGAAATATTAAGCAAGATGCAATTGACATTCAACATCATGTTAGAAATACTTGATCAACATGGTTCGTGGATATACCATTCAGCAGAGAACATTACTTTATCTAGCTACATAAAGACAAGGTGGGATGGTAGTTGTTATGCAAGCTAAGTTATCTTTATAAATATATTGTTTCTATTGTTCTATATAATAACATTGATTGTAAATATTGGTGTGATTCAACATACTGCTGCGATATGATATGTTTAATAAACCTTGAATTGAATTGAAAAGAAGAAAACAGCCGTAGGTTGCCCACCCATGGATGAATGTTGACATTTTATAAATACAACAACATTTGATAGACCAAATGTATATGTTTTTGTTGAATATCTGATAAATAAAACGATATTGCACATGTAGGCCTACAGTATATGATATAACACAGTATTGCACAAAGATATTCCTATCAAATGGAATTGCACTTAGTAAGTTATTAAAGCAAGAACTGTTTAAATAGAATAGGTATGTTTTCTCTCAAATTTCTCTCCTATCAAATTCGCGCTATCTGTTTAATTTCTAACAGTTCCATGATCATTATACTTTTTATGGATTTCCTGTATGCAACAGTAACGGAATCCTCTGAACAATTTGGAAACCGTAAACGTAAGCTCCGTCGGACTTGCCGAATACTTCTTTTCAATACAATTCAAGGTTTATTAAACATATCATATCGCAGCAGTATGCTGAATCACACCAATATTTACAATCAATGTTATATACGCCAGTGGGTTAAAAAAAGAAGAAAAATTATTCAATATATTTTACATCATCACAAAAAACGAGCTGAGCACATACACCTATAATTGCTTGAAAGTCTTCGGAATCAAAGGTTTGAAATCAACAGCAGGTCATTACTAGAAAATTTGTTTAGGTGCGGCCCAGTCAATTTTGACTCCTTATATCTGGCCCATTCATTCAAAAAGGTTGCCCACCCTGAGTTATATAGTTCGCTGTGTGAATAACAAATACTGCTGCAGTAGTGGTAACATCCACCGACTTCGAACACTTTGGATGTCGCGTTTTTTCGTAAATACGTTGTTATTCTAGCGTGAAATAAGGAATTGTCTTAGAAGTATTTTTCCTGACTTTTTTGGACCTGAATATTTTGACTCACCCTGTAGTCTGCTACTTTTCGAACCACATGATCTAGATTTTGGATGCTAGACTTGTTTATTTGTCTATAGATGTGTTGTGGACTTTGATATTTGTATGTACATTTGTATTCAAACACATTTTTATTTGTTTATTGAATTGATTATATTTTGAGGCAATACAAAACTCTCCAGACAAAATCTTAACATGATTGCGGCTAAATTTACATCGTTTTGCTTATTCAATTGATTGGCAAGGTGAATTTGAATCACGAGTCATTAATCTCATAATCCTTGATTTGTTTATGAGACGTTTATATCAATTATATTATTTGAAATTGTGTACTTATCATGGTGATAGAGGTCCCTCATTTGTAGTAGGCCTATGTAAATTCCTTTCGGTGACTCTACTATTTGGGAATAATAAAAAACCCGATTAATGCAATATTAAAGCAACATCTAAATTGAAAAAAATGCATTGATTGATCAGGGGTCTGGGGCCCAGACCCAGCTGAGGGGTCATTCTGACAAAAAACACACATTAATGTCTTAGATGACTTAAGTTACTTTAGGGGGACAAACCGTCTGTACTTTGTGGGTATAAATCATGTTTGGCAGGCTCCAAGACTATGTTTGATGGAAGCGTCATGCTTGCATTGGAACGTAATAAAGTGCTCAACAAAAGAAAGTCATACACTTTGTTTAGGTCATTTAAAGTAACTTTCGATTATTTTTTTACCAAACAGGCTAGATAGACATTTGGATGAATCTTTTAGGCACATGTTGATACCCAACATACTACCTAACAACAAAGATAAACTATAATTAGCACCATTTATAGAAAATTAGTCACTTTTCAAAAGTCACATTTTCAATACACTACGCGGAAGAAAACACCAATTGTTAACAAGCACATAATTCCCTTTATGTTCGGAATCAAATATCCCGCTCACTAAGTGTACGCCCAGTGTACACGGCTGCACAGTGTGGTCGATTGCCCGCCGGTCAATCCTGGTTAATAACAGTGTCACACGGGGTGAACCTCGCACACACCCATTTTCCTCCCGTGTAGTAATTGAAAATGTGACTTTTGAAAAGTGACTAATTTTCTTTAAATGGCGCTAGTCATGGTTTATCTTTGTTGCTAGGTGTTATGTTTGGTATCAAAATGTGCCTAAAAGATTCATCCAAATGTATATCTAGCCTGTTTGGTAAAAAAATAATCGAAAGTTACTTTAAATGACCTAAACAAAGTGTATGACTTTCTTTTGTTGAGCACTTTAGTTGTTTATGCTTTCTTTATTGAGGGTAATATGCTTCAGTGACTTGCACTGCTTTCCAAGCAGGCACTCATTTCGATACATACGTCCATAGTCGAGCACCAACCCATGTGAGGACCCGTATTAAAACACGTTTAAAAAAGTATAGAAGTTACAGTCAATCTGAGGACGTTTTTTTTTACCATACATGTAGGGACATTTGTATGGTATGTGTATTGACGTCTAATGGAGGACATGGCCATACACCCTTAGGGGGGGGGGGGGGGGGGGGGGTGAGGACCCTACTCATATACGTTTTTATGCATGAAAAAAGAGAGGACTTCAAAAAAGGTCCTCACATTTTTTTTGTCCGCACATTGCCGGCTGGTAGGGACAAAGGTCCTCGGATTGGCGGGTTCAACATTACATACATAAATAACAATTAAATGTTAAAATCTATAGTTGAAATATAAGATTTGAATTGGCCTAGTGGCACATTTTCTAAATCAGTACGGATAGTTGGTGATAAACTGTTCCATAGTTGGCCCGATCTGAAGAAAAAAAGTTACTTGTATGATTATTGGTAGTATGATTGTGATAGTTATGTACAAATTCAAAATTGGATGATAAATATGTTGGACTCATATCTTTTAAACATTTGAATACAATAATAAGCATTTGCATTTTCCACCTCCCACTTAGTTTTATCCACTGAAGTAGGTTCATCATGTCACTTATTGGTGTTCTGATATCAGCAGATAATATTGTTTTTGCTAAACGGTTGTGTATACAAATTGTGAATTATTAATTCTTGGGTAAATGTTTACTGGTACTAACCAAATACTGTGGGTTATTCTTAGAATAAGTTGGCATTGGTACTCATTAGTATACTCTGTAAAAAAGAAGAAAAAACCCTATCTATTTATGACTGATTCGTGTATAGAAGCCTACTTCCATAATCAAAGGCACTGATACATTATAATAATATCTATATAATATGATAAATTACATATATACCGCGCCTTTGCCTGGTGATATAATACAGCGCATATATGAAAAATTCCCTGAAGCCATCTTGTTAAGCTTTAATGTTGAAATATTGGAACTAATATGCGCGAAGCGCGCAAAATTGTGATTTTTAACACCGTTTTAAGTCTAAAAAGGTACAGTATAACGTTTTAAACTTTTTAAAAGATTTTCAGTTTTTAAACTAAAATGGTCATGGAAAACTTTCCTGAAGCCATCTTGTTCAGCTTATATAATGAAACATTGAAACTAATACGCGCGAAGCGCGCTCAAATTTAAATTTGCATTTTGAACACTTGAAAGGTCCAGTATGAAGTTTTTAACGCGGCGCGCTCAAATTTAAATTTGCATTTTGAACACTTGAAAGGTCCAGTATGAAGTTTTTAACGTCCCCACATAATATATCAAATATTTACGGTGGTTCGAGACCCATTATAATGTTGAAATCTGTAGGGATAAAAAGCGCGAATCGAGCAAAAAAGGTCAGTTTTTTAACAAAAATATTCCAGAAAAAACGTTCCTGACGCCATCTTGTTAAACTTGAATAATGAAACATTGAAAATAATTCCGCGCAAATCGCGCAAAATTGGCATTTTTAACACTAAAAAGGTCCAGTATAACGTGTGAAAATAAAATGTAACATGGGTTGACCTGACCTGAGCGAGGGTAAAAAAGGGTTTCTTAACATTCTTATGCAATACGTATTTCAAATTATGGGAGTGGCCCCGTGACTAAAATATACACAGTTTTTATCTTCTAATTTTCAGGAGCTTTTACAATCTACTGATTTCTATCTATAATATTGACACAGACACCGCAAACTGACGATAGTCCCAATAATAAACTAAAGTTCATAACATATCAATAATAGCCTCGTCATGAGGGGGAGCATGTACTCATTGCGACAACGGTATAATGTTGTGTATAAAGGTGTGGTTGCTTGTTCATTTTTATTGATAAGCGTTTGGAAGTCGATCATCAAAGTGTATTAATGAGCCATGCAACATGGCAGCAGCGGAGACAGGTAAACGCACAGATTTCAAGCGAGATTTTTTGACGTGTTCAGTTTGCGCTAATTCGTTCAAGGGTGAAATCCGAGCGCCCAAATGCCTGCCATGTCTTCATTGTTTCTGCCTATCATGTTTGAAGAAATATGCAGCGAGTAAATCGTCCTTAAATTGTCCAATTTGCCGAAAGGAATGTATCGTTCCGGAAAACGGTGCCGACGGTTTCGTCACCAATTTTAACGTCGGTAACCTTAGGGAATATCAGCATTTGCACCAACCCGATCGGTTAAGCGTCTCATCGAAAGATGATAATGGACAGACTCTCTGCACTAACTGCGATTCGGGCGATCCTGCCGTAAGTTTCTGTTACGATTGTGATGCTGAGCTTTGCGAAAGTTGCACCGGGGCGCATAAAACATGGCGTGCATTAAAACCGCATGAGACCGTCACGATTGAAGAATTTCGCCAACGTGCCAGAAATAAGCCGAACAGACAACGACCACTCGAACGTTGTAATGCACATGGTAAACACAATGTAACTGCTTACTGCAACACATGTCACATACCGATATGTGATACATGTGGTATAACGGATCACCAAGAACACGAAAAAATCAACCTAGACAAGGCGATACAGGAAGCTGTCAAAACACTGCAACAACTGGCAACGACGGTTAGAGCTAAGAAAAATCCACTGGAAAGACTCTCTGGTGCCATTGACACCCGGAGCAATGCTATAAATGCTGTGTTTACCGAACGAGAAAAAGACATAGATGCGCAGTTTGAGTTGCTCACAACGAAGCTGAACGAACGCCGAGAGCAAGCTAAAGAAGAGCTGAAAGATTTATGTCAAGTGCTTACAAAGTTATTGCGAGAACAGCGGGATGATGTTGAAGCTCTGATGGCCCAATACGATAGTGCTTGTGATTTTGCTGAGCAAACATGTGAATATGCAAATCCCGTGCAACTCTTCAAACATCAAAGAATGGTAAGTGAATATTTATATATTTTTTGCTTATAAAGTTTTCAACAACTCCCCCATACCTTAAGTACAATAGAAAAGCGTTGTTTATAATTTAAGATAAACCAAGCTACTATGGAAACCAGCGCGCCGATCAAACCACACCACGCGGGTGAGTTTACGCGTTATACGAGGGTCATTCAATAAGTTCTACCTCCTACCTCATAACTTTATTATTATATAAACCAGTCTTATCAAATATCACACAGTTGTAGCTTGGAACCTAAGCTACCAATTCATTATAATTTGATCTGAGTAATTGTTGTACTTTTCTGGAGATGCAGAGAAAGCCAAGCCTCGATTTAGTGTGACGGAAACGGATGAAAAACAGCAAAATATCGCCGAAAAGTGCTATTTATTTGGCCTATTGTATGAGCCAAAACATACATATCGGTCAATTTTTTACAGTTCTTAAGGTCAGATATCTCTTTAACAGACTGTAAACAATAAAGTTGACTGATTTCTTTGGAAAAAATATGCCCTCTGATTAGCCAGATCCAGGTCAGGACAACCAGTAAGTTTACTCCTCCCCTAGAGAACCCTGTAAAAGACATATTTGACTTTCATAAGAATTAAGTGATCTTCAATATACTGGATTAAATAGAGGGATTACAAGTCTCTCAAAGCGATAATTTTCTTTCATTGACTACCTGATTGACTATTCCGAAGATTGCACATAATGAAAATTCATAAAGTGACTATTATGTTTAAGATTTAACATTCGAGGCATCACTGTGGCTTGAGTTGTAACAACGAAAATTTGACTGATTGGCAGTATTCCAGTATGCCAAAGGCATAGCAATACATTTGAGTTTATATTGCGCTATTTACAAGCCTACAAGAGTTAAAATTGCTTACAATCTTATTTATACATGATAATACTGTACTATTCAGATATCATTCATTGATTTCCATTTTCAGTATTTAAATCATGCTCTTATATCTAACCATGCAATACGGACGTGTGTATATGTTTACGGTAATTGTCTGTGTCCGTTGTCCAAAATCTTTCAATGCCTTTGAACGCATCATAACAAAAGTGAAACAGATATCAATTATCATTTACTACAAATGTCTAGCTATGATTCGGAGTTATAATCATGACAAATGTCATGAGGCTGACATTAATATTAGCGATGTTATGAGGGAGAAGGTAGAACTTATTGAATGACCCTCGTATGATCGTAATCGCAGTGTATGTCGGTCATTTGGAGTTAAAGTTTTGAAAGTAGTTTGAATGAAATAGTTAAAAATGGAGTACAATTAAATTATGTTTTTATTTGCATTGTCTATTTGTTGTTGTTTATTTATTGTTATTGTATCATTGTTGAAGGGGATTAAATCATGTTTCAGCGAAAATGTGCATCAACAATCTACAATTGCGTTTTTGCGCTTTTGCGTGACTGTTTAGTTCATTCGGGCGTAGCTCTCGTGAAATAAACCACGCGGACAAAGCGAGCGCCGATGTAGATTTGTGATACACATACGCTGAAACATGATTTAATCCCTGAATAAAATACGTTTTCAAACAAGCATACAATACAATTATTAAGCAATTGGGCGACAGCAAAAAAAAATTCAAAGAATTCTAATGTGCAAATGTTGGGAATTTTTGATTTGAATTTGTTTTATTTGTTTGAATTTCTTTCATTAATGTTTTGATTTTGTTGTTGAAAATGTCAACAATTATTGAAAATTCACTAACAATTCCCTATTTTGTTTTTTGGGGGGGGGGGGGGTGGGGGTGGGGAATGGGGGAGGGGGAGGGGGGGGGGACCCGACCGGTTATTTTGTCGCATAACCTAAAACTTTCGTCCACATTTGAAGACAGGTGATTGTCAGAAACTCGTCAGAAAACCAAATTATTTCAACCCAAAACTGTTGGAGCTGAGATGAAAAACAAAATCCATCATAAACACTTATTTAAAAAAATCTTTTCAGTTGTTAACCGTCAATATGTGTATTTTCATTGCAATCAATGAACATTGTGAATGACGTATGATGTCACTTTTTCGTGGAATTGAAATGGTGTATGTAAAACCATGCGCTGATCTTATAACTTATAACATATCATATTTACTCATTCTTGAAAATATCAAATTATAAAGAAATTTTTCCTACTTAATTTATTTTATTAGTGCAGATAGCAAGGATCAATATCAGTGATTCATTTTCCATATGAGCCGATGAATACGTGCTTCATTTGCTTGTCAAATGTGTATGTTGTTTTGGGAAAAAAATATCCATTCCCGTATAACTTCTGCTATGCACACTATTACTTTTTAAGCCGTCATAAAAGTCCAGCGTAAAGTGTCTGGAGCCAAACGTATTGATTTTGCACATCAGCCTTTTGTTCGAAACTGACATATCTGTCTTATTTTCACAGGTTACACAGCCACTGAACGACCTTATTTCGGAAACTCTTCCGCACAACGAACCCATCGCACATAGCTATATGGTTTTCACCGACCGTCATGCCGAAATTATCAAGTGGTTGGACGAAGAAGCTCTTCCTCGCATTGGTGAAACGCGTACTAGCGATACTCTAGCATCAAAATGCTATTCTGAGACAGAACTAAACATGGTTGTACCAATGGAAAGCCCTCAAAATATCGTAATTCGTGCAGTGACGTACGACGAGAAACCACAATGCATCGGTGGAGACCCGTTTATCGCGACTCTCAAGCTACCCGATGGTTCGACGGCGGAACAATGTGATGTCGTAGACAACAACGACGGAACGTACAATATACCGTACACTACTCAAACCCACGAAGTACATCATCTTGACGTATATCTATTCGGAAAGCCAATACAAAATAGTCCGTTTCGTATCCAAGTTCGACCGAACTCGATACCGTATAAAACCAGCATTTGGCACGTTTTTATCTGGTTTTTATCTCTGATATACAGGGCGCCATCTCGCGATCAAAACGTCTTTAAAAGTTTAATCTTAAAGGCACTTCCGAATCTCAAATGTTTGCCCCGGGCAAAAGTCATATGACTCGCTACATACCCGAGATCCGCGTACACGTGTGATAAAACCCATGATGCAATACTGAATAGTGGCTACAAACATCAAATGTGAACGAAATCCGTGTCTAGAAATGTTTCTAACAGTCATTCCGCTTTATTTCAATGAAACCAGAGTTACAATCTGAAGCAACATCAAATCAATTTTTAAGCGAGAACCCTATGTTAAAAACATACAAAACTATAAATTTTAAAAGCATTATTAACTTCCAATTTATGGGATAGTAATCGTGTTCACAAACGATATTTGAATCTATTTATGTTGTAACAACAGTACAGTGCGCCGTTGGCTCAATCGGTAGAGTATTGGGTTAATGATCGAAAGGCCGGTGGTTCGAATCCCACCCAGAATTTTTTTTCTTCTTCGTTAGTATCATATTATATTTAGTATTTTTAAGTTCGGTTTGTTTATCGTTCCCCATAATATTTGTGAATCCACGGACAAGATACTTTTAATTTGGATGATTGTCTAAATTCAATAATTTGAATGCAGTTCAACTTTTACTTGTTCATGGTCAGCGATGCGTAAATTGAATTATTGAGACCCTATAGCCCCATTGTTACACAAATAATCTGGGAAAGGCCAATTGTGCCATTATGAAAAGAGTCGATCGTTTCGTCATCGAATCGATATTCTGATTTCCCATGTTTAGGCGTACGGTCATGTGCATGTACCAACATATTATCTGTTTGTCATGTTTGTAGCTCCAGTCAGATGCTAGGGTGGGTTGGGGTACCGCGCCATTTTGCGATATTTTGCGAAAACGATCGTGGTTATCACGTGATACGTATCGTTGAAAAATAATTCACACTGTTTTAACGAAATGCACTGTGGGATTGTGTTACCAGCCTAAAATCAAAGAGGTCGCAAACCCGGTCGCAAACTTGCTTTTAATTGAACCTAGCTACAACAAGCTAAAGTGACATCTCTGAATGTATAAATAAAGTGTGCAAAGGAAAAATGGTTTTGCAACAAGTTTTGCTATCATTAAACTGAACTCAAGTTAAATCACTTATTTATCGAGCAATAATATATAATTGTTTACGCATTTTAATTGTTTAGATACAAAGTTAAATAAATCAAGGAGACATTTATGATAGATAAATAAATAAAAAGAAAACTATAAACGCATGGGCGGCCTTTATAATTGATAAAAATTGACATAACAATGATGTTACATTAATCCACCATCAAGTTAAAAAAAATAGAAAAATAAAAGGATAACAAGGAATATTCGAAAATCGAACCCGTGATTTCCGATTGCCAACGACATGGCCAACCTATGCACGCCACAGAGATCCCACAAACCCACAACCTTTCGCTCCCAATGACGACGTTCTATCCACTACACTAACCGTGCTAATTGAGAAAAATCTTTGCAAATAATGTATTTATATCATGGGTCATGGGTTTAATAATGCACTGTGTTAAATTCTACATTCCTGGCCGCCACTCTGTTCAAAAGGCACAAAAAAGTGGACTTGTTTTATGCTTTTTTTTGCAATTCTGAGTGTGTGGATCGTGTTTTTTTTATTAAATTGGTTAGATATCCGTCCATTTTAGAACATCTGAAATTTAAAGTGCACCCACACACCCGGGAAAGTATGATGCCAAGGGCATATATTTTGCACGTAAATCCAATACAAAGGTTCAGAAAATCGACCAAAATATGACGTCATGACCATTGCTTCGGGACAAAATGGCGCGGTACCCCCCCCCCCCCCTAGTCAGATGCCAACGGTTGAGTGAGTCTATTGTATACGACGCAATTTAGTTTTCCCTTGAAAAGAGGATGTCGATCGTGTGCAATTCAATATGCCAAAATGTCAGCCTTATACAATGCCAACATCAAGGCATTTAAATGTGGTTCAACGCCATGTGACTAGGGGATTTTTACTAAGGGGAGCAATAAAATATTAATCCATTATTTTGATATGCTTAAGTCATGTTTGCAGGGACGCTTCTTCTTGAAAATGCCATTTTCTGAAGAAGATGTTTTTGTTATTACTGAAAAAATAAGGTATATTTCCTGTGGCCCTGACCCCTGTCTCATTAAAAGCTTTAAATTAATAACCTTTTATGATCATCGATGTATTGCTCTTTACATTGAATCCAAAACTAGCTTGCAGCGACACCGTCTTCACATTTAAAATACAATTTAGAAACTGGGTTCAATTTGGCTAACATGTCGTCGAATACTTAATAGTTTACCACTAGTTCATTATGTAGAGAACACATAAACACGTCATTGAGTAGTTATGGCCGAGCGGTTACGACTATGGACTAGTAATCTAATGGATTCTCCCCTCCTCGGTTCGAATCCTGATGAATACCTTTTGTTAGAAAAACGGTTAAGTCTCTGTGGGTTGGAAAATGGCGTATATTTTTACTGTAGGTGAATAAAAGTCGTGGCCCTGACCCCTGTCCAAAAATGTATTACAAATAAACATATTTTTGATTAAGTGTAATACGTTAGGAACATTTCTTGTGCACAAAGTTTTTGCTACGACGTCTAAAAATCATCAAGATTATGATATTTACGATCGCATTGAAAATGCATCTTTATCGACTCCAAAAAAGTAACAAAAATCATGTTTTTTGTGAAATCGGAAATAATGTCCTAAATAAATAGGACTTCCCCTTCAAAATGAGCCTAAGATGATCACAATTGATGAAGGCAATCCGTCATAATCGCGAGTTGTAATTGACCCAATTTATATTTGTTTTCTTGAAATCTCGCTTTACTGGCGGGCCGGGGCGAACAAAATAGACGGTATTTTCATGCCTTGACTTCTGACTACAAACAGATCAGATGGGAAATAAGAATCGATTTAACGACGACTGACTTCTTTCAATAACAATTGGCCTGATAGATTATTGCGTGAATAACCATGGTGTAACAATGGGCGGGGTATTGCAATAATTCAATAAACGCAACGCTAAGCATGTATTAAACCTATACATGTATATGTACATGCACCCCCATGAAGTGATAGTACATTCAAATTAAAACCTCATTGAATCTGTAAGAATATCATTCTATTAAATAAAATGAAAAGTATCTGGAAGCAAAATAATATTATGATTGAACGATATTAAAATAATCTCTAAATTTACTAAATATAATAGTAACGGGAAAAACAAAACAATCTCCGTGGGATTCGAACCCACGGTCTTCAGATTATAAATCTGACGCTCTACCGATTACGCTATCGGAGCACTGAATGACAATAGTTGAACAGACATAAATTCAAATGATAGTTAAACACTATCCTATAAATAGGAAGTTAAAATGCTTTATATTTCTATTTTTGTATGTATTTAACATAGGGTTCTCGCCCAATAAATGATTTAATGTTGTTTCAGATTATAATCGTGGTTTCATTCAAATGAATAGAATGACTTTTCGAAACATTTCTAGACATGAATTTTGTTCGTACATTTTGCTGTTTGTAGCCAATCTTTCGGTACGCGAGCTATCAACATTACATCATGGGGTTTATATGATGTATACGCGGATCTCGGGTATGTAGCGAGTCATATGACTTTTGCCCAGGGCAAACATTTGAGATTCGGAAGTGCCTTTAAGATTAAACTTTTAAAAGACGTTTTGATCGCGAGATGGCGCCCTGTATATCAGAGATAAAAACCAGATAAAAACGTGCCAAATGCTGGTTTTATACGGTATGTCAATTAGATGACGCGATAGATGTCGACATTCCAGTCGCTCTCGTTGGTTACCCCCACGAAATTACAGTGATTCTCTCCGCTGAGAGACCTCCGTGGGAAGAAGAAGCCAGAGAAGATCGAGTTCAAGCCAGCATCGTCACCCAGACGGGAGACTCGGTCAAGTGCACCATTAACATTGACGATGATGACCGATATCAAATACAATACATGCCACCGGTCGATGGAAAGCTGTCTCTGCATCTGACTGTTAATGGTATACCGGCAGTTAACAACCCGTATAACATACCGGTGATGTCAGCATCTCCTAGCGCGACAACGGTATCGCTCGGACAGCCGATCATCAACCAGGTGTGGTCTATTCACGTGTCCCCTCACGATTGCCGCCAGACACCGATAACTGTGCCAGACGACGCGGTAAAACTTAAAGTTGTCAATTTAGTGAGTAAAGCTGAACAAGATCTTGCGTTTACACGCAGTGGTACTGATGGCGTATTGACATTTACGTGCATTCCAACGATTGGACCCCATTTGGTGAGTGTGTCTTTATTCGATTTCACGGTTACCGAAAAACGCGTTGATGTGAAGGAGCGTTTGGAAGTGAATATTCCACAGGGTCTAAACAGTTTCCCGACTGGAATAGCGTCTGTTGGTACAACAAGTGCCGTGTTCGTAACCGACACGGTCGACGGTAAAGTCTACGGACATCGCTCCGAGAAATCGCAAGAATTATGCATCAATCTTGACACGAATAAATCTTCTCAAATCGCGATGGACAACCAAGGAAGAATTCTTCTGCTATTTCCGCAAACCAAAATGATACACGTAGTAGATCAGCAAGGAGTGGAGCTGGACAAATGGTCTTGTCACAATAGAAATTCGCGCCCAGTGGCACTCACGTGCACCAAAGAAGGAAGGGTCGTTGTTGCTGATAGTAAACGTCCATCAGTCTTCATTTACAAATCAGATGGAGAAATCCTAGGCAACGAAGAAATCCCAAAAGAAAGCGTGGTGGGTGGAGTGAACAACCTCTGCGTTGACAGACACAACACCATTGTACTCGCGCACCACAGCCAACCAAAAATACACATGTACAATTCAAGCGGGAAACCAACGGGATCTTTCAATTCCGGGGCGACGAGTTTCCAGCTTGCACTATCAAGCACCAGTGATGGTTTTGTTCTCGTGGCTCAGTTGGGTAGCATCCGCATCCATCAACTAGCTGATTCCTCGGCTAGTTTATTTTTCGTCGGCGAGATTCCCATAGTTGATGGTCATATATACACAAGTTTGGCCAGTACAAACGACGGATGTGTATTTGGACTTGATGTTGGACAAAAACGACTTATGAAATACGGATGCCAACCGAACAACTATGTCTTGTAGACTAAATGTTCCTGCTATGTATGGAGCGGAGTGCTCTCCGATAGCCAGAACAGTCAAGTGTGTACGAAGAAACAACTTTCGCCTATTTTAATTCCCCAGGGCTTCGTGGGCGTCACCATTACCTACGGTATACAAGTTGCACTATATGTGCAAAACTTCACACAGTAAATAAGATTAGCACTTTGAACCCGAGACTTAATAATCGTTTCTGTTAGAAACGATTTCCCCCAAAACCACTACAAAAGAGTCTGACTGACCTTGACAGAATGCCGGGGATTTCCTCATCTGAATTCCGCCTCTATAGGTGGCGTCGGAAAGGGTCATTACATGATCTGGATCTAAAAGGATTCGCTCTCCTACGTGTAAGCCACGTGTGTTACCCTTACAAGACCCCTGACCCTTTCCTTGTCTACAGAGCGCCACCTACAGGCGGAGGTTAGATGAGGAAATCACCACCATGCCGAGGATATGCTTCGACCAAAGCAGGAAACTGTCGATGTTGGGTAGTGTTTTTTGTTTTTGTTTTTGGAAAACACATCCTTTCTAACAGGTTTATACTATATATAATAAAACAAAAATGTGAGGTATGTAAAAGATTTGTTTTCTGAAGGTAATGATAGCTTTTATCTTTCGAGAAATTCAAAACTAAATATGGTATTAATTGCAATATTTTACACTACCATGGGTTAATTAGGGCAATTCCTAAAAATTGGAAAAGACTTACGACGTTTACAAATAATGTATGTTTGTTAAATGATGATACAAATACTGTAAATGGTAGATTATTTCAAGCTAAGAGAATTGTTAAAATGGCTTATGATGTTATAATTAAGAAAAAGTGCGAACGTCCCGAAAAAACAATTAAAAAGTGGGAAAATGATATTCAAGTTAATGAAGAAATGTGGCCTTATCTTTTTACGATTGCATTAAAATGTGCATTGGATATTCCTACAAGATCATTTCTAATTTTTGTTGTTACATAGGCGGTTGCCAACGAATAAATTCGTTCATAGAATTGGTTTAATTGATTCACCAAATTGTACGTTTTGTAATGGGAATGTTGAAAGTTTAATTCATCTGTTTTACGAGTTTGAACATGTTAAAGTTTTTGGACTAGTGTTGAGATCTTTTTAAATATCATTTTTGGAATTGATCTCAGTTTAACAAAATTTTCAATAATGTTTGGATACAATATTTTTGATCCGGACCCTTTACTAAATTATATTATATAATTGGGGAAACTGTACGTATATAGAAAAAGATGTGCAGGTTTACGGCCGATTGTTCAAGTGTTTAAGGGCTTAGTTCATTTTATGTTCCAAGTTGAAAATCATATTGCCATTGGAAAGGGAAGATTATATAAACACAATAAAAATGGGGTTTATATAAAAGGTGGAAAGACAATAATTAAATACTGTACTTTATTATTTAGAGAATATTAAAACTAAATTTTCATATATATTATTGTTTCCTGTATGACAAATGCAAATAAATATTTGGTGCGCCGGCATCAACAAACAAAAAGAAAGAAAAAAACTATATATAATAAACCTGGTGAATTTGATCAAGGGTTAAAAAGGTAAGTCCCCCTAACATTTGATCACGTTTGTTTGCATAACTCAACACATAATTGGACGTTTTGAGAGGTTGAAACACTTATGAAAAGCAAATACACTTGGCTACCCATAGAAATTTTCTCCATTCAATATCAATATTACTTTTCCCCAAAATAGTCACATCTCACAAATATGTAAGATGTTTTCAAAAAAGTGGCACTTTTCAAGATTCTTAACGAGTTTGTGTACATAAATCCACACACAATTAGGCGTTTTGAAAGATTGAAACATAAGGACCAGCTAAAGAAAGAAAATACTTTCTTTTAATTGAAAATATAGACAATTAAAATAAATTTAATACAGCACTGGAGACATTTTTGTAACTTTCCTGCATAGGATTTTGAAAAGTGCCAGTTTTCTGAACACATGGGCCGTATTCTCGTACTGAACACGGTTTTAGCTTAAACCGTGTCTAACTAAACTTGTGTTTAACTAAAACGCGAATTCATCTTTTAAACAACGTGTTTAACTAAACACGGTTTTAAACTCGGCGCATCTCGTTCCCAGGGTGGTTGTGCGTTACTGTATAATATGTATACAGGTATTTATATTTGTTGTGGCCCTAATAGGTTACAATATACACCTAGCACATAAAGTCCCTGACCAGGTGCTTTGAGGTTGGCTGATTAAAAATATATAATCGGTACTAAAAATCAGAGATATACATTAAATGAGCAAATTTCTTCTCCGCAGTTTGATACCTCATTCAACAAAATCGAATGGATACTTTTAAAGTTATGGCGATTTCAATGACCACGCATAGCAACAGAAAAGTGGCACTAGGTATAGGAAATCATTGATTTGTGTGTGATTACGCACTGTAATAAAAACTCACAGCTAATCAGCTAAGACTTAAATTCTTCACAGCCAGATACACCCTTTGTCCCGCACATTGCGGTTATCACTACAGACCCATTCATCTGTCTCGTTCAGATAGCACACAGTTATGACAGTAATCACACACAAATCAATGATTCCTCAATGATGTGTGTAACAAATATATCTAAGGTGTCCCTTGGGGCGGAACCCGTAGGGGCCCAAAAAAACAAAATGACCGCTATACGGGGAGGGGGAAGGGGATAAAAATTCAATTTTGACCTCGTTATATAGTTTTTATTATATCATGATAGGCCTAATTTCAACCATGTGATAGTTATTATCATATAGCACATAGAACTATTCCTGTCATTTGATTGGTGGTTACTACATCATCCGACATGAAATATTCGGACTAGTTCCCCAATATTTCACAGGAGGGCAAAATGTACTCATAAAAAGTACTATCACATGATGGGATATAATGATACAAATCAAATATTGAATACCTATTTTGGTGTGCAAAACGAGTTAAACTATATTACTCGGCCCAATTTGAATTGTAACATTATACTCGGCTTCGCCTCGTGCAATGGAAAAATCCAAATTCGACTTCGCGTTATCGTTTGCACTATTATACTCTCATCTAAGGCATTCAATATTTGAATAATATACAATGTGTTCCATATGTTCGTTTGAGACTACATCGCATTCTATAGGCCCTAGTGCATTTTTATCCGAATATGATGAGTTTGCAGTCTGTTTATGTGAGAATTTCGTACCACATGCCACTTATTTACTCAATAAACAGTGATAAGAGTGTGTCAATTTAGTGATTTCTGTCTAACTCCATTTTTTGCCGTATTGTTTATGTAAATAGGGAGATCTTCATGTGTAACATAGAGGTCATATTCAAACATTAAGTTCGCCCTCACGTTCGAATTCTCTTTTTCCAAAAGAACATAATTGTTCAAACATAAATATTGACCTAGCGTAACTTGATAACTCTATGGGCGGCCAAATACGCCTAAAGGGCACAAAATGTAAAAGGTAGTGTAGAAATGTAAAAGGTACTATACAAAACTGTGAAAGGTAGTGTAGCAATGTAAAAGGTAGTGTAGAAATGTGAAAGGTAGTATAGAAATGTGAAAGGTACGGTGTTGAAATGTGAAAGGTAGTGCAGATAATGTGAAAAGTAGAAAATGTGAAAGGTTGTGTAGACATTTTGAAAGGTAGTTTACAAAATGTAATCGGTTCGATTTGGTTAACATGTACAAATGTCCAGATATGTGCGCTTTTGTTAAAAGGTACAAATGCCGCGAGTTACTTATTTTCCGCGAGGTACGTATTCTTCGCAAAGTACAAATTCGTCGCGAGGTACAAATTGAAATAGGTAGAAAAAATTGAATACGTGAGTAGTACGGATAGAATTATATATACAACAGGAATTGGTCGTATAAGTTGATGTTCGTTTATGAGTGTCACATAGACATGATAGATGCAGGGGATCTGAGCCACACCGCTACGCCATGGCGCCGGATGATATTTACCCGACGTTTTTAAATTATTACAAATACCAGACGTGTTGATGAATACATGAATATTTATATAAGTTCTCGCTTCATTGCTTGCCTAATCCCACATCATAACGTGGGAGAGGGCGCTACAATATGAGCCAATCATAGAAATCCTACAGCTTATCTATGGAGCCAATTTTCCAGCAATTGTCATTGCATGCGCAAATACCAAGGTTCAGGCCCCTGAGTGAATGTAAACAAAACACTGGCTGTCAGAGCGCGGCCGTCAGATGATATAATTATATCCGTATTACTCACGTATTTACTCACGTATTTTAATTTTTCTACCTATTTCAATTTGTACCTCGCGACGAATTTGTACACTACCTAACACATTTTGTACCTAAAAGGGTAGAAAATGTAAAAGGTATACGGCCGAGTGCACCAATGACGGGTAGCTGAAGAATAGCGCTACCTCGCTAGTAACTGAGGCGTAACTCAAAATTTTGAGAGCGCCAATGCGGGGTAAGCTACAGTCACTAGGCTAGTAACTGGCGGGTAATTTACGCTAAATGTTATACCTGACCGGACCCAAGAGTAAGTTGGGGCATAACGTTGTATGCCACAAGTCAGTCGATTATAGCAGTAGCGTAAATTTGTTGTGAACATTGGAGGGGATGATTCGCTGATGCTGAAGGACCAATTGCGCTTGCATGCCCAGGGGGTTTCTATTTGAAGTGGAATGTGACCCCTCATAAGCTGAAAGATTGTGTATTTTTGAAAATCCATTCATGCAATTTGGTGATTTTTTAAGTCAAAATTTAGATCATCTCCTTTTGCCCATTCAAACACTGATCGCACCGACTTTGGGTCATACTTTGACCAAAATGTACTAATTGTCCAAAGATCTTAAATAATGACTAAATAAATAAACTTATGATTGTTTTTTTAATTAAAAACTGATAAAGCCAATTTTCAACATTATTGAATGTTGAAGGGTAGAACCATAAGAACGAGAAAAAAACCGTATCGTGCCGCGCGTGGTCTGGGGATCGAACCGGGGTTCTGCGGTTAACAAGCGAAGGACAAGGTATCCACGCCACGGAAGTATTTGTGTTAAGAGATGTGTTATAATTGTTTCCATCGGGTGCTTGTGTTTGTCATTAAAATTGTGATTTTTGGTGCAATGTTTGTATGTGCCCCTCGCCCAAAATGTGTTTGTAATGTCATGATAGTCCTTATTTTGAAAAAGCGGTAAACAAACTTCGAAATTTTTGGCCATAAAATGGCATTATTTTTTTCCGTAGCGCAGGCCGACTCCACGTGATTCTTGATTTACACTCACCTATAACCTAGCGAGTGACGACACGCTTTTAATATTACGGAGGACCATTCACGTCAGAATTTTACAGTAAACTATTATAGGTTAACACTTGGCATGTGCACCGATTAATTTTGTAAGGGGACGATGCTGATTAATGTGGATATTTACCTCGCTAGTTGCTAGTCTGGTGTTACTCGCCAGTTATGCTCTAAGAATTACATCGTTAGTAAGTTATGCTACAGTCTGAGAGAGTCAGGCAGAGGTGTGCAGATGGGGGTCGGCCAATTTTTTTGTACTTTGGGGATAAGATACATGTCCATGAAGATTTGCAATGATGGTAATACAAAATTCTGGGTACCCCCCTACTGGGAGATATATGACCCCCCTAATAATGACCCTTAATAGTACATTTTCAGAAGTGAAAAAAGTAATTTTTCACAATTTTCAGACTAGTGCCAATTACTGACAACATTATAATACCATTTCAGTTATGCTTTCCATCAAACATTCATCTTTTGTCTTTACAATGCAATAATTAATTATTTTTTAAGATATTGGATTGTTCCATTTTTAGAGGGGGTATAATGGCATTTTCAGGGTTTTCATTAAATGGAGAAAAGGCAAAATGAAGGTCAAGTTTGCAATAGCATAGCAAAATTGCCAGTGATTTTTTTATTGTGGTTTTCCTCAGAGCACCAATAGACATAGATAAAACAATTCAACAAATAAAATCGACGGAGACTTGTTCATTATTAATATATTCACACCATATACTCGGGCCATTTTCTGAAAATACAGATTTTAGTTTTTTCATACTTGGGGTTAATTTAGTAAATTAGTTCTCTCAACTGAATGAATGTTGCGGTTAAAATAATTATTTCTTAAAAACAAGACCAATATTGTTCATTTCTACAAATAAAGTTAATAAGATAAAATAAAATTGGACTGTTCCATTATTTTCATGGGTAATTCCTACAACAAAAATCCTGAATATGTGAAAAGTCAGGTTTTGTGATGATGCATCGTAACATAAAACTCGTGCTAGTATATTAAGCAAATGACAATAATATTCTTTAAATGTACTTACAATACTGCGATGGAAATGTGCTATTCCATAAGTTAATGGTACCCCCCCCCCCCCCCCCCCCCCCCCCTATAGAAGGCAAACATTTGTTAACAGACAATTCTGGGAATTCCTATGCCTTCTATACCATTCTGAAGGGACATGGATGTTTTCTGGGGAATTCTCAGCAGCGAAAAAGTAGTTTGAAGAATTCACAGTTTCACACACCTTCCATGTGGGGGGGGGGGGGGGGGGGGGGTACCATTAATATCAGAAATAGCCCAAAATGAGACTATTCCACTCATTAAAGAGGATTGTTTTGTTATATCCGGGCAGTATGAATTTGCAATACGTTTGACCAATCAGTTCCAATGATGACATTGTACAATTTATATTTTTAAGACAGCACTGTTCATGCTATGCCATAGTTTTCTAGGAGAATTTATAGTTACAGAAATAGTTATTTCCATGTAAGATCCGACTATCTGACATGTTGGTTCAATCTCCCAACTATCAAAATAGTGTAGTATGTATATCAATACAATACATATTTTGTTGATAATATACTGTAAGCTATTAACATACGCCTAATGCTATAAATATATTGTGCATGCAAACTCCAAAAGATTTAGAATTGATAATATAGAGCCTGCTGCGACACACATGAGCGTCAACTCCGGGTTGACAGTCATGAAGTATTTCCATTAAAAAAAAGTAAAAGTAAAGACTCGCGCCGAGCATCTCTCTTTCATTAGCGTTTGGGCCAGACTCCCCCATATAATATTATGGCTGTGGGGGGTTCGCCACTCCTCCCGCACAGCGAGTCTGTTTTACTACCCAACATGAATTAATGCCGGAACGAAACGTTTGCTCAAATATGATACCCGGGATGATACCCTTTTCAAAGATTTCTTTAAAAAAAGTTGTTACTATTTCATCAGTCACTTTATGGTTAGAGTTTGACAATGTTGACAATTTTGACACCCGGTTGAGTAACCTATTTCACAATATGTTATTTCTCGTTTTTTATAAAGAGAAAGGAACTTCTGATCCATGTTTGAACAAACATATACTTTCAGTTAGAGATTCACTTTAGGCTAAATATTAGCCAATATATCGATCATCTAAAGTATCTGTAATTGTTGAAAAACACCATTTGCTAGTCAAACCTACACCCCTATTTAATATAATGGAATAATCCAAGAGTACTTAATGACATTCACACTTTAATTTCAGTGAGATTCAATTTAGGCTAAATGTTAGCCAATATCGATCATCTAAAGAAGGCCTACCAAGGCCTACCTGTAAGTGTCGCAAAACATCATTTGATAGTCAAAACTACAGAACGTTCACAGTTTAAAACAAACAATAAAGAACAAGTAATACCAAGACTTCCACATATTGAATACATAGAGTGTGTTGCCTTCTCATTGAACGAATTGCCACACCTACAAAAACATGAATTGTTATCTGATTTTGAACATTTTAATAGTACCCCTGTGAAAGAATGGAACAATCCAACATCATTATACTTTTAAAATGTATTTTATATATTTTGTAGTCTTTTGCAATCAATATCATGATATTTCACTGAAGAAATAGTGAGTAATACTGAAAAAAAATACAACGATTGTACTTCCTGTGTGATACGGGTGAAATTGGACCAATGTTATATAAAAGTTGGGGGGTAATAAGTGGTTGTGAGTAATAAAAAGTTGAGTCTCCTTCGTTTTGAATGCATTTTATTAACCACCTTAGATGAGAGGTTGCTTCCAGTAAAGATCAATCTCTAACTACACTGGGAAAGGTACATTGGCATTGTAAAATATACCTACATTTCAGAGTTTTCGAAATTTTAAAAACTTACGAAAATAAGCTAACCCCCCCCCCCCCTGTACGATAATGGAATATTCCAATGATAACAACTTTTTTTTCTGTGTGCGTGATAAAGACAAGGGATGAAACATCATATGTACAAAAGATAGTGTTCATAGATTCATAGATCTTCATCTTAGGTATCAAACCCTAGTCTAGATTTGGTATGAAACAGTATTTTTCAGGTCTGAAAAGTAGGTTCCTGGGGGCCATTTTAGGGGGGGGGGAGGGGGGTCGAGTTTTCTGGGAGGGGGCTATGTCAGACTTTGTAATAGTCATTTTTTGTGAATGTTGGACCAAACATGTTAAATCACCAAAATATGTTTGAAACTGGCTGACCCCCATCTGTACACATTTTCCCATAGTGCCTGACTTTCTCAGATATCTGCTTAAAAGTGTCGCAAAACACAATTTGCTATTCAAAAACACACCCCTACGGAATATAATGGAACAATTCAAGGGCGCTCAACAACGTTTACATTTTAAAAGAAACAATAAACAACAGGCAATAACAGGATCTTTACTTCCTATACTCTGTGTTGCCTTCACGTTGAAAATGATTGACATGCCTACAAAAACATGAATTTTCATCTGATTTTTGAATATTTTAATGGTACCCCTGTGGCAAAAGTGGAACAATCCAACA
Source organism: Ophiura sarsii (assembly GCA_035610835.1). Taxonomy (NCBI): domain Eukaryota; kingdom Metazoa; phylum Echinodermata; class Ophiuroidea; order Amphilepidida; family Ophiuridae; genus Ophiura; species Ophiura sarsii. The sequence goes on from CM069449.1 coordinate 26,645,280, forward strand.
TCATTATACTTTTATAATGTATTGCATACATTTGGCAATCAATATCATGATAATTCACTGAAGAAATAGTGAGTAATAGAGAGAAAATACAACGATTTTACCATTGGTTTGACACAGGTGAATTTGACTAATGTTGAAAGTTAGGGTAATAAATGGTTGGGAGTTATTAAGAGTGTAAAAGTCTCCGTCGTTTTGAATGCATTTTATCAATCACCTTGGATGAGGCATTGTTCCCAGCAAAGATCAATATTCTTACTTTGCTGGGATTGGTACAATGCAAGAGTAAAATAGACCTAAATTTCATTTTTTTGAATTTTTGAAAATTATCAAAAATAGGCTCACCCCCCTGTTCAGAAATGGAATATTCCAAATGATAACATTTTTTCTGCATGCATGATAAAGACAAAGGATAAAACATCCTATGCAGAAAAGATGAAGTTCGTAGATCCTCATCTTAGGTATGAAATCCTAGTCTAAATATGACACAAAACTGTATTTTTCAGGTCTGAGAAGAGTGTTCAAGGGGACCATTCCAGGGGGGGGGGTTCCTATTTTCTGGGAGGGTGTATGCCAGAATTTTTAATACTGATTTTTGTGAATATTTGACCAAACATGTTAAATCACCAAAATATGATTAAAATTGGCTGACCCCCATCTGCACAGATTTTCCCATAGTGCCTGATTCTCTCAGAAAGCCCTTCTTAAGATCCTTGGACAATTAGTACATTTTGGTCAAAATATGACCCAAAGTCGGTGCGATTAGTGTTTGAATGGGGCAAAAGGAGTTGATCTAAATTTTGACTAAAAAAATCACCAAATTGCATGAATGGATTTTCAAAAATATAAAATCTTTCAGCTTATGAGAGGGCATGCAAGCGCAATTGGTCCTTCAGCATCAGCGAATCATCCCTCCGATGTTCACAACAAATTTACGCTACTGCTAGAATCGACTGACTTGTGGCATAAAACTTTATGCCCCAACTTACTCTTGGGTCCGGTCAGGTATAACATTTAGCATAAATTACCCACCAGTTACTAGCCTAGTAGCTTACCCCGCATTGGCGCTCTCAAAATTTTGGGTTACGCCTCAGTTACTAGCGAGGTAGCGCTATTCTTCAGCTACCCGTCATTGGTGCACTCGGCCGTATACCTTTTGCATTTCTACACTACCTAACACATTCTGTACCCTTTTGGCGTATTTGGCCGCCCATATAACTCCTCGAGATCGATATTCGAACGAAGGATGATACAAGTCAAGTAAGTATTTAATAGATGATGATAAAGTGTCCGATAAACTGGCTTGAATCAAATTAACGAATACCTTAAAAATTCACGGTCTCGAACCCGGTCCCTTCCGCTATAGCACACATACCGGGTGGTTCAAAAAAAAAGTTGACCCAAGTTCAAGGTAATCTCTCAACCACATTTATAGTTTCAGAGAATTTGTGTTTACTTAGTCTTGATCAGCAATAAATTTTGAAATTATCCTCAAAAAATGGTACATTTAGCTTGGCTAGTTCTTCAGATATGGTTCATAAACAGAAAGCTTGCACAAAACTGACTTGTCCACGGGAGCAGTACATTGTGAACAATTGTGTGTATTTACGATACAGCTCCCATGGATAATTCCGTTTTGTGCATTCCATCTCTACTACTAAAAGGACGCTCCCGTGGACAAGACAGTTTTGTGCATGCTTTCTGTAATGAACCATATCTGAAAAACCAAACAAGCTAAACGTACCATTTTTCAAAGATAATTTTAAAACTTACTGCTGATCCGGACCAAGTAGACACAGATTCCCTGAAATTATATGGTTGAAAAGTTACCTTGAACTTGGGTCAACTTTTTTTTGAACCACCCGGTAGAATACCAAGTGGATCACATAGAATTTTTTTACGCAAAGAAGATTTTTTGTTACAGTCTGTATTTGTTTCATATTTTTATATATTTTTGAAACCCGGTATAGATCATTTTGATACACCCTGTATGATCAATTGAACACTGTAAATGTCCACAGATCAGTGCATTTAATCTCACCTGCCAAGCGAGCATAACGAACAGCAGTGCCAAAGTGTTGAAGTAGTGTGCATTATGTTAAAAAGTGAATATTGATCAGACTAAAGTGATTGGCAATAAGACTATAAATTGAAGTTTATAAATGCATGACAAAATATTTAAGACTATTTTGTAAGCTGCTGTGAATAATCTATTTCACATTTTTATTCTCAAAATGAACGGTAAATCTTATACTAATTGACATTTTAACAATGATGACGTATAGAATGAATACGCTTTGAACAACAAATAAAGCAACACGACAGTGGATTGACAGACTTTGACCGGTTTGCCATTTCAGTATTGGTAATATCTTCCAATTTGGGGGGAGGCAGTGATTTTATATCTTTAATATGATCATTGGCGCATACAGGGTGTCCCTAAAAAAGAGTGCATGAGTTCCACGTAATTGCCTCATTGATTACTCAGTACTTGGCTGTAATCTGTAAATAATGTAAAAGATTATTTAGTTGGCTTTCAAATGCCGCTTATTTTATTTTAAAAAAAAAATGTTTGATCAACAACGATCCCTCAAAATCGGGTTTGTGTCACTTTGAGAAAAATATGCTTTTTAGGGAATGCGTCATTTTTAAAATTTCGTATATGGATTTGGTGTTTGTATGAGCTTCAAGATAACTAAATAAGCTTTCGCACGCAGTTTGTTTTGTCGAATTTGCTTGAGTTATCAAACTGTGCCAGTGTTTTGAAAGAAAACATCTATCTGTAACATTGCCGTTATGTCTAACGCTTTAGAAATAGCGCAAATCTGTCTTTCTGTGATCAACTTTAATCAAGCATGTTTGTCGGTATATAGGATTGCTGCGTGATTCCGCTGCAAACCATAAATGCATTTAATAATTTATCATAATTAAATATGACTCCACTCCACTTCTGCCAGAGGGAGCTCCACTTCACTTCTGTCAAAGGGAGTTAATAGTCGAAACATTTGAAAATGTACTTTATGATTTGAAATGCATAATCACCTGATTTAATGTGTCTATCATAACAGTTCATGGTGACACATATAATTGACAAGTGAAAACCAGACCATAAATGGTTAGTTAATAGTTGCATATTTTAAAATGTACTTTGTGATTTAAACCATTAAATCATAACCCGACCTTAAAAGGTCACTCCATTCTTGTGTCTGTAATTTTCAGTTCATAATGACACATAGAATAATATTGTGAAAAATCAGACGACACTTGGTCGTTTACGCTCAATTGTTATCCGCAGATAAACAATTATAACAATTCATTGCATGACATCCAAATTAAAACCATTTAATGTATGTCCAAGAAAAGTTTAGGGCGATTGAATTTGACCAGGTAGTACCATAGGAGGTTACAACCGAACATACTTTCCCACCGCAATGGTATCCAAGATAAACAAAAAATCATTGCATGACATCCAAAATCAAATCAAATAATGTCCAATGTCCAAGAAAAAATTAGGGCGATTTAATTTAACCAGGTATTACCTGAGGAAGTTATAAACCGAACATACTTTTCCAACCGCAATGGTATCCAAGATAAACTGTTTACTAAAAAACCCAGGACAAGTATCATGGAACATAAACATCCATTTGCAATCAGAATACGATATGACGCGCCTTGGAAACAAGGGAAAAGGGGCCAAACCGGACGCGATATGCTTGACTGGATAACAAAGCAAATTTCGCGGGCTGGCGAATCCCGACTCGGGATTGGTTTAAAAACGTTAACCACGGCCGCCTGCAAAAGCCGGAAAACAAAAACGTGCCGGCAACCCAAGTGCGTGAGCAACTCAGAATTATAACTGCATTTACTATACTTGCACACACGGCCTGTAAATCGATTTTACAATGGATGGCAGTAACAAAGGAAGTTATTCGTACCCTATATTCTTTAAGAATAATGAAGTAGTTAGTCGTGATGAGGAGCAACTAACCGTCCTAGAAGTGTGCCTGGCAGCGGAAGCTGTGTCCGGCCCGTTCACGGTGCTAGGGGCCCAAAGAATCAGAAATCGATGGAGACTCTATGTGAAGGATCCAGCAACCCGTGACACTCTTCTGGTAAAAGACATAGACCTTAGAGGCACCACGGTAGATCTGCTAGCGTCTAACCCTTACATCAACGACCCAGACAAGCCAACCACTAGAGTAACCGTGAGTAACATTCCCATGTCGTATAACAACGACAACATTAAAGACAAGCTTGTAACCATGGGTTACAAGCCAACGAGCAAGATTTTTAATGACCGATGCAGAGACCCCGATGGTAAACTAACCAGATTCATGACGGGCCGGAGATATCTATACATCGAAATTCCCGCGTACCCAATACAAGACTATATCCAGTTTGGGTTATTTAAAGGGAAAGTTTACCACAAGGAGCAGGCATACTACTATCCACCTGCCGCCTCTGATGACAACCCGGATGAAAACGAACAAAATGACACTGATCATCCCAAAGAAAAAACCAGTGCGTATGACGAGGAAACTATCCTAGAAGATCAAGACACTGCCCCAGGCACAACAATCATCACAGAAATTGCAACTGGCAATACATACAAAGTTTTAGCGGACTTAGAAGAGGAGGCAGGTGCAGATGCGGAGTCGAGAGTGGACTCGGAAGCGGACTCTGAAGAAGAGATTAGAGACAGTGAATCATCGACGGGTGACACAACTGTGATAGAAACTCCAACGCCAAAAGATACTTCAACCCCAAAACGCGATGAATGTAGACCTTATAAAGAGACTACCATCACAAAATACCTGACTGGCGTCACCAGTACATCTGAAGCTTCTGCATCCCGAACACCAGTCACCCCTGTAACGAAAGAAACATATAAGAAAAGGCCAAGGGTATCGCCGAAGCAAGGTGGACAAGCAACGAAGTCTAAGAAAAAAAGTAAATCAAAATAGAACAATGAGAAGAATCTATAAGAACTAAGCAGTATTACTTATCTACTTCATGAACAGAAACAATGTTATCTGACAATAGGATCGAATTTTTTACTTTAAATGTAAGAGGTTTAAGAGATAAAACCAAAAGACGATGTGTTTTTGAATATTTGAAAAAGCAAAAAGCTGGAATATTCCTCCTATCAGAAACATTTATAACCAAGGACATCGTTAACGATGTTAATAAGGATTGGGATGGTCCAAATTTTCACTCGTTTGGCATTCCTCACTCAAACGGAGCAAGTAAAGGAGTATCTTTGTTTGTTAAAAGAAAAGTACCATTCAAGTGTTATGAAAAGAAAGTAAGTGATGATGGTAGAAAATTACTTGTAAATTGTGAAATTAATAACTCAAAATTGTCACTGATTACAATTTATGCTCCAAATACAACAACAGAAAGAATATCTTTTTTCAATGATGTTAAAACGTGGATGCAAGACATTGAGTTGCATACAGTTATCATGGGCGGTGATTTTAACACAATAATGGATGCCAAACTAGATAAAAAAGGAGGACGTATCGCAGAAGTAAAGTCTGGGAAATATTTAAAGAAATGTTTATGCAAAACTTTTGATCTGGTTGATATATGGAGATACAAAAATCCAGATAAAATGTCCTTCACGCATAAACTGTCTAATCCGTTGATTCTCACGAGAATAGACTTCTGGTTAATATCAAAAGTAATTGTTAAAGATATAGATTCATGTGACATATTACCATCTATAAAGTCTGATCACAGAGCTGTCAAGATGTCTCTACAAATGAGAACACTAACGAATGGTAAAGGGTCATGGAGATTAAATACATCCTACTTATATAATGAAAATTACCAAAAAGGTATCACTGACATAATTGATAACTTCGATAATGAATTCACTGGTTCCCACATTGATAAAAGACTTCTATGGGACCTGATGAAAATTAAGTTCAAAGAATTTTTAATTGGGTTTTCAATTACATGTGCCAAGCAACGAAAACTTGAAGAAAGCAAGCTGCAAGATCAATTGCAAGAAATTGACATGAAGTTGGACCAAAATAGTGATGATTCCGATCTTATACTTAAGCGAGACGAAGTATCAAAGGCTCTAGAAAAATATTATGAATATGCTGCAAAGGGTGCACAAATAAGATCTAGAGCAAATTGGATTGAAAAAGGTGAAAAATCGACAAAATACTTTTTAGGTTTAGAAAAAAAGTCATGGGGAAAACAACTCTATAGACTGTCTCACAAATGATGATAGAGAGTTATATACTAATAGGGAGGTATTAGATGAATGTGTAAAATGTTATGAATCGCTTTACTCGTCAATGAATGTTTGTAATAATGCCATAATAGAATATTTTGCTAATGCAAAGATTGACTGTACACTATCTGAAGACGATGCAGCCATGTGCGATAAATCGATTACAAAGGACGAACTATTTTCAGCAGCTAAATCTATGAAAAGTAACAAGGCTCCTGGTCCTGATGGACTACCCATTGAATTTTATATTCATTTCTGGAATAAGATCTCCAAGTTTGTTTTTCAATCATGTGAAGAAGCATTATCAAAGGGTGAGCTTTCAACCTCCCAGTCAAGAGCGATTATAAGACTCATTTACAAAAAAGGAGATAGAAAATTACTAAAAAATTGGAGACCCATAAGCCTGTTGAATACCGACTATAAGATCCTAACAACTGCCTTCTCGAAAAGACTGCAACAAATTCTGCCAAAAATAATCAATAATGATCAAACCGCTTACATCAAAGGTCGTTTTATTGGTGAGAACATCAGACTTATTAACGATATTATTGAATATTCTACGGAAAATAACTCTTCAGGCTCTATTATCTTTTTAGACTTCGAAAAGGCATTTGACAGTCTGGAATGGAACTTCATTTTCGAAGCTTTAAAGAAATTTAAATTTGGATCCAATTTTATAACCTATATTAAATCCATTTATAGTAAATGCTCTAGTTGTATAATAAATAAAGGGTGGAAGTCTAGATATTTCAGTCTATCCAGAGGCATTCGGCAAGGATGCTCACTATCAGCTTTACTCTTTGTCATCTCAGTAGAAATACTAGCATGTAATATCAGAAATAATCGTAATATTAAAGGCTTTACCATACCAGATAACAAAATACCGTTCAATTGGCGCTCACAAGAAACCGAAATTAAGATAAGCCAGGTAGCCGATGATACGACAGTATTTACACGAGATCAACAGTCAACTTTTGAAGTTATTAAGACTATTGAATGCTTTAGTAAAGTTTCTGGATTGAATTTAAATATGCTTAAATCTGAAGGAATATAGCTTAATAATAATAAACAAATTCCAGCGAACAGTATCGATATAAAATGGTCAATCGGCCCAGTGAAGTCACTTGGGATATATTTTGGTCTTAATTTGGTCGAAATTCAAAAACTGAACTGGGAAAGTAAACTTGATAAGCTTAAAAGACTTCTATCAGTATGGAGGAAAAGAGATTTAACAATATATGGTCGTACTGTTATAGTTAAAGCTATTGCCTTGTCCAAACTTATATATATAATGAATGTGCTAGTTATACCGGGATGCATCGTAAAAGAAATAGAAACATTATTATATGATTTTTTATGGAAAGGAAAAAGAGATAAAATTAAACGTCTATGTATGATAAATGATTATTCGAACGGTGGAATTAAATTTATTGATGTAAAAACCAAAATAGTTGCCTTGAGGACAACATGGGTTAAAAGGCTATGTGACACAAGCTTTGCCAAATGGAAGCTTATACCCATATCTTATCTTGAAAAGTTTGGAAAAGATCTGTTAATCTTCAAAATGAATTTCGATAGCGAACATCTCTTTCCACCATTAAAGACTCATATTTTACCAGATTTCTATAGACAAATTGCAAAGAGCTGGCATGAGTCAAACGTGTTGTATAACTCACCAAATACTATAGCTGATGTTAAAAATGAAGTTATATGGGGGAATAGATATATTCTATGCAACAACGAAGCCTTATTTATGAAAAAATGGATAGACAGTAATATAGTTTACATTGGAGATATATGTACAAAAACCAGTTTCATGTCAGTTCAATCAATAAAAAATAAACTGGGTTCTGTGACGTATCTTCATGATTATAAGATTATACTTGATAGCTTACCAAAACCATGGCGAACCATTTTAAAGAGTCAAGACCATGACGACAATGGTAATTGTAAAAAAGATGGAAATTCATTTCAATGGAATGGAGAACATTACACTCAATATAATCTGAATAAAATAACAAGCAAAATGGTTTATTCGATTATAATAGATAAAAAGGCTACTCAAGCAACTTGCGAAACTTTTTGGAATCGACGTTTCCAGCGTAAGATTGAATGGAATGATATCTGGCCAAACCAAACAATTAACCTAACAAAGCATTTTAAGTTGGTGGAATTTAATTTCAAACTGCTACACAATATTTTACCATGTGGAACCCACCTATATAAATGGAATATGTCAAATTCAAATCTATGTATCGTATGCAATGTACAAGATGATTATGAACATGTATTTACTTCATGTCACCTGTTAACGTGTTTTTGGACCGATATAGCCGAATTAATCTATAAAACGTTCAATCGAAACATTAATGTAAACTTCGAAACACTCATTCTGGGTTTCGAGATAAAGAGAGTACGAGATAACGATAATATACATGTCGTTAATACTCTACTTACTTTGGGAAAATACACAATTTTCAAAACGTGGTGTAAATTCAGAAACGACAAGAGCACATTTCTAAAAGTCAGAAAGAACCTCTACATCATATTCAAAAAAGATGTGAGACTCTATACTGAAATAGCAAAACATATCAAAGACCAAAAGTCTGTGTTGCTACAGCGTATTTGTGAAAAGCTGTGAAGCCAATACTGTACGTATGCAATGAATATTTGATATTGATTATTATGCTATCACTATATACATGTATATGATTTTCAAAACAATAAGTAATATGTAACTAAAAATCTTTAAGATAGTAAGAATATATTGTTTTAATTATATGAACTACATAATATGATTATTATTAATATGTTACTATGTATAAATGACAAGAGTTAATTAAAATAAAAGCACGAGTGCTATATGCACTGTGGAAAAAAACAAAACAAAAAAAAACAACTCAGAATTATTTAGACAAGCAAAACAATTCTTTTATTAACCAAATGAGACAAATAAAAGGCATTTGAAAGATAATTTAGTCATCTTGAAGCTCATAATTATAAACGCGATTTAGTAAATACTGAATATTAAATGAGACAAAATGATTCTTTCCACAAGCATCTTTTTTCCTTAAAACGTAGCACAGCCCGTTTTAAGTACTCATGATTGATCAAGCTTAGTACCGTTAGATTGGAAAGAGCAATTACAATAACAAAAATTAGGTCTTTAGAACTGGTTTGTTTTTCAAATTTGATCAGTTAAAAACGAAACTTTTTGAAACGACCGCAAATTTTGGAATGAAAATGTTCGTGATTTTTGAATATTTAATAAAATGGGGGTCTTAAGAGCTGATGCATGCTCAAAAGGGGTGTTTACAAGAGATAGCAGAAGAGAGTGAAAAAGCGGTCTTCAGGGCAGCACATACCTATACGGTTTACCCCCTTTCCAATGTCAGTGCCCTCCCCCCTGGAGGTTTGAGTCTAGTCCTGATGGGACCAGTTTCAAATAAAAATGCTCGTGAAACATTTTAATATCAAACACATTTACTTCAAATTAACTAAAATCAATCGTTTTGGGTTGTTTTTATGTTCCGTTTTATACGAGATTCGACCATATTAGGCCGACTTGCAGAACTAGACCCCACATATTAAACATGGCCGGCCCGCTCCGCTATTTTCATACTGGCTGGTATACCTTTACAGATATAATTTCAAAATCTGAAGTGGTATAGTAAATAAAATTGAGTAAATAAGTCATGTATATACTAAATACCAAATTGAAAGATAAAGAGATAATGATACACGAAGTCCGGTTCACATATGTATTTATTCGATTGAAACAATTACAGAAGGAATATAATAACGTTAATATTATTGACTTTCAATTTGTGATTTAATGTGAGCCAACGCAAGTAAATGAGGCACAAAAATTAAGGGTCATATGAGTTATTAATATCATTATGATGATAGGAATAAGTTTTGGGTCATTTTTGTACCAAAGTCAATGTTATACCACGTTCCTAATTAAAGTTACGCATTATTGAAATTCCTTTTTTTTTTAGAACATCAAATACAAACTGTCAAGTAATGGCCATTTATAATGTTGGTTTTGTTAACATATCAATAGCGTATATGAAATGTCATTACCTAAAATACCTAAAAATGTAGTTTCATTTTCATGAATTTGACTTTTCATGACCTTATCCCACATTTTGGCTCTTAAATCAAATTAGCTACTACCGCATTGTGCCTCATTAACTCATGTTGGGTCACAAATAAAAAGATGTATTTTATATTTTTAATTTTTTTTAAGTTGAAGAAATTTGATATAGCCAATGAATAGCATTCCAACTTAAAATATCACTCATTTACCACTTTCCACGCGGCTATTAAATCAAATTTCATTTAACCAATGTTGTTTACAATTTAAACAATGTTGTTTAAAATTTAAACATGTTGTTTAAAATTTAAGCATGTTGTTTAAAATTTAAACATGTTGTTTAAAATTTAAACAATATTGTTTAAAATTCAAACAATTTAGGCTAAATTGTTTTAACAACAAATTTTTAAACAGTGTTTTAACAGTGTAGTTTTACCATATTATATATACAAAACAGATGTTTCATAAGCCTTTCTTAACTTTCAAGGTCTATTTCAAGGATTACTGAACCAATACTAGGCATGTTTGTACTTATTTCAATGCATTTCTCATGGTAATTCCAAATATACGAGGGTCATTCAATAAGTTCTACCTCCTACCTCATAACTTTGCTATCATATGCCAGTATTATGAACTTTTCTACAATTGTAGTTTTAAATCTCAGCTACAAATACATAGTAAATCGGTACTGGTTGTACTTTTCTGGAGATGCAGTGAAAACCGGATGTCCATTTAATGTAATGGAAACGGATGAAAAACCTCAAAATATCAAATCTAAATAAGTGCTAATCATTTCACCAATTCTAAGACACAACACTTACCTATCGGTCGAGTATAACTGTTTTAAGGTTAAGATATCTCTTTAACAGACTATTAACGCAAAAAGTAACTAATTTGATATGAAAAATATGCCGTCTGATTAGCTTGAACCAGAACAGGACAACCATCAAGTTTACCTTCCCTATAGGGAACACTGGAAAAGTCATATTGGCTTTTTATAAGAACTGAGAGATCTTCAATACATTGGACTAAATCAGCGGTTCTTAACCTGGGGTTCGTTTGGGGTATTCCAGGGGGTCATGAAGGGGTCATACATATAGCTTTTGGGGGAACCGTTTTAATATTTCGCTCTAAAAAGGCTTAGAAAAACCCAAAAGAAACGTTCAAATGTGCAAAATGTCCAGCTCGCTATGCGCTCGCATCATAACTAGGCAGTTTCAGTTTTAATAAACCGGGCTGGGTTTTTTTCATGGGGGGGGGGGGGGGGGGGTGACGGTCAGGCTTCTCGTTACATTGCGTTTTCGCGTCTGGGGACGCAATATTTTTGCTATAAACGCAGTACATTTTAAACTGGACTCTTTATTGCATCTGGACGCAATAATTTTTAATCGTGTGTCAAGATAATTTTGCATGTGTAAGCTAACAAATATCAGTTTCTGTGACAATCCGAATCAAAGTATATACTTGGTAATAAAATATTAAATATTCTCGGTCTAATTCCTTGTACAACTCTCGACCATCGTCCATGTTTTCACCTCATCTACAAATGTTTTCGTCGTGTCCGTACTCCGTAGTCGTCGTTGAATGCATACATCAAAACAAATAGAGTAGACAATTGTTAGACATTTCAGCGCTATAGTCCCCGTTTAACCACTCCGTATCCGATTCCGAAGTCACAATTCGAAAATTACATTTTTGACTTGGACCCCATAATTTCTTCTTGGACCCCATAATTTTGAGAATTGGTAGATTATGGGGTCCAGTGGACCCCATAATATTTTACCTAACGAGAAGCCTGGTGACGGTACTGACCAAGAATGTCTGATAGGGTCGTGCGGCCAAAAAGGTTAAGAACCACTGGACTAAATTGAGGGATTCCAAGTTTCTCAAAGATGATTTTCTACTATTGACTATCTGATTGACTATCCTGAAGATTGCACTTAAAGTAAACTAAAGTTTTCACATTTTGAAAACTTAGGTGTTATTACGCTTCTTCCTAAAAACAATAAGCCACGTCAACACCTACAAAATTGGAGACCAACTTCTTTACTTAACTCAATTTACAAACTCGCTTCTATGTGCATTACTAACAGAGTGGAGTGTGTTCTCTCTAAACTTATTGAGGATGATAATATAGTTTATGGCTGGTCGTTTTATCGGTGAAACATTTAAATTATGTATCCTTCACGCTGTAGAGAAATCAATACTTGGGATGCTGCTTCTTATAGACTTTGAGAAGGCTTTTGATACTGTCTCTCATAGTTTTATTTTCAAAATTCTTAAGCGTCATGGCTTTGGAACTTCAATTCAGAAATGGATTAGACTCTTCTATAACAATGCTGAATCTAGCCTGCTTATTAATGGCAATATGTCTCATAGATTCTTCGTCAACCCAGGTTGCCGTCAAGGCGATCCCCTCTTGCCTTACCTTTTTCTGCTGTGTGCTGAAGTACTTGCGACGATGGCAAGAAACAACCATGATATGAAGGGATTTGTTATTGATAACAAGAAGGAGTTTAAAATCACACAATACGCCGATGATACCACATTTTTTCTTGACGGTAGTGACAGGGGTGTGCCACTGAGCTTGCCGATCGGAGGCCACTTTTAAATTAAAATTTGGTCGGCATAGAACTGGTGGCGCTATACCGATCAGGCGTGATTGTAGTAGACGACGCGACGCTGGCCACGCGTCCCTCAGACGACCCAATATGGCAATGGCAACGGGAGTGCACCATTTTGAATTATTTTTAACAGTCATCGCCCGGTTAACGATGAAAATTCTTCTAATTATGATGAATTTGTCAAAATTATAAGATTAACATTCGCGATTACGTGTTATTCACTACGAATTCAAAATTTAGATTTCGCGTGGCCATCGTCGTCTGTGTAAATCTACAACGCCCTCAAACCTATGCCGACCAAAAATGACGTTAAACCTGGTTAAACATTGTTAAACGCGTTAAACGCCGGTCTCGGACGCATTCCGGACGATTACCATAATTTATTCAAATATGTAAAAGGGACCGTTTTCGCTACGTACGTTAGTATAGGACTTTCCTATCCCAAAATTAATAGTATCCCTGGTAGTGAGGGGTCGCTTGTAGAAGCAATGTTCTTGATCAATTTGCGGTCATGTCTGGGTTACGTATCAATAGCAATAAAACAAATGCTGTTTGGATATGCTCTAATCGGAAGGAGCAGCATTTAAGTACTAGCAGCCATCTCAACTGGGTCAGGAGTAGATTCTCCTTGCTCGGTGTTGATTTCAGTCTTGATCTGCATGATATGACAGCATTAAACTATTCTTTTTTCAATTTCATGCCCGTGAGGGTCTTTATTTATTTACAAGCTCTCAACATAAAAAGACAATATAATAAACAATGTACATGTACATACACACACAAAAAAACAAAAACACACACCATCAATCGGTATTTTGTAATGACAACATTCACTATAAATACTCAATAATAAATACAGAATTATTTTACAATAAAGGCTCCCATTTTTTAATATGGCCTCCCAGCTTTCCTTTACTCATGGCAATTTGTTTTTCAACTTTTTGCACAGAAAAGACCCATTCTTTAAATTGTATAAAAACCAACCTTGATTCTTGAACTCGACACCTATAAATGTACTTCTTAGCCAATATGATAATCATATTAATGAAATTGGTATTGTTTACCTCATAATACCCAAGACAAACAGTGATATATGAAATAGTAATTTGGAATTTCAAATCATTTAACCATTTGATTACTTCCTTCCAAAAGGAAGAAGCCGAAACACACAACCACATTAAATGTTTGACAGTTTCCTTCTCATCCTTACAGAAAGTACATTTATCACTCTCAACTATACCAATTTTAAAAAGAAACACATTAGTTGGTAGAATCCTATGAATAAATCTGTACTGGAAATAATGAGAATGTGCATCAATTGTGCACTTATAAGGTAAAGAGTAAACTTCATTCCAATTGATTTTATTATCAGTAACACTACCAAACTCCTCTACCCACTTGTGCTGAGCGGTAGGTGTGATATTACTCTGGTTCAACAATTTATATGCAAATTGGCTTCCTTTCACTGCATTGTCCAGGTCAATCAATACCTTGGGTGTCTGGCTTTGTTTACATTTTGTCAGATAGCCTTTATAGTGTTTGGAGATCACATTAATCAGACCCAAGTATTTCAAAACATTACAATCAATGTCATACTTTTTCTTGAAGTCAATATATGGCATCCAATGTTTATCATGAATTAAATCAGAGATAAAATTAACACCTTTGATGCTCCATGATTTAAAATACACAGTTTTTTTGTTAATCTTTATATATGAGTTATACCATAAAACATCATCAATATTACCTTGACAAGCATTTCTTAACTTAAACCAGGACTTCAAAACATCTTTTAGAAATGTGATACAAATTTTATCATAATTAAAATCAGAATGAGCTGCAGGTTTACATGACCATATCCAATCACCACTTTTGACAATTCATTCTTAAACAAAATTTTCCACTTCCCTTTATTCTCACTATTCAAAAATCTTTTAACCCAGGCAATATTTAGAGAATCAATAAAATGGTAAATATTTGTCATTTTCAGACCACCATTCTCTTTATTACAGTACAGTACGTCCCGTTTGATTTTATCTGGTTTCCCGTTCCAAATAAATTTGAACAAGATTTTCTCAACCTTCTTAACAAAATTCATTGATGGATTTGGCAAAATAGAAAACAAATAAGTCAACTGGGACAAAGCTAAAGATTTAATAATTGTTATTTTACCAATTGGCGTGAGATCACGTTGGGACCAGATATTAAGAATGGAGCTCAATTTCTTACACTGTGGCTCGAAATTAAGCTCAGAAAGCTCATTTCTGTTAAGTGAGATCATAACACCAAGAAATCTAATCGGACCTTTAGTAAACTTATACTTCTCATCAAGAAAAGTATTCTCATTATCATTCTTCAATGAACCAATGTTTAAGAACACAGATTTATCAACATTTAAATGTAAACCAGATATGGACCCAAAATTGTTCACAACTTTAATTGCTTTCAAAATTGATTTTTTTGAACCATCTAAAATAATTGTGGTGTCATCTGCAAATTGGGTTATTTTTACGTGAGTCTCATTATCAATTTGTAGACCTTTAATATCATTGTTATTTCTGATAGAAATAGCCATCAATTCTGCACATAAAATGAAAATATAGCAACTCAGCGGGCATCCTTGCCGCACACCACGAGATAAATCAAAATATCTGGAGACATGACCATTATTAATTACACAACTATTAATTTGCGCATAAAAAATTCCTATCCATTTTCTCAACTCATTACCAAAACCAAAGTACTCCAGGCATTTTTGAACATACTTCCACTCTAATTTATCATAGGCTTTTTCAAAATCAATGAAGAAAAGGGTACCAGGCATATTGTTTACATCTGCATATTCAATTATGTCAAGAACTAGCCGCACATTTTCACCAATATACCTGTTGGATAAGAAACCTGTTTGATCATTAGAAATTACAGAGCTTAATACCTTCTTTAATCTATTTGCAATCACTTTGGTAGCTATTTTGTAATCAACATTGAGTAGTGTAATAGGTCTCCAATTCTTTAACAGCTCCTCGTCCTTACCATCTTTGGGAATTAAAGTTATGACCCCTCTTCTTTGACTTACAGATAGCTGACCAGATTGAAAAGCGCTATTAAACGACTTAACTAAAATTGGACTAATCTGGTTCCAAAATATTTTGTAAAACTCAATTGGGTATCCATCTGACCCTGGACTTTTACCATTTGGCATAGATTTAATAACATTTACACATTCACCAATCGAAATAACACCTTCACACATGTTCGCCTCGTCACTTGATATTTTAGGAATGTCATCTACAGTGATATCAATTTTATGAAGAATGTTTTCATCTATACTATAGTCAATATTGCTTGTATACAACTTCGAATAAAAATCAACTTCTTCATTAAGAATTAAATCACTATCAGTTATTACATCACCGCTATCATTCCTTAACCGGCTAACATTTTTTTTTGAAAAATTCCGCTTCTCAAGATTTAAAAAATAACTAGAGTTCTTCTCACCATCTTCGACCCATTTAGCTTTACTTCTAATCATTGCACCTTTAGCTTTATGGTCATAGATGGATTCCAACTCCATTTTCTTGGTATTCAAAACAACAAGGTCTTGAGGATTCATGAAATGACCATACAATTTTTCAAGTCTATTAATCTCCTTTTCAAGATCATTCTCATTTTTGTTGCGCTCCCTGGCTTTTTTCTTGGAATACCTTATAGTGTCTCCTCTAATGACACATTTGACAGTCTCCCATAAAAGCTGTGGATCTGCCTCCTTATTATCATTGGTAACGATATCAATATTGTCCTTTATCATATTAACATATTCGATGTCATTCAATAAAGAAACATTTAACTTCCATAGACCTTTGCCAGGCTTCTCGTAATTATCATTCAACAACAATGAAACCATACTGTGATCAGTCCTATACCCATTTAAAATTAAACTATTTTCAACACACCCTTTAAGAGTCTTGCTAATTAAAAAATAATCTAAACGGCATAAAATTGGTGGGCTTGTATTTGACCTCCATGTGTAACATTTACTGTTAGGATTATTATCCCGCCAAATATCAATCAGACACCTTCTCTTCATCATATCCAAAATCTCTTTCTGTGCCTTAAAATTAGTCTGCATTCTACCACCTTTTTTATCCAATATTAAATTAAGCACACAATTATAATCGCCACCAAAAATGAGTGAATCACACTTAAATTGGTTAAGAATAATATCAATCTGTTTAAAAAATTGTGGGCAATCATCGTTTGGTGCATAAATATTACATACCGTAAATATTTTACCAGACACATTAATATCAGCTATAACAAAACGGCCATTTGGATCACAGTTATACTTTAGAATGGAAAAGTCTAAACAACTATTAAATAAAATTGCAGTACCTTTGCTATTACTACTACCATGGCTCCAGAGAGTTTTACCTCCCCACTCATTTGTCCAACATTTAACATCATTTAAAACACTATGAGTCTCTTGTAGAAAAGTTATTGCCGGCTTCTTTTCACGTAGCCAAAGGAAACATTCATGTCTCTTATTCTTATCGCGAAGCCCTTTAGCATTCAAAGTCACAAACTTTAAATCAGTCATAAATGAGTTTTGTAGAGTCACACAATATAAGCACCATTGATGGTATCACATGAAGAGACGAAGACAGCGAGAACTTGTAGTTTTTTACACAATAATAACAAAACAACATTAACTTCCTTGCATAGACCATAACCATGGTTTTATGAAAGTTCTGCTCTGCAAGGGAATATATCTGGATTTTATGGACACATATCCAATGTTCCGTACGCTCTCGTGGAAATAAATATGAACACTTGAAGTCACTTTAGTCACTTACTTTACTGTCAGTTATTTGTATTTACAAAGAAGATTTGCGTGGAGACACACGATGAAAAGAAGAACCAAAAGTTGATTTAGAAATCACTCGCTTTTTTGTTGTAGAAAGTACCATCTGGATTCACCACCCGGAGGGTAGCGGGGAAATTTACGAAGACTTTCCTGCTTGGATCCTCTTGCAACAGTTCCCATCTCTTTCTCCACAGTTTTTTTCTGGCTTCTTGCAAGGTCTTGCTGAGATCCTCTGCTACAATTATCTTTGCACCAGAGAGGGGGTATTCTTTTAGATTCTTAGCTGCTCGCAGAACTTGCTGTCGTTGTGCGAATCTTAAAAAGGCAATTATGATTGGTCTGGGTTTAGCTCTAGGCTTATCAATATATGTTGGCGTGCGGTGAGCCCTCTCAATATCTATAGCTTCTGTAACTTTAAGGTTCTCACGGAACAGCTTGCGTACGAAGTCAGTACATTTCAATTCCCCTTCTGCACCCTCAGGTACATTGAATAAAACCAAATTGTTACGTTTTGATCTGTTTATAAGGTCATCGACTTGCGCAGCTAGCTTATTGTAGTCTGTCTTATCCACCTTTTCTTTAAGTTCAGCATTTATTATCTCTTGGCTCTGCTCAAGGTCTTCCACTTTCTTGTTCATAGTTATCATTTCGTTCTCCAGTTTGTCCAGTTTATTGTCAATACTATCCAAAAGACTTAACTTGTCTAACTTACTCATAATGGCGTTAAGCTTATCTTTCATGTCGTTCATATCATCATGGTCTCCGCTGCGCTCAACGCCAACAGCGTCCATGTTAAGTCTGTTGAATTCGGCACCCTCTTCGTCTGCCGTATCAGTAGAATAAACTCGCCGATATTTTTCACCTGATTTCCGGCTTTCGGCTTGCTCAGTTCTCCTTCCCCTTGATCTTGGCATTATAAGGGCTTATTTAACTGGAATTATAACGACTTCATATCTAGTCTATATGGTAAAAAACAGCACATTCCACGGCAGCAAACGGAAACAATTTGTTTACGACTCCATGGACAGTGTTGCCGGTTAGGGTTCTCAGTTCGCATTAAACTATTCTAGTATTGTTGAAGATATTCGCAAGTCGACGAAACAATGGTCGAATAGATACTTGACAGTTCTGGGTAAAATAGCAGTGGTTAAGTTCCACTTTATCTCGAGATTCAGTCATCTGGTTCTGGCCATCCCCAATCCAGATTGCAACTTGATACATGAGCTTAACAATATGTTTTTCAATGTTATATGGAAAGGCAAGACGGATGGGATTGGCAGAGACCAGATGTGTGGTGATTATGATGAAGGTGGCACAAAAATGATCCAAGTTGGTATATTTTTCAATGCTCTGAAAATATCATGGATTAGGCGTCTTCCGCCCGCCGGAATACGAACAAAAATCACTTTTCAATAGAGGGCGGGCTTGGGAACGGGACAGCGTTTCCAATGGAACGGCCTCACGTCACGGTAATTTTCAAAATTCATAAAAAGCCGATTTTACCGATTTTAAACAACGAAATAACTCTCTTATCACAGAGATAACCGTTACAAAGGCATCACCTCTGAGTACTATGGTGCTTATATTTAATGTAAAAATTATCACACTTACCCTAAAAAATTCTATAAAATGGTGAAATCTCGTCTAGAAAATGGTGGTCTCATCGCAGCAAATCGGTCAAAAAAGACATAATTTTAGCTTGTGTCGTGTGATGTTGGGGTCAAAGGTTAAATTAAATCATTAAATTGGATGTCGCAAGTAGTTATGGTACCTTATGTTGATTTCAACTCGATGGATAGTAACTTTTTATGCAGATAATCGGGGGTAAAAGGCGAAAATTCAATCATTGCGCAAATTAACGGGTGAGCGTTACCTTGGTTACGTATACCCGTCGTTTAGAGCGCCCTCAGTTGAAACGGGCCCCCGTTCTACAGCTGACTGGTTACAAAGCTGAAGGACATGGGTAACTTTATCTGCGGTACCCGTAGGTGGACTAGTTCTATTAACAAGATGAGCAATACTTTTTAGAAGGAAGTTCTTCTTGCCTGGAATTCGTTTTAATAGCAACACATGAAGCTAAACGACTGCAGCGAAGTTCTACGGTCATGTATCTGGAACAATCCTCAGATTAATATTGGTGGAAATATTGTTTTCTATTTCAGTTGGGTTCAAAACGGCATTCTCTATATTAATGATCTCATGGATACAGAGGGAGGATTCTACTCTTTGGATGCACTTAGGAGAAAATATGTAAATCTTAGAACTAACTTTCTTGAGTACCATAGGCTCACACATGCTATAAATTATTGAGAGTTTTAGAAATGTGTCATTGTTTGCTAATGTTAAAGGCATATTATGTGATCTTTTCCAGAGAGCGCCCTCTATTCATTATTTTTTTAGAAAGTAGATTTTCTTGCAGATTTACATTTCTGATCATAAATCATACATACATTCCAAGTTACAGAGCTATACGATTCCTAATTACCTCAAAATCATGGTTTTAGAGTGAATTTAGAGTGAAAATAATAAACTGTCGGATTATCCGACAGTTTATTTTCACTCTAAAATCATGATTTTGAAGTAATTAAGAATCGTATCGTCCTGTAACTTAGAATGTATGTACGATTTATGATCAGAAATGTAAATCTGCAAGAAAATCGTCTTTCAAATTTGTTTTCGATGTTGAGGGCGTTCCCTGGAAAGATCACATAATATACCTTTAAGCCTGTTGCCAACACATTCATTCCTATAAACATTGATATTCTATTGAAAGACAAAAAGGGCTGTAGGTGTATCTATAAAATCCTTTTACCCAATTTCGATAATAAAGCCAAGATAAAATGGTCGCATAAACTTCAGTACATCGACGATAACAAATGGAAAACTATCTGCAACGCGCCTTTTAAATGTACTGGGGATATCAAGCTAAGATGGTTTCAGTTTCGAATAACACAGCCATGACAGCGTATCCTGAGCACAAACTACTTCCTTAAAGATGATAAAGGTTTCCAGCGACGATCGATGTTCTTTTTGTAATCAGGTCCAGAAAATAATGTATGTGTTCTATTACTAATACCATTTGGAGAAAGCTCGAGGAATGGATACTATTCAAATGTAAAATTAAGGTTTCGCTGTGCGATAATGACATTCTCTTTGGCAAATTCCCCACTATAGTAAACATGCTGGTCTTAATAACATCATGTTGATCGCGAAATTTGCTTTATACAGAAATAGGTGCAATGGTTTAAAACCGTCATTTCAAAATATCCAACATGATATCATGAAGTACCATAACACTGAAAAACACATGTGGGAAAAATATCTAAAGAATACTCTCTATACAAAAACATGGGACGTTTTCCACATGCTTTTTGTATAATTGCATTTATATTTTGTAATTTAGTGTATGTTTTAGTACGTTATCCTGTATTCATGCATAATAACCATAGTTTGGCATGCGATATATAGTCTACTTATTGATGTTACTCAAACAGTTATCCACACTCATTATGTATTCTAACTGATTTGTAATCATATATTTCCTGTATATTTGATTTTTCATAGCAGATGAAAAAATAAAAAATTGAATAAAATAAAATAATAAAATAAAAATAAAGTAAACTCAAAACGTGACTATCATGCTAAAGATTTGACATACGAGGCATCAGTATGTGGCATGAATCGTAACAACGGATTTGACTGATTAGCAATATTCCAGTATGGTAAAGGCATAGCAATATACTCGAGTTGATATTATACTATTTGCAAGTCTAATAAAAGAGTTAATATTGTTTGCAACCTTATTTATACATGATAATACCGAATTATACCTATATATCCTCCATTGTTTTCCATTTTCAGTATTCAAATCATGCCCTTATATCTAACCGTACAATTATATGGACCAAAGCCGTACCAATATTTTCCAGAGGGGGGGGGGGGGGCGAAATTAATGGCAGCACTTTTCCTTTTGGTCATTATTGACGTTTTCATTTCGCCGTAGTAAATCTTTTGAAATACCAATGTGAAGACTGAATCAAAATGAATCAAAAACCTTCCCTTTCGCTTCTACACTAAGACTAGTTTCCGTATGTCTATAATGTATATTCCACATATAGATTAAATAAGTTTGAAATTTATGATCGTTTAGTCAACAAAGTGTATGACTTTCTTTTGTTGCAGTCTTTACGTTGAGAATACACTAAAAGGATAATATTGTAACTTGAATCTTGAGAGTTGGAAAGCAACAATCCTACCCGACGTAGTTTCGTAGTTTTTTTTAGTTACAATGCCTTGTTTTTATATGGTTTTGTTGATTTGTCCGGTTTTTTACACATACACTTCACCTTCTGCGTATAGTTCGCTGCCGTGTTCGCTGACTTCTTCTTTCAGTGTTTTTCCTGCTTTCTCGTCATTTGTTTCGAAATGTTTGCTCCAGTTACAATATTCTCCGGAGGAATCACGTAATTTCTTGTCTAATGATAACAATGCGCCAACATGGTCATATTGATCGCTATCATCGAACGAACCAGATAGAGAGCCTTCAAACGATTTCATTGATGCCAACGTCGGCGGGGTTTTGAGAGTCTCTTCGGGAATGATGTAGCCATCCGCGTCTAGGTCATGATTTACGCGGCTGCGGTTGCTGCCCTGCTTTGCAGCTGCGGCCTTACGAAAGCGTGAGTGATTGAGGCGCACTCTGCTCTCGTAATCATTTTCACTCTCACCACTACTTTCACTGTCAAGATTGTCGACAATCACGGCTTCTAATTTTGCCCCGACTTGCGCTACATCCTCATACAAATCATCGTCGCGGTCCACTTCGGTAGATTGTCTAGGCAGAACAGGATTTGTTCGTGGAACAGGCAATGGTGATCGGCGTGAGTTCCTGTCCTCATCAGTGTCTATCTGAATTGGCTTACCGTAAGATGTACCGTTCTCATAGGAAGTTACATTTTCCACATCCAGGCCCTCATCTTCGTCTTGGTCCACGTCATGACCTGGATCATAATATACCTGGAATGTTTGACCGACACAATATATATCTTCATCATCTAAATCCCCGTGTTCTATATATATAGGTATATCTTCATCTGGTGGCGTGTCATACGTGGCCGAATCACGTTTACGGTTTCTTTCCCGAGGCAGGTCGACCTTTTCGTATAGATGATCATCGTGAAGATTTTGTTCAGCCTTGGTGCTCACTCTGTCAGGAAAGCCTCGAGAAGGTTTGGGAGGTGCTATTGGTATCGCTGGTAGCTTTCGTAAAGGTGACGGATTAAGTTTTTTGATTTGTGACGGATGCATGGAGAGATAGGTCGACTGAATGATATTATATGGCCGGTGTGGTGGTAAAGGTGGGGGTGGTAAAGGTGTTGGTGGTGGTTGCGGAACTTCTCGAGGTTTAGCTACTGGTTCAATTGGTTGTTGTTTCGATTTCAGCCAAGAAGCTAGCAATCCTTTCTTTTTATCGGATTTCCTCACCTTCATCGACCATTTCTCTACGGAACCATCGGGCCTCTTGATTTCATACGTTACGGCTTGCAATTGGGAATCTGTTCCGATATAAGAAAAGGGTATTGATTAGTGCCGATGGAACATAAACTTTAGTGATATCCCACAAATAAAAATCAAAACGCTGATTTGCCTTTTCTGTGTTTTGAATAGAGTAGACCTTGAAATGGCCGCGGAGAAATGGTGATTATTTTGAGTACACATTTGGGTATCATTTATCTGTATGGATTGTCTGAAATTCATAAAATGAAATGCGTTTATTAGGGCCTAATCCAATAATTTGTTTAATTTTCAATTATTCTAATCTAATAACAAACAGTTATATTTATTTTCATTGAATAGAAAGACACACTCAGTCATTTGGTATAGGAAAGCGCCCTCATTTTCTACACTATTGATATTTTTGTGACTTTTTGTAATCGTGTGAATGCAAGAACGTTGTATCTGCACTTTGCTGTATTTGCGGGCAAAGCATATTTATGTTTTTCATTATTATAGTGTGTTTAAGTAACCACATAATGTTATGGAAGTATAAAGATGTTTTCCTTTGATAATATAAATAAAACATCTTGGGATAATAATAACTTATTGAAAAGTTATCGGCATTAAAATATCGTATTTGCATTAGCAAATTTAGTGAGTGCAACAACATCGTAAGTGGCAGATACGACGTTATTGCACTGAGAAAACTTGAGAACATACGCGAAAACAGAGTGCAACAACATCGTAAGTGGCAGATACGATGTTATTGCAGTGACAAAATCTTGAGAATAGAAGAAAAACCGAGTGCAAAAACATCGTAAGTGGTAGATACGCGACCGAGTGCACAAATGGCGAGTAACTGAAGAATAGCGCTACCACGCTAGTAACTGAGGCGTAACCGACATTTTTGAGAGCACCAAACCGCGGTAAACTAATAGGCTAGTAACTGGCGAGTAATTTACTGACCGGACCCAAGAATAAGTTAGGGTATAACGTTTTATGCCACAAGTCAATCGATGTAGCAGTGGCGTAAATTTGTTGTGGACATTGAAGAGGATGATTCGCTGGTGCGGCAGGACTAATTGTGCTTGCATGCACGGGGGTGTCTATCTGAGGTGGGATGTGACCCCCTCATAAGCTGAAAGATTTTGTATTTTTAAAACTCCATTCATGCAATTTGGTGAATACTTTTAGTCAAAATTTAGATCAATTCCTTTTGCCCATTCAAACACTAATCGCACTGATTGTGGGTCATATTTTGACAAAAATGTACTAATCGTCCCAAGGATTCGAAATAATGACTAAATAAATAAATAAATAAACTTATCATTGTTTAATTAATTAAGAACTGATAAAGCCAAAGTTTCAACATTAATGTGAGTGGAAGGGTAGAAGAACAAAAAAAGAAAGCTTATCGTACCGTGCGTGGGGATCGAACCGGGGTTCTGTAATTTACAATCGAATGACAAGGCATCCAAGCCACGGCAGTATTTGTGTTACGAGACTTGTTATAATTATTATTACCATTGAACTAAGGAAGTATGGGACACTTTTAATGTTTTGAGATATGGTACAATTACTGTTTTTGAAGATATTTCCATATTTCTTCAAGTAATTACTTATCTTTTTCAAATATTAATGTTAACTAATTGTAGAGCACGTGTGGTCCAGTGGATCAGAAGCAAGTCTCACGATCATAGGTTTGTGAGTTCGAGCCCCACTGCGGTCAACGTGTTTGTATCCTTGGGCAAGGTACTTAGTCTCAATTGTCTCGTGGTTCGGAAAGTCACGTAAAGCCGGTGGTCCCGTGTATTCAGACGCTTCACCCTGAACACGTTAAATAGTCACAGACCTTATCGTTAAGAGTAGGGGATCATCCCGGGCCTGTTACTTGTGCATTTAAGGTAGTCACAGTCGTTGTACTGATAGGACCCTGCGCCATAATAGGCTGCAATCGTGGTTCTGACTATCCTAGGAATAAAAAATTGTAAAGCGCTTTGAGATGGATGTATGTAAAAAGCGCTATATAAATGCCGTGTATTAAAAATGCCGTGTATTAACTAATGTCTTTCTATTGCCAAAAAAATGTTAAAAAATGAGGGCAATGATATTTTTATGTTATTAAATTGTTTAAATGAACCATTTCGTACTTTTGGTGGTGTTTCAAGTTCCACAGTGATTTCAACGTGAATGCTGCTGCTGATGTTTAGCCATAGTCCTTTAGAGAACCGTCGGCATTCTCTTGGCTGGGTTTATACGCAGGCCGAATTGGAGACTGCATCTCTCTAGTTCTTGGGCTTGCTTTTCTAGTTCCTGTTTAGTACGTCCTAGAAGTGTAGTGTCATCAGCAAAACGTGAATTCATGTCTTCTGAAGCTAAACAAACTAAACAGTGTATTTTGATGAAAGTGTCCCATACTTTCTTCTGTCGTGGGAGGGCAGAATTGTTTCCATGGGATGCTTGTGTTTGTCTCTAAAATTGTGCTTTTTGGTGCAATATTTGTATGTGCCCCCCGCCCAAAATATGTTTGTAATGTCATGATAGTCCTTATTTTTGAAAAATCGGTAAACAACTTCGAAATTTTTGGCCACGTGATTCTTTATTTACACTCACCTATGACCTTGCGAGTGACGACACATTTTGAATATTATGGAGGACCATTCACGTCAGAATTTTACAGTAAAGTATAAGTTAATTTAACACTTGGCATATGCGACAATTAATTTTGTAAGGGGACGATGCTGATCAATGTGGATATTTACCTCGCTAGTTACTATTCTGGTGTTACTCGCCAGTTGTAGCCCTTTTATTAGTTACGCCATGGGTGCACTCGGCCGACGGTGTTATTGCATTTAGAATACTATGAAAGCACAGTGCAATTGTAACATAAGTGGCGGATACGATGTCGTTTCACTCATAATACTATGAAATTGTAGTGCACTTACGACATTGTAAAACAATTATTTTGTTTTAGAACTTCAAAAATAGCTTAAAATGTGCGAAATTACTTACTCTTTCAAAAAATATTTAAACAAATCAATTTTGCCCAAATGTAACTTACGGCGTTTTTGCACTCGCACAACGCTATAGTCTATTTGGTCATCACGATAGAGACAGTGACGTAACTGCGTATACTACTAGTTGCAGCACATAACGCGCGCGCCTACGCGAGGCACTACCGTCGTATACACACGAACTAGCGTTGAATGACGGAAGATACGTACGCGTGCGTAAAAGCTGCGTCTGGTAAGTTACGTCACTGTCAAGAAAGAGAACGCCAAATAGAGTATTATAGGTTGTACCGTTTTGCAACTACCTGAATGTGTTGTAATTCACATAACTTTACAATTCTCATAACTCTTCTAAATTACATTCACTATTTAAACTAATTAGATATTTGAAAAGAGAAAAACCTGTATATTTGTTTTGGTTATGTGCCGTAACCATGACAAACACACAAACGCAACATATGTTTTTCGTAACTAGGCATCATGGGCTTCGATATGAATATGGTATACACAATGCCCGACACAATGCATCAGCTGATAATTGGTAGGGTTTTGAAATGTTCTGAAGATCGGCCCAAATTTCCTCAACCTTCACTTGAAATGAAACTATCACGATTGTACCACATGCAAAGCCGTCCAATATCACCTTAGTCTTCTAACAACTTACGTTCGTTCAACTGCGGTGGTATTGTACCGATACCCGGCAGTCCTCCAGTCGCCATTTTGATGTACGTCATACCATGGAATCTATAATTCCCAAATTGCAGTTGCTATGTTTGGTGTGTAGATATCGATCGTTGATTGCATTATAACAAAGTCTAAAGTCTTTAAATGCGATGAGCCCGGCGTGTGAGGCGTTCAAAGTCTACATGAATGGCGACCGATCGAACTAACGTTCTTTAGTCACGTCACCTCTTTCAACGGTAGTCTTTGTACCTAGAAGCATTGCTATACTTTAGTTTATAATATATGGCTACTTCTTGCCTGGATTTTTTTCCAGCACCACATGAAACCAAACAACTGCAGCGAAGTTCTTTGGTCATGTATCTGGAACAATCCACAGATTAATATTGGTGGAAATGTTGTTTTCTATTCCAGTTGGATTCAAAATGGTATTCTCTATATAAATGATCTCATGGATGCAGAGGGAGGTTTCTACTCTTTGGATGCACTTAGGAGGAAATATGTTAATCCTAGAACTAACTTTCTCGAGTATCATGGGCTCACATGTGCTATTATTGAGGGTTTTAAAAATGTGTTATTGATTGCCAATGTTAAACCGGTTGCCAACCCATTTATTCCTATAAACATTGATATTCTCTTGAAAGACAAAAAGGGTTGTAGGCGTATCTATAAAATCCTTCTACCCAATTTCAATAATAAAGCTAAGATAAAATGGTCGCAAACAATTCAGCACATCGATGATCACAAATGGAAAACTATCTGCAGCGCACCATCTAAATGTACTGGGGATATTAAGCTCAGATGGTTTCAGTTTAGAATAATTCAGCGTATACAAATTACTTCCTTAAGATTATAAGGGTTTCCAGCGACGATCGATGGGTTTTTTTGTATTCAGGTTCAGGAAACAATTTATCATTTATTCTGTATATGTTCAATCACTGATACCATTTGGAGAAGGCTCGAGGAATGGAACCTATCCAAATGTAAAAGTAAGGTTTCGCTTTGCGATAATGACATTCTCTTTGGCAAATTCCCCATTAGTAATCATCCTGCTCTTAATAACTTCATTTTAATCGCGAAATTTGCTGTATACAATGGTTCAAAACCGCGTCTATTCAAAATACTCAACTTGATATCATTAAATACCATAACACTGAAAACACATGTTGGAGAAATCTTTAAAGAATAAATGGGACGTCTTTCACATGCTATTTGTATAAATGCCTTTATATTTTGTAATTTAGTGAGTGTTTTAGTACGTTATCCTGTATTTATGTATATTTACCATTGTTTGTATGCATATCTAGTTTACTTTTTGATGTTACTCAAACAGTTATCCACACTCATTATGTATTCTATTTGATTTGTAATCATGTATTACTTGTATATTTTGTTTGTCGTAGCGGATGAAAAATAATTTAAAACAAATATATATAATGATATTCATGGGGAAAAAAGTAAGAAGAAAAAATCTATGGTTAAAACTTCGCGGATCCCAATGTTTTTCTTTGAGAATATTTTCACAGAAAAACAATTCTAAACGATGTTTAATTGGATTCCTGACGTAACTATTGAATGAGACACATTTAAATTCAAAATAATAAATAACGATATCATTGTATTTGCTTCAACTCAGGTGATTACCCAAATGATGATCACAGATGTGTCAACTTATTAGGGACCTTTAAATGATAAGCCGCAGTCAATGGAGTGGTGTCATTGATATTGCAAGCTGATTGGTCAAACATGTCTGTGTACAAAATGAATTCATTATTGACTTATTAACTTGATTGATTAGTGACTTAGGGATACGCAGTAGTGTTGAAGGATAACTTTTTATATAATTAACTTCAGTATTAAAGATGAACATTAATAATGGTCATGTTTGCTGTTGCCACTCACGAAAGCAGACATTATGCCCAGCATATTATTTATATTGTGACTGTTTAATATATATAGCGTTATAGCTGAGGAGCTCGCATGGTTTAAAAACACATGTGATCTTCTACCCTAACTCAAAGTCAAAGGTCAATCATTCACCCAAGGATGTCTCCTTAAAGGGGCACAGATAGATTTCACAAAAAAATGAAATTTAATATTTTCACATTGTTTAGATAGATGATATACATAGAAACCCTCTCATGTAAGATTTCTTCAAACAAAATCAGTAAAAATGAAAAATAAAGACCTTGTCTCAGCATTTCCGAAGGTATATTAGTGCTTTTCACTTTTTTTGTATTTTGGTTAAAAGTCACCACCAATTGAATCAGGGAGGTCATGACTAAGCATCATAACAAGCCATGGGTGGTCTTCAAGGTTATTTTGAATAAACATGAAACAAATAAGTGAGAAGCCATTTGTGGCCTTTTAGATGAATATGGGTAGTTTCGATGTGATCACATAGAAACTCAAAATGCTAGCAAATCCATGAATTTCACATGAAATACTGCAAATTAAGCTCTATAATTTTGGGTGGTAATTAGTACGTATATAAGCATTATGTATATGTGAAAAACCCAACTTCTGAAAAAAATTGAGGGCTCCCTCCATGAAGGATCTCTTAGTGCCCCTTTAAGTTTTAATTCTACCAACTTCAAAGAACAGTTTGGTATACTTCCCTGTGTCAGCTTAGACCGGAACCGGAAAACCCATATGCTCCCCAACTAGTGTAAAATGTTTGTCTAAGCCGTAGATCAGAATATTTGAATTGATGTTTTGTTGTACAAAGAGGGTCAATTTTTCTGAATCCTTACTAGTGTTAGTTCATGCATGTAATACAATTGAAAACATGTACAAATCCTAGTTTGTATCAATTTCCAAGACATCACTGAATAAACCTTATTCGCATCCAAATTTTGCCTTTTAAGAAAATGACATATAACGATAGTGTAATCACAAACCAAAGATATTACTAATAACACCTCCCTGCACAAACCAAACTAAACCAAATATTTCATTGAGGGAAATAGCTTGAAATATCTGCCCGGGAATATCTGATCTTCATTTCACGGTGACAAATCGGACCCGTACGAAAACGCAGTTTATATAATACAACAGAGGGGGATATAGATGCAGAGTCGTCCAGCCGAGCGGAAGCTTTTAATACAACCCTTAAATTACAATAAACTTGAGTCGAACTCGAAGTGAAACAGCAGGAGGCAGTTCCTTATATATTTATATTTTCTTTAATTCGTAGAAAATACCTCAACAATAACGTTAATTCTTGATTTTCGACACGGTCTGTCTACGTACGATTTTTCCTTCCTCGCAGGGAGTTGATGATAACTGATTTTAAAACACGTTCATAAAAAGATCTCTCACACGCCTATGATTGGCCAATAACCATCGACATTTATAGAAGTCGTAGTCTGAATGGTCAACATTTACGTAAATGAGTCACAACAACTTTGATTGGCGGGAGCTGACAGGGAATTCCACGAAAGCGAAACCCGATCCATCAAAACAGCTGGTTCCGATTTCTGGCCCGATTTTCAACTTGATGTTTTCTATTCTACATCTACATGAAGGGTCATCCTTAAAATAGTAATATTTCAAAGTTTGAGTTGCATAAATCCAATAGTTCTTATTTTTGAAGCACAAGGTGACGTGAAATTTGCCCATTGTGCTTTCTTTTGATATTAAAATATGTTGATGTGAAGAAAATAAATCTAAAGTGATCGGAACATACACCTCTAAATTAGATTTAAGACGTACTACCGGACTAACGTTACTCCGCGATAATAAAATATAATCGTTTTGTACGATTCTACTTAATTTTTATCACATGCACGTTGCGGAAATATCTCACCGCACACGTTATATTCTTTACTATATACATTATCGGTGAAATTATTATTTACACAAAGACAATCATTTAAATCTCCTTATTAAACTTCTAATTGCCCCCAAACGGACAGAATGACCAATTTTCACAATAATTAATGACTTAGTTTGTGTTTGCAGTGTATAGAGTGTAAAACAACATTAACATTATTTGTTTTAGATGATGTGACCGTTGTTGACAACAGAAGTGTTTACAAATTGATTAGCGCCTGGTCTGAAGACATAGGTACTACTAGTCCATGACTACTGCATACGTACTATTTAAAGTAAAATACTCATCACTGAGCGCCAATTTTAAAAGCACACGCCCTTGTGTTGCGTACGCATACTGTCGGGCAACCATATTTAGTACCTGGTCTCTCATGTGCTAGGGATTCAGACCATGACAAACTGCACTATTCTACACCGTAAGTAATGATCAAACAAGTGTGAATTAATTTACAAAGCACATTCCCAGTGTACGTGCGCACCGCACGCACACTGTCGGGCATTACGTCACAGGTCACATACTCTATACTCGCCAGATATGGTTGATATATATATTTTTTTGTCGACTAATTGCCATTAATAATGCATCTAACGCCATTTAGCTTGTTTAAAAGACCTACTGCTTGCATATGTCAATAATGCGCCATAAATGGTCGGCCTGATGTAGTGTTTCACTTACATTTAGTTAACATGCCTTAAAATGAATAAAACAAATTGGGAAAGCTGCAAATTTTAAAGTTGATTATCTTTTTAAAAAAATTGACGAAGTTTTCAGGAAATTTGACAATGAAATCTAGAAGGAAATTTGACGAATGTGGTAAATGTTTTTGCTATAATAGATCCTCACCCAGAAAAACTTTGTCCGAGGCGATGAGAAAAAGAAACCCTGTTGTACGGAAAAACGGACCTCTCAGGTCGGGTCGGTCGGGGTTTTTTATCTTTTTTTCCTTCAAAATAACCGTAAAAAAATCAAAATAATCTGTAATAATGTTGCCGTTTTTTGACAAGCAATTTGTTTTTTTGGTCAGTATTCGTTTGCACATAAAATTTGGTTACACCAATTTCTAAAAAATGGGTAGGTCGCGCTCGTACAACAGGGTTTCTGTTTTTCGTCGCTTAATCCTAAGCTTACTGGAACCTACGATTCACTACGGCAAAATGTCCACGCGCATGCTACAGCAATCGATTCGATGACGTTATCATCCGAGCTGATATGTTGGTAACAAATCGCCGCCCGGGCAAGCGTTGGCAGGTTAGCTGACTGGTTACGAAAGCGGTGTGGTGATCGGAGGGTCCGGGTCCAATCCCGGGGGTTTCGTAGCGATTTGTTGGGTAAAATATTTATACTTTGTCCCCCTCCACCGGTTTCCACACAATAAATAGCCTGGTTAGTTTAAGGGTTAATCAGACTCAGAAATTATTCTTGCAGTTCTGACTGCACTGTTATCACAGTATATTTGGTATTTCATTTACTCTCAATATCGACACTTTAAATGTATTTACGCCTGATTTCTGAACGTGTCGAGAAAGTGCTGGAAAGCCAACCTCTTTTGCTTTCTAATTAAATAGGGGACACAATCACTGGTTTTATTGATAAAGTCCTATATAAGTAATATAATAAAATAGTAATCTTTATATATATTATCTTTAAATGAATGTAAGAACTTGAACAGATCAAAATGCGTAGCTCTTATACCCGCTAAAAGAACTAACTGTTATGAGGAATCGAACCTCCAGCCTCTCGATCACCGGACGAGCGCTCTAACGACTTATCTTTATATAATATATATTTACCACCAATACTTACAATGTGAATCAAAGTATATGCTGGTGTGTTTTCAATTCGAACTTAAGTATGCTATAGTTTAATCAGTTCCAAATTGGCGAGAAATATTCTGTTTTTATCTCTCCACACGCAAAAATAATCCATGCTTACCCGCGAGATTATATGGCCATATGCACGAGGTTTTTGCTGCACATACGCGTCGCGCATATGACACACAGTGCGCTTGTTGTCTTCATGCACGCCCGCGTCCTGCTATATTCATTCGCTGCTGGAAGGCGGCTTCGCCAATTTGGAACTGATCAAACTTTAGAAGTAGACTTGTCAATAATATTAATTATGTTAGCTATTTTGTATGGATCAAATTGTAACAATTTTCCTTATTAATGAACAATTTTCTTGCTCTGAAATTACCTTAGTATGCGGAACGCGAATTTATTTACCGTAAACAAAATTTAGATTGAAACTGATATACACGTATGAATACAAGTGTTTTTTATTTGTACTTACACTACATAATCATATCCCTTTGTCGAAAAAATATCAAACAAGTTCATACGCAAAATGCTACGACACCGGGATTCGAACCAGTAACCTTACATTCATGAGCCCTGTTCGCTAGGCTAGCCATTATACCATGAGGAGTTGGCTGACAGCGATTGGAAATTTAGTCGATATGATTTTTACGGAATAAAGCTAATCTGTTTTAACAATATAATACAATAACACGTGCGTAAGTCGAATATGTATAGCGTGCAACGAGCTTTCTGTGTGATCTACGCCCGAGCTACGATGTTATTATTACGCATTTTAACTAGCCTATCCAAATGTTGGTTCGGTTAATCATTTCGCATGCGGGACATAGTCACCGATTGTATTCATTATTTTAGTGTCTAGATTGTAATATTATCGATTCGGTGTTTCCAGAAATGTTCCCATTGTTCTTAGACATATTGGACTTACTGATTCTTTTGGCGCGTTCATTTTGCCAGTTACTTATCAGTGACGATATTGTATACAAGTACGGATTTAAAGATGAATTGATGGGTAGAATAAATACCACTGACCACGTGTAAGCTTCAAGAGGGATGACGACGGCTTGGGTTTGTGACAATATCCCCATCATGATAACAGGCATCCAGCAAAGAAAATCCGTGCCGACGATCACGGCCATCTTAATCGCTATTTTTAACTCTTCCTGACTGGCGGCTGTACGTCCGGATGTTGCCATTGATTGTTTAAGACTCCAGAATATGGCGATGTAACAAACCAAGATTGTGATAAAGCAAACCATATTTACACCGAGAAACAGAACAATTGAGAAGTACCACGCGGGTTTTGAATCTTTCTCTACGGGAAGGTCAAATGTCAATTGATTACCGATATCGCTAGATTGAAATTCGAACGTTGAGGGCCGCGTGATCAAAGGCAGACCAATGCACACGTCAGACAGGTCATAGAAATCTGATTCTGGACCAGCAAGTAGAACTGGCACGAGACTCACGATTACGGTTAACATCCACAAAGACAATGATGCCATTTTTGCGGAACCTTTTGTAAGTCGTAGACGGCTAAATGGGTAGACACCGCCAAGGAATCTTTCATAACTTATCAAAGTAAGAAAAAACACCGAACCCTCACTAGATAGTAATGAAACAAAACCTGCAATTCTACAAACAATACCGCTTCGCCAATCATCAGAATGAATAAAATACTCATCACCGTAATACAGATCCGCAGATGCGAGGATAATCATGTAAATCCCCATAAAGAAATCGGCTAATGCCATATTTCCTATAAGAAAACTCTGTATAGCCTGAGTCTGATTTCGATTTTTCTCCATCAATCTCCATATGACTGAAAATAGATTACCGAAGAGGGCACTGATACCAAGCACCCACATGGATAGCCTAAGTACTGTATTCTGCATTAGGCTACCACAGTTGAACAAAGGAGGTTGTGGTTCCAGCGTAATGCAGGAATCAAGTTGGCTGAAATGGCAACACAGACGATGGTCGTCTATATAGCTGTAACAAATAAATAGAAACAAACCAGTTGAAAGTAGAAAGTGAGGAGAATTTCACAAAAGATTAATTAAACTTCGTTCATCTATCTAATGCTGTGCACTGACGTTAACGGTACCACGCAATTTTAGTGACCTAGCGCGTTAATGCGGTTTTGATCACTGTTATAACAGGCGTGTGCCACTACACGCTCGCTGTTATTGTCGAGAATGAAGCTTTAAGTGTGCTGGCATCTTCAAATATTAAATTAGCAATACTTTACAGTCACATCCTGCGCCTAATGGGTTGACGGCGCACGCGTCGAGATGTCAATTATTTTGCTTCACGACCCGTTACCAAGAATAGCGTCACTAAATAATGCTAAGACGAAGAAGCTGAACTGGCTTCCTAGTACAATATCCGACGCAAATTGTTATTGTAACATTCCACGCCTCACCAAAAATGCAACGCAAGCATTTTCGCCTGAAACTGCGTTGAACGTATTAACATAGACGCATTAGTTCAAACAATAAGCACTGTAATGCCTCTGCTATAATCATCAATTAGTCACGCGCCGAACGCACCATCAAAAAGAGATGTACCAGTTAGTATATGCTCGTTGCAAAGCCGTGCGTTAAATTGTTGCGTGGAAAGGTCAAAATGAAACGCCATCACGCCGTGTGCCATGATGACGACGAAATCGAACACAAAATGCCAAATACTCTGACCAAGCCAAAGCCTCACCGACCTTAGAGCGACACTCTCGACTAAGAGGCACATCGCGCGCATAGCACCATATATATGGGAGGCTTTTGTTTGTCGGTTTCGATAGTGAACGAAGTATTCTATCCTTCTATATACATTTCAATAACGTGATGATACGAAATTGGAATAAACCTTCTGTCGAAACAAGCTGTCTTCCATTGATATGCAAGCAGTGGGCCATAAAATATGCACAGCCCTTACTCATTAGTCATTGGAGAGTTCATATATAGTAGGAAATCTGAACATTGAATAGACCTTTGAATAATTTTGTTGTATACATTTTGATAACCCATTTGTCACCAAAGAAAGCAAGTCGTCCAAGATTTAGACCGAATTTTTGAAAAATTGTGCATAATCGACATTTGCCTCGCGTTAAGTTTGCTTACAATCTTTGATGATATATAAACTGTGTTAAAAACAGGGTATCAAGTTGTATCTAACGGAATTCCTCAAACGTCTGAATCATGCCGATAATATGTATATGATTTGTTTAATATATCTCATTAGGGATACAGCGAGCACTATTTTGTTCACATTACAGCACCATATTTTGGTGCTGTGAGCACAGACCATACACACTGGTTGCTACGAGATCAGTATGAGTGCACACCGATGTATGCATATCAAACACTTCCCTGCATCAACGCAATACCGAGTACTACTAGTATGGTCCTAGTAACAGTGGACAATCGGCGCTATTGCCTGTTTTGAGCAAATTAGTGCTTGACACTTTGATCATGTAAATTTAAACTCACAAAGTATGGAGCCCCTCTAGATCAGCAAATGCATCAATCTCAACTTGTAAATGGCCATTGGAATCCCCACGAATCATTACACTGTATAGAACGAACAATTGTTAGATAAGGTGACGAACAAAAACCCTGTTGTACGGGCCCGACCGAGCCATTTGTTTTAGAAATTGGTGAACATATGTTCAAGTTCAAATGAATACTGACCCCAACATTTTCTGACTGTAACAAAACGGGAAAATATTGTACAGATTTGTCGCGGGAAAAATAAGAAAAAAAGCCCGACCGGCCAAAAATCTAACCTGAGAGGTCTGTTTGCCCGTACAACAGGGGTATTTTTCGTCACCTAATGTGAGTTTTCAGAATGTGTATGAAAGCGAAGCTCAACGTAGCTAAAGGTTATCACGCCGATTGCATAATATACATTCTATGCTCATATTTCGTCGGTTTCATCACATACAGATCTATTCGACGCATAACGCTTTTCGAGAAAATAGAGATTGAAAATCCTGTCGTCAGATTTGGATTCAAACATGCTTATTTCATAACCAATATTCCTAGATAGGATATATACAGTTAAGCCCACAATTATTCATACCCCTTGACAAATATGTGTTTTTTGCGTTTTTCTCATATCTATACCAGCTGGAGTGGTGGAACTTTTGCTTTACACTAAAGACAATTAGTTTGCAAGTACAAATCAATATATTTGGGCTCAACATTTTTTGCATAACAATAGAATTGAACAAGAATTGTGTTTTTATGCCTGTCCAAAATTATTCATACCCCATACCAAGTCTCGGGATTGAGGCCACTTTTTGTGATAATACACATGTTTTTGACATTCCAAACATTCTTTATATTGTGTGATAGGCTTTTATATTGTTATGCAATTATTCCATACAATGTGGATGCATTACAAATGTGTCCTATTCAATGTACAGTGAGGGATATCATAGGACAACACTCTAGCTCTTTGGCAGCATGGCGAAGGGGATCAAATAACTCAGTGAGGACCTTTTTTGTGCATTGTGAATGCTCACAAAGAGGGGAAAGGCTACAAAGCTATTTCGAAGCAATTTCAAGTGCCAAATTCCACCATAAAAAAGCATAATTTAGGAAGACCAAGACAGTTAAAATCACTTCAAATCAGTTAAAAACCCTGAAGAACACGGTCGAAAGCCAACAGTGTCCCCTTGTTTAACAAGAAAAGTATGGTGAAAGGCCAACAACAATCCACATATCACCGTCAATGCTCTCCTGAACAACCTTGTTGGGTCTTGGACCAAGATATTAAGGCAGACACTTCAGCAGACATAGTACACAAGAGTTCTCCATGGACTACGACCAAGAAAGACTCTACTCCTGAAAAGAGACAATACGAAACTCATCTAGCATTTGCAAGAGCACTTCTGGACAAAGATCCAAGTTTTTGGTCTTCAGTGTTGGGGTTGCTTAAGATGCAAGACAGGTTTCTCTGTGTCTCTTTTAAGGAGTAGAGTTTTTCTTGGTCGGCCTCCATGGAGACCTCTCATGTGCCATATATGCTGGAGTGTCTGCCATGATATCTTGGTCCAATAATTGCCAGGGTTGTTCAGGAGAGCATTGATGGTGATCTGTGGATTGTTGTTGGCCTTTCGCAATACTTTTCTTGCCAAACAAGGGGACACCGCTGGCTTCCGACTGCATCCTTCAATGTTTTTTAGTGAGTTGAACGTCTTGTTCTTCCTAATTATGCTCTGTGTGGTGGATTCTTGCACTTGGAATTGTTTCGAAATAGCTCTGTAGCCTTTCCCCTCTTTGTAAGCATTCACAATATGCATAAAAAAGTTATTTGATCTTCTTCGCCATGCTGTCAAAGAGCTAGAGTGTTGTCCTATAATATCCCTCACAGTACATTCAATAGGACACATTTGTAATGCAATAACATTGTATGCACACATCATGGAATAATTACATAACAATATAAAAGCCTATCACACAATATAAAGAATGTTTGGAATGACAAAAACATGTGTATTATCACAAAAAGTGGCCCCAATCCTTAGAATTGGTATGGGGTATGAATAATTTTGGACAGGCATAAAAACATAATTCTTGTTCAATTCTATTGTTATGCAAAAAATGTTGAGCCCAAATATATTGATTTGTACTTGCAAACTAATTGTCTTTAGTGTAAAGCGGAAGTTCCAACACTCCAGCTGGTATAGATATGAGAAAAACGCAAAAAACTCATATTTTCCAAGGGGTATGATTTTATGAATAATTGTGGGCTTAACTGTACATAAAGAGGACCCTTGGTACTTTCTATTTAGGTCATTTGTGTGTGCTAATCTTTTGAATAACATTGATTAAAATGGTACCAAACTTATAGCTCTGTATGTGAAAATATTTGTTTCCATTATTTACGATGATTTCTCGTATAGAGCGCATTATAGATCTCTATGTGAAACGCGTAGAATTTGCGATGTTCAAATAGTTTACGATGATTTCTCGTATAGAGCTCATATAGATCTCTATGTAAAACGCGTTGAATTTGCGATGTTCAAATAGCTCATGGAATAGATCCGTATGTGAAACGCATGGAATTTGCGATGTTCAAATAGCTCATGGAATAGATCTGTATGTGAAACGCGTAGAATTTGCGATGTTTAAATAGCGTGATGTGTCGTCCACGTTATATCCTATTCTATATGGAATAGCGCCATATGTGAAACGCTGAAATATAAAAAACAGCAAATACACCAAATTCAAGGACTTATATTTCATTAATTAAACAGAATTGAGGTCTTAAACTTGGGATATTGAAAGAGCACGATACAATATTACTAAAAACCGATTTTCTCAAAAATTCATAATCTCTCGAATAGATCAGTATGTGATGAGACCGACGATTTGAACATGCTGTACTTGATATGCTCAATTTAGGTTATTTAGGGTACTGGAACCCTTAATTTAAAAAAAATAGCAAAATCTTCTGCGAACTATCAATTACTTGAAAAACACTTAAGAAATGTTTGCATTTTTGAGACAACAACATTTATTTCAAGCTATAAAGTCAACATTTTCAACTTACAGTGTGTGTAAATTTAACAATCCATTGAAGGCGTTCGAGTTCAATACTTTTAGGGGAACACGGTAGAGAAATCTGCAGAAACGGTAGAAGAGAAAAGGTTGTGATTTTAAAGGCAACTCAATACTGGACACAGCTAACCAGCGTATATAGGCCTAATTGCATTCTACCAACGCATTACACACGGGGATGAATAAGTATAGCTTTAGCTTTGAAACTTAAGTATGTTTCGTGTGTAAATCCTATGACCAAAGTGACTCAGAGGGGCGCAATGGAACAACAGCAAATCAATCGCATAAGATGATATCTACGAGGGTCATTCAAAAAGTTCTACTTCCAACCTCATAACATCGCTAATATGAATGTCAGCGTCATGACATTTGTCATATCTATAGCTCTGACTGAACCATAGCTCCGCATTGAAATAAATGATAATCGATATCTGTTTCACTGTTGTTCTGATGCAGTCAAAGTACCGGAAACGGAAAATTACCCTAAAAATAAATGGATTTTTT
The DNA here is from genome assembly GCA_035610835.1 of Ophiura sarsii. NCBI lineage: Eukaryota > Metazoa > Echinodermata > Ophiuroidea > Amphilepidida > Ophiuridae > Ophiura > Ophiura sarsii. Next base: position 26,685,018 of record CM069449.1, read on the forward strand.
TCGTTGTTGTATTGATAGATATAAGAACAAAATGTTATTACTAAAAATGGAAAATAATGGATGATGCTTAAATGTATAAAAAAGATTGAGAGCAATATTAACTCTTGCAGGCTTGCATTATAATACAATATCAACTCGAATGTTTTACTATGTTTGTTTGTGTCTTTGTTTGTTTGTTTGTTTGCTTGTTTAGCAGACTCGTCCCAATAGGGAATTCGGTAATCGCGTACATAAGCATATTAGAACCGGCCTGGCCTCGTGACAAACAAGGTTTTACGTCCAGTTGAGAAACCATTCATGCTTACTTACTGAGACGAAACAAGTTGATTTAGACGCTGGGGTTCATAGACAAGAGATACAGGGTGAGTCAAAAAAAACTGCAATAGTGGAAAGAAGCCATCTTGTTTTAAAACCTAAGTTGAAGTTTGGATTTTTTTTAAACGTTATAAGAATACGTTATTTGTTACTAAATGTGTGTGAAAAAATGAAGTCAATATCATTTTCCGTTTGCTTTTGGTGAACCTTTTTACCCGTGCATCCATTTCACACGTTTGTCCACGAGATACCCAAAATATGCATCAGATCGCAAAATGTGTCTCTCATTCAAATTTGGAAACTTGGGTACATTTGTGATGTTATTGGAATTTGATGCATCCTTTCTTGTTTACATGTGAGTTAACATATTCAATTTACCCTAACCATGCCATGAAATGCTTATAATGTTCTAAATTTTAATACAAACCTGACATTTTCCAAATTTTTGTTGGCGGGATATTCAAATATAAAATTGCAATGTGTGCAATTTCAATTGAAAATCAATGTGCTCGTGGACAAACATGTATATTTGGTTGTGCAGCAAAGAGGGTCACCAAAGCCAAACGAAAAATGCGATCGACTTCATTTTTTCATACAAAGTTAGGATTAAATATGTCATTCTTGCAACGTTTAAAAAGGTTTAAAATTCATTTTGGTTTTGAAAACAAAATGGCTTCTTTCCACTATTGCAGTATTTTTTGAATCACCCAGTAGGTAGCTCAAGTTTTATTCGTAACACAAATGTCTTTAGCATACAGGAATACTGATAATCAGTCAAATTCATTGTTACAGTTCATGCCACAGTGATGCCTCGCATATTAAATCTGTAACATCATAGTCACTTCATGAGCTTTCTTTATCATGTTTAACATGTTTAAGCGCAACCGTCACAATAGTCAATCATATAGTCAATAAGAGCAAATATTAATTTTTCCATTTAGTCTTGTATATTGATAATCTCTCAGTTTTTATGAAAAGCAAATATTGCAGTGCTCCTTGGAAGAGGGTTAAACTTAATGATTGTCTTGATCTGGTTCTGGCTAATCAGACGGCATATTTTTCTTAACAAATCAGTCACTTTGAATGTTTATAGTCTACTAAAGAGATATCCGAAATTTAGAACGGTTGTACTTGACCGATATGTGCGTTTCGTTTCTGAGAATTGGCCAAATGATCAGCACTCCGTCACACTAAATGGACTTTCGGGTTTCACTGCATCTCCAGATAAGCACATCCAGACTACTGGTACTCAGACCAATTTAGTATACACCTATAGCGGAGCTTCAAAGCTACAAGTGTGGAATATTCCATACGACTGGCTAATATAATAGCAAAGTTATGAGGTAGGAGGTAGAACTGATTGAATGACCATCGTATAAGGGAGCACCACACCAAATAACTTTCCCATTGAAATACGTGTATAAAGGCCAATTGCAAGACACCTTTTCTACCCTCCGGTTACATTTATCGCATACTTGTCACCTATGACCATTTTCAGTAAAGTCTAAACTTTAATTTAAGCCTTGTCTTATTAGAGGTTATCAACCTAGATTTTCGCAGCGGACCCGCACACAGCACCCTCACTTGTTCACCATTTAGGCAGGTGCTTCCTCCATGGGCACTATTTAGGTCGATATATTAAAAATATCGTATTTTATCATTGTAGGGTTACATAACGGATAGGTCCCATTCGTTCATTTGAATACAAAAATACCATCCTCGGAGAATAAAATTGCCCGAAAACCTCACATTTGCAAGCCTAGTCTTCGTGATTTCTGGAACTACTACAGTGTTACACAAATTGCGCATTGATTTGGTGTGGTGCTCCCTTTTTTAATTGAAATTATTCCCACTTTTTTCTCTTAATTTTTTTAAATTTTGGTCAGTATCCGTTTTAATACATGTATAAATACTTACAGTCGTTCCAATGTTGTCAGCTCTTCAAAATTTCTGCTCACAATCGCAAACATAGGGTTGTCTGATAAATCACTGTTAAAATATGTACACAATATTGAAATCAAAACATGTCATCGGATACCGTTTTCTGTAAGATTCTTACGCTAACGACTATATACAGCTAATATTTTTTGTTTGGTAAAAAGAATTAAGTTCCTTTAACATTCAAATCTTCTTAAGAAATGGTAGGTACGATTAAAGCTAATATACATATAGTATACAATACTTGTAAATTGAACACCAACTTACAGCCAGGTTAAGTTGTATAAACCATCAAATGCTCGCCGCGGGATGTATGATATGGCGTCTTTGGTTAATGTGCTATGGGGAAAAGCAAAAACAAATTGCACATCAACAATGAAGTATTTGTTATTGTGTGGTTTAAATACAAATTTCTTGGAGAGAAAGAGGCGGCATCAGGAATCAAGACGAGGGTCAATATCGTCTGACGACCTTCTACTGTCTGAAATCAAGAAACAAACTGGCAAGTCAAAGTTCACCGCTCGGGAAAAGCCCTATATCACTACCAAGCATGTTTTCATATAGTAAGAAATTAATGTTCTCGGAATATCGCGTATGTTTTGACACAATTCACATCATACATGTATTTCATTTTGTTTAGCATGTTGAGGAAATTTAAATATTGATACTCAGTCTGATACTTATACAGCTCTGATATCATAGGCACTTACAGTGTTGACAATGATGGTAGACTTTTAAATGTGCCTGGTATAATCGTTGTTATGTTGGTCCCACTCAATTCCCTGTAGAAACAACAAAATACACATCAAAAGTATTCAGTTTTCTAGATGTTTTTGAAGAAGGTTTACGATGTATAATGCTTAGATTCATTTGTATTATCATTTGTTCATCTAGCTCTGTGCAGTGAGATCAGAGCGTATTCTAATGATGATAGGCGCATTATTCACGCACTTGTGCCAGTAAAGAAAGGGACCTACAGTCCCCTGGAGTCATAGTCCAACCTGTACAGTTAAGTATAGGTTGGAATAGGGGAATCATCTTTAAACGCAATACTTATTTCACGCTTCATTTCGTGTATGTCTATGGGACTATGATGGCTCCTTTCACATCGGGATATTCTTTGTATTTGATTGCGTAAGTTTACGTAGCGTTGCCATCAATGCCTTCTTATATAAAACGAGACATTTGACTTACATACTAGTTTCCAAAAACAATAACATTACTATTGCAATAGTGTTTCACACTTTACACCAGACACTGATTTTGCCCAGTATCCACCTATTACTAGGCCTACTCATCATTCATACACGGAGGATAGGCCGCCAGAAAGTTTGATATAAAATCGGATGGATTGAGCGTGATACACAAAGATATTGGTCGAGCTATGAGTTTTTAAAAATATTGTGACTTGACAAAAATAAATAAAAAATAAAAAATCAACAAAAATAAAAAAAATCACCATAATATTGTAAAAATATCAATAACATTTTTTGTTCCAAAGTACAGACAATTAATTTTGTTTCCTAAAAAAAAAAAAAAATCCTGAAAAAAAAAAAAAAAAATCTAAAATTTTAAAAATCCCAAAAAATTCTCAAAAAATTTTAAATAAAAAAAAACCTAAAAAAAAAAATCCTAAAAAAAATTCACAATATTTCAAAAATTCAAAAAGACAAAATTAAAAATTAAAAAAAAATCTACTGCATTTTTGGACTGCTACTATAAGAGTGTATTAGTGCAGGTAACCAAACTGACCAAGTTCTAATAAACTTGGTCGACCAAGTTCACTCCAGTGACATAATGTTCAGAATAATTGGTCTTTACTAATGCATTGCAAGTATGGGACGGAAGATTCGAACTGCATAATAATGGCTGAAAGTGGAGGGGCGGTTTGGGGAAATCAGTGTTTGACAAGAAAGAGCGTCTGGGTGAATACGAATTCAAAAGTATGATATCGGTTTCAGATTAAGGAATATTTGAAATGCATTATAATGTTGGTATAAATATCCAATTGATAATAAAAGGCGAAGGGGAATTTAAATATATTATTTTGTTAAATCTGGCCTAGAGATATATGTTAGGCGTGAATACTTCATGATATCTTACAATGATTGCGTTATTTTTGGAATACTTGAGAGAACTGCCGGTGTCCAGTCCGAGACACACCCTATGTGCAATACATCTGCAACATTGTTACTATCAATATAATCACATTCACAGTTTGGTGGACAGCGTTTAATATCTGAAAGAAAATACCAAGTGATAGTGGCGTTAGTGGTGTTAAAATGGCTGTGAAACGGAATTGTGAATTAGATAATGAGACGTTGAAATTGTCGGTGAAACATATAGTTATTAAAACTCGATAGATATTTTCTTTCTTCAAAATGTTGATTTTTTGTGTGTTGATACGTCCACAGAATGTCTAGTATCAAGACAGACACTCTTGATTGTCGACGTTGTTTAGAATTAATCATGCACGCTTAGAAAAAATGTTTCTTAAGTTGTCCTCTCAAGAGAACCCTTAAAGGTTCTTTAAAGAACCAAAAATAGTTCCCCAAACATGATACAGAACCATTTTTGGTTGATACAGAACCATTTTTGGTTCTATGAAGCTTGTTTGGTTCTTCAAATTTCAAGAACTTTTTTGAAGGTTCAAGAGAGAGGTTCTTTATAGAACCTTCAAAAAAGGTTCTTGAAAATTGAAGAACCCCAAAAGGTTCTTCATAGAACCAAAAATGGTTCTGTATCAACTAAAAATGGTTCTGTATCATGTTTGAGGAACCATTTTTGGTTCTTTAAAGAACCTTTAAGGGTTCTCCTGAGAGGACAACTTAAGAACCATTTTTTCTAAGCGTGTGCAATAGATGACGTGGTATGAGAACGCCTACCTTACTTCAATCGAAATTATGATCACGAAATGCACTTGTTGAACATCGTTATAAAATTGTCCATCAAAAGACTAGCAATCATTATAGCCACACCTCTACACCCACCCAATCCCTAAATCACACACATCGTTTACCACCTGAATTTTGACATGAACAAAATTTAGGATGGAAGAAACAAAGTCTACCCATCTAAAACAAAATACAATAATATTAACATTAATACTGTAGATCATAAGAAAACCACTTAAAGTAGGTGTCTCGCAAATGCAACATTGTGTGTGAAATATGTTAGAACAATTATTATCGAGTCCAAGTAATTATATAACACAAGAAATCATACTTATGACTAAAACGAATACAAACTGCCATCTCTCAACATGCACTTTTTAAAAAATTTGCGGCAATCGAAAGACCCGGTGTCGATTAAGTCATAGTTATACAAAACACTTGCGCAAATTTGAGCACCAATAACCATGACGTCATCGACACCGGGACTTTCGATCGCCGCGAATTTTAAAAATTGCATGTTGAGATATGGCAGTTTTTATTCGTTTTTGTGATAAGTATGATGTCGTATTCTATAAAACTACGCGATTTCGGCTCGATTATTATTTACCTAAAATACAATGCACAATGTTGTGCTTGCGGGACACCTTCTTTAAGCCATTTATCATTTATAAAGTGACATAAATGTTGTATATGATCCACAAGATGTGGTTGTGTCATCGACGGATCTCTCAGGTAGGGTAGGTCTCCCCGGTATTTCTAAAGCTTCCTTAAAACAATCGCATATTTTCTTCAAAAGGTTCAAACATTTCTAGAAACTTTAAACTTAAAAGAAAAATTTCTTTAAAATAAAAACGCTTAATGCAAGTGATATTTTGTTTCTTACCACATCGTTCCTCGTCATCACCAGCTGGACAGTCTCTGTTACCATCACAAACCTGATCCATTAATACACATGATCTGATAGCGACACCTATTGCTCTGTTGCAGAGATATGATCCTGGACATCTTACGTAGGCTTTTAAAGAATTACAACGAATAATATAAGATACATTGGTTTTGATATATTACCAAAATGCAATTCAACTTTTGAAAGAATACTTCTGGCCATTAAAAAGTGTCATTGAGAGTCATAATTGTTTAACCCATTATTTTCGACTTTAAAAAAAAAATTATAAACAAGATTTGGGGAAATATTTGGGAAAAATTGATTTTGCAAAAATTGACAACATTCTTGATTTTGTTTTCGAACAAATTTAAAATTTGTTAGAAAATTGTTGAAAATCTCCCAAAAATGTTTGAAAAAAAACAAAAAAACAAACTAGCGACCGACCCTACCTGAGAGTTCCGTTTGCCCGTAGAACGGGATTGTTTTCGTCGCCTAAGAGGCCAAGGAGTTGGGTTATAGTTTTTGAAAGTACCCACACATTTTTCCCGCGACAACACAATACCAGAAAGTATACCCTTGTCTTTGAGATGGTTTGTCTCACTATTGCGCTTTGTTTTAAGACAAAATATGTTTAAATCGACAATTGCGTTAGTATGAGCCCCTAATAAGGACCTCCATCTCCACCAATTCAAAATAAATATAATAAAAAGCTTTAAAAAGATGAAAGCATTACATCTAACGTGCATCTCGTAAGTGTTACGTTTGGTCAAGTTAATGCTTTCCACGCGCAGCAGTCGTCTGCAGACGACACAGTTCCAAAATATCACAAAATGTTTGTCAACATTATTCGATATTCAATTTCATCACCAAATTTGGAATAGCCTTGACCAGGCTTCTAAAATTATTTAAAACAACGCAGTCCCATATTGTCCGTAACCATCTGGCGTTGCTTACACCGTAAAACGGAAATCCCACCCTTCTCCATTAAGCTGAATATAGCGTGCTAAGAGAAGTGACATAGGATTTACGACCCGAGAGCTGTGCTAACACGAAGCCTTGCACATTCTGCATTGCCAATCTGATGTTTCACCTTATAAAACCGACGGAAATCCAACGGTTTTTCATGGGGGTAATATTCCCAAATATGGCGAATATGTATTATTCATTGAGGTATAACATCCAATCAGAAGAGGCAAGCAGCCTTTGACCGGTAAACATCGTAAATATTCAATAAATTGCGCTATTACAACACTAGTGGAGGCGGGTCAACATGTTTAAATTACTTCACCAGTCAAAACAGATTGTACAAGGCTTTCGGGCGCAAGCGCCCTCAGTCGAACTTCGTTCTCCCGCGATGGTATCTCAATGAGCGATCACTACACAGTTTGTTATTATTTATTAATATCAGTATACAATAGCCGGACTACTTCTATAATACTTCTACCCGATACAAATTTTAGAAAGCCTGATCAAGGCTACATTTGGAATCACCATGAGAAATGAATTAAAATAAGTACAAGCATACCTAGTATTGGTTCAGTAATTTTTGAGATAATATCAACTATCATCTATAAAGTAAGCTTATGACGACGCTAAAGGTCGGAGGTCAAGGATAGCATGTTAAACTACTCTACCCATTGTACTCCCGATGATATGCTGGTTCCCTGCATCAATGGGCTCGACACAACTAATCCATAGATGCAGGTTCCGCGCAAATCATGTCATCACATTGATTTGCTGGCATAAAAGTCAAGCATTTGCATAAGATGAAGTAAAATAATCCACAAATAAATTCGGTCAATGCCAGGGTCGCGCTTAGAACTATAACAAATTCGTCGCATGATGACCCCCATTCTGGAATGTAAAAAAAAAGGTTATGACCCCCCCCCCCCTTTTTCTTTTACACACACATAGGCCTACAAATACAATAAGCATACGCAGTTGAAGGGATGGGTGCAATAACTTAGCACTAAAATAACTTAGCACTTTAATAACTTAGCACTTTATTGCACCCAACCATTTCAATTATGAATTTTTGAGAATACTATAAAAATAATAATTTTTGATTTTTGTTGAGTAATGTATAATTTCAGACAGTGTATGCATTCAGCGCGGCGTGGGCATGCTGTCAGCGTGGGCATGTAGTGGCGTAGCTAGGTTTTCATATTAGTGGGGCGAAAATTAAAATGTAACCGACAATACTTTACCGACTAAAAAATGTGAGCGTAGCACACGAAAATGTACTATTTGACACCATATTTTCCCATGATTGAGGTATATTGGGGCTTTAAACGTGCTTTAAAACACCGGAAATCTAATTTGTGGGTACATGCAAAATAGCCATATTTGTACTTTTGTCCGTCATAATTTCATGATTTCCCTTGACAAATGAACCGACAGAGCCAATCTCAACCGACACGACTCAAATGTTGGTGGGGCGATCGCCCTCTTCTGGCTACGCCACTGTGGGCATGTTGTCATCGTGGGCATGCTGCCAGCGTGGGCATGTTGTCAGAGTGGGCATGCTGTCAGCGTGGGCATGCTGTCAGCGTGGGCATGCTGTCAAGGTGGGCATGCTGTCAGGGTGGGCATGCTGTCAGGGTGGGCATGCTGTCAGCGTGAGCATGCTGTCTTGTTGTTGAGTTCCAAGATGAACAAAAGTCTACTGCAAGCAGGGGTCTAAAAGAAGGGCAACACATTGCTGTTGTCAGTTTTCAGAATGTTATCTTTAAGGGGACCATGGGTGTTTAATAAAATTGTTATAAAAATTATGATTTAAAATATTAGTACAAAAAAAGTTATAACCCCCCCCCCCCCCTTTTGATCTTTATAAAGTTATGGGCCGGCCCCCTCCGGTAGAAATAAAGAACGGTCCCTTAGTACTGACCAGTGGAGATAGGGGGTCCAAATTGACAAATCTGGGGGTCCATCACTGTCCAGGTAGCTAATACCGCTCCGTTACAACATTAAAAATGAAAGGGGCCCAAACCAGCCAAATCAAACTATCAAAATAAGGGGTCATGGACCCAGACCCTTATAATGCCAACCGAATGCATTATGCCACGTGGTCTGGTGACCTCTTCCAGAAGTTTTCATTTGGGGATTTCTCTTGAATTTTACTATGTTTTAGGCCAGGGAGCCACAGTAAAGGTAGCCTGTAAAGTTTCCGTTTCAATATACGGTTGTTTTTTTCAACAACAAAAATTAAATTAAAATGAAACATAAATGCAAACTATTTTTTTCAAAATCGTCAACTCTTCATTCCACATACCACATTCTTCTTCATCTGCATGGTTTACGAGGCAATCAACAAAACCATCACATTCAGCATTGGCATCGGTACAGTATCCTTCACCACAGTTGAACTCTGTTGCTTCGCACAGACCTGCCATGGTAAAATATTCTTACACTTAGGATTGTGCGATGAGATTATAGGATGCAACTTATTATTATGTCATATACATTTTTATGTAAGCAAAGAATTCCAATCGACAATTTGGTTATATTCATATACGGGATGGACATCGAATCAAAAGGAACTGAACAACAATATATGTGATTTTAAACGTAATATTGCCCTATTACTATAAAACTTTGAATTTCATCTCGGTTAACACTCATCCAGATTTTTAGGGAATTTAATCAATAAAAATCTACCTACTAAATGTTAGTTAGTTGAATATGAGCAGAAAGCATGTTATCCATGGCAAACCACATAATATTTGAATTTTAGTTGAATTTTAAACAATTACATTAACATGCTATATTCATCATTTGAATCACAAATGCAGTTTGTTCATTTCAAAAGTGGCCAAAATGGGATTCATACTCTTGTTACTGAATTGAACATATCTTGGCAGTTAGGTGGTGACATTTAATGGAGAAGACTTATAATATGGCTAACCAACGGTCTATTTTTCGAGAACAAAAAAACCCAAGGGATGTATTTTTAGTTAAGTTTGTTCCCAATGGGACACCATTTTTCAGACACCCTGTATAATAAAATAAGCTATCAATTGAACTCACCACGTTTATTACTTGATAGTTCCATCTCCGCATGAAACCCTTTGTCAGTTCCAGTGCGATCTGTAGCCAATTGCATCCAAACAGTAACCTCATCCAAGGTCATAGTTCTTAGCTTAACATTACCAGTCAGTGAAGCAATTGCAGAACTGCGCCTGCGCGACGACGTATATTCGCCACTACCAATCGTTAGAAAATCATATCCTCTTTCCAATTGGAAGTCGATAATTGATATAACGATGTATCTAGTCTGGCGCCCGAGTATCGTCCATATACAGACTAAGTCATTGCGATAGCTAGAGGGATAGGCAGGCGATGTTAAGTTTGATATTGAATCAGTAGTATGTAGGCGTGTCCGCCTGATACCACACTCACCTAAAAAAATGATCAACAATTGAAAATGTTAGAAATTTAAATAAATGTCTGAAAGTTTTGAAAAGCTTTTAAGCTTTACAAAATAATGTCCGGCCTTAAAACCTCGCCCCAACACTAAATGCCCATGACAAAATTGTACAGCACTTATTTGCTCAAAACAGGTTGAAGCGCCTATTATACTGAATTGTGTGAACGTGCACTATGATGCAAATAAAAGAGTGGAGTTTCCATGGGAGGGTGTGCACTCAAGCAGAGCTCGGTAGCAACCGGTCTGAGTAGCTTTGAGCTCGGGCGCTCAGAAAGTGGCCGGCTAATGTAAACAAAATAATGGTGTGTGTGCGCCTAATGCTTACTGCCCCTACTTCAAATGTCCACCTGCACGTGTTCTTTTGTCGCCTAATACATATTTCATTATATTATGATAGTTATTTTGACGTATTTAATTACCACACTCTAGTTCATCAACACCACCAGGACACAATGGATAACCGTCACATCTCTGATTACTATGAAGGCAGATGATGGTTGAGTTAAATGAGCAACCGAATTCTTCAAAGTCACAAGTACCTGTAATCACACAATATTTAATGATGCCTTATATGATATAATTAGTGTACCGCAAAACACAGTCGAATTATCCAATGAAAGTAATTTTAGAGCAACTTTGGATTCATTTTTATACCATGGATCGTTGCCATGTTTAGAAATTATGAAAAACTTGAAAGGTCCACGTTTTACTAGTGAAGTAATAATCAAGGTGATCCAAATTACGCGTGAACAAAGAGAGTTGTGTATGAAACTTGATAACATATTTCAAAGAAACGAACCGTGCTGCATCCGTGAATTTGGCTCAAACCGCAGTCTCACTTAGCCCATTCTGTTTATAGTTGGCAAACTCATAATATTTGTATTATGTGTAATATGAAATGTGAACAACTGATTCACAGAAATTGACTCTCACCATTCTTTATTTCGCTGATTATAAACCAGAAACCAACACCGTCCACATTACTTCCGTGTTTATGCGATTCAAAACTCATCCATAAATCCGACACATTCGCTATCAGAGAACTTGGCGCCAAAGAACCAGTAATGGACATTAGTACCGATGACAACGAAAATGTTCTACCAGTGCCTATTACTAAGGATTCGTAAGGTTGCCAGACAAGGAAATCCATAAATGTCACGGCAATTCCCGCGGAGTAAGTTGTAGTTATCACCCACGTGCATTTGAGATTGGGTGGATACTTGTACGGGTAGTTTGGTGATGTCATATTGAATTTTTCCCCTTCATATTTTCCGATTTCAAGCTCCTCACTTCCACATATCTCTGTGAAGAAACAAGTCATGCAGTGTTCCTGATAAGTTTACGGCTTGTCAGTATAATTGACTCTGTGAGTTTTTCTGTACGCAACCTTACCTCTTTAATATAAATTTAAATTCGCAAATTATCTTGCATCAATATAATCTGGTTTGCGCCGCTAGGATATATTGAAAATTATGACAAAGCACCGCACAGTCATCGTACGCATTGCTTTTAAAAACCATTATGACATTAATCATTCATGTTTACCACATAGCGTTAGGACCACTAAGACAGACATTGGGGTATTCGCAAGAGCCATTTATTTACCTTGTTGGTGACGGTACTGTGGTTAGGGATGGCATCCAGATTCGTACGGATTGAAAACCGTAGATCGGAGAGGGTAAACGCACTGGTATAAACGGACAGTTTCGTGTAGATAAACGGAACGCGGTTAAATAATGTCCAACCAATACGTGTTTAGCCATGCTTAGCAAACGCATTGAACAACTCCCGTGAACGGACAGCCAGTGCGTTTACCCTCTCTGATCTACGGTTTTCAATCCGTACGAATCTGGATGCCATCCCTTATCACTTCACTTCCATAACTTCGCAAATTGTTATTGCCACACTGATGAACTCGTTTTAACCAAAGATACTATAAGTTTGATCAGTTCCAAATTGATGAAGCCTCCTTAGAGCAGCGACTGAATACAGAAGGACGCGGGTGCGCTGAGGGCAACAAGCGCAGTGAGCATCATATGCGTGACGCGTGCGTCCGGCCCAAACGTCGGGCATGTGGCCATAATTGCGCGAGAACGCTTCTAGTACTTTTGCGCGCGTAGAGATAAAAACAACTGTTTCTCGCCAATTTGAAACTGATTAAACTTATAGAAATGACATCACAAAGCTTCCCAAAGTAATCTTCCACATAATTTATTAAACAAAACGTTCACAAAATAAGTTCTACTATAATTTATCTCGTTGAGGCCACTGTGACGCAGAGTATAATGTCACAAAAGTTGACAAACAGACAAAACAAAGACTACCACGGTTGAGCCACTGTGGGACATTGGACACGATGTCACACATTTTCCTAAAATACATGTAAACGAAATTGTTAGGCTACGGTATGTCTGAGACTCTATAGACATATGACATGGCATTACAAACGTCATAGAGAAATAATATCACAAAAAAACGATGTCTGAGCCACTAAGACATTAGACTTTTGATGACACAAAGCTTCTTATATACATTTAGGTAACTTTACCACAATATAACTCATCCGAGCCGTGCAGACATTGGACCTGATTGTCGCAGATAAGGGCAGTATCTAGGCAACCATATCCCGATGCGCAAAGGTATTGGTCTTCCTCACAGGGAACTGTTGAAAACAATTTCATCAATCAATAGACAATTAGATATTACAAATTTAACACTTTTGGCAATGTCTTGCTAGACGTCCCGTAACTGATGTGCGCATGCTCATAACAATTAACATATGTTGTAGTAGTACGCGGTTTATTCCTTACGGGATGATAAATAAGATATATCCCATTGTTTCGGGTCTTGGACAATTATCGATTGCTATGTGAAAATGAGGAGCATTCCATGTTAGGTATCTGCTGCTAAGTATTCGAAAGAATCATGTGAAAAATCAAAACAGTTCGTGATTATCAGATTATATAGGCATGAATTTTAAGATTATCGCTGGTTGGAATAGGATGGTTTGAGGTATGACTACCAGTAGTCCAGGAGCCCGGAAGGTGTATTCAGCTAAGAATGTACAAAAGGTATAATGATCGGATTAGGTTTAGTTGGGTGCCAAGAGTCAATATTTTGCTGCCGGGTCGCGGTACGGGGAGCCGCTAATCAAAGTTCAAAGATCATATAGGGGTCAAATTGTAAAAATACTCTGATTACGTTGTAATGCATATCAAACTCTTCCTGAGATCATAAGGAGCAAACAGATCAATGGTTGTATTCTCCACCCGGTTCTTAAATAGGTCAACGGTCAACATTTTCCTCAAATTCATTGCACAGGGTCAAATTCTCAAAATGCTTCGATTTCAATGCAAATTTTCTAAATTGTTATAAATGAATAGTTTGCCATATCTACAAGATAAGCATCTATTAGTTTCAAATGTTAGCTCACATTAGCGGCATAGCGTTCTGACCTAATGAAGGGCTCCTGGACTACAGGATCATGATGTTACAAACTAGGGAACCTATTTGGGCATACAATCTTTTACAATCTATTAAAAAGCTATTGGCAGCTTAAATATTAGTATAACAGGTCAAATGGAACTGAAAGTAAAAGATTTAGCTGAAATCTGGAAATTTTCAGGTTTGATTAAAAACTGTTTTTGTCCAATTTAGTTAATCATTGCCCTATCAAATAATATTGCATTTTATTACACATTTCAAGCAAAGTTCAAAGGTCAATAAATGTCACAAGGTTAAGATAGTGCGATTTTAAACTGTACCATAGTCTGCGCTTGAGCTGAGGCTAACATGGAATCCAAGCCATTGCCCAGCATAATCGGTCGTAAACTTTATCCACGCCATAGAGGAATTGATAGTTGCCGTAGATGGAGGTGTGAGGCCACTTAGATGAAGAACCATTGATTCCGCACTGGTATTATGCCCATATCCAATTGTCAGGAAGTCAAAATCGGTTTGAACGTGTAAATAGATAAACTGAATTATGACAAAGTTCCCGAAATCAGCCATCACATGCCACGTACAATCCACATTATTGGGATAGATGTACGGATAGAACGGTATGGACTTCAATGTCATCTGATCATTGTTTGTGACAACGAGCTTCCTCTTTCCACAAAAATCTGACAAAGACAAATATATAATGGAATAAATAGTGAATAAGCACGCAATTGAATTATAACAGTTATAAATGGAAAACTTAATGTAGAGGTTAAGAATTTATTTTTCAAAAGTTAGTGAGTGACTCGTCTTGCGCAAAACGCTCGCTTGATTTTAACAAAAATCAATCGCAGCAATTCATTTTTGTGTTTTTGGAAATACAATGGGGTAGGTGGAAATTGAATACCAGTGGCGTAATGCATCTCATAGCATCACCTGCACGTCTCACTTTTATCCACATGATCAATGTTTAATTCGGAAATAATTGATTTTACATTGCCATGAACGGTTTATGGCTATGCGTTTTGAACTCACCACCCAAAGAGGGTGGTGGCGTTGCATATTTGGTGACGAATCATCCATCTCTCTCTATTAACTCAACAGCTAAATGTGGTAGAGCTATGGTTCAGGTTCACATTCACCATAGGATGTTCTATTAATGTATTAATGTAATTTATTGTTTCTCTGTTTATGCATGTTTGGGTTCTATTTATTTATTTGAAAATGCTGACATATTATTATTTTGATTATATTCTGGTAAATCAAACAATCCCGATGTTACGTTCACATGTTATTGAATTCCTATTAAGCTTCAAGGTTATGCTTACTGCGTGTAAATACACGTTGTAACAATTGAGGACCCTAGATCTAAAAGGGGGTTAAGTCACAATCTTGTGAAATTGTAGTTAGTATCAATTTTCTGCTACAAGGAGGATCTCTGCACCCTCTGTTCAAATGTTAAAGTTAAGTCAAGCGGTAAAGCTATGTAAGAGTCCATGGGAGGTAAAACCCGAGTGGGTCAAGTCATCAAGTCCACACATGGACACAATGAAACCCAGTTTTTGCCATTTTTCTCAATGTGACTTAACCCCCTTTTAGATCTAGGGTCCTCAATTTATGTTCAATTATATTTAAACTCTATTAATGTACGGATTAACATAAACATATAATTCAGTTTTCTCTTTCCTCGATATTTCAGACAAATCAATTATATAAGTCCTGTGGTGCACGTTTGAACTTATGAAGATCTTTAAATGTCCACTCACCACAATTAGCTTCGTCAGATCCATCCAGGCATATTTTGATTCCATTGCACACCAGCGATTGGTCCAGACATCCATATCCCGATAAACATTGAAATTCCGTTGCCCTGCATTTGTCTGGTATTCAAATGTATCAATATTATTTTTAATATGCAGAAATGATTGATGAAAACGAAAGAGTTGACAAATAGGGCGGACGTAATTTATTTAAGAATATGACCATCCCCCTGTCTGATAAGGATAGCATTTGTGTAGAATTAATATGCGGAATTAATCAAATGCTTGTTATAAAATATATCATAAATAAACCTCCCTTTTTAATGACTAACTCATACACGATGTTTCCAATTGACCCTTTCCTGCTTTCGGTGGCGTAACAACGGGGTTATTTACAGCCTGTTACCTATAATTGAACAACTCATCACCTACCATGGAACAAAATCAAGGTATTCTATAGCCTTGCAGTTCCAGGACAGGTATCCACTTAACAGCGTTCGAAATAAGAAAAATAAATTTGTTATCCACCGGATAACCTAGGTTGGGATTTTGGTCATCCGCCAATATTTTTGATTATCCGCATATTTTCAGTGGCAAGCTCAAAAATCACATTTTAAGCGAGTCTTCATATATACACATACGATGACGACTTTCTTTCAGTACGTCTCTGAATAAGACGACCAGCTGTAAGCCCTGACATGCATCATGATGATCCTCTTCTTCCTCGTATCTCCCGACTCCATTGGATCTGCATCCAGGTCATCCTCATCCGACTCAGCATCAACTTTCACAACTGCAGGGTCGGTGTCGTCCTCTGTGTCAGTGTCATCCTCATTTACAGCTTTTAATGCATCCTCATGATCCTCTTCTTCATTCTCATCTCCCAACTCCATTGGATATGTATCCAGGTCATCCTCATCCAAATCAGCCCCAAGTTCCACAACTGCAGGGTCGGTGTCGTCCGCTGTGTCAGTGTCATCCTCATTTGCAACTTCTAATGCATCCGGAGGATCCTCTTCTTCACTCTTATCTCCCGACTCCATTGGATCTGTATCCAAGTCATCCTCATCTGACTCAGCATCAAGTTTCACAACTGCAGGGTCGATTTCGTCCGCTGTGTCAGTGTCATCCTCATTTACAGCTTCTAATGCAACCTGATCCGAATGATCCTCTTCTTCACTCTTATCTCCCGACTCCATTGGATCTGTATCCAGGTCATCCTCATCTGACTCAGCCTCAAGTTCCACAACTGCAGTTGCAGGGTCGGTGTCGTCAGCTGTGCCAGTGTCATCCTCATGTGCAGTTTCTAGGGTTAGTTCATTCGATCGCTACCATGACTTGTTCTTTCAGTACGTCTCTCAATAGGACGGTCAGGTCTATAGCCTCTAATGCATCCTGGTGATCCTCTTCTTCACTTTCATCTCCCATCATTTTGGTCATCCGCCGGATGATCGGTTAAGAAAAACTGGTCATCCGCCGGTAGATTTGGTCATTTCGGATGACCGGATGGCCGCTATTTCGAACGCTGCCACTTAACCCCATTTTTTCACCATCAACGGTACGAAGAGACAATTACGAACAACAGCCATCTTCAATCTTCAAACGTTTTGATATTGTAATCTATAACGCTTTACATTTTTAACATTTAACAAATATGACTGCAACAATTCACAGAATAGAACAACGCATGGCATTAGTAGGATATATTGCAATATACATATTGCATCCGCTTCGATATTTCAATCCAATAAGTTGCCGGTTCTTAAGAATAGGACGTTACAATAATTAGATTGTCCAATTCGCCGACAACAAATGTATCAATGCAGCCGCGCATCAGGATGGAATATTGCCGGTCTGTTACACAGTATTCATGAATAAAGACATGCCTCCATCGCTCATTAGGGTACACAATAGTACATTTCATAAAGGGTGTCCCAAAAGTTCAAATACTGTTATAAATTCTTTTTTTAAACCCTATTTGCAGTGTAAATAGACAGGAATTTATAACGTTACTCTCGAATTTATATTTAATTGCTTATTTACAATAACTCACTCTTCGAAAGAACTAATACACCTATCAGTTGTAAGACGCACCCTATGACCCCCGGGAGTGGTGCGTCACTTTACCGAGGTGCGTCGACTTCTCATGTACCATGACGCACCCTGTGTCAAAAAAACGACGGACCATTGCCTTCCAAATACGCACCCTCCGTCAATTTTTGGACGCACCATTTGTGGATTCTGACGGACCATGACGACGCACCCCGTCGTCAGATATCGTTGACTATAACTGGATAAAACACGATGACTACTGGAAATGAAACTACTTTTAATTCACGGGGGATCTGCCCTTATTCGATGTTAATAATTATATAGACTCCGGACCGGGACCGGGATGGACCATGGACGGAACCAAGAGGAGAACTTTTATATGCACAATGTTATGTCTGACTGGTCTGGTCTAAAATTCATAAAATATTTAACTGATTATCATAAACGTCAGGATGAGGATGAAACAATTTCGAGAACATTCTGCCCATTCTGCTTTCGACCCGTTCAGTGGCGTAACCAGGAGGTGGGGGTGGGGTGGGGGACTGGGGGTGGGGGACTGGGGGTGGGGTGGGCGGCGGGGCATCCTTCATCCCTTTATGTTATACATGTAGGCTTGCGCTTATGCAATAAGGTAAGTAGAAAATTGGGTTCTCGAACGGTGTATAACCAAAATTGGGTTCTCGAAAGTGTATTTAAACATTTGAACTTCGGATTGGAAATTACACCTTCTATAAACCATCAAAGGATTGAAGGGAGCACTTTAAAAATACCAAAAACATTTCTAATTTAATCATCAATATCACCCATATACTTCGAGAAAAGGCATATAAAAAGGCGGAACATACACGTACCGCTATTGTGATAAGTCCCCCCGGGGCTCCCACCTCCCACCGTTATGCCCCCCCCCCCCCCCAAATGAAATTACAAACTCGATGTGAACTTTTGTAAACTAAAACAAATAGTCAGATATGCCCCCTGATGATCCACATGCGATGCCCCCTAAATTTGACTAAAATTGCATGGACAACACGGCCACGGGTGATTACGCGTGACGAGTGGTTCCCCCGGTAGAGTAGTCTCAGGCCAAGACCGGGGGGGGGGGGGGTTACTCGCCTAAGATGGTATACGGGGGCGTGCCGCTCTATCTAATGGGTAGCTTTTTGGGCACAAAATCCCTAAACATAGAGTATGATTTTGTGCTGGAAATCCCTAATGATGGGGTCACTTTTTACAAGTGGGTCTATTTTCGCGATTTTTGTGTCTATTTTCGCGAAAATTTGCAAAAATTAGGTCTATTTTCCCAATAATTTGCGAAAATTGGGTCTAAAATGAAGCAAAACCCCTAAAAATGGGTACCGTTTTTTCCAAAAACACCCTGAAAGGGTAGGGGTTTTGAATCTCCAGCGGCACCCCCCCCCCCCCCCCCCGACCAAACCAAATCCGAGTACCGGGGGCTGTGGCCTGTGATCAAGGGAGTGGTCATAACCAGTCATATCGGAGACTGTCATTTCATTTCGGTGATTTCGGTGATGGGGACAACAGTGGCGGATCCAGGATTAAAATTTACGGGGTGGGGGGGGGGGGGGGGAGGCTGACCAAGACTGTTTTGTAATTGGTACCAAATCGTAAAAGGTCCCCAACATGAAAGGTACAGTGGTACACAAAAAAAGGTATATTGTCAAATTTTACAAGGGGTCTATAAATGAAGCAAAATCCTTAGAAATGGGTACCGTTTTTTCAAAAAAATCACCTTTTAGAAATGGGTAGGTCTATGTTTTTTTATTTGAATCTCCTGTCGCACATCCCCAAATTAAATTCCGGGGGCCTGTCCTACTACCTCTGTGTTCTTAGATTGTTCTGCGCTTGTGCGGAAGAGCGCAATGCTGATCCCCTATCTTATACCATGAAGATGCTTGTATACGTGACACTTCTCTTAAAATGAAAGGTTCTCGGTCTACTGCGGTTCCTTGTTTTTTCGTTTGCCAAACTCTTGTATTGATGATCGAGTGATTTCAGGCATCTTAGAACATGCGGTATAAAATATCGGAGTGATGTTTGCGGTATTAAAGTGGAGCCTGGTTGGCGGTATTAAGGAGTTATGTGGTATAGTAGCCCTATAGCGTATATTTAAAGGTCGTATTTTGTTGTTCGTAAACAGATGTACACTGTGACGCACCCATGTAAAGTGACGGACCTTGACGCACCCTCCGTCATTTTTTTGACGGACCAAAGGCTGCCACTGACGTACCCTCCGTCAACATTTTTTGGTAAACGACGCACCCACGACGCACCTCTCCCGGGGGTCATAGGGTGCGTCTTACAACTGATAGGTGTATAATCGCAACACATGTACATATCATTTGGCTGAAAAATTCCGGTTTCACTTAAACATACGCGATGGACAGTAATGGAGGTTGTCACTTTTGAGCTGTGCTAACAATTTTTTTATTCAGCAGCTAAGCAGCAATGACAACACAAAATTCTCGCTCTCTATTTTCTGTTTTCATTTTTGTGAATTGAAGGAAATAACTTAAGATCAACTTTCCCCCCCTTTATCACTCATAGTTGTTATAGGAAGTGTTGCCAGTCCCATTGTAGGCCCGTGTCTTAATATAAGGGAAAATGCCCAAAGTTGACGAAAAAATGACAAAAAGTCATCATTATTACGTAAAATATCTTTTCATTGCCCAAAGATCCTTAAGTGGACATGCAATTTCGCGCAACTTAGTGCAACTCAAAATTTGGGCGTGTCTCAGGTGGTGTTATTGTTTTTGTTAAAAATACCATTCTTTAAAGGTATCACCAAAGTTCAATCAAAACAACAAGAGAGTGTTTTTCTTCTCTTAAACCGTTTCTTTTTTGGTGTTGATAAAGACATTATTTTCGGCACCATATCCCACTGTCAAACCTCCAAATTCGAAGCGTCATACCGCACGCCATCTCGGTCTTTTATCATTTTTTTCCCTATTTTTTTCTTTTCTTCCCTTTTTAATTTTTTTAGAGGGGGTGGGGGGCGGGGGCCAAAATGGTTTTTTTTCGTCAGGGAGGGGGGGGGGGGGGGGGGGCATTGGCCCCCCTGCCCCCCCCCCCTCCCCTGAGCTACGCCACTGCAATCTACCATTTAAAACATGAATACAAAATGTTTTATACAATGAGAAGAATTTTAGTCCCCATGTATTAACAACCTTATCTTTAGAATTCCGTCTCTGTTCTCGAATTCGTCTACATTGTACGTATTTTAAATACCCACATCAGCAATGTAATCAACTCCATCATTAGTAATATAATCAGCCTCTTGACCGATTTTAGCATTAAAGTCACCACAAAGCATTATATTTGCATCTGGGTTCGAACCAGTAATATCAATCAATGTGTCATCAAGTGTGTCGATAGAAGTGTGAGAATTTACGGGAGCACTGGTTATGTGTGGTTATATTCAGCCCAAATAGTCAAATATAATGCAAAATTGTACATTTTTTTTTGACCGTGCGAAATTTGTTGACCTCAAACCCCCAAATAAGTCGCCAGGCCTGGATGGTTTACCTGCTGAGATCTTTCAATTCTCATCACACACCACGATGAAACTATTTCATAAGCTCTTTAATCATGTATTTGATTTAACGCAATTTTCATAACAGCCTGGTCAAGAGGAATAATTGTTCCTATTCATAAAAAGGATCTATTGAGGACCCTGGTAACTATAGACCCATCACATTATTGGATACTTTTGACAAGATCTTTTACACTCAAGACTTGAATAAATGGTGTGAGCAAAATTCAAACATTCCAGAAAACCAAGCAAGCTTCCGGAAAGGATATGCAATTACTCATAACATATTTACACTTCACAGTACTATTCAGAGGAATCTACTAAGAACAAGAGGGAAATGATACTGTCTTTTCATTGATTTTAATCAAGCATTTGACAGCATTCAAAGAGACAAACTACTCAATAAACTTTAATCTGTGGGAATCACAGGGAAAGTGCTGAATATGCTTGGTAGTATAAACATAAATGTTAAAGCATGTATAAGAGATGGCAATCTAATTTCAGACATGTTTAAAATGCCCTATTGGACTCAAGCAGGGCTGTCTTCTCAGCCCCTCCAATTTGCTCTCTTTATCAGTGAGCTATCAAATTATCTTGATACCAATGGTGCAAAGGGTTGTCAATTAATGCCGGATACCACAGAAATCAATGCTCTTTATTATGCTGACGATATTGTTGTAATGGCTGATACTATAGGTGGTCTCAATAAGCATATTAAATCGTTCCTGGATTTCTGCATAAATACAAATAGGGGGATGAAGGTTAATATGAGCAAAAGTCAAATTATAGTTTTCCATAAAGGAGGCCCGATTAGTCGCTATGAAAAGTGGACTTATAATGATCACCTTCTCGATATTGTGTAAGAATATAAATATCTGGGCCTTACACTATTAACTGGCAATGGATGGGGGAAATCATAGAGACAGCTTGCAGATCAAGCTTCCAAAGCACTTAATATTCTGAGAAAAAACAATGTATGCTGTTGGTTATATGTCGTATGATTTCTATTTTAAAATCTTCGATGCTGCTATTTTACCCATTTTAACATACGGCTCAGATATATGGGAATTTAAGCGTTATGAATGTCTGGAAAAAGTTCAATACAAGGCCTGCAAACAGTTTCTACAAATCTCTCACAATTCTACAAATAATGCAGCAATTGGCGAGTGTGGCAGATATCCTATTTATGTATATTGTATTATCAACTGTATCAAATTTTGGTTAAACTGTTAAGTATGGGAGATGACCGTTTACCAAAGAAAAGTTATGATATGCTTGTTTATCTTGACGAGAGAGGTTCGCTAACGTGGGCCACTGAGATCAAATCTATACTTTTGAGTCATGGATTTGGACATGTATGGTATAAGGCCTAAAAAAGAGTTTGATTGGCCTAACATGACAAAAACAAATAGGGTAGGTCGGTCGGGATTTTTTTTCTTCTTTTTTTTTCTTCCTTTTTTGAAATCACCTGCGTTGGGGACTTAAAATAGCCGAAAATGAAAGCATACAGTTAGAAACTGTAATACTTTGTTCAATTTGTATAATTTTTTTTAATTTTTAAAAAAAAAATAATAATAATAATAATTTGTTTTTTAAAGTTTTTTAAAGAATTTTCCTCCCTCAAAATAATAAAAAACATTCAGGGTCGGCGATGTATTTAGGGTCGGTCGGATTAGGCCAATCAAACTCTTTTTTTAAAGGCCTAATCAAGGTGTAAATATGTTTCTAAGTATGTTTAAGTAACGTATTCAGGATACTGCCCAACAAAACTGGTTTGCCGATATTTCTTCTCTTGATAAATTAAGGATATCGTAATTTCAAAAATCAATTATCACCTGAGAAATACTTATCAGTTATAACAAAATTAATACGTCACATTGCCGTTATCTTTCAAAATTAAGATGTTCCAGTCATTCTCTTCGCATTGAAACCGGTAGAAGACATGGAATAGATCCTAATGATCGGAAATGTTTAGTGTGTAATGAAGGTAACGTAGAAGATGAATTCCATTTTGTTATTATTTGTAACCAATATAACACTTTACGTAATAGATACATCTCAACTAAGTACACCAGACACCCAACGCATGAGAAATTCAACCAACTCATGAGTTCTCCAAAAAGCACTGATATTAAAAACCTTGCTCAATTTGTATTCACTGTAATGAAGATAAGAGAAGATATTGAATTTAATTGATTATGTTTTGTATTTATTGCATCCTTTGATGACAACACAGCAAAGTAAAGATAGTTTATTATGTATGCGTATTTATAATTTTTGTACCATGTAGTATGATGGGCCAGAGGCCTATATATACAATAAATAAAATGAATGAATCATGCAGTTTTGTGGAAACATGCCACTTTCGGCATTTTGGGGAATTCTCTTTGGAGGACGGGTACCGGCATCCTAAGATTTTCAAATCGAAGTTTGTGTGCGAAATATCTCGAAAAATACAGCTTGAATTAGTCAGATTTGTGGACACGATATTGGTACAGTATTTACCTCGGCTGAGTTCGAGTGACTGGTTATTTTAGTAGGAGCCCCAGAGCTCTAAATTCGGCTTTAAAATGGTTTGACCCCTGACCTCCGAACATACTCCAAAAGGAATACTTTTATGTTAGATTCATATCTTGTCTACAAGAATAAAGTGTCCTGCTCTTATGATTCTCTTGCGAATTCATGTTATTGGCATTATCTGTATTCCCCTATATATTCACATAGACAAAATCACATAAAACAACTCGTGTTAGGGGTAGGGGTAATATTATGGCCATAAAAAGTTGAAATAACTGTATAAGTATGTATAACTATACATCATATCTATGGGGAAGAACTGCTTCACAAGTTGAGACAGTTATTTATAGTTATAATGTCAATGTTACAGGTGAAATAGCTAAATTGAGCATTGGTAAAAGTCACAAAAGGGTCAAAAATGCTTATTTTTGTAACTTTTTCATTTATTCCATGACATTTTTGACCAATATCCATGACATTAAAATGAGAAAAGCTAAAATAATGTGACAAGTAATTCTTTCTTTAAATTTATAAACATAATTATATGTAGTTATGACATTTCCTTTCAATGTTATAGTCAATATACTACTCAAACCCTTACGAGAGGTGCTATTATTTCATTTCTGCTATGTGAATACATGGGGAATATGATTTTTGCCATAGCCTAATTTCGCAAGAGAATCGTAAGAGCAGGACACTTTATTCTTGTAGATAAGATATGTATCTGTCATAAAAATGTAAATTTAAGAGTATGTTCGGAGGTCAGGGGTCAACTCCTAAATTTGAGGCCTGGGGCTCCTACTATTTGGAGAATTATGAGGGATAATGTTCCCGCGATAGGGATATTTATTTTCTATTCCGACATCATCACATCAAAGAAAATGGCGGCGATTCTAGTTATTGTACCCCCCGTATATCACCATAATGTTTTATATACTCCATGCGCTCCGTCGCTGATCGCAAGCGTGGATCACCGTTTTTCCAATCAAGGGGCGTAATTTTGTTTTGTCGTGGTTTACTACTCATGTGTGTGGGCGGAAAGAGTTCAAGCGTAATAGAGCATGAAGCTAAAACTATATGAATCCCCCCATCCCAAACGCCACTACGCGCAATTGAGTTTGTTGAATTTTGTTCACCGCTAGGCTATGTACCACCCCTAGAGATTGCCTCAGAAAAAAATTGTGTTTGCGATTTCGTCTTTATTAATCCATCAATGGATTCCGGATTTTGTGAGCATGTACAAATCGCAAATAACTTGGACGAGTTCAAAGTTGGGGTTAATCTGCCTCATAGGAGTAAAACTATTTTTTTGCCTTGAGAAGCATATTTTTCTTAGTAAAATACAACGATGCATGCTCGGGGGTGGTACTCACGTATGTAAGGCATACGGGGACGTGCCGCTCCAGTGGGTCGTTTTTTCATGAGACATCCTTAGCCATGGGTAGGCTTTTCAACTGAAAAATCCTTAGACATGGGTCTATCCAAAATCACCCTTAGAAATGGGTAGGGGATTTGATTCTCCAGCGGCACACCCCCGACCAAACCAAATCTGAGTACCCCCCCCCCTTTTTTTTTCCCGGGGATGTATGAGCGTTACTATTTTTGTTTGATGTTTACATAACAAACAGAGTCCCCCGACTTGTCGCGGTTTAGTTATACCATTGTAATACTTGCTACGTCACCACACTTGATGTATGAGGGCGAATCTTTGCTGTATAGATAATCAATTGTTTGATGTTTACGTAACAATTGGATGCCTTTTTCACCGAATCACGCTGGGCCCATTTCTCATTAGTACATAGAAAGAGCGTGGACATTTACATAATTATTTTATGTTTACATAACAAACAGAAAAAACTTGTCGCCGCGGTTTCAGTTATACCATTGTAATATACATGTACATGCTAGTATTACACCATACGGTAAATATTGAAGACTGGGGGATGTAATCTATTCAAAATCATTGCCAAAGTTGGACACATCGTTAGTTCGTAAAGAACTATGGGCAAATCATGTACATTTTTAAACCATTTTAGGTAAAAAGCGGTTTACTTTCATGATTTTTAGTTGCTTGTGCGGGGTTATATAGACATCAGTGAATACATTCTAGCCACATCGTACTACATCGCTGTATTCATCTAGGTAAACATGGAGTTTTCTACATATTTTGGTCAACTAATTTTCAAAAAAATGTCGCCCTCTGAAGTCAATGATATGAACATCCCTAGCATTATAATAGGCTATACCTTTTAGTTGAATATATTATCGACTCGCACATAGAAATGATCGGTTCTTTAAAAAAAAAAAACATTATCCAAACATTAATAATGATATTTGCGTCCATTTTCCAAATTTTGTCATTTGTCGGTCAGACTCAGGCCTACTTATTTTTTTTTTTAAATGCTCATGATTTCTATACGAAAGACATTTTTGTCATGAAATTGATTGCGGCTTGACTTTTTTTTGTATCATCGATCTCATGTACCCCCAAAAAATGAATTATTTAACCAAATAATGGTATTTGGGCTATTTTTTCAAATGTTGATATTTGTCGGTCAAGCCGAGAATTTAAAAATAAATCGTTATGATTTCTATGCGAATGACTTTTTTTGTCGCCAAATTGATTGCGGCTTGACTTTTTTGCATCATCGATCTCATATGTACCAAAAAAATTGAATTATTTAACCAAATAATGGTATTTGGGCTATTTTTTTCTTCAAATTTTGATATTTGTCGGTCAAGCCTAGAATTAAAAAAAAAATTGTTATGATTTCTATGCGAATTACTTTTTTGTGGTCAAATTGATTCCGGCTTGACTTTTTTGTATCATCGATCTCAAACGTACCCCAAAAAATTGAAATTACTTTAATAACCAAATAATGGTATTTGGGCTAATTTTTCAAATTTTGATATTAAGTCAAGCCTAGAATTTAAAAAACAAATTATGATTTCTATGCGAATGACTTTTTTGTCGCCAAATTGATTGCGGCTTGACTTTTTTGCATCATCGATCTCATACGTAGAAAAAATAAAATTGAATTATTTAACCAAATAATGGTATTTGGGCTAATTTATCAAATTTTGATATTTGTCGGTCAAGCCTGGAATTTAAAAAAAAAATTGTTATGATTTCTATGCGAACAACTTTTTTTGTTTGTCAAATTGATTGCGACTTGACTTTTTTGTATCATCGATCTCATACGTACCCAAACAAAATTGAATTATTTAACCAAATAATGGTATTTGGGCTAATTTTTCAAATTTTGATATTTGTCAGTCAAGCCTAGAATTTAAAAAAAAAATGATTTCTATGCGAATGACTTTTTTTGTCGCCAAATTCATTGCGGCTTGACTTTTTTGCATCATCGATCTCATGCGTACCCCAAATAATTGAATTACTTTAATAACCAAATAATGGTATTTGGGCTAATTTTTCAAATTTTGATATTTATCAGTCAAGCCTAGAATTTAAAAATAAATAAATTATGATTTCTATGTGAATGACTTTTTTGTCGCCAAATTGATTGCGGCTTGACTTTTGCATCATCGATCTCATACGTACCAAAAATAAAATTGAATTATTTAACCAAATAATGGTATTTGGTCTATTTTTTTCAAATTTTGATATTTGTCGGTCAAGCTTGGAATTTAAAAAAAAATATTGTTATGATTTCTATGCGAACAACTTTTTTTTGTCGTCAAATTGATTGCGACTTGACTTTTTTGTATCATCGATCTCATACGTATCCAAACAAAATTGAATTACTTAGCTAAATAATGGTATTTGGGCTAATTTGTCAAATTTTGATATTTGTCTGTCAAGCCTAGAATTTTAAAAAAATGTTTTGATTTCTATGCGAATTACTTTTTTGTGGTCAAATTGATTGCGGCTTGACTTTTTTTGTATCATCGATCTCATACATACCCCAAAAAACTGAATTACTTTAATAACCGAATAATGGTATTTGGGCTCATTTTTCAAATTTTGATATTTGTCGGTCAAACCTAGAATTTAAAAACATTGTTATGATTTCTATGCAAACAACTTTTTGTGTGTGTCAAATTGATTGCGGCTTGACTTTTTTGCATCATCGATCTCATATGTACCAAAAATAAATTTGAATTATTTAACCAAATAATGGTATTTGGGCTAATTTGTCAAATTTTGATATTTGTCGGTCAAGCCTGGAATTTAAAAAAAAAAATGTTATGATTTCTATGCCTACAACTTTTTTATCGTCAAATTGATTGCGACTTGACTTTTTTGTATCATCGATCTCATGCGTACTCCAAAAAATTGAATTACTCTAATAACCAAATAATGGTATTTGGGCTAATTTTTCAAATTTTGATATTTGTCAGTCAAGCCTAGAATTTAAAAAATAATAATTATGATTTCTATGCGAATGACTTTTTTGTCGCCAAATTGATTGCGGCTTGACTTTTTTGCATCATCGATCTCATACGTACCAAAAATAAAATTGAATTATTTAACCAAATAGTGGTATTTGGGCTATTTTTTCAAATGTTGATATTTGTCGTCGGTCAAGCTTGGAATTTAAAAAAATATTGTTATGATTTCTATGCGAACAACTTTTTTTGTCGTCAAATTAATTGCGACTTGACTTTTTTGTATCATCGATCTCATACGTACCCAAACAAAATTGAAATATTTAACCAAATAATGGTATTTGGGCTAATTTTTCAAATTTTGATATTTGTTGGTCAAGCCTAGAATTTTTTTTAAAAAATCATTATGATTTCTATGCGAATGACTTTTTTGTCGCCAAATTGATTGCGGTTTGAGTTTTTTGTATCATCGATCTCATATGTACCCACAAAAATTGAATTAACTAAATAATGGTATTTGGGCTAATTTTTCAAATTTTGATATTTGTCGGTCAAGCCTAGAATTTAAAAAAAAAATGTTATGATTTATATGCGAATTACTTTTTTTGTGGTCAAATTGATTGCCGCTTGACTTTTTTGTATCATCAATCTCATACGTACCCCAAAAAATTGAATTACTTTAATATTAACCAAATAATGGTATTTGGGCTAATTTTTCAAATTTTGATATTTGTCAGTCAAGCCTAGAATTTAAAAAAAATAATTATGATTTCTATGCGAATGACTTTTTTTGTCGCCAAATTGATTGCGACTTGACTTTTTTTTGTATCATAGATCTCATACGTACCAAAATAAAAATTGGAATTATTTAAACCAAATAATGGTATTTGGGCTAATTTTTCAAATTTTGATATTTGTCGGTCAAGTCTAGAATTTAAAAAAAATGTTATGATTTCTATGCGAACAAATTTTTTTGTCGTCAAATTGATTGCGACTTGACTTTTTTTGTATCATAGATCTCATACGTACCCAAACAAAGTTGAATTATTTAACCAAAAATGGTATTTGGGCTCATTTTTCAAATTTTGATATTTGTCGGTCAAGTCTAGAATTAAAAAAAAAATTGTTATGATTTCTATGCGAATTACTTTTTTGTCGCCAAATTGATTGCCGCTTGAGTTTTTTGTATCATCGATCTCATATGTACCCACAAACATTGAATTACTTAACCAAATAATGGTATTTGGGCTAATTTTTCAAATTTTGATATTTGTCGGTCAAGCCTAGAATAAAAAAAAATGTTATGATTTCTATGCAAATGACTTTTTTGTCGTCAAATTGATTGCAGCTTAACTTTTTTGTAACATTGATCTCATACGTACCCAAACAAAATTGAATTATTTAACCAAATAAAGGTATTTGGGCTAATTTGTCAAATTTTGATATTTTAGAATTAAAAAAATTTAAAAAATTCTATGCCAATGACTTTTTTGTCGCCAAATTGATTGCGGCTTGACTTTTTTGTATCATGGATCTCATACGTATCCAAAAAAAACCCAATAATCATATAATGATATTTGGGTCCATTTTCCAAATTTCGGCATTTGGCGGTCAGGCAAATTAAAAAAAAATCCTTATGATTTCTATGCGAATATAATTGTTGTCAAATTGATCTCATAGGAAACTAAAAATGTGATAAAACAACAAAAAGCAACTACTGCACTGGCATTTTTTAACTGTAGTGTAAACTAAAGTGCAAGTGAATGGCAGTAACAAAACAAGTAAATAAAGATGAATGATCGAATCTTTGACAAAAATAATCACACTAGAGTTAAGATTACATTATGTTAATATCCATGCTGATCAAATTACGGGCAAAATATCTGTTTTCAATCGACTACGAAAACTAATCTCAGTCATTCAATGCATCGCGAGACTGCCGAATTATGCGTATTCGCTGTCAATTGAAAGCAAAACTCATTTTACCGCAAAGCTTTTAATTGCCTCTTTATGCAGTTTAAAGAAATTTTAAGCCAAGTTTTCAATTAGCGTTTGCCTGGACTGTCGGTATACAAAGACGAATTTACAATATTATTAATTTTAATCGATCGCGGCTATTCTGTTCAAAAGCGCATGTGTGTATATTGCCTTGTTTTACGATGTAAACAATAATATCATATGCCGCCGGGCGATCAGCTGATCGATGTTGAAAGAACACAATGCGCATGCTCTAATCAGTTTCGTTCATCTCTCGCCGGTGATGGCATAACGAATAAGATAGCCAAGTCGGCCCTCGTGATTGTGAGGATTGTTAGTTCAAAATGATGTTTTAGAATTCAATCAGGCAACTAAATTTGACTATCATGTCACACCTTGTGTACGCAACTTCGTGGATGGACCCATGTTCATCTTAATAAACTGTGTATGTAAAGATTATTACATTACTGTTTCTACTGCCTATTCTTCTGTGTATATTGTGCATTTTGTGTACAAGTGTGTTTAAATGTGCACTTCACTCAAACTTTCACCAGCCCCATTCCATTTAAATGGAATTTGCATTTCAACTCTTGCTAATTAATAGACAAGCATGTCTATATAAATTGCATGCTACAATCAGAGAGATGTTATATTACCTACACCTCCCTGCTACAATTGTATTGGTGACAAAACGTAATGATATACCACTAATGAGTACTGAATCTTGTCCCTGCGTAGAAAGGCAACATTTTCTTACCCGCATGGTCACCGCTAAGTCCTAGGTCCCCTTATAGACACTGGGACGTAGGTCTGTATCAATCAATCTAGCACTCTCCATGTAGGGGATAGATGAAATGTGGCTTAAAATGAAGCTATATGCCTGATCAATATTTTACCTTATCCCACGTTCGTAGGTTGCACATTATGACCCTAGACCTCGATTTAGGGTCAAAGGTCACATGTGTTTCAATGGGAAGTCAAAAACTAAATTTAACATGGTAAAAAAACTAAAAAATGAGCTATTGACTATAAAAAGTATGTTATATTGTTGGGATAAGTGTTTTAAACAAAAAAGTCAATCACAACTTTGATCGTAGATCAATAGTTTTTGAACTGTGGCCTTTTGAAAATTACAAGTTGGCCAAAATAGACCATTTTGGTCATATTTTCGCAAAATTGGCACAAAAATGACATGATATCATCATTAAAAAAATATTTTGACTCATTATGAATTGATAAACCATGTTATAATGTTGGTATATAGATGTACCTTACATTACAACACATTTCAAAAATCAATGGTATGTTGATGCCATGGCAACCAGCATTAATATCCTTCAAATCCTTTAAATTTGACTCAGATTTTACCCATTTTCGATGAATTTGAAGGATATTAAAGCTGTTTGCCATGGCATGCGGACACCATTGACTTTTGAAATGTCTTTTAATGTAAAGTTCATCTATAAACCAACATTATAACATGGTTTATCAATTCACATTGAGTCAAAATATTTTTTTAATGATGATAACATGTCATTTTTGTGCCAATACGATCAAAGTTGTGATTGACTTTTTTGTTTAAAACACTTATCCCAACAATAAAATATACTTTATATAGTCAATAGCTCATTTTTTAGTTTTTTTACCATGTTAAATTTAGTTTTTGACTTCCCATTGAAACACGTGTGACCTTTGACCCTAAATCGAGGTCTAGGGTCATAATGTGCAACCTACGAACGTGGGATAAGGTAAAATATTGATAAGGCATATATTAGCTTCATTTTAAGCCACATTTCATCTATCCCCTAGATGGAGAGTGCTAGAATTGTTTTCTGAAGGAATAAAACATGCACGGCCTACAGTCTATTAGGGCGAAGGTTGCAACCGGAAAGTACATTAATCAAATCAAACTTTTTACCTTCACACCTAAAAACAATCTCCAGGCCACATCAAACACCAACAGCAGCTCTGTCAGCGATTCATTCTTATGGTTGAATCAAATACAAAGCAAACCCTTTAGAACAAATAAACGGGTTTCAAATATTATCTCCCACACAATAAATCCAAACCACTTCATAATCATTTCATTTTCATACCATCACTCTCCGCCCGTCCTCCATGGTTCTGGTCAGATCCTAACATATCATGTTAAAACCAATACAATGTCAATAACTGCCCTATTGATAACCACTACATCTGACACTGCTAAACCCCATCAACCGCGAAACTCGAAAACCGCGAAACCCGAGAACCGCTCTAGTTTGTTTTGTGCGATTTTAGTAATGCATGGGTTCTTACTTGGAAAGTTCATGTTAGCTTACCTGAATGCTCCGTGCGTTCCACTTCAAGAAAGAATCCTGGATAATTTTGAAAGTCATTAATAAGCAATCGTAGCCAAATCACGCGTTCGGGTATCATTATGGTGTTAGGGTAGTACACACTATGAAGTTGACACACCATTGTGTTGGGGGCGACATTGCTACCTAGTCCTATGTTTACAACATCATACAAAGGTTCCATGTAGAATATCAGTACTCTTATAGTGTAACTGCCATCGTCGTCAATTGATGTTAAGAACCATGTACAATCTTGAGAAGACGGGTAGGAGTATGGGTAATTTGGTGATGTCAGATATTTCACATCACCGATGGTAGTGTTTATATCTACGACATTGCAATCGTCTGGTGATAATAAATAAGTTGTCTTAAGTAAAATAATCGAATAAAGTGTACTTTAGGTCCATGCCATGCATCAATTGAACGGTACAAGAATTTTCTATTTTAATAATATCGCACCCTTTATTCAGTCAAAGACTTCCTGAACTGCTGGGACAAAAACAAGGGAATAATCGATTTGATGAATTTGAGGACCGGCGGCTTATCTACCTCGCGTCTTATACGCAGGGAAATACGGTGCATAAGTGTACATAGGGCTACGATATAATGACCCATGCCTTATATACCTTTGGCAACATTTTAACTCAAAGACCCACTTCTTGAGAAAATTCGGCAGGTTCTCATTGGATAACCCCGACGCTTTCTGTCACCGAATGCCCTCAGCCTCGGGAGTGCAAGATTTGCCTCCGTATCAATTTCTTACATGAAACTTAAAGTCCCACTTGTCTTTTATAACTTCTATTGTATTGATATAATTATTTAGGTGTTTTTGTCTCTGCTTATTATAGTCTCTTCATCTATATATCTCAATACAATGACGTAATAGCGAACTCCACTTATGCCTAAATGCTGCATCTATCACTGGAATACGCTCTGACATCACTGCCCAGAGTAAGATGAATGAACCGTATACATGTATATATATATATATTACTTACAACAATTGTATTCATCCGAACCATCAGCACAATTTAACTCATTATTGCAAACAAGCGACTGGTGCACACAACCTAACCCGGAAGAACACCAGAATGCCTTGTTGTCGCATGGCTCTATAAGAAAACAATTTATAAGTAACATTTACTGTCACTATTGCTCTGTTGGATTTGTAAATAAATATAACCCACCATATTGAACCACATTTAACACACACAAAAAAGTATATTGCTCCTATTTATTGAAAAAATCTTTAGCTCAAATCAAATGTCTGAAAAGTCACTTTGTAAGCAGCTTGCATCCTCGTAATTTGATACCACATTTATAAAAAAATGAGTAGATATTCTAGAAGTTATGGTTATTCGTTCAACAAGATGCAATGAAAAAGGTTGCGCTAAATAAACAGTTTGCCATCATAGTGATTGGAAGCATTTAGGCATGTACGGATAAATAGGATATAGCGAGTAAGTTAATAAAAGTTGCACACGTAATGTCACCTTGTTAAAGGGACACTAAGAGATGTGTTGGAGGCTGCGCCCTCAATTATGATAAAAACTGAGATTAGTATATTTTTGTAATTGTATTACATGTATGAACTTACACCTATAAGGATTAAGAAAAATCAGCCCTCTTTGTACAAGAAAACGTCGATTCAAAAATGCTCGTACAGCCGGGACGAGCATTTTACGTCCGACAGTATCCCCCTGCAGTACGCGTGATACATAACGCGAACCATATTTGCATAGAGGATGTTTATCAATAAATAGCGATGATATTGTTTTAATCAAGTTTTGCTGTGTCTTTGTAAGTAGAAACAACAATAATGGCAATTTTTAATGTTCATCTTGAATTCTGAAGTAATTTTTTAAACATTTAAAATTGTCAACACCACTTAATGTCCCTTTAACTGCACGAGCACGAGCAATTAACATGTCGGAGTGCATTTAAACGCTTTCGATGCGGCAGTCGTCTGCAGACGTTTCTCCAAAATTTCACAAACATTTTCATAAATGTCATAAATATTGAATTTCATCACCATATTTGGAATCACCATGAGAAATGCATTAAAATAAGTACAAACATGCTTAGTATTGGTTCAGTCATTTTTAAAATAACACTTTGATTGTTGGGAAAGTTTTCTGAAAATCTGTTTAGTATGGTAAAACTAAGAATAGCCGCATGGAAAGCGTTAAGCAACGATATCCTAGTGCACATATTAACTAAGTGAAGGTACAGAGCTGGATTCGCATTCCTCAGGTGGCTTGTTCACGTGTACTTTAGTTATAAATACGATAGCGGAAAAATTAAATGTACACTGCAAAATGAGTATTTATATTTAACACTTTCCACGCACGCGGCTATTGGTTTTACATACAAAACGGATTTTTCAGAAACATTTCCCAACTTTCAAAGTCTATCTTATGAATTACTGAACCAATACTAGACATGTTTGTACTTATTTTAATGCATGTTTCATGGTGATTCCAAATATGGTAATGAAATTCAATAATTTTGAAATTTTTGAAACATTTTTGTAAGATTTTGGAATGACGTATGCAGACGCCTACCGCGTGAAAAGTGTTAAGTACCATTCTTTAATCTCCATAACATTATAAAATTTGAAAAGATGAATCCAACGGAACCAGGAACAAAACACGCCCCAAGGATCAGAAAACTGATACTAGAGGATATCTCGAAAATGTAAAATGCAAAGAGAGTAAAAGCAAGATATAACAACTGGGTGTGCCTGTTTCCCCACACCCAGTTGTTATATCTTGCTTTTACTCCATAACATTGTCATTATTACACAATGATAAGCAATATCTTATTGCCAAGAGTTTGACTGAAGTTTAGTTGAAAATGATGCACAGGAACTGGTTTAATGATCTTGTTAAAGGCATATTATGTGATCTTTTCCAGGGCGCCCTCTATTCATCTTCTTTTTATTAGAAAGTAGATTTTCATGCAGATTTGTAACATTTCTGATCATAAATCGTAATATATTCTGAGTCACAGAGCAATACGATTCCTAATTAGTTCAAAATCATGGTTTTAGAGTGAATTTAGAGTGAAAAATAAACTGTCCTGCTGGACAGTTTATTTTCACTCCGCGCCATGCTTCTTGTAAAGCCGTACACTTAAGGGGAAAAAGCATTTGTATAGTACAAATTAAAACAACGTCATTTGTTACAAAAATAAAGACAAAAGAAAAATTGACCCCAATGAGATTCGAACTCACGCGTAAAAGTGTTCATAGCTAATACAAGTAATTAGATCAACGCCTTAGACCACTCGGCCACAGTGACATTTTCCGATTATGGTGGCAAAGAATTAACAAATACCAAATACTTATTTGAATGTCGTTATTTCCCAATGACCATAAAATGCGAGCCGGGGATGGAATATTTTGAAACGACGTTTTATTGCATAAAGACAACTGCTTTTTCTTAATTCTTACAACTGTAAGTTTGTGTATGTAATACAATTGTACAAATGTACAAATCCCGGTTTTCATCCTAATTGTAATTGAGGGCGCAGCCTTCAACACATCTCTTAGTATCCCTTTAAACATTTCCATTTTCTTACCACATGTCGCCTCCATTATGCTCTGAATATCGTTTTCTTTCGATTTGCCATAAAATGTATAACCACCGCATCCGAATCCGTTATCACAAAACGTGAGGCCCGTACAGTTCCCTATTATCAAGTTATAAATAACTAAAGTAAGTAAAAAATCATTTAACAGACAGCGACACAATTTGCTAGTGGTAAAAAACATTAACCAGACAGCGACGAAAACTGAAACACTTAAAATTGTCCCGTTAAATATTACATTTTATACGCTTATTGTACTTTTTTATTGATTCACAACATTCGATGCGACATTGCCTGAAATTGATTTATTATTGATTCATGTGAATTCAATGTTTCTTCCATGTTACTAAACGCGCGAAATTCATATCGATATTTCCATATTACTTTCACGGATTTATTAATGAATAGCTACCGTTATCAGAATGAAACAGAAGTGGAAACATTCATCATTAATCTATATGTATCGAGAAAATGTAGAACTTTATTGGCAATAAGTAGAAGTGTACTAAATAAAAATCTATCAACTGACAATAAAGTGATCATTTTAGTATTTTCACAATACAGGGTGTCCCTAAAAAAGGGTGCACGTATTCCACATCATTACCCTCATTGATTATTCAGTATTCGGCTGTTATGTTGATATAATCGTAAAGATAATTAAGCTGGCTTTCGAATGCCGTAAGTTTGATTGTAATTGCGTTTCTCAATC
The DNA here is from genome assembly GCA_035610835.1 of Ophiura sarsii. NCBI lineage: Eukaryota > Metazoa > Echinodermata > Ophiuroidea > Amphilepidida > Ophiuridae > Ophiura > Ophiura sarsii. The sequence goes on from CM069449.1 coordinate 26,721,760, forward strand.
CAACGATATGCTTGATCAATCACGAGTACTTAAAACGGGTTGTGCCACTTTTTAAAGAAAAAAATGTTTAGTATCTACTAATTGACGTTTATATGAGCATTAATATGGCAAAATTACCTTTTAAATGCCGTTTGCTTGGTCTTATTTTGCTTTATTCTATCGACAAATATCCTGGATTAAAGTTGATCACAGAAAGTCAAATCTGTCCTATTTTTAAGAAGAAATGCTTCAAAGCGTTAAACATAACAGCAATTTTACACATAGATGATTTCTTTCAAAAAACAGTTTGATATGGTTTGCTCATGGTGAAACAAGCATATTTCTAGATAGACTCAAGCAAATTCGACACAACTCACTGTATACGAAAGCTTATTAAGTTATCTTGAAGCCCGTATAAATACCAAATCCAAATATGAAATGTTTAAGAATTTGACACATTCCCCAAAAAACATCTTTTTCTTAAAGTGGCACAAACCCGAATACCGAGTAATCAATGAGGGCAATGACGTGGAACGCGTAAACCCTTCTTCTTTTAGGGACACCCTGTAAAGCTGCTTGGTTGATATAATTATTATTACAATAATGTTTGTTTATTACACTCTCAGAAAAAAGGTTAAAATCTTCAACCATGTTGGTTAAACCAACGGGAGATTACCAGGTGAACCACACAATTGGATGATTAAAACCGTAACCAACAGCTGTTGGTTAAACTTTAACCTGTGGTTGGTTACAATTTTTAATCATTTGTTGGTTAATATGTTTTACCAACAGTTGTTGGTTAAAAATTGTTGGTTAAACTTCTTCTTTTTTGATAAACTTTAACATTACAATATTGGCCTAATATTGGCTTTCAATATTGGCGCCAACCCGTGGCCAGGACCAACTTTGGCAAAGGACAAGCCTAGAACAAGGCACAGGACATGGCACAAGATCCTAGCCAAAAGACCGGGAAGCGATAACTTGTAACAGCGGCCGCAATTGTTGGACCACGTCAGAATTTGTATATGAAATCAATGGTGTCGTTTTCCGCCCCTGGTATATTGTGCCCATTAATGGACCAATATTGGTTGCCAACATGATGCCAATTGAAGAGCGCCAATGTAAAACCAGTCCAATATTGGTTGGCAACATGATGCCAATTGAAGAACGCCAATGTTAAACCAATATTGGACCAATAATGGGCACAATATACCAGGGGCGGAAAATGACACCATTGATTGCATGTACAAATTCTGACGTGGTCTAACAATTACGGATTGCACAGAATATTTCCCGCCATTGATATTTTTTGGCGGGAATCTTGTTATTGACCTATTGTAGGTTAAAATTATGATGCCTTAACCAACATTGAATAAACTAAAAATGAATTATATTTTTACTCTTTAACAAACGCAGTATTAAAAGTAATTTTTAACCACCGCTTAATTTTTAACCAATGTAGTATACTTTTTAATCAACATTCTTTTAATACATGGTTTTTTATTACCTGTTCTGAGAGTGTAGGAGCGTTTAAAACAACGGTATTCTAGTAATAAATCACCTATAATTGTACATCACATGCTTTTACAAACAAGAAAACTTAAAAACAATGTAAAGAAATAAAATACAAAATTGCATTAAAAGGTGTTTTTTTATAACAAAATTAACGGACTTAAAATACTGTCAACTGATCCCGGCCAACTAATGCAACATGATAACACTTTATAATATTATATTGTTATATCATACGGTGTGAGCAGTGATAATGAACCTTATTACACCAATGAAAGAGACAAACGCCAAACATTTACTGTAATCGACGTGCTGCTTTACTCATTACATGACTTTCATTATTGTCACGGTTTCATCACGTGACTTTCATCATTGTCACGGTTTCATCATGTGACTGTCATCACTGGCACGGTACGGTTTCATTACTTGACTTTCAGTACGTGACTTTCCTCATTGTCACGGATTCATCACGTGACTTTCATCATTGTCACGGTTTCATCACGTGACTCTCATCATGTCTACATATTGATAATAATTAATCTTTCCCTCGTGGAGGTCGACAAATGAAAAATCCATTTCCCCGACCGTGATTTGAACTCGGGACCTCCCAATCTCTATAGATGGACGCTCTGCCAACTGATCTAAGGGCCCTGTCACGCTTTTGCGTCTAGAGCTAACGAGTGCCCTACCTTTTGGAAATGTGGATGTACGTTCGTGTAAGTTGTCATTCGTTCGTGACATATTTGGCATAAGTTGTATTCGTTAGCGGTTCGTAGAGGTTCGAAGAGGTACGCTGGTGTTTATGAATTATTTTGAGCATGTTTAAAATGTTGAGCGGGTGACAACGTAGTGATCAATACGCTATGTATTCTATACGTTGAGTATTCGCTGCGTGAACGTTTCGCACGTCGGGTGTAGGTTTCTTCTTAAGCGCCGTATAGTGGCCGAACAGTTGACGAATAAGCAAGGTACACCCAACATGCGAGACGCTCACGCAGCGAATCTCAACGCATACATAGTGTATAATTGATCACTACGTCGTCACCCGCTCAACATTTTGAACATGCTCAAAAATATATCCTAAACACCAGCGCACCTCTGCAAACCCTTAACGAATACAACGTATGCCAAATACACCTAGCACAAAAAGTCCTTTACCAGGTGCTTTGATGTTGGCTAATTCAAAATAGATTATCGGTATCAAAAATCTGAGACATACTTTAAAGTGAGCAAATTTCTTCTCCGCAGTTTGATACCTCATTCAAAAAAATCGAATGAATACTTTTAAAGTTATGGCGATTTCAATGGCCGCGCATAACAACAGCAAAGTTGCACTATAAATGGTTTTCTATGGGATATCATTGATTTGTGTGTGATTACGCATTGAAAATGTATGTGTACCGACTCCCTGTCGATGCCTGCCACCCATTCATCCCAATACCTGACTGGTTGAGATAACAAATGAATCAATGATGCAAATTAATGATATCCCATAGGAAACCAATTCTAGTGCAACTTTGTTGTCGTTACTTGTGGTTATTGAAATCATCATAACTTCAAAAGTATCAATTCGATCTTTATGAATGAGGTATTAAACTACGGAAAAGAAATTCGCCCATTTAATGTATATCTCAGATTTTTGGTACCAATTATTGATTTTGGATTAGCCAACAACAAAGCACCTGGTCAGGGACTTTTTATGCTAGGTGTAGGTCAAGAACAAATGAAAACTAACAGGAAATTACACCCACATTTCCAAACACGTCGGCCACACGTTACCTCTACTCGCTACAGTGTGACAGGGTCTTAATCCAGTGATCACTATAATCACTGAATTAAGTAGTTTAGTTTACGACTCATAACTTTGTTAATATTCAGTCAATCTTCACGTGTAATATAATATAATTGTTTGAGGTGGTAGGAGCACGGTACCAGGCAAATGAGGTACCGGTATAGAACGGTATGAACCCGGTGACAAAAAAAAATCAATGCGGCCGTTAACATTCTTTGCTGATTGTTCACCGTGTTGGACTCTGTTGTTTTTCTATAAGACGGTAAACAGGTAAAGGGCCGCCCAGCGCACACGGATACATGTGAAGGCCCATTAGTGTCACACTGTTGCGCGCGTATAGAGCTAACGGGTGCACGTGCCTACATTTTCGAAATGTGGGTGTACGTTATTGTAAGTTGCCATTCGTTCGTAACATATTTGGCATACCATGTATCCGTTAGCGGTTCGCTGGTGTTTATGAGCGTTTTTCTACTGGGGCACTGCAAAATTAACGGTAAGTTTTAACGGTAAGATTTAACGCTAAGTTTTTAATCCCCCCTGTTTCTACTCGCGAAAAGTTACCGCTTAGTTTATCGATCCTAGTCGATGGACCACGACATTTGACCTTTTGTTATACCAAACAATGCCGCCCCACCTGAAGAAGACTGCCTCACAATGCCTATAATCCAGCGTGACACGGGCCACTGAACTTAACGTTAAGATTAAACGGCTGGCTGTTTCTACTGGAAAAGTTACCGTTAATTACCGCTAACAAATCTGGTTTGTGAAGGTTTTTGCGGTTACAAACTTACCGTTAATTAACGTTATCTGGCTGTTAACTGGGCAAACTTACCGGTAATTAACGTTAAGTTCCCCAGTAGAAACACGCTCTATGATTTTTTTGAGCACGTTTAAAATGTTGAGCGGATGACAACGTAGTGATCAATACGCTATCTATACGCTGAGCATTCGCTGCGTGAACGTTTCGCACGTCGGTGTAGGTTTCTTTTCTTAAGCGCTGTATAGTGGCCGAACAGCTGACGAATACTACACTGACAAATAAATTGGTGTCACAGCGACGCCTTCTTGGAGTCAACTGTAAATGACACTTACAAAGGCGTTATTTTGACTCCAAAATTGGTGTAATCGTCAATGATATGGGTTTGCACATAATTTACGGTGACACCGTTAAGTGTCCGACGGACACCTTTCAGTGATCATTTAGTGATTTACACCAAAACTGGTGTCAGATTAATTGAAATAACTCCAAGGGCGTCAATAGTTGGCGGGAAAGCTCACGGTTTTTAGAGGCGTCGAAGCAGCATGACACCAATTGGTGTAATTCTGACACCAATTGGTGTAATTCTGACACCAATTGGTGTAATTCTGACACCAATTGGTGTAATTCTGACACCAATTGGTGTAATTCTGACACCAATTGGTGTAATTCTGACACCAATTGGTGTAATTCTGACACCAATTGGTGTAATTCTGACACCAACTGGTGTAATTCTGACACCAATTGGTGTAATTCTGACACCAAATTGGTGTAATTCTGACACCAATTGGTGTAATTCTGACACCAAATTGGGCGTCTATCAACATATCAACGCATGCGTTTTCTCGTCGCCATTTTGTTTGCATGTTACGAGCCGGTAAGACTGGTAAGTACCGATCTGCTCCATTTCCAGACATTTTTGATAATAATTATGATACAATTAGCGTAATGTAAGCCTTGTTCATGTTGTTTAATATTGCGCCAACTAACTGATGAAATGAATTACAATTTCATAGTCAGAGACTAGCATTTTGTTGGACTGTGTGTCAGTGCATGTACCTACTAGTACTATGTGTGTGTTCGTCATGCATGCATACGATGATATGTGCAACATTACATACATGTAGCCCGATTTATCTGGCTCAGTGGTCATCTTTTTCATACGGACGTCTTGTTTTAGTGTCAAAATGACACCAATTTTTGTTACAGTGTAGTAAGCAACCTACACCCAACGTGCGAAACATTCACACAGCGAATGCTCAACGTAGGCCTATACATAGCGTATTGATCACTACGTTGTCACACGTTCACAATTGTGAACATGCTCAAACATATTCATAAACCCCAGAGTACCACTGCGAACCCCTACCGAATAACTGACAACTTACACGAACGTAGGGGAGATGCGGGAGAGTTGAGCCATTTTTTATATTTTGTGTCACCATATGCGGAAGAAAAGTACAAACCTGTAACAAATTAGTGTAAGATAAACTTTAGAGTGTTGTTTTCGTTGTGAAACAATAACAGTTGGGATAGAAGTTAAGGCTTAGTTATACAAAAGGTTTGATAATAATTGGTAAAGTGGCTCAACTCTCCCTACAGTATGGGAGAGTTGAGCCACCATTACAGGAGAGTTGAGCCAGCATGATAAGTCAATGGCTGGTGAAAAAAACAAAATCATACTTTTTCAACTTTTGATTTATTAATCCTTAAAGTAAATATGGTGCTCAATTGTTATTATCATGGCACAAAATAATATTTTCTCTCATTTATCATACATTTTTCACCTTTAGTCCAAAAATCAAAATGTTACTACATGTTTTCCCTATGCTCAACTCTCCACATGACCAATGGCTCAACTCTCCTCATGGTGACCATTTTGTAAATAACCCAATCCTGTCTGGTGTAGAACTTTTGGTAGTTTACAATAGTTCTCTAAAAAATGGTCATATATACCTCCTTCAATAAACAAATTACCGCTATTATATTCTAAGTCTTGCTATGGGAAAAAAGACAAAACATTTATTTTTCTATTTTTCACTCAAAAGTGAAAAAAAAAGGATTTTGTTTAAGTATCTTTGATACTGCGCACACATGACAGTAGAGTTTAACACTAAGAATGTCGTATTGATGCTATATAACAATATATGCCAATATAAATTTTAGTAAGTTACTACTTTTCGAGTTTTAGGGGGTGGTTCAACTCTCCCGCATCTCCCCTACACCCAAATTTCCAACACGCCGGGCATACGTTAGCTCTATACACAACAGTGTATCAGCCTTGATTACGAAGAAAATTGGTTAGAAATACAATCCTGGGTTCAAATCCTGGCCGAAGAAATTATTTCTTATTTTTTCGACCACCACGAGGGAAAGATTAATTACTTTCATTACTACTACCTTGTGAACTGAACTCTGATTTCTTGTCTACATATTACGAGTATGTTCACGATTTCATCACGTGACTTTCATCATTGTCTACTTTCACGGTTTCATCACGCTACTTTCATCATTATATACATGCTACTTTCACGGTTTTATCACGTGACTTTCACCATTACCAGCCTTACATCTACATCAACACACCAATTTCAATAGGAAACCCAATCAAATTTCAATTTCTTGTTTATTCTATAGACCATACCTACCTGTTGTATTGCTTCTTTCTATGGTGAGATTAAATCCGATGTTCCGATGCTGGATAGACGACAAAAAGGTGATCCAGAAACTACTGGTTTCCATGGAAATCACATAATCTGCAGTTACAAACTCATGAAAATATGCAATGGTGCTTGCAATGGTAGCGTTCTGTCCGCTCCCTATCTTCAGGTAATCGCTGGCGTATATGGAATCCGTTGTTAAGAATTTAGCGAAGTGGACACTCCAAGTACCGGGATCTAGTGATGTGAAATACCATGAGCAATCAACATCGTCGGGATAGTAGTCAGGATACGACGGGGAGGTTATGATGATTGTATCGCCAATATCTAGGGAGGACCGACTTGTGCACGCTGTGGAAAAAAGGGGGTTTTTTACCTTAATTTTTCATCCGCTTGGAAAATGCTTCAAATGGAGTCCAGGGTTTATGCGTGATGTTCTAGGCCGTAGGCGGAAAAGGGACACGACAAGACAGACAATGATGACCATGATGGCCTATTTTAATTGTTTCGGAACACTGAATGTTAGTATACAAATATGGACTGCTCAAAAGGGAAATGGGGTGAACTGTGTAATTGCCCCTTGGTGATCTGGAGGTTGGAGACCGTAAGCCTACTTTTTTCCCGACGCCGACCGAATAAAGAGCAGTCCATATTTGTTTAGATAACGCTTAAAAATATTTTAGTGTGCGATTTTGACCAAATTAAACATGAAAAAGATCTAAATAATAGGCTAGTCGATTCTCAACAACAAAAAACATACTGGTGTTAGGTTATTCTTGAATAAAATTAACTGAGATGTTCAGCCGATAAAAAGATATGCGCAGTAAACCAAAGAATATTATGCAGACGACTTGTTTACGTTTGAAGCGATTCCTCTTTTGATGTTGTGCACGGAGCGGACGTCGTACACAGACGGTGGTGGAATCAATTTATTGTTTATACCGGGAAGGGCCTACTAGATTTGTAACGTTAACAGAGAAAGCTTTATGGAGAATCACGATCACATACAGGGTTTTATACAGGGTATCAAAAGACGTTCCATACCGGTATGGCGGGATGGTACCAGGACTTTTTTCTAGTACTTTTTGAAAGATAAAAAAGACCGGGAATGACGTCAAACATGAAATAGGCCAAACTATTTTGTGACGGTATCTAATGTAGTATCCACCAATGGCACCAATATTTCCATGCGTTATTTAGATGGGGTGACTGCAATGTTTATCAACAAACGCAACGGTCGAAGGGACTGGACTGTTGATACATGCTTGGGGGAACAGCATGTGACCCCAACACTGTATGCCTTATTGCCCTTTATAATGCTTTGGCGCGAGTTTTAAAAGCATGGATCCTAAACAAAACAGGATGCGCGCGCAAACCGCCGGGTAAAGGACAATGGCAACTGCCAACCAAATGCCCGGTGTGACGTCACCTGTTACCCATCATACCTCTACAAGCGCAGCACGATTTTCGGCGCGCTGTTCGTCAAGTAAATACATGTATCACGAAAATAACTTAGATAAATTGTTTTGTACTCTGAGAGGCAAAGTGTTAAAGCTGACATTCACAATGTAATACATGTACATGTGTATCGAATGGTCTTATACTATCAGTTTCAAATTGGCGAGAAATATTCGTTTTTTATCTATCCGCGGGCAAAAGTAATCCAAGCGTATAAGCGAGATTTAGTATACGCAAGCGTCACGCATACAATGACACTGTGACATTGCGCCATGCGAGCGTTTTGCGCGGGACGCTCTTCTGAATTCATTCGCTGCTGATAACAGGTTTCGCCAATTTGGTATTGACTGAACTATAGATATTCGTTAATGAAAGGGTTATAACCGTGTTTCAGCGTGCAACTCATTCGGATGAACAACTCGCGTTGTGCGGGTCTGCGTACTTCACGAGGGCAGTGCATACGACAAAACGTTGTTCGTCTGTTCAGAGACGGTGAAAAGTAGGGATGATCGTCTCCATTGAAATTTTGTAGAAAACGTGTGCTATGTCTGTCTCGCTCGCACCTCTATGACTCGCAAGTTTGAAAAGCCTGGTTTTTAATACTAGTAACACGGGTGCGTGCTAGTAGTCTGTTGCGACAATAAATTGTCTATAATACTAAATGTTATAATAATATTAAACTATCTTTAGAAGAAACGCGTCACTGGAAATTCAAATCCGTCAAACATTTTGAACAACTAAAATTATTGCATGAATTCACCGATGCGATTTACGTAACAACATATAAAATGTATTGTATACAATTGTTTCACTCGGTGTTTTATTACACCTAAACTCGAACCCACGAGCACTCGGGACAATGAATGTATCTTTTCAGAACGATAGTTTCTGGGAGTGAGAGTATCGGGTTATTTATTACGGTTGAGGAGTTATTTTATGATGCTACCTTAAGATCGATTTTAATCCGAGACACACCTAACTTCAACAGAAGATACGGGCTTAGCCGTCCCTTCATTTAAAATCACAAGTCTGTTACGCATGATTGAATTGGTCAGAGCACAAATGACAATGCAAGGTGTAATTTCGTGTCAGAAAAATATTACCTTGAGAAACCGCTCCTTTCGTAGTATTTTCACCGTTTGTAGTGCCAAGTCCTGTCACAAGTAGAGCCACAATTAACCACAGCAATGAAAACAGTCTGCTACCCATTGCGTAACTAAAACAGTATCTGCGAATGAATTCAACTACAATACGTTGTGATATTTGCAATGTACAGTAGATAATTTAGAGATCATCATTTCCCAGACCGTATATAGTAATAATGTTCATCAAACTGAGTGACGAGCAGATGACACTAAGCAGAAACCAATTGATTTATAAGCGTTACTAGTTTTACCGCCACCCACGGATTTCTTCACTGTCTTTTAAGAAATGTTACTAGCAACACAGCAAGAAAGAGGCACCAGCGTAAGGCAAGAGTCAGTGTCATCAAATGTTTTTGATTGATTCGCTATTACACTGATTACAGAACTCTAAATTCATTTGCTAGAAATCATCATTGAGCATGCGCGGTAACACATTTATTAAAAAGGCAATCCCTACTGCTCCTGCTACTTCGTAGATTTGGATCACGCGAGTTGTATGGTTAGGCCTAAAGCGACGAATAAAACCCTGTTCTACGGGCCTGATCGACCCATTTCTTCGAAATGTCTACACACCCCCACACACAAAAATGTGTGAACATTTGTTGATTTTGTTATTGAAATTTCTAATTTTTATTTTAGTGAAATATGCCACAACCTTCCCCCTCCCCCTTGCTCGCTAGTTTCTGAATCTGCGGCAATTCTCAAAAGTTGGCAGCTTGGTAAAAGTTTACCTGCGCAACTGTTCCCGATTTGTTTGTGGAAAAAACAAAAACAAAACATAACAGAAACGCCCGACCGACCGACCCTATCTGAGAGGTTCGTATGTTTTTTGTCGCCTAATATAGAAGTCTTAATGTCTCACTTGAAATGAACACTCCGAAACACAGCTTTACTCTTGTCAGGAGGAAATATATACAATGTGATATAAACCTTTAATTATTTCCCCCAAATAACGGTAATTAAATTTCCAAGATATTGAACCCCTGTTCAACCTACATTTGGTAAACAAAATAGGAAATCAATGAAAAGAGATACTAAACTCCTGTACCCAACGTGGTCTTGCTCTGCAATTACAACATTGTAAAAACGTTTAACAATGTTGTAATTGCAAAGACCACAAGCGCAATAGGTAACACTGATGGTAATAGATATATTGCCATACTGTCTATTATACCAGGCATAATTAAAGCTATATTCCCATTCAAATCCATAGATGTCCTTCACACTAATTCCCCAAATGGAGGACCTGTATCTGTGAATCGAACTGAAACCACCAATGTTTTTCTTAAATCGGGAATTTATTGACGTATTTTCACCTTTTTCAATTTATATCATCCCCACTAATGTGTTTGCTTGTCTCCGGTTTTTGATCGTAACCGTCACCATAGACACTGTAAACGGGCTTAACACAGTTTCAAACACTGTGTATAATCATGATAATACTTCTTACGAACGACCAGCAGAAAATCATCCATAGTATAGTTCTAGTGAACTACTTATTTTCAAACTTAGATTTTGAAGTTATTAAAAGGGCTCTGAGAGATACGTAAAAGTGCGACCTCAATTTTCCGGGAAATCAGGTTTTTTGTACCTACGCAATACTTATACGAGGGTCATTCAATAAGTTCTACCTCCTACCTCATAACTTTATTATTATACGAGCCAGTCTTATCAAATCTCACACGATTGTAGCTTGGAACCTCAGCTACAAATCCAATGTAAATTGATTTGAGTACTGGTTGTACTTTTCCGGACATGCAGTGAGAACCAAACCTCGATTTAGTGTGACGGAAACGGATGAAAAACAGCAAAATATCGCCGAAGTGCTTTTCAATTGGCCTATTGTAAGAGGCAAAACATACCTATCGATCAATCATAACCGTTCTAAATGTCAGAAATCTCTTTAATAGACTTTAAACAATAAAATTGACTGATTGGTTTGGAAAAAATATGCCCTCTGATAGCCAGATCCAGGTCAGGACAACCATTCAGTTTACCCCTGCCCTAGAGAACCCTGTAAAAGTCATATTTGACTTTTATGATAACTAAGCGATCTTCAATATACCGAACTAGAAAGAGGGATTTAAAGTCTGTCAAAGCGATAACCTTTTATCATTGACTACCAAATTGATTATTCATGAAGGTTGCACATAAGTAAAACTCATAAAGTGACTATTATGGTAAAGATTTAACATTCGAGGCATCGTGTGGCTTAAAGTTGTAACAACGAAAATGTGACTGATTAGCAGTATTCCGGTATGCCAAAGGCATAGCAATACATTTGAGTTGAAGTACACTATTTGCAAGCCTACAAGAGTTAATATTGTTTACAATCTTATCTATACATGATAATACTGTAATATATTCAGATATCATTAATTAATTTCCATTTTCAGTATTTAAATCATGCTCTTATCTAACCATGCAATACGACAAAAACACCCGGAAAACATATGTATATTTTTAAGGTAATTTTCTGTGAACGTTGTCCAAAATCTCTCTCTAGCTTTGACCGCGTCATAACAAAAGTAAAACAGATATCAATTATCATTTAGTGCCAATTTGTAGCTATGATTCGGAGCTATAATCATGACTGACAAATGTCATGAGGTTGACATTAATATTAGCGATGTTATGAGGGAGGAGGTAGAACTTATTGAATGACCCTCGTACATGCGCATACACTAATTACCATCTGAAACAGTTTACCTTAATTTGTCGTCTATCGGGTAACATTTCACGATTTGGTCATTTCGATGTAGATCACATTGAAATTATCAGCACCACTCGCCACATAAATGACATCAACCAAATTTCTATCAAGCGCCATCATTCAACACTTTTCCCATACATTATTACACTTCAGAGTTCCTTATCTATAGAAACAATTTAATGTTTCAAATTTCATTTATCTCGGCAATCTCTCGGTGCCCCTTTAAGAATCTTACCACTCTGTAACGCAAAAGATATTTCACTTTATGTTCATATATGCATTCACGTACAGGACGAAAACAAGGATACAGGGCGTTTCATGAACAAAATCGCACAATATGTCTTTAATATAAAGCAAGGTATCTGCAAAACATTCTATTCTAGTTTGGTGTTTGCTAGATGTGTTAGCTATCCGAATATCCATATTTCAGATTCGAATCGGGTATGCCAACTAATATAATACGGAGTCTCGTACTTGCAAGGTAATCATGGTAATAGCACACGATATAGGTTTCCTTAACACTTTCCACGCGGCAGGTGTCCGCAGACGACATTCAAAATTTCACAAAATGTTTCAAAAATGTCAACATTGTTGAATTTCATTACCATATTTGGAATCACCATGAGAAATGCATTGAAATAAGTACAAACATGCCTAGTATTAGTTCAGTAATCCTTGAGATAGACTTTGAAAATTGTGAAAGGTTTCTGAAAAATCAGTCTTGTATATATGGTAAAACTAATAGCCGCGTGGAAAGTGTTAAAGGGGTACTGAAAGATTGCCGTAAAAAATGAAATTTGGAAACAAATGAGTTGTTTCAATAGATAGGTATGAGAGGCAGTAAACTGTTTCCCGACTAAATCAATATAACTTCGATCCTGAAACAGGCCAGAAAGGAAAACTATATACAGTCATCAAAAAAGTAACTATACAGGTAATACATGGGCTTTTAAAACTCTTAAATATACCCTACCTAAAAATATTAAATATAAAAGTTGTTGTCAAATATGTCTTCTTTAATATGAGATATTGCACGCTAGGATAGTTTGAATATTGAACAGGTTACAATCCAAAATGTAAGGTAAAGTCACAATTTCATTTTCCCATTTTACTTTTCAACACGGGGGAGAGTATGACATGTAGTTCGCGTGTAGAAAAGAAAAATGTGAAAATGAAAACCGGACTTTACCTTACATTTAGGAGTGTCAATTCCTCAATAATAACCCAGTCCTATAGCGTGCAAAATATCATATTAAAGAAGATAAATTTCTCAACAACTTTATAAATTAATGTTTTTAGGTAGGATACATATTTTTAGAGAGGCCCATTTATTACCTGTATAGTTACTTTTGTTGATGCCTGTACACCGTGGATGTATCATGCATGGTTACACGCGCATTTTAAATTTGGCCTACAATATTAAACATGTTGTTATACGCTTATCATCAATTTGATTAGATGAATCTGCGTCGTGGTCTGAATCCTCAAATAATTTGATGATAATTTGGGGAATGACAATATCGCAGATGTGATATTTTTCACGAATTTTCAATTTCCCTGACGTGCCGACACATGTTTCCAGTCTGATGGGACACTTTTCCCACTGCCTTATCGAATACATTTTTATTGTCATTGATGTTGAAAGTTTTGTTTTGCTTTGCAACATGATGTTTAATTTCAATCACCTAAAACATGATTACATAGGCCAAGGGAATAAAATCAACTCAACTTGAGTGCCTCTTTCCATAAGTAGCACACTGAAATATATATTTGGCCTAATACTCACCTGTTAAGGGGGGTGTGGACTCTCAGGTACAGTCTCCGTAAAACTGCCGTAACTTCTTCAATATTCATTTAATCTTTATAAATGTATACAGTTTTTTGCAGAAAAGTTCCTACGTCGGTATGGTAATTATACCGGCTAGTGAATATCTCCAATTTTTATTTTATATATTTTTAGAATTTTCAGAAATATTTGTTTAAGGATGTACCCTTCCCTGATATAAACTGCATTGTTGAATTCCTCTAGTTCCAAGCTTTCCAAAAATGTATACTTTTGCTATCATAGGTTGAAAACTTTTTCTGTTATAGTCATTTGTATAAATCCGGTAAATTGAGACTGATATTTCATGTTGACTGTGTAGCGAATAGGAAGAAAGTCGATGATCATTGTCTTATCCATAATTAATTAGTTGTTACAAATAGTTGACAAGTCTGTTGAACCACGTGATTAAAGACTACTAAATATCCTTTAAAATGGGACCAGAATGGTGTTTGTAACATTAGAGGATGACTAGTTATGGTAAAAAGAACAAAGCATGGGATATTCCCCATTGAGTTTGTACAGGCGGCACCCCTTCCAGCGGCACCCCTTCCAGCACCACCCCTAGTCCCTAAACTTTAAACAGCTGTAGCTCCCCTTCTGTATTAGCTTTACCAATGCCATTTTGCAGGCAGATAGCTTGTTATTAGGACTTTAAAATGATACCAAATTTGTTGAGATAGCTGTTGTGGTTTTGAAAATATCTGAGGAAAATGACTGCATAAAACTAAAAAATGTAACGGCACCACCCTATTGGGAGGCGAGTTCATAACGCGTGACCATATACATTTAAAGATGGTAGAGGTATGTAGGCCTTGCATAAGCATGACCCTTAAACGTATGTAGCTTATGAACTAAGGGCTTTGATTAGTTGGCTCCTAAAATAGTGGGTCATCAAAATAGAAATGTTCCTAAAAGCAGACCGTAGGAGTTCACGAGAGGAGAGTAAGAAGTGAGTCTTCTTCAAGGCCCATTTAAAGATAGGTATTCTGATTTCTGGCCAGATTTTCAACTTGATGTTTTCTATTCTACATGAAAGGTTATCCTTAAAATATTCCAAAGTTTGAGTTGCATAACTTCAATGGTTTTTAATTTTTTAGAACCACATTGTGGGCATGAAATTTGTCCATTGAGTAGTACACAAACTCGTTGGGCAGTAATTCACTGCATTTTTGCCTACATACATGTTTAACCGGATAACGTCTAAATGGAACATATCTTGCGCCAAACATTTGACAGAAATAATGAGAAAAATATGGGGTTTCTTCTGATATCAAAATATGTTGATGGTTAATAGCTATTAAAAGAGATCGGAACATCCACCTTTAATAATCGTTGATCGCACTCAATTCGGCATTATATGGTTGTTTCACCCGTGACGTCACGTTGGACAAGGTAATCAGATGGGGGGGCGACGGTGGCGATCGCCCCCCCCCCCCCCCCTTGATTTTTTTTTTAAGGTAAAAATTGCGTTTTTCTTAGTTTCCAATATCAATGATAGTAAAACTACTCATAAAACATTGACTACAGCGCTTTTTGGACTGCGACATTTTGTGTCCGTGCGAAATTTTTTGACGTGCGAATTTTTTTGACTTCACCCCCCCCCCCCCCCCTCCCCCCCCCCCCCCCCCCCCCCCCCCCCCCCACTTTCGTGAAATTCACGAGGTGACTGACTTGGAAAAAAATTGGGGTAACCTTTTACGAACATTTTAGGTGAAAACGCCCCCCCCCCCCCCCCCTTGGGCAAAAGTGTCTGACGGGGATGGGTATACAGTTGTGCTTCATATTAAAGTTGTGTATTAAGCTTGGTTAAAGAAGACATTGCTTAAGTTCCTAGAAAAATTGACATCTGTCAATTAATAAGTTGAAAGTACTTTGTTACAAAACCAGAATGACGTATGAGTACTAAGAAATATCGCTCCGCTGGTTAACTTTGCTTATTATCGTGCGTATCTGTAAGTGGTACTCTGCAATTTAGGTGTTTACAACACACACAATATGTACGAGGGGGTATCAAAAAGTTTTAGAAATCACCCAGAAGGTAAGGAGCCAGAAACTTCATTTTGATATGTGATCCTTCAGACATCTTACATAGTCACTGTGCAAAGTCGCACATTTCTCCCACTCTTCATTACCTGTCCACAGACTGCCATTGTAGAGACCCTCAGATTGACCGCCATTGATTGATCCTCAGTTTGCCTCAGATTGTGTTATTCCCAAAACAGCAACAAATAGTTTAAAGTGTTGACAGAAAGGGGTCAAAGGTCATGAAGGGGGTAATCAGATGTCAATCTGTGTATACCCCATATTACCCATAGTATTATTGTCACCAAGCTTGTTTGTAATGACCTTTGACCCCTTTCTGTCAAAACTTTAAACTATTTATTGCTGTTTTTGAGAATAACCCAATCTGAGGCAATCTGAGAATCAATCAATGGCGGTCAATCTGAGGGTCTCTACAATGGCAGTCTGTGGACAGGTAAAATAATTTAGGAGTAATGTGTAACTTTGCACAGGGACTCAAAATGAAGTGTTTGGCTCCTTCACTTCTGGGTGATTTCTAAAACTTGATGATACCCCCTCGTATAAGTCAAATAATTAAGGGTTTTTTAACATTATTTCACTAATACTTAAATACAAGAGTGACGCGCGATACTGTTTTTCGACGTGTATTTTGAATAGATACCTAGCCTTGAACTTCCATTATCTCTGTGACGATTGACTGTATATAATGTGCATTAATCATATCTGATTACTTTTATTAAAAAGGCACAAGCAAAACTATTGACTATATTTTGAAGAAGAAAAAAAATCACACAGCACATAGCTTTTTAGCCAAAGGTTGCTGAGACAAATTATTTTTTAAATACAAATAAAATTTGTTTGGCCTTATAGATCTAACTTTGTTGACAACAATGATCACGGGTATGAGGACAATATGAGAAAACCTATTCGTGGAATTTGATTCATAGTGGAAGGAAACTCGCCTGAATTTTTATGTCGACGAACTTTTGGGTCGAAACCTGACCTCGTTTTATTAGTAATTACTGGCAATTAATTACACGGCTGTAGCCAGTGATGGTGAAGCAGGCGTTCTAAATATTGACCGTGGTTCTGCAGGGTATAGAATATCAAGATGAAGTGCGGACCTTTCTAATACTAATATTCCAATCTGATTTCTTGTGATTACCCTTGTCAACCCTTCATTATGTATAGCACTTGAAGTGTTAACACTTTCCACGCGGCGGCTATTTATACAAAAAATATTTTTAGAAACCTTTCCTAATTTTCTATCTCAAGGATTACTGAACCAATACTAGGCATGTTTGTACTTATTTCAATGCATTTCACATGGTGATTCCAAATATGGCTATGAAATTTAACAATGTTTACATTTTTTAAACATTTTATGTAATTTTAGAATGTCGTCTGCAGCTGCCTGCCGCGTGGATATTGTTAAGATTTGAAATAACCTGTTCATCCGCCACATACATGATAGTTTGAACGGGCAAATAAAGGGTTTAACCAAATAAGTACCCCTTAAAATTAGATCACGTTTGCTTGCATAACTCTACACACAATTGAACATTTATGAGAGATTAAAACACTTTGAAAAGAATCTTGAAAAATGACACTTTTCTGAAAACATCATTTTGGGGAAATGTGACTGTTTTGGAAAAAGAAGTATGATATTGAAAAAAACCTTTCCATTGGTAGTCAAGCGTTTCCCCTTTTCATAAACGTTTCAATTTCTCAAAACATCTAAATGTTTGTGGAGTTATGCAAACAAAACAAATGTGATCTAATGTCAGGGGGACTTACTTTTTTTAAACCCTTTATCATCCTATTGCAACAACGATGAATCCTCTTGGGTCGATATTTAATTTTAAACTATATAGTTTAAGTTTCTTTGATAATCTTTATCAATCCATCAGTAATTAATCTGCGGACAAAAATAAGCACATACGCAAAATAACCGCAATTAGTATCAATATGTCCAACATAAAATAGCCTATACTGTCAACCTACGTTTAGATTTAGAGCTATTTTCAGAGTCACCATCTCTGTTCAGTGGTCCAGGGGCAGTCCATCTGAACGGCTCTTTTCAGTCACCAATCTTTCACAAGTGTGAAAGGGTCACCTACTCTTAAATCATCGGACAACAAGGGCAGCCCAAAATGATGATACTGATAGAGAAGAAGTGGCAATCTCTATGTGATGCTTAATATTATAAGAAAACAAACGTGGTCTAAGTTTAGGGATGCCTCGAAGGTTTGTCAGTTTATATAATTTTTCATTTGCCAACCTTTTGAGAGATTTTTAATCCCGCACTTACGGTTAAAAAAGAAAAAGAAAAAAAGGAAATCCTTATTTTTCTAAGTCCAAAACAGGACCTAAGAATGATCCATATTTGACCCTAAATGACCCACATAATACCTCTTGACCCACACCTTAGGAATAGTAACTCATAACCCAAGATCCTATACCAAAATATTCAATTTATTCTGATCGAAAGTAATTTTTGAGGACCGTTTTCTGTATACAAATACAAATTATTACTAAAGAAGCAAAAAAATTAAATCAGTACAAATTGTGCATGTAAATAAGTGCCAGGAGAGCCCCACGGGGCTTTCTAAACAGCTGAAATCCAGGAGCTCACAGGGGCTTTGCCCCAGGACCCCACCCGTTAAGGGCTCGGTCGCTCCGCTCCCTCGCATGGAGTGTGGCACTTTAGCACTTTTCAATTTTGGAAATGGCGCTTCACCAAATTTAATAATATATTATTGAAGATCTCTCAGCTCCTATGAAAAGCAAAAATATGACTTTTGCAATTGTTCGATAAAGAGACGCACCTTTATATTCTCGGTGTGTGTGTGGCGGGGGGGGGGGGGGTTGAAGTTTTGACCCACTGACCAATCCACCAATACCGAACTCAATGTTATAAACGAATAATTATAAAAAAGGGGGGTTGGCAGGTAAGTAAAATGCATATAATATGGAAACATAATTGTAAGTTTTAGCTCATAAATGGTTACGGAATCAATAATCTTTGTCTAAAATGGGCAATTTTGAATCATTGATATTAATCTGACCTTTGAGAGATGCTACTTGCTAGATAATAAAGTAATTTATCAAGTGTTGGGTGCTGCCATTATAAGGATAATGCTTTAAATAATGAGAAATAAGCATCTTTTAGCCTATAGCGGTTACGTGTGTTGGTGCCCCCCCCCCCCCCCCCCCCCCCCCCCCCCCCCCCCCTACTGCACAACCCCATTATCTAGGTTTCACAAGGCTTCCTGTATTATAACTCGCACGGAGCAGCTGTAAGCATCAAAAGGAGTTATTTACACTTATCCAATATCTTAAAGCACATTCACGTAATGTAGACAACATGGATTTCAAGGTCAACATCAAATGAAGTCTTGCTTGTATGGGTTCCATGAAACACATAATTATTGAAAGTGCTCCAATCTCAATTCTGACCATCAAATCGTATATTTAGATTTTAGCAGGATTGTATTTATCCATTCCAATGGCCGCACACCCCATGGGTAAAGTAGCACATTAAAGGCATATCATGCGATCTTTTCAAGGGGAAGCCTTCTATCCTTGATTTTTTTAAAGCAGGATTTTCTTGCAGATTTACATTTCTGATCATAAATCATAAATATAGCCTCGAGTTACAGGGTGATACGATTCCTAATTCAAAATCATGGTTTCAGAGTGAATTTAGAACGAAAATAATCTGTCCTGCTAGCAAGACAGTTTATTTTCACTCTTTAAACCATGATTTTGAAGTAACAGCACATGCATAAGGGTCCATATCCAAACTCTCAGTGCTTTTAAATCGCTAGAAAAATGATTTAAAAGCACTGAGAGTTTGGATATGGACCCTAAGTTGTTTGTGTTCAAATGTTCACATTAAAGTGAAGTAGCGTAATTGAATAAGCACTGAAATGCTCCATTTTAAATTCAACCTATTAAATCAAGCCAAGCAGTATTATATTTATGCATTCCAATGAACATAAAATCTATGAAAAATGAGCAATACACCTGGATTGCATGAGACTTTTGCAAGTATTATGTGTGTTTGGGAGGGAAGACAACTTTACTAACATTTGTACACACACACCGTTGCAGTTACATTTAGTTGTGTCGTTAGATGATTTTGGTGCAATTTCAGCATTTTTTTACAAAAACTGATTTTGTTACGTTTGCAGCAAATTTTGAGCCAACACAGTGATTTGTTGGTCAACATTTGGATTCTCTTACTCATTTCCTTTCCAAAAATGTATACTTATATGGATTAAAATGTTTAATGAAAAGGTTACAGCAGTTTAACGGAGGCTATTCCTGAGACTTAACCGCCCCCTTAACGTTGTGTCATATTTGCAAAAATCACGAGTTGATTTTAGAGGTAGAAATCAGGGGTTTGAGTACTATTGGAAAATCCAGGGATAGTGTGTGTTGGGGAGAGAATACCTTTATTAACATTTGTATAAAGGGTTACAGCTACATTTAGTTTGTTGTGTTGTTGGTTTTTGTTTTTGGTAGAAAATCCCTTAAAGAAATGTTGTGTAATATTTACAAAATCATGAGTTGATTTTAGAGGTAAAAATCAGGGGTTTGAGTACTAATGGGATATCCTTGTTAAAAATAACCCGTGTACCCCCAACCTCAGGTTTTATACATTAATGTTATAATGCCAAATAAAGCCTATGATAAAATCATAAAATATATATATACAAAGAACGTCGTCACAGAACACAACATGTTTAAGCAGCTTGAGACAAATTAATTAAATGTCCACATTAAAGCAATTCTAGTCAACAAAGTACTTTATTGAGATTTCAACTTCCAATTACGTGTCAATAAAGATAAGGACCAGAAGGTTGGCGGAAGAAGGGGGTCGGCAAAATGCACTCATATTGGGTATGTGGCATCCCTATGATAGTCTCATTCTTCCAGTGCGCTAAAAAAATCACAGTGTTTCTAATTTTAGAAAAAAGCTTATCACAAAAATTGCGTAATTTCACCTTTTTTTCCTTACTTCAAAATACATGTTATTTGATAAATGGCATTGCCATTGCTTACAAGTTAAAGTTTTCAAAGTGATTTTCCAATGATAAGTTATTGATAGAGTCCTCTTTATAAATACAGTATAAACTAAGCATCAGTGTTTCTATTCTTAGAGAAAATTATGATAGTTTTTCCAATTTACGAGGTATTTTTACCAAAAAGATGATTTTTTTGATGTTCAGTTTTTCAGTTGGTCAGCGGTTTCAAAATAAATTTGCATTGTAATCACAACTAACACCCCTTGGCCCTATGTAAGCAAAAATAAAACCATTGAGTTCTAGCTTCTGTAAAATAAAAACACTCCAACAATGTTAATGTTGTTTGGGGCATATGCTCCTATTTTGGCATTTCTACATAAGGCCCATATTATGCTCGATAGAATTCGGGGCCATCAAAATTCACCAATATTGGGTCTGTGACATTTCTATTATAAACTGTTTCTTCTCCTGGTGTGCTAAACAAATTACAGTGTTTCTACTTTAAGAGAAAAAAGAATCTTATAAATTCCCCATTTTCTCCAATTTGCATATGAACGTTTTTGAATTAATTGTTTTGCCATTCCTAACTACTTGCAGATTTCAAACTATTATTTTGAAAAAGGGTGTCAATAAAGTTATCTTCTTAATACTTTAAATAAGGTATGGGTGGTTCTATTTGTTTGGAGAAAAAATGTTAAAAAAAAGGAAAGAAAGTATTTTAATGCTTATAAGAACTAGTTCCCCTGTCTACACGCCTTAAAAGCTCTCCGTGGAATAGAACTTTTCACGAACTTCAATAAAACTTTCTGAAGTTATCATTTTATACATAGTTAAAGCATTATTATAATGTCACGCTCCTTTACAGTGTTTCTAGGTAATTTCAGAATTATACAAAAAGATGATTTTACAACACATGCTGTTGTTCATCAAAACATACCAAACCCAATCTTAATCGATCATTTTACAATATATTCTAAAACCTAACTCATCATAGCAAAGGTGATCTCTTCATGGGATAGGTACTTCATATTGATTCATCATTGTTTTATAGATGGTTGTGTCAACGGATTTCACACTACACATACCTTAAACATTGGTATCGAAATATTCAATACTTCACTAATATGTGAAGCTCATCCGAGGTATATACCTTTCCAATTTTTCTGAAATTACATTATGCTATGTCACTTGCCTTTACCAATGTATTAGTGGATACATTATGTTTACCATACACAAGTTCTTTTTACACTCTCTTTTGCTCAAATAGAATGTAGATGTCAAAATGAGGTCTAGAGGTGTAGATGCCAAAATGAGGTCTAGAAGTGGATTTATAAAGAAATCCTTCCTTATCTTTGAACCAATAACATCTATGTTAAACTGCTCACAAATGTCTTTAAGTTGTTTAAGCTTCCGACGCTGTTTTTCTTTGTCAACAAGCATAGATTCTATGTCTTTAAACATCAATGGTGCTGGTACTATAGTCAATATCTTCGTAAACAGCTGTTCGGATTTCATGCCTCGCAGATATGCAATTAACTAAAAACTCACCATTCCTTCCTATCATATTTGTTGACACTGACCTTAAAACAGTGTCAAAATATTAGATGCAGTATGGTCTGAATTAGTTTATTTAGTATGGCAAGTACCCCTTCAATCTAGAAACACTGTAATTGTAATAATCAAAACACATTGACTTATATTTTTGTTTGCAAATTTGACTTTTTATTTAAATGGATTTTAACACAACCCACATATCTTTTCTAGTTTAGGCCATTTTGAATGTCATAGACAAAATATTTTTTCATTGAAAGTACCATTAGACTAGAAACACTGATAAAAACTTGTTGAAAACAATTTAATGTTACCATTGGATAGTTTTGAATGAATTGAATCATCATTCATGAAAACTTAAAAAGGGTTTTTGACAAAAATGCAGAAGATACTGTGAAAATTGGAATTTGATACTCTGAAATTAGTCTATGTTATGACCCAGTGTTTCTATAACATATAATTGAAACACAATAATTGTATTTCACACCTGTGAACGGCCATGGCTCCTCTTTATAACCAACATACAAACTAACACCTGAACCACTTTTTATTTAAATGGATTTTAACACAACCCACATATCTTTTCAAGTTTAGGCCATTTTGAATGTCATACCCGTAATTATTTTTCATTGAAATGTACCATTAGACTAGAAACACTGATAAATAAACTTGTTGAAAATAATTTAGTGTTACCATTGGATAGTTTTGAATGAATTCAATCATCACTCATGAAAATAATGCGGAAAATACTGTAAAAATTAGAATTTGATACTTTAAAGTTTGTCTATGTTATGACCCAGTGTTTCTATAACATAATAATTAAAAGACAATAATTGTATTTCACACCTGTGAACGGCCATGGCTCCTCTTTATAACCAACATATAAACTAACACCTGAACCACTTTGTAATTAAATGTATTTTAACAGAACCCACATATCTTTTCCAGTTTAGGCCATTTTGAATGTCATACCCGTTATTATTTGTCATTGAAAAATACCATAATACTAGAAACACTGATAAATAAACTTGTTGAAAATAATTTAGGGTTACCATTGGATAGTTTTGAATGAATTCAATCATCATTCATGAAAACTTAAAAGGGTTTTTGACAAAAATACGGACGATACTGTGAAAATTGGAATTTGATACTCCGAAATTTGTCTATGTTATGGACCCAGTGTTTCTATACCATTATAACTAAAGCACAATGATTTTATTTCACACCTGTAAGGGGCCATGGCTCCTCTTTATGACCAACATACACACTAATACCTGAACCTAAATGGATTTTAACACAACCCACATATCTTTTCCAGTTTAGGCCATTTTGAATGTCATACCCGTAATTATTTTTCATTGAAAAGTACCATTAGACTAGAAACACTGATAAATAAACTTGTTGAAAATAATTTAGTGTTACCATTGGATAGTTTTGAATGAATTCAATCATCACTCATGAAAATAATGCGGAAAATACTGTAAAAATTAGAATTTGATACTTTAAAGTTTGTCTATGTTATGACCCAGTGTTTCTATAACATAATAATTAAAAGACAATGATTTTATTTCACACCTGTGAATGGCCATGGCTCCTCTTTATAACCAACATATAAACCAACACCTGAACCACTTTGTAATTAAATGTATTTTAACAGAACCCACATATCTTTTCCAGTTTAGGCCATTTTGAATGTCATACCCGTTATTATTTGTCATTGAAAAATACCATAATACTAGAAACACTGATAAATAAACTTGTTGAAAATAATTTAGGGTTACCATTGGATAGTTTTGAATGAATTCAATCATCATTCATGAAAACTTAAAAGGGTTTTTGACAAAAATACGGACGATACTGTGAAAATTGGAATTTGATACTCCGAAATTTGTCTATGTTATGGACCCAGTGTTTCTATACCATTATAACTAAAGCACAATGATTTTATTTCACACCTGTAAGGGGCCATGGCTCCTCTTTATGACCAACATACACACTAATACCTGAACCTAAATGGATTTTAACACAACCCACATATCTTTTCCAGTTTAGGCCATTTTGAATGTCATACCCGTAATTATTTTTCATTGAAAAGTACCATTAGACTAGAAACACTGATAAATAAACTTGTTGAAAATAATTTAGGGTTACTATTGAATAGTTTTGAATGAATTTAATCATCATTCATGAAAACTTAAAAGGATTTTTTACAAAAATGCGGAAGATACTGTGAAAATTGGAATTTGATACTTTGAAATTTGTCTATGTTTTGACCCAGTGTTTCTATAACATAAAAGTTAAAACACAATGACTTTATTTCATACCTTTGAGGGGCCATGGCTCCTCTTTATAACCAACATACAAACTAACACCTGAACCACTGACCAACTGAGAACAGGAGACATTTGAAACATCACTTTTTGACATAAAAACATGGAAAATTGAGGAAATAAAAACTCTCATTGTTAAAAACTAGAAACACTGCAGGTCTATTATTTGATAAAATATAACAAGAAATATGTTTGCTATATGCCAATAAAAAATGGATGTGGAAGTATTTACATGCACATGATGGGAGTGCCATTTGTCTTTGCTCATGATTTGAAAAGTTCATTTCCCAGGTGTCAAATTTGTGAAAATTGAACTGCATGTATAATATAATCTAGAAACACTGAGATTTTTTTATGCCCACCATGAATGATGGTTTGTCTAAAGGTATTCATAGACTTAATATGAAACAAATTTGCTGACCCCCTTCTTCCGAAAATGTCCCAAATCTGCTGGTGGTAAGCTTTATTTACACTTACATGTACTTCCATTACAATATAAATATTATTACAAATTGAGGCTATTCCATTATTCAAATAAGATGGAACAGTCCAAACATGGTGAGGATTTGAAATTTGCCATTACAATAACCCCTTTATATTCTTCAACACACAGTTTTCAATAGGGACATTTCTTTTTAAAAAAATGCATACATACACAGTGAACAATGAAAATAAATACCTCAAAAACGTTTGGATTTTCCCGCTTCAATTGCCTATATTTTATACGTTTATATTGTGTTGTATATCAATGGATCGAAATAACCCTTATATTCGTCAACACACCCCTTCCAATAGGGACGTTTTAAAAAGACAATGTATACATGCAGCGATGGAAATATCTACATGATTTTCCACCCGGGGTTGACTAGGAACTACACACTTTGTGGACATAGAATATTTCTAACCATAGACGGTTACCATCTATGTTCTAACACAACTTTTACAACAACATCAAAATCGGTTGAAAAAGGGGTCATAAGTGGAAATCGAACCATGGACCTCTACCTCTGTAAAGCATGTAAGTCAATCACTAGACTAGCTAGGGTGAACTGGCCAATACATGATTTTAATCGCTCTTATTATTACGGCGGAATAAAGCTATACTACTGTTAATGATCAGTACATACAATATTATTAATAGAGCTGCGACACACATGATCGTCAACCACGGGTGGAAAGTCATGTGGGTATTTCCACAACTGTGTATACATACAGTGAACAATCAAAATAAATACCTAAAAGAAGTATGGATTTTCCCCTTCAATTGCCTATATTTCATAGGTTCATATTGTGCTGTATATCAATGGAAAGCAAATGTGTTCATCTTTCCAATGACACCAAATTTGTAACAATCAGCCACTTGTTTGAGAATGCAAGGTCTCAATCAAAACCACTATTTTGTAATAGAGCATCTCTCTACACTGGAGTGGTTCTTTCGAGCACATTTATAGTGGTGATTTTGGCAGATTGAGATCTCTCCACATTCTCAAGTTAACACTGAACACTGAAACAAGTGATTGCTAAAAATTTGGTATCGTAGAAAAGATAAACACATCAGCTTTCCATTGATGTAACACAATATGCACATATCACGAAAATATTCGCGATATAGGAATTGATAATATCTGAACTTCTTTGAGTTTAGAATTCAAGAGTAAAGCAGTTTCACACTTTCCACGCAGCAGGCGTCTGCAGACGACGTTCCAAAATTTCACAAAATGTTTCAAAAATGTCAACATTATTGAATTTCATCACCATATTTAGAATCACCATGTGAAATGCATTGAAATAAGTACAAACATGCCTAGTATTGGTACAATAATCATTGAGATAGACTTTGAAAGTTGGGAAAGGTTTCTGACAAATCTGTTTTGTATAATATGGTAAAATTATAGCCGTGTGGAAAGTGTTAAAGCAGTCATCGATACTTTACATACAAGGTACTATTTGATATTCTCCATGGCTGTGTGGGAAAGTCAAACAATCAAATTCCACAAAATTTAGATAATTCATATTTCCCACAATCCACCATAAACAAGGGTGATTTTTATAGTGAGACGTTGTAGAGCCATGAACACCGAGTATCGTTCGATACTGGTACAAAGTCAGTGTTCCAGTATTGGACAATACTGGGACATATAAAATGTACCAGTATCGGGCGATACTGAAACAATTATTAACCAGTATCGTTCAATACTGGGACAAATTACACTGGTAGCAAATGTGTACCAGTATCGCCCGATACTGGAACATATAAACGTTTCAGTATCGCTCGATACTGGAACAGTAAAATCGAACCAGTATCAAGCGATACTGGTAAAATATCTGGGACCTAAAGTACACTTTTCCCCAAATTTGTACTTGTTATGGACACATAAAATCACCCTTGTTTATAAGATAAATCAATTAAAACAATGTAGAAATATAAATTGTTAAAATAAGCGCAATAAGTGAGACTAAAGGTTTTATGCCTTTCCGTAATTTATTCTGTACTCGCTAATGCTTGTTTGTCAGCACAAACATGATATCTTCATGAGTAATAAATTAGATTAAACAGCCATTTATAAAACAGTATACATTTTTATCTTGTAGAAAACAAGAGACCTAAAATAAACCTAAATTACACTTTAATAACCTTATTTTACACAAAAAACAAGCCAGTTATACAAATAAAAACAATAGCTGTAAAAGTAGTTTATGATTCGTCTCTCATAGACATCAGCAAGTGTTCGCTTTCATTAGCTGCTATAATACTGATTTGTTGATCATTGGTTTTGTTAGCAGCATCATCATCAAGTTCTATCTAGGTCTAATTCAAAGAAGATTTTAACGTCACACCCACAATGCATTGCGCCAACTTAAGATTTTCCCTCACTATACATTTGGATTTCCCCTTATTGATACTCGTATCAATAAATACGAACGATATAATAGTGACCTTTGTACCCCGAGATTAATATCATGGATTTCTGTCACGCATGACATGTACCGGTATTAAATCATAGATGGCTCCCCTGTATTTTTTATTTTCCAATAACTGTGAGTATAAGTTGTTTACTAATACTAGTCGATCTCTTAGGTTTTAGAAATAAGAAAAAGGAACACTGAAAACTAATTTATTTATTGATGTAAAAAAGAATCTAAGAGCTCGTACGATGATGGGAACCGAGATGAATCGGGGACCAGATTTACGGCATTTTGCAAAAATGCAATGCATTTTGGTGCTGTCTTTAAAATCTTCTTTGGGTCTAATTCTAACATAGTCCCAGTGATGTCATGTTTGTTTCTGTAGAAAAAACATTTAGAGACATACAGTTTTCAAATTAACTCTAGAAACTACCTGCTGATCTAACAATGTGTGCGATTGGTTAATTACAAGATATGATCATTTGAATAACCAATGAAAATACTGCTGTAAAAATATTTCACTCCCATCTTTATCAGTAATTCGATTATTCTATCAATGTGTCTGATTGGTGCAACAAATGATGTATCCTTCTACCTGACCAATCAGCAGGTAGTTCTCAAGGGATTAATGAATGTCTGGGTGTTTTGACACCAAAAAGAGTCTTCATAATGTTTTTTGGCCATCCTTCAGACTCCCCGATTTGTAAGTAAAATAAATGTCATGCAATGTTTTTGTATTCTAATGATTCCAGATTTCTCAAATTAAAATGTATTCCTCTAAATTTGTCAACATTCTTATTAAAAAATGATCATAGAAAATAAATTGTCAAGTTCCAGCACAAGTTGTCACTGAATTATCCTGTCAAGTAATTTTACGGAAACGGAAATCACAAGTTCACAACTAACTTGATATCCATGTTTGTATGAACATGGCCGTATAAGTTGGTGCTTTAATAAGACCGCAAACCTGTTTTGAGCCGAGAATGGTCTCAGGTTTTGAAGAAGTAAATTGATTGTTTTTAAAAGTTAAAAATCAAACCATTCAAACACAAAACAACAATCTAAAAAAATCTACCATGATGCGAGTAATGAATAAAAGCTTATAAAGTGTATTTTGACCTAAAAATATTAATTATTCATTTATCTTTAAAGTATGTATGCGTCTTTTTAAATATAGACTTATTACAGATTTTTTTTTTTTTTTCACCCTGTACACCCAGCATTATCCATGCTATGTATTACATTTATAAAACCTCTTTACAGTTCGGACTTGAAGGTATATGACCCGATCACTTTTTTTGAGCTATGATTTTTTTTTTCACATCAAGATTTTGGTATCAGAAGAATCCCCATATTTTTCTGATTATGTCTATAAAATATTAGGGGCCAGAAATGTTTTATTTGGAAATTATAGGCTAAAATGTGTTGAATTACTGCCAAAGGTGGTTAAACACCAACCAGTCTGTGTACTACTCAATGGGCACATGTCTTTTGACCTTGCGCTTCTAAAAATAGAACCATTGGAGTTATGCAACTCAAACTTTGGAATGCAACAATTTTAAGGATGACCTTTCATGTAAAATAGAAAACATCAAGTTGAAAATCGGGTCATCTACCTTTAATGGCGAGTAACATGGAATGCTATACTCCGTTCTTTAAGGAATTACTTGATACATCGACAAATATGCTCCTTGGCAAAGAGGCTGTAGTCAACATGAAATAAAATTTCATTTAGGGGAAAACACTTTTAGTTCATGAATAAAATCTCTCTCTCTCTCTCTCTATAGCAATACATTAAACTCTGAAACAGGACAAACCTGAAATGATTTTCATCACGAACACAATATACAAGGCTTTTAGGCCTATAAGGTATTCACTTACGCTAACATTTGAAATGAGAACCCATTTTGTTTCGTTTTATCCCCTCTTTTTTGGAATACTAGATATGAGTTTCTAGTGGTCTAACACATACATCCCATTGTTAAAACTATACTCTGATCATACATGTTGGTTCATACTGTATATGCCAATTTATGAAATGTTACCATTTTTGGCGGCCATTTTGGCGGCCATCTTGGATTTAGGTGTGTTAACAAAGCAAAAACTCTGGATATGAGTGTCTAGTGGTCTGATACATACATCCTAATATTAAAACTTTACTTTCACCATACAATTTGATTGCTATATTATGTCATTTTATGAGATTTGACCAGCTTGGGCAGCCATTGTGGACGCCATCTTGAATAACCGCTTAGCATACCAAAATCATTTTTTGGTAAAATCCTGAATATGCTTTAGGACCATGAAAGTAAGTCAAAAAGGTTGGTTTGAGGGAGTCCTGGGGGTGCACGGTAACCCTCTGTATAAAAGACCCGACTATTCTGTATGTGTACTATTACTAATACCATTTGGAGAAAGCTCGAGGAATGGACCCGGGGGGGGGGGGTAATCACGTATGTAAGGCATACGGGGACGTGCCGCTCCAGTGGGTCGTTTTTTCATGAGACATCCTTAGCCATGGGTAGGCTTTCCAACTGAAAAATCCTTAGACATGGGTCCTGTTTTTCTATTTTCGCGAAAATTTGCCAAAATTAGGTCTATTTTCGCGAAAATTTGGTCTAAAATGAAGCAAAAAACCCCCCTAAAAATCACCCTTAGAAATGGGTAGGGGTTTTGAATCTCCAGCGGCACACCCCCGACCAAACCAAATCCGAGTACCCCCCCCCCCCCCCCCCCCCGGGGGAATGGATCCTATCCAAATGTAAAATCAAGGTTTCACTTTGCGACAATGACATTCTCTTTGGCAAATTCCCCATTAGTAATCATCCTGCTCTTAATAACATTATTTTAATCGCGAAATTTGCTGTATACAGAAATAGATGCAATGGTTCAAAACTGTCTTTTTAAAATACTCAACTTGATATCATTAAGTACCATAACACTGAAAGACACATCAACAAAAAATGGGACGTCTTTCACATGCTATGTATAAATGCCTTTATATTTCGTAACTTAGTGTGTGTTTTAATACCTTATCCTGTATTTTGTATATTTACCATTGTTGCTTTGCATATCTGGTTTACTTTTTGATGTTACTCAAACAGTTATCCACACTCATTATGTATTCTATTTGATTTGTAATCATGTATTACCTGTAGATTTTAATTGTCATAGCGGATGAAAAATTTAAAAAAAATTAAATAATAATGATATTCATGGGGGGAAAATAAGAAAAAGATCTATGGTTAAAACATCGCTGATCCCAATGTTCTACCATGCTTTTTCATGTCTCTATGACATTTGCGTGATAGCAAATGATATATAATTATGTTTTGATAATAACTTAAAGCACCAATACTGTCAATACTCAATGTCATCAGTATTGTAGTGTTCATTCATAAACTTATGAATATGCATGTCGGTAAACATGTAAAGGCTCAATCAGATGCCACCATTACCTCAACGTTCAGTTTAACACAGAGTATACATGTAATTCGTTTGTTAAATTTGCTGTAATGATTTTCAGGACTTTAGCTGTGTCAAGAAATATGATTTAAATTAGACATCTCTCCTCAGTTATAACATAAATCATATATTTCGTGAAAACTAGTTCATGCCTCGAAAACATGAAAATAACCGATTTGAAAGCAGAATGGGGGAACCATTAGACAAATTTTAAAAAGTTTTCTTGTCAAAAAAATCAGTTGGTACTTTGTCCCCTCCCCGGTTTCCACACAAAAAATAGCCTGGTTAGTTTAAGG
This sequence comes from Ophiura sarsii, assembly GCA_035610835.1. Lineage (NCBI taxonomy): Eukaryota > Metazoa > Echinodermata > Ophiuroidea > Amphilepidida > Ophiuridae > Ophiura > Ophiura sarsii. The sequence goes on from CM069449.1 coordinate 26,753,205, forward strand.
GTTAATCAGACTCAGAAATTATTCTTGCAGCTCTGACTGCACTGTTTTGAGAGCATCACAGTATATTTGGTATTTCATTTACTCTCAATATCGACACTTTAAATGTATTTACGCCTGAAACATAAAGATTTCTGAACGTGTCGAGCCAACCTCTTTTGCTTTCTAATTAGATACAATCACTGGTTTTATTGATAAAGTCCTCTATAAGTAATATAATAAAATAGTAATCTTTATATATATTATCTTTAAATGAATGTAAAAACTTGAACAGATCAAATGCGTAGCACTAATACCCGCGAAAAGAACTAACTGTTATGAGGAATCGAACCTCCAGCCTCTCGATCTCCGGACGAGCGCTCTAACGACTTATCTTTATATAATATATTTACCACCAATACTTACAATGTGAATCAAAGTATGCTGGTGTGTTTTTAATTCGAACTTGAGTATGCTATAGTTTAATCAGTTCCAAATTGGCGAGAAATATTCGGTTTTTATCTCTCCGCGCGCAAAAATAATCCATGCTTACCCGCGAGATTATATGGCCATACGCACGAGGTTTTTGCTACACATACGCGTCGCGCATATGGTTGCACACCACTAAATACATCTCCCATAGGGTTACACGTGAAATGCACACTTTTAAAATGGATATTTCTTGACGTTATAAGAAACTGGTAACTTGAAATTTGGTTTCAACTTGAAGATGAAAGCCATGACTACTAACTCAACAACTCATATATGGGGGGTAACCGGCATAATTTTGAGCTAGAGCCTTTTCAAAAAGTACGAGTTGAGTTTTCCTGGTCACACGCAATTGTTGATTAAGATTATTGCGTCAGATACCGGAAATGACCTGAACACAAATGTCTCTGTTGAAATATTAAAAAATCATCATTGCATCAATTTTTTGGACCTGAAGAACGCTGATGTGTCTGTCAAAATTCACACTATATTAATTTCGCCATAACTTGTAGTAAATACCCTAATTTTAAACTGTAATTTACAATAGGTCTCCCGTTTCGGCATAGAAACGGGCCGGTTTTGGACTTTTGCCTCAAAGGGGGTAGGGCCAGACGTTATTTAGTGGTGTGAAACCATATGACACACAGTGCGATTGTTGTCTTCACGCACGCCCGCGTCCTTCTGTATTCATTCGCTGCTGTAAGGCGGCTTCGCCAATTTGGAACTGATCAAACTTTAAATGTACTTGTCCATGATATTTATTATCTTAGCTATTTTGTATGGATCAAGTTGTAACAATTTTTCTTATAATGAACAATTTTCTTGCTCCAAAATTACCTTAGTATTTGGGACACGAATTTATTTACCGTAAACAACATTTAGATTGAAACTGATATACATGTATGAATACAAGTGTTTTGCACTTGTACTTACACTGCATAATTATATCCCTTTGTCGAAAAAATATCACACAAGTTTATACGCAAACTTCTACGACACCGGGATTCGAACCAGTAACCTTTCGTTCATGAGCCCTGTTCGCTAGACTAGCCATTATACCATGAGGAGTTGGCTGACAGCGATTGGAAATTTAGTCGATATGATTTTTACGGAATAAAGCTAATCTGTTTTAACAATATATATAATACAATAACACGTGCGTACGTCGAATATGTAGAGCGTACAGCGAGCTTTCTGTGTGAACGCCCGATCTACGATGTTATTATTACGCATTTTAACTAGCCTATCCAAATGTTGGTTACGGTTAATTATTTCGCATGCGGGACATAGTCACCGATTTTATTCATTATTTTAGTGTCTAGATTGTAATGTTATCGATTCGGTGTTTCCAGAAATATTCCCATTGTCCTTAGACATATTGGACTTACTGATTATTTTGGCGCGTTCATTTTGCCAGTTACTTATCAGTGAAGATATTGTATACAAGTACGGGTTTAAAGATGAATTGATGGGTAGAATAAATACCACAGACCACGTGTAAGCTTCAAGAGGGATGACCACGGCTTGAGTTTGTGACAATATCCCCATCATGATAACAGGCATCCAGCAAAGAAAATCAGTGCCCACGATTACGGCCATCTTAATCGCTATTTTTAACTCTTCCTGACTGTCGGCTGTACGTCCGGATATTGCCATCGATCGTTTAAGACTCCAGAAGATAGCGATATAACAAACCAAGATTGCGATAAAGCATACCATATTAACACCTAGAAACAGAACAATTGAGAAATACCACGCAGGTTTTGAATCTTTCTCAACGGGAAGGTCAAATGTTAATTGATTACCGATATCGCTAGATTGAAATTCGAACGTTGAAGGCCGAGTTATCAAAGGCAGACCAATGCACACGTCAGACAGGCCATAGAAATCTGATTCTGGGCCTGCAAGTAGAACTGGCACAAGACTCACAATTACAGTTAACATCCACAAAGATAATGATGCCATTTTTGCAGAACCTTTTGTAAGTCGTAGACGGCTAAATGGGTAAACACCGCCAAGGAATCTTTCATAACTTATCAAAGTCAGAAAAAACACCGAACCCTCACTAGATAGTAATGCAACAAAACCTGCAATTCTACAAACAATACCGCTTCGCCATCCATCAGAATGAATAAAATACTCATCACCGTAATACAGATCCGCAGTTGCGAGGATAATCATGTAAATCCCCATAAAGAAATCGGCTAATGCCATATTTCCTATAAGAAAACTCTGTATAGCCTGAGTCTGATTTCGATTTTTCTCCAAAAATCTCCATATGACTGAAAATAGATTACCGAAGAGGGCACTGATACCAAGCACCCACATGGATAGCCTAAGTACTGTATTCTGCATTAGACTACCACAGTTGAACAATGGAGGTTGTGGTTCAAGCGTAATGCAGGACTCTAGATGACTGAAATGGCAACACAGGCGATGGTCATCAATGTAGCTGTAGAAAAGATAATTAAAAGAAACAAACGTATTGATGAAAATTTCAGAGGATTACTTCGTTCAACTAATTATGTACATTGGTGTCACTGGCAACTAAAAGGGTTGTCACACCTACGGTGACCAGGCCTTGCGCTTGCATTGCGCTGAAAAAGTATCAAAAAGTATCAAAGCGCCAAGCCAAACGCATTAGGGAGCACATCAAAACTCGACCGCGCAGCAACCGCTGGTTCCGCCCGGTTGGACTGCATATCATTGTTTAGAACAATAGAAACCGGCTGCAACCGCACGGAACCCCACGGAACCGGCGGTTGCCGGGCGGTCGAGTTTTGACGTGCTCCCTTACTAAGAACCGATTGGTGACGCAGTGGACACACTCTACCCCGATCAAGCCAGCGCTTGTATTGCTCTGAAAAAGTATCAACATATGATGAATAACATGCAGGAAGAGCGCTAAAATTGTCAAATGTTTAAAACAATGTAGTTCTTAGTATGTTCCTATCTCGCTTATCGCGTTTTCATTGCGCTCTTAGTATGACACATTGCGTTCCTACTTTCAAGTCTCACTTGGATAAATATCAGTTTAACGGGTGATTGGTATTGTACTCCATCCATGATATCTTCTTCTGGAGAATGATTTGAAATGAACTAATGACCCTCAGTGCAATCGCTCTATTCGCCCTTTGCACGGTCCGCCATTTGCGAGGTGAGCCCCGAACTGGTACTAGTTGGACTCAATAGAACTGGTCATGAAGTGAGACATTGTGCAATTATGCAATATAATTCCAGCTAGGATGCTTTCCTCACTAATGGCGGGTCCGTGCAAAGAGCGAATAAATAATAAAGAGCCTCCTGCGTGCTCAGTCTTGTTTTCGGGCTTGAATAGTAAATAACATTGAACAACATAGAAGCCATAGTAATAGCAAAAGACAAGACTTCAGCACACATCGGCAGAGGAAGGCAATTATGCTCCACCCACCGATCCCTAATCACAGAGAAAGAGATTGAGTTCTTGCTGCAACCTCAAGAAGCTTGTATGCATCCTTGTTACGTCAACGGGACGCTCACTTCGCTACTAACCAGTGCCCACTACGTCACCAATGGGTTCTGGGAGACTTTTATGCGTTTGGTTTGGCGTTCTTTTAATCTTCAGCCTATAAATGCAAGCCTGTCTGATCGCAGCAGAATGTGAAAGGGATTTAGTGACCTTGATTTAAAAATGGACAATTTCGGACAGTTTTCCACACTCTTCCTGGCGTTATTCATATTTTAATATTGTTTCAACGCAATACAATTGCTGGCCTGGTCGCCGTAGATGTGATAGGGCCATTAGGGACCTTGATTTACAAAATTGACAATTTCGGACAGTGTCCCGCTCTTCCTGCGTGTTACTCATATTTTGATACTTTTTCAGCGCAATGCAATCGCTGGGCTGATCACCGGTAGGTGTGACATGGCCATTAATAACCACGTGCGTGATTGTAATGAGTTTGTATAGATACACCGCGTCCGCGCAATCGAAGTCGGGTGTTAATGTACTAGCGCGTTAAAGCTGTATTGACCACTGTTACAACAGGCCTGTTCCGCTACACGCTCGCTCGCCATTGCCGAGAAAGAAGCGTCAGAGTCGCATAGCAATCTTGGATTATTTCACCAAATTTTCTGAATCAATTCGGTAATGTATTAATTCATTTTTATCCCCCTGGTTTGTAAAACCAGAAGGGGATTTTGTCATCATGTCAATGGGGGTGTGTGTGTGCGGGGGTGCGTCCGTATGTGCCTTTTGGTTAGCCTTTTGGTTAGCCTTTTTTCTGAATGCTGTATCTTTTGAACGGATGGACGGATTGACCTCAAACCTTCAGCTATAGGTAGGCCATGGTCAAAAGCTGTGGCTGCTTTTTGGGGGTCTAATTTGCATAGGTCATCACAGGTCAAAGGTCATCCAGGGGTCAAATCGTAAAAGTTGCCCGATTGACTTCAAACTTGGAGAAAAGAAACATGAACACTGGGTGAACATGTCTAAAATTAATTAGAGGTCATCCGAGGTCAATAGTCATTAGAGGTCATCATCCGAAGTCATCTGAGGTCAAAGGTCATCCAGAGGTCAAATCGTAAAAGTTGCCCGATTGACGTCAATCTTGGAGAAAAGAAACATGAACACCGGGTGAACATGTCTAAAATTAATTAGAGGTCATCCGAGGTCAACGTTCATTAGAGGTCATCCACGGTCAAAGGTCAACGAGGGGTTAAACCGTGCAATGAACACCGGGGGAACATGTCAAAAAATAATTAAAGGTCATCTGAGGTCAAAGGTCATCCAGAGGTCAAATCGTAAAAGTTGCCCGATTGACATCAAACTTGGAGAAAAGAAACATGAACACCGGGTGAACATGTCTAACATTAATTAGAGGTCAACGGTCATTAGAGGTCATCCAAGGTCAAAGGTCAACAAGGGGTTAAACCGTGCAATGAACACCGGGGGAACATGTCAACAAATTATTTGAGGTCATCTGAGGTCAAAGGCCATCCAGAGGTCAAATTGTCCAAGTTGCCAGATTGATGTCAAACTTGGAGAAAAGAAACATGAACAATGGGGGAACATGACCCCTATGTGACTTTTGACCTCATTTAGTTATCTCCCAGCCAGGGGGATTCGCAAGTCGTGACTTGCAGTATTTTTGTAAAAATGTATACTCACAAAGTATCGAGCCCGTCTAGATCAGCAAATGCATCAAATTCAACCTGTAAATGGCCGATGGACTCGCCTCGAATCATTACACTGCAAGGAAGGAACGATTATAAGATTACGTGTGTTTCAGAAAGTTTATGAAAGCGAAGCTCAATCTGTATCTAAAAGGTATTACGCCTATTGCGTACACTCTATGCAATAGTTTAAAACAGTCTGTACTTGATATATTCATAAAAATTACACAAAATATGTGTGGGATTGTGTGTTTTTCTGTTGTTGTTGTTATTGTTGTTGTTTTTGTTGTTGTTGTAATAATGGCAGATGCTAAAGGGAAACATTGTCTGTGCACTGTAAATTGAAAATGCGACCTTTTAGGTCAAGCTATAAATTCAAAATATTTCCACTTACAGTGTGTGTAAATTCATCAATCCATCGAAGGCATTCGAGTACAATACCTTTAAGGGAACACGGTAGAGAAACCTGTAAAATTTGCGTAAGAATAAAGGATAAAGGTTTTAAAGGAACTCAATACTGGTCTTAACGCTTTCCACGCGGCAGACGTCTGCAGACGACACTCCAAAATTTCACAAAATGTTTCAAAAATGTCAAAATTATTGAATTCTGTTACTATATTTGGAATCACCATGAGAAATGCATTGAATTAAGTACAAACATGCCTAGTATTGGTTCAGTAATCCTTTAAATAGACTTTGAAAATTACGAAAAGGTTTCTGAAAATTCTGTTTTGTAATGGTAAAATGATAGCCGCGTGGAAAGTGTTAACTAGCAACATATGACCTTAAACTGACGTGAGTCATTTATCAAGGAACGAAGGTTCTTAGAATACCTCGCTTTCGTTACACAAACCAGCTGTTCCATGATGTACGACGAGCTGTAAATAACCTCATATTATTATATACTAGTAATTGTTCCCCTTTTTCTCGTAAGGGAGCACATCAAAACTCGACCGCCCGGCAACCGCCGGTTCCGTGCAGTTCCGTGAAGTTGCAGCCGGTTTCTATTGTTCTAAACAATGATATGCGGTCCAACCGAGCGGAACCGCCGGTTGCGCGCGGTCGAGTTTTGATTTGTTCCCTAAATGGATTTTTATTTTAGTCAACATCCGTTTTAATACAGGTATAAATACTTACAGTCGTTCCAATGTTGTCAGCTCTTCAAAATTTCTGCTCACAATCGCAAACATAGGGTTGTCTGATAAATCGCTGTTAAAATAATGTACACAATTTTAAAATCAGAACATGACATCGGTATCTGATTCGAACGCTGATGACTATAACAGTTACGATCAGTTTGTCTTTTTTGCTTTGGTAAAAGAATTTGTCGTTCAATTTAACATGCAATATCCCCTTTCTAAATAGTAGAGTAGATAGGACAAAAGCAAGTGTTACATAATTTTTGTAAATTGAACATAAACTTACAGCCAGGTTAAGTTGCATAAACCATCAAATGCTCGCCGCGGGATGTATGATATGGCGTCTTTGGTTAATGTACTATGGGGAAAAGCAAAAACAAATTGCACATCAATAATGAAGTATTTGTCATTGTGTGGTTTGCAATACAGGTTTAAGATGACGATGTGATCAGAAAGTGATAGCAAGAAAGGGCGCCACCATTAATAACGATGAGGATCCACTAGAGGCTATAAGCGTTTCGTCATACCGGCCGTGTGTACGGTTAATAAATTCGCATACCGGCCAAATTCGCATACCGGCCATACCCCTGAACATATAAAGCGAACGGACGGTTAATGACGAATGCCAAGTAGGGCCCTTGCATAACCTGCAAAGGACCTACGGCACATATTGTCTTGGCCACAGTCCGACATACGCGTCGCGCTTCGATCAGCTTACTGCGCATGCTTGAAAACTCACAAAATTCCGCGAACCAATCAGTGCCATGAGGTCGAGCTTACGCATTGCGCACCACGGATATCCGTTTCAACGTTTTTTGGGGAGAGGTTGACCTCACGTACTTTAACGCGAGGTCAGTCTCATGTGACGTACGTCCAGTGAATGAACAGTGTGTCGGTACAAATCCTGTTTAAAAACACCCTATTGCTTGGATCACGCTGTCGGATGGTCTCTATATCCTCTGATACACGTTTTGACAAACTTTGACTATCTGAAGTATAAAAGCACCAAAGAAATGTCAATACACTTAATACAGGGTGTGTCAAAAAAGTGGTCCATGCGAAACATGATTTTCTTTTGCCATGAACAATATAAACATTGTTCGTGAAATACTAATAATCATGTTCAGCAATCTTTAATGTGCCATAAGAATCTTTTCTATCCATTTTGGAGATTCGGTTTCATGTGAAGAGAGCACTTTTATTAGAATCGTCATTCAGTGTGTCATTGCACATAATCAATAATAATCTACCTACTAAATGTTGATAGTTAGTTAAATTGAACAGAAAAAACATATTTTCGTCCATATTATCCATCCACATGCCATAAATTATTTGAATTGTTGACGTTATTTTAAGCAATGCATTGACATATGTACAATCATCATCGTAATCACAAATGCATTTTTTTTAGTTGAAAGTCGTTTTCTTGTTCAAAAGTGGCCAAAGTGGGATTTGCACTCCTGTTACTGAATTCTCTGTAGTTAGGTGGTGAAATTCAATGGGATAAAGTGTATTTGATAGAAGATTAATAGGAATTACCAACGGTCTGTTGTTTTAACAATTTTTTGACACTCTGTACAAACAAGAACAAGTATATGGTGCACATTCCTTAAACATTTCGTTAATAGGTTTTAACATGATTAAATAATATCAGGTATTGTTCATTATGATTGTGTACAATACAATCACACTGATACTGATAAATAATTACTTACAGTGTTAATAATGATGGTAGACTTTTAAATGTGCCTGGTATGATCGTTGTTATGTTAGCCCCACTCAATTCTCTATAAAAACAACAAAAGCACATCAAAAGTACACAATGTTTTTTAACAAGTTGCATGTTGTTAACCCATTCTTCTCATTACGCTGAGTCCATTTTGTTTGCTTTGTGCAGTGACGTCAGCGTGTATTCTTGAGATAGTCACCACGGCAAACGCATTACAAACACACGATACTTACACCACTTGGTCGTCTTTCGTCGTGAAATTCTTGTGAATAAGAGTTTTAAAACACTATCCACGCGGTATTTGTCTGCAGACGACGAAGTTCCAAAATCTCACAAAATGTTACAAAAATGTCAACATTATTAAATTTTATCACCATATTTGGAATCACCATGACAATTGCATTACATTAAGTACAAACATGCCTAGTATTGGTTCAGTAATTCTTGGAATAAGATTGGGAAAGGTTTCTGGAAAATCTGTTTCGATATGGTCAGACTGATAGCCGCGTGGTAAGTGTTAATGTACTTGCGTGATACCGATCTTTAAAAATATTCTTGATGTTCGTATAAATATATTCGTTTCATTATACAACCAATGGAAGAAGGGAATACCCTATTTTTTAATTATAGTATTTTGTTAAATCTGATCTAGTATTATTTGTTAGACATATTGGGCCGTATTCTCGTACAAAAAAAAACGTTTAGCATTTAACACCGTGACTAACTAAACTCTTGTCTAAATTATACGCGAGTTTATCTTTCAAACGACGTGTTTAACAAAACCCCGCTTTATAACTCTGTGAATCTCGTCCCCAGAGTGGAAGTGCGTTCACTGTATACAGGTATTCAATTTGTTGTGGCCGAATGGGTTACAATATATCGACCGAATTCCTCAAATGCACGTGTATTTACCCGATCTGCACTGGTCAGCTTGCACCGGACACGGTTGAGTAATCATTCAAGGCATAAAGTTGGTGTATGAGTTTTAGTTAAACGCGCGTTAATAAACTACTATATATGTTTAAACTTAGATACTTTTCAGTCAGTTCAACGCAACGCATGTTTCAGGGGTTTATTAAATCGAGAATTGCGTTTATTGATACGATGTGTTTAAAGTCAATGTTAAACGCGTGTTTAGCTTAAAATCGTGTTTAAATACGTACGAGAATAGCCATTATGAATCCTATCATGAAATCTTACAATGATTGCGCTATTTTAGGAATACTTGAGAGAACTGCCGGTGTCCAGTCCGCGACACAGCCTATGTGCAATACATCTGCAACATTGTTACTATCAATATAAGCACATTCACAGTTTGGTGGACAACGTTTAAAATCTGAAAATAAATACAATGAAGTGCCGTTAGTGGTGTTAAAATGGCCGCGAAACGGAATTGTGAATTAGACAATGAGATGTTGAAATTGTTGATGAAAAATCTTTTATTTATATTGTTGTTAAAACTCGATAGATTATTTCCTTTCTTCAAAATGTTGATTTTCTTTTTTTGTAACAGATGATGAGGCGTTGAAACTTCCACCAAATGAGTAGTATCAAATTACCACCAAAATCCACACACACACCCTCAATAGTGGATATCGTTCTCCATCTGACTAATGACTGAATCGATATAGTCATGGACAAAGGTTGGGATGGGAGGAAACAAAGTTAACTCATATAAAATGAAACAATATTCACATAAATACTGTAGATCCTAGGGGAATCACTACCACTGATGACGTAAATTGTGTATATCAAGGGTTGAGCGTCAGAAGGCCTTAACTCAAAAAAGGCTATTTTGAGATAATCAACTTTGAATATTTGGGACCCGTACACAACACACTCTAGCACCCAACTCATACCTCTAATTATAGTCAAAATTGAGGGTGTTCATATTCAAGTCTTTATGGTTCTTAAAACCTGTGGGTTAGGCCTATATGGATTATTTTGGTACCAAAATCTAATTTTGCCCAAAAGTTGAGTTACGGCCTTCTGGCGCTCAACCCTCGATACTATATGATGTGGCTGTGTAAAATTTACTCAACTACAAAAATATGCCTTTAGGTGACGAAAAAACTGTGTTCTATGGATAAACGGACCTCTCCGGTAGGGTAGCTCTCTCCGGATTTTCTAAAAAAATTAGAACCCTTTAACATTTTCAAACCGTTTTCAACCATTGCTTTTTGTTCTCACCACATCGTTCCTCGTCATCACCAGCTGGACAGTCTCTGTTACCATCGCAAAGCTGCTCCATAAAAACACATGATCTGATAGCGACATTATCTGCTCTGTTACAGAGATATGATTCTGGACATCTTACGTAGGCTTTGGAATAGGAAGAATAGAAATGATTAAAACAAATAGGAGCGTCTTTCTCCAATTCTTTCTATAAAAATTGGAGCGTCTTTCTCAAATTCTTTCTATAAAAAATTGGAGCGTGTTTCTCCAATTATTTCCATAAAAATTGGAGCGTGTTTCTGCAATTCTTTCCGTAAGAATTGGAGCGTGTTTCACCAATTCTTTCCATAAATATTGGAACGTCTTTCTCAAATTCTTTCCATAAAAATTGGAGCGTCTTTCCCCATTTCTCTCCATAAAAGGTGGAGCTTTGTGAGTCCGAACCGTGTTACAAAACACTTGTTGGCAGCTAATCCAAAACCTGGAAGGTCTCCATTGATTTCAATTAACATGATAAATGGCAATGATCAATTTCAAAAGAAGACTCGCTACCGGAAGTATTTCTTAGATTGTGACACTATTAAGTTAAACTATTAGCTTTATTTATTCGTGCTTCATCGGTTGTCTGGTTGTTGTGCCTCTGTGTGTTGCAATGTTTGGTTGGTGTTGATAATAATTATATAGGAGGTGCTCGCTAGACTGGTAATACGGGATACTACATCGCTCCCCTTTGAGTAAAGGGCAATGGTAAATTTCCAAATTCTCAGAATTAGTATAAAAACTATCACAGTTTAAGTAAAATTTAAGAGATAACCTTTGATGTTTTCGTTTTCATATACGTGTTGGGAAATATGATCTGGGCATTGTATCAACTCTTCATTCCACGTACCACATTCGCCTTCATCTGCTTGGTTTACGAGGCAATCAACAAAACCATCACATTCAGCATTGGCATCGGTACAGTATCCGTCCCCACAGTTGAACTCTGTTGCTTCGCATAAACCTACCATGTAAAATATTATTATTATTATTGTACGATGATTTCTTAGGATACACTTGATGCTTTTCACATTTAAACAGGAATATTTTAATGCATAAGCATAATACTACTCCCGTTTCAGTGGGAAGAATATTAAATTCTGTAGAAAACAAATAATTCTTTAAATTTCCATAAACCTTTCTTGAAGGTACTATAAAGACCATCTCTCTGTAAATAGAAAAAGCTCTTCGAAATTCAAAGAACAAGACCAATGTCCAAGGCTGTTAGGGCAAGGAAAGTCAAGGTTGAATTTGTTCAATGTAACAGGGCCTGTCACTCAGGCTAATTCCCCTAATTTTAGTAACGGCTATTGTGTCATCTATATAGCTCATTATTACATGCATTTATGGCTCAACCTCCCTGGCTGATATTTCCAGCAGAGAGTTGGCGTGGTTATGTTTTTAAGGAAAACAAAACGGTTCTGTAATATAATTTGGAAACCTATTGGTTCCCCTAACAAAAATGGATCTTTGATTTCTAAAGTTGATAGTGTCTGATTTCGATCATATTGAAAGCTATTTTGCATACTCACCAAGTTTTCTACTGGATAGTTCCAGCTCCACGTGAAATCCTTTGTCAGTTCCAGTGCGATCTGTAGCCAATTGCATCCAAACAGTAACCTCATCCAAGGTCATAGTTCTTAGCTTAACATTACCAGTCAGTGAAGCAATTGCAGAACTGCGCCTGCGCGACGACGTATATTCCCCACTACCAATCGTTAGAAAATCATAGCCTCTTTCCAATTGGAAATCGATAATCGATATAACGATGTATCTAGTCTGGCGTCCGAGTATCGTCCATAGACAGACTAAGTCATTGCGATAGCTAGAGGGATAGGCAGGCGATGTTAAGTTTGATATTGAATCAGTAGTACGTAGGTGTATCCGTCTGATACCACACTCACCTAAAGAATGATCAACAATTTCAAGACAATTAGAGCTCACCCAGTCCTTAATTTTTCGCATTTGAGGGTTGAAATTATGAAAAATTATGATCAATTGTTAACATTTATTTCAAAGGTTTGGAAATTGTTGTAACAAATTTCGATTTGCTTTTTTATAAAGTTTTTATAATGTTCAAAAGGTTATGACAAATAATTATTTTGAAATGTTTTTAAAATATTAAGATTGTTGAAGCTTATGAAAAATATTATAAGTCGGTCTGCCCGTAGCCCAGGTTTTTTTGTCGCCTATACATATATCATTATTTTGATCATTGTTGTATTTCATTCATAAATATTCCATACCACACTCTAGTTCATCAACACCGCCAGGACACAATGAATAACCGTCACATCTCTGATTGCTATGAAGGCAGATGATGGTTGAGTTGAAAGAGCAAGCGAATTCTTCAAAGGCACAAGTACCTATTAGTAATAGATAAAACATATTAAACGGCATCATTTGGTATAAAATAGCAGTTAATATCCCTGTCACACATACGGCGATCAGGCCAGCGATTGCACTGCGATCAAAAAAGTATCAACATATGTATAACACGCATTGAGAGCGCGGAAAACTGTCCGAAATTTTCCATTTTTGAATCAAGGTCACTAAAGCCCTTTCACATTCTGCTGCGATCAAGTCGGCTCTTGGATTACGCTAAAACATTATCAAAACGCCAAGCCAAACGCATCAAGATCTCCACGAACCCCTCGGTGACGCGGTGGAAACTGGCTGGGACGTGAGAGGGTCCCCATGGTCGCCCTTGAGCGCCAGTGCACCGCGCTTGTTTTGTGCATGCACAAAACAATCGTGGAGGTTCGGCGCCTTCAAAGCGTTGTCCTGTCCTGTCGTTCTATGTACATGTTCACTTGTCAAACTCCAAGAACAGACTGAGCACAAATACATGCATGGTCGGAGTCCAATCACTTAAGTTTAACAGGTGTTTGGTATTGTATTTGGGGTGATGATTAGAATTATGTTGACCTGATTTGACAAATTGAATGTTGTGAAATTGCATTGATTAATAATATTCCGCTTAATATAATGCATCAAAGACAATCAAATGTTATAAGCCAAACATACTCTGCCACAACTATAAAAAAAAAAAATTGTGATCCATATAATTCAATATGGTTTTCTTATTCAACCGATATGAGCAGGGACAAACACATCATGATACTATATAGCTTATATTTAATATATTCAGATTCAACAATATTATTGATACAACTGTTCAAAACCCCCGCCAATAGACACGCTACTATTTCAATGGCTATACAAAAGTTGCATTATCGCATTACGCTAATCGGATAATGCTCTCTAAATAGGATTTAAATAACAATCAATGTATCGGCAATGTGATTAGAGCTTTGAACATGGATCATTGTTATTCCGTCTATTTTTATGTTTGAATCTAAAGGCCCTGTCACACCATAACGTATCGCCTCAACGTATGCCAACGTATGCGAAATATCAAAAAATACGTTGGTGTACGTTGGTGTACGCTGATATAAGTTAGGGGTACGTTGGAAATACGTCGTTTACGTTAAGAGCACGCTGTGATATGCTGTGACAATTTGGACCACGAAAAATATTGAGCATGCTCAAAATTTCTCGACGTACTCAACGTGTGCTTAATACGTTCTGCATAAGTTCCCGGTAAGTTTGTGGTACGTTAAATATACGTTGACATACGCTGACATACGTTAGTGGTACGTTACTCGTACGTTACTCGTAAGTTGGTATACGTTGATGAACGTAGGCTGACGGGGAAACGCACAGCCAACGTAGTAAATAACGAGTTGATAACGTATATGTGCCGTATGTCTAACGTATGCCTGACGTATTTCCAACGAGTTTCGACGTATTCTCACGTATTAACCTTATGCCGGGCGATCGTGTAAGGTCCTGTCACGTATCCATAGCGTATTGAACGTATACATTGCGTATTGATAGCGTATCACTAACTTATAACATACTTATGACAGCGTATCACAGCGTATGCGAGCGTATGACTAACGTATGCTTAACGTATACTTAACGTAGCGTAGCGTATTCGTAGCGTATGATGATGGGTTGATGTGTTCAGCACGACAGACCATGAAGAAGTGAGGATGAGATACTCAAGGGACCCATTTATATACTCAAACCCTCCATAAGTTCCCAAAACGCGCTAGCTGTACGGTAGCCCTGTCACACCATGGCGTATCGCCTGAACGTATAACAACGTATGCGAAATATCGGAAAATACGTTGGCGTACGTTGGTGTACGCTGATACAAGTTAGAGGTAAGTTTGGGATACGTCGTATACGTTAAGAGCACGCTGTGATACGTTGTGAAAATTTGGAACACGTCGAGCCCGCGAAAAATTATTGAGCATGTTCAAAATTTCTCGACGTACTCAACGTGTGCTTAACTTACGTTCTGCATAAGTTCCCGATAGGTTCGTGGTACGTTAGACATACGTTTACAAACGCTGACATACGTTAGACATACGCTGACATATGTTATAGGTACGTTAATCGTCTTAAGTTATAGGTTGGACATATGGATTTACCCTTCTAGATATTTTAATAGTTATCATCTAGGCTGCGTTAACTTGAACTGGCAACACTTGTCCCGCCGTGTACGAAACTCAATTTCTGCAACGGCATAAGTCACGTGTTCGTTTTACGCCGAGGATACGCTGAGGATACGTCGAGCACGGCAGACATACGCTACGAATACGTTGGTCATACGCTCGCCGATCGCATACGCTGTGATACGCTGTCATAAGTTTGTTATAAGTTAGTGATACACTATCAATACGTTAGTCATACGCTATGTATGCGTTTAATACGCTATGGATACATCCATTCCATCACCGATGTTGACGCAATTCGTTGGGAAGTTGGACGTTCTTAGACGTTCTCGGACTCTGACAATTTTCAAGCTATTTTTTGAATACGTCGGCATACGTTCAGGCCACGTTCAGGCCATACGCTATGGTGTGACAGGGCCTTTAATACCCTTCGTGCAATCGCTATGTACTCCCCGCGCACACACAGAGAACGTTGTGCAAACGTATTGAGAATGTAGTACTAGTACGCAGACAGCAATTTGAACGCACTAAGAATGTTTACAGTGAGTGGAAGCGCAGTGAGAGCCCGTGAGACACAATGGATGTTAATAAGAGCGCCGTGAAGATATGATAAGCGGGATAAGAGCGTACTAAGAGCTACCTTGTTTAAAAAAATTGACACACTTCAGCAGTTTTCCGCGCTTTTTTCTGCGTGTTACATGAGTCCCTCTCCCGATCTACCCAGTGTTCACTGCGTCCCCAATCGGTTCTAATGCATTTGCTTGGCTCTTTAATACTTTTTTCAGCGCAACGCAAGCGCAAGGCCTGGTCGCCGTATGTGTGACAGGGCCATAACGTACTATAAAACACAATCGAAATCCAGAATGAAACGCGTACTCGGAGCGCCACACATAGGCGTGCCCTAGAAAAACTGCAGTTTATTTTGGAGCAGCTCTGGTTTCACCTTTAGACCATAGATCGCAATAATATTTAGTGAAGCAATAACCAATTATGTTCCTTGCGAACACAACATGAATGACAGAAACGAGCTGCCGGAGGGAGCCGGGGCGAAAACATATCCCATGAACCCGCAACGCGGAATATGGTGACGCGGAAAATGCTCCCGCCCCGAATCCGCCAGACACCACTTTACGCCAAAAAAGGGACAGACTGCAAGAGAGAGCTTGACCGCGCCATCACCTACGCCTTTTTTCAAAAACAAACAAACATACCGAATGACGGAAGCCCAAACAGGACTTACTACACGACGTGAGACAACCATTAAGAATCCAACCTGATAGTAGCCGGCTGCGCAAAACTAGAAAAACTCAAGTGAGAAAACGAGAAACATAGTCTTTGGCCCCGGTTCAAATAATCCCGCTTAACTATCCCGTGCCAATCTGGTGTTGAATTCTCAATAGACCAGCATGAATGAAATGTACCAAGGTTAGACGCGTGTTTAAATTGAACACATTTTTGAGAATTGCGTTTAGTTGAACGATGTGCTTAAAGTCAGACTTACACGCGTTAGCTTAAAACCGCGTTTCAATACGTACGAGATTACGGCCCATGTTATATTTAGATTTAGTACAATATAAAATGTGAAAATATTTATTTTGAGAGATTTTCACTAACCGTTCACTATTTCGCTGATTATCAACCAGAAACCAGCATCATCCGTGTCGTAACCATGTCTATGCGATTCAAAGGTCAACCATAAATCCGAAACGTTCGCTATCAGAGAACTTGGCGCCTTGGCACCAGTAATGTCCAGTAGTACCGATGACATCGTATAGGTCCTACCAATGCCTATTACTAGGGATTCGTAAGGTTGCCAGACAAGGAAATCCATAAATGTCACGGCAATTCCCGCGGAGTAAGTTGCCGTTATCACCCACGTGCATTTCAGATTGGGTGGGTACTGGTACGGGTAGTTTGGGGATGTCATATTGATCGTTTCCCCTTCATATTGGCCGATTTCAAGCTCCTCACTTCCACATATCTCTGTGAAGAAATGTATGCAGTCTTCCTAATAAGTGTATAACACTTTACATATTAGTTTCACCATAAATACAAAACAGATTTTTTCTTCTTCAAAACCCTTTCCCAACTTTCAAAGTCTATCTCAAGAATTACTGTACCAATACTAGGCACGTTTGTACTTCTTTCTCATGGTGGTGATTCCAAATATAATGATGAAAAAGTTTTACATTTTTGACACATTATGTGCAATTTTGGGACTGTCGTCTGCAGACGACTGCAGCGTGGAAAGTGTTAAGCAACTAAGATATATATTACACATATTATCACAAAGCAACGCACGGTCATCTTCCTACATAGCTATTAGAAACATGACATTATTCATCTTTGCTTTAGAACCACTAAGACAAAAGCAGTAGAGCAACTTTCTTTACTATGTAAATGACGGAATTGCTTCCATAACTTCGCAAATTGTTATTACTAACTATAACTCGGTTGCACTACTAATACACTATACTATAGTTTAATCAGTTCCAAACTGACTAAAAATATTCGTTTTTATCTCTCCGCGCGCAAAAGTAATCCAAGCGTACTCTCGCGATTGTGGCTACACACGTGCGGTTTTTGTCTCAGGCACGCGTCACGCAGTGTTGCACGGTGCGCTTGTTGCCTTCGTGTGCGACCGCGTCTTTCTGTATTAATTCGATGCTATAAGGAGGCTCAAACTATAGACATTGTGTAACGGGACTTCACGAAGAAAACGTTATACACATTATAACTCGTCCGAGTCATTTTAAGAGATCGGATATAGATATCACAAAGATTCGAAAAACAAAGCTTAATACAGTAATCTTCCAGTATAATCACAATACATTATAGCTCGTCTGAGCTACTAAGACATTATAATGTTTAGCTTATTGGACAATGTTACCACAATATAACTCGTCCGTGCCGTGCAGACATTGGGCCTGATTGTCGCAGATCAAAGTAGTATCTAAGCAACCATATCCTGATGCGCAAAGGTGTTGGTCTTCCTCACAGGTTACTGTTGAAAACAATTTCACGTCAACAGACTTTAATAGTTATCACATATATGCAACATTTTTCCGGGTATGGGTTAGTTTATCTGTGCAATACAAACAACAAAGCTGAAAATTAGCATTTCCGGTTTGATTGTTTTGGGTATATCCGTGGGTGTAAGACATTCATAAGTTAGACCGCAGGGCAAAGACCCCATTACGGAATAAAGCTGTAAAATCCTTTAATCCGTCATTAGTGGATTTTGTGCTAGGTTAATTCTGTACTGTCTTTAAAAAAGGATAAACCTTGAGGTGAATTTACCGTCATCATGGTTCACTCAAAATTTAATTAATATTGTATTTTATTACACCTTTCCAACAAAGATGAATGGCCAACGAAATGAATTTCAATAGTTAACGAGACTACAACTTTAAACTGTACCATAGTCTTCGCTTGACCTGAGGTTAACATGGAATCCAAGCCATTGGCCACCATGATCGGTCGTAAACTGTATCCACGCAGCTGAGGAATTGATAGTTGCCGAAGATGGAGGTGTGATGCCACTCAGACGAAGAACCATTGAATCCGCACTGGTATTTTGCCCATATCCAATTGTCAGGAAGTCAAGATCGGTTTGAACGTGTAAATAGATAAACTGAAATATGATGAAGTGCCCGGACTCAGCAGCCATCACATGCCACGTGCAATCCACATTATTAGGATAGATGTACGGATAGAACGGTATGGACTTCAATGTCAAATCTTCATTGTTTGTAACGATGAGCTTCCTCTTTCCGCAAAAATCTGTAAAGCAAAAGTAGTAGGCTACATATGATAGAATAAAGATTTAAACAATGGAGTTATAAAAGGAAAAGTTACATGATGCGAACAAGTCACCTCAGGCGCGTTGCAACCGCACATTTTTGCAAAGTCAGAAAAAAAGAAGAAGGGGGGGGGGGGAAGAGAAGAAACGGTGGAAAAGGATTGCTTTTCTATAAAATTTTGGTCAAAAGTACACACCAAATCGCATCAAATGGGTTCGAAAATTGAAGAAAAAAATCAAATTTTGTTTGAGCTTTTAAGCCATGTATACTTAAATCAAGAATATATCATTTATGCTCAACTTCTTTCGTGCATTGATAAAAAACAAAATATTTATTGGAAATGAAGAAAGAGGTGGTTTTTCGATAAAATGTTGTTCAAAGTATACACCAGATCGCACCAAATGAGTTCGAAAATTGAAAAAAATCTACTTCTGAGGGTGGCCGGCACATCAACATGGTTAATGATAATGGTCCAATTACTGATCCTTGTGGGACGTCTTCAAGAAGAGTATGAGGCTTAGAAGGCTTAGAAATGTTGTCATTTACAGAGATAAATTGAGACCCACGAGTGACATAAGCCTCATACTCCTCTGGAGAAGGCGTCCCACAAGGATCAGTTATTGTACCATTATCATTTACCATGTACACAGCACCGTTGGAAGACGTCATTGATTTACATGACCTTGGCATCTAGTATAGCGCCACCTGTATAAAACATAAACATACTTATGAGACCATTTTTGCACCATACTGTTTTTAAGGACAAGTGATTACACTGACAAAATTTCATCGATATAGCTCCTTCACTTCTGGATGATTTCAAAAACTTGTTGATACCCCTCGTATACCCAATTTTTTGGATTGATTTCTTTCTATCATTTCATTCGCAATTTATAATAGGATTTTATATTAACCCTAACTCTACTACACCCGACGGCAACTGTGGAAAAAGTGTTTCTATAACCCGGCGTGCAGGTTTTTTGGCCACAAAACGGACCCATGCTATATAACGAGGCGAATATACTCGCCGAGTGTCGACTGGGAGCCGTGGTGTAGTGGCTAGGATCTGGACCCTGATGCTGGAGGTCCGTGGTTCAAATCCCGGGGGATCGGGGTGACCTTTCTGGTGAATTTTGGGTGTCGGAAAAAATCTGTTGCCGTGTGGTGAAATAGAGTTAGGGTTATACAGTAATTTTTTTTTTTTTTTTCATTCCAAATTTGGTAATTTTCATCATATATAACCCTAACTCTACTACACAAAAAAATCTGTTGCCGTGTGGTGAAATAGAGTTAGGGTTAATGGAATTTATATATAAATGCTGTAATATTATCATTATTTTGATTATTTTCAGGTCAACTATATAAATAATCCTAATGTTATGTTTACTTGTAATTCAATTCTTAATAACGCCAAAAAAAAAGTTGACTTGCCCTTTCAGGGTCAAAGTCAGGGTCGGACGGTCGGATTTGTTGTTGTTGTTGTTGTTGAAATGTTTTGAAAATGTACTGCACAAAAACACGTTTTAAAGATTTTTTTGATCTTTTTTGATTTTTTTTTTATTGTTTAATTTTTTTTTTATTAAACAAGCAGATACTACTCAAAAACACGTTTTCATCTTTCTTTATTGTTATGTGCTCCTTTCAACAACAAAAAAACAAAAAATTCCGAAAATTCGGGTCGGTCAGAAAGGGCAAGTCAACTCTTTTGTTTTGTTTTTTGGCCTAAGCTTCAATGTCATGTCAGCTTACTGTGCGCGCGTACACACACACCCCAACATTTGTTGTTCAAGTTCAATACAGGTGTATTCATTTACCAGTTAAATGCGAAATATCATGTTAAATTTGAAACTCTATTAATGCTATGATTAACCTTAACCTTCAATGAATTTTCTCTTTCCTCGCTACTTCAGGCATATCAATTATGACAGTTCTGGCGTGCATATTTGAATGAAGATGTTCAAGTGTTCACTCACCACAATTAGCTTCGTCGGATCCATCCAGGCATATTTTGATTCCATTGCAGACCAACGATTGGTCCAGACATCCATATCCCGATACACATTGAAATTCCGTTGCTCTGCATTTCTCTAGTATTCAAATTTATCAATATTTGTAATAAAAAATACGAAAAATATAATGAGTTACGCGTTTACTTCATAAGAGGTTAGATCACAGCAAAAAGAGAAAAAAAGAAGAGGAAAACAGCAGAGCATGAATGTGTACAGTTGTGCTTGCACAGTATGAAAGCAAAAAAGGCTTGCATTGAAAAATATCATAAAAATATGTCTTCTTACGACTGACTCAATACCCATTTGTATGAAGTGTTCTTTCATCCTCCCAAATTGCCAGATAGCGTTAGTGGTTATTTACAGCTTGTAACCTATTACCCCCAAGCACTTGCACACCACCACAGGTGTTCAGGAAGAATTAAATAAACAGGGCCTCTCTCGTTGCAAGAATGAAGAATTATGACTGGAATAGCAAGCCAGTCGGCCCGTCACAATTGGACAGGGGCGCAATGAACACGGATTAAACAGCAGCCACCGAGGGCCGATTGGCTGTAAGAAAACATTCGCAAAATCGCGCGAATTTAAACTGAGCATATCATGCCACCCGTGGCCTACAACACCGGGGGCACGATCATAAAAAGGACAGCCAAAACCGCGAATGGCATGACGGGAAACGGGCGCCCGGCGGCCGTGACCGGAACATAAAAACTGGCAACTGATGGTGGTCAAATCGAGTTTGTTTAGACTTGGGCTAAACAAATCGCCATTAAAACGGAACGGAACAAAAGCAAGGTATTCCGTGACCTTGCAGTCCCAGGGGATATACTGAAGTGACCCAATTGTTTCACCATCAACAATAGGAAGAGACAATTACGATATCATCCATCCATATGAAAAAGGACAATTCAACCGTTTAAGTTTGCATTTCAATCTAAAAATCTGAATGCTTTACATTTCTAACAAGAAGATAAGTTAATAGCTCTATCGTTTTCCACTATACACCGTTTCACACGATTTAATAACGCACAGCATTAGGAAGATATTACAATACACATTTCATCCGCTTTGATATCCTAATCCAATCACTTGCTGGTCTACAACAATAGGATATTGCAATATTAAATTAGATATGTCCAATTGTCCGATTTCAAACCACATAATAGCGAACTGCATTAGGATAGAATACTGCCGGTTTGAAATGCATGGTTGTGATCATGACTGTAATCTTAGGCTATGCGTCTCCATCGCTCACTCCCGCTAAGGTTTGCATCATTGATGTCCCAACAGCGTGGATACTGTTATCAAACTTGATTGTTCCATAATAAGCGAAAAGGACAACCTCATCAAATAACTTTTTTTTAAATCTATATTTGATTAACCCTTACAGCCCCAGATCCCATGAAATCCCATTTCCCAGCATCCTGGTTCCACCTGGCGCTGAGGTTTTTGTCTGAAATAATGGCTGTAAGCTATATAGCTGGGCGAATACACTCGCCCAGCACAGCTTCCCCCGTGGCGCAGTTGGTAGAGTGTCCGCCCGCCAACCGAGAGGTCGTGGGTTCAAACCCCGGGGCGTGGCACCTCTTGTTGTGTGTGCTTTTTTCGCTTGAAAAAAAATTTGTTGGAAAATCCACCGGGTGGGTTAGGGTTATTGAACGATTTTTTTTCTTCTTTTTAATTTTCACTTTTTTTCTCTAATTTTACCCTGATTAACCCTTACAGCCCCAGATCCCATGAAATCCCATTTCCCAGCATCCTGGTTCCACCTGGCGCTGAGGTTTTTGTCTGAAATAATGGCTGTAAGCTATATAGCTGGGCGAATACACTCGCCCAGCACAGCTTCCCCCGTGGCGCAGTTGGTAGAGTGTCCGCCCGCCAACCGAGAGGTCGTGGGTTCAAACCCCGGGGCGTGGCACCTCTTGTTGTGTGTGCTTTTTTCGCTTGAAAAAAAATTTGTTGGAAAATCCACCGGGTGGGTTAGGGTTATTGAACGATTTTTTTTCTTCTTTTTAATTTTCACTTTTTTTCTCTAATTTTACCCTGATTAACCCTTACAGCCCCAGATCCCATGAAATCCCATTTCCCAGCATCCTGGTTCCACCTGGCGCTGAGGTTTTTGTCTGAAATAATGGCTGTAAGCTATATAGCTGGGCGAATACACTCGCCCAGCACAGCTTCCCCCGTGGCGCAGTTGGTAGAGTGTCCGCCCGCCAACCGAGAGGTCGTGGGTTCAAACCCCGGGGCGTGGCACCTCTTGTTGTGTGTGCTTTTTTCGCTTGAAAAAAAATTTGTTGGAAAATCCACCGGGTGGGTTAGGGTTATTGAACGATTTTTTTTCTTGGAAAATCCACCGGGTGGGTTAGGGTTATTTCATACAATTATAGCGCAGTCGTAAAAATCAGATGTCAATTTAGCATGGTAGTTGAACACGAGTCAAATACTTCCAATTATGCGCGCGTGTAAAGCATTGTAAATGTGCAATAATAAAAACAGTAGCGAACCAATGTATTTGTCAATTATACTCATACATGACGATAATACGTAATTGATAGTTGCTCATGGCTTTGTACAAAATACAAATTATATACGTTATATTCTCGTAATTTCGTCAAGTATCTTGCTTCTAAACATGCTAAATACGCATCAAAGTACTAAATACCATCGTCAATGCGAAAATATCTATGAGCAAGTGTTAGACTATGACATCCGTTTTGAACATAGCATCTTGTTTATAAAATATATTTGATATTATTATTGATAAGGGCCTTCTAAACGGTACAATAAAAGTGCGTATTGAATATTGTGCACCAATTTCCCAGATGTGCGTCCAATATTCAAAAATATTGCCGTCCAATATATTTTGAACGACGCGGAAGATGTGCGTGTGACTATGCGCAAAGAAGGTCAGTTCAGAGTAATTTATTTAGTTTTTATCAAAACAGTCTGTTATACAAATATTAATAATGTATAATATTGAATGTCTCATTTTCGGGTGATACAAGAATATATTGCACTCGCTATAAAAATGATACGCTCCGACTCGTGCAATATTGGTATAGCTCGTGCAATATATTCTTGTATCACCCTCAAAGACATTCAATACTATATAATTATATCATGCATAAAGCATTGGCGTCATTTCATTGGTTGGTAGTATGTCATTTGACATTGGATATTTCTATGTCCAAAAAGTGCTCCGAAAACCTATTGACCACGCATAACGTCGTCATGAAAGAATAGTTGTTTTGATAGTACATGTTTTGGTAGCACAGTCCAACTTAGAGCTAGTCGAGCGACTAGCCTAAACTAGTCCAGCTTAGGACGGACTAACATCAAGCTAGTCGAGCGACTAACGTAAAGCTGGTCGAGAATGCTGGACTAGGATAAAGCTAGTCAAGATAGGCACCATCTGGACTAACTTAAAGCTAGTCGAGCTACTAGCCTAAACTAGTCCAGCTTAGACCAGACTAACATCAAGCTAGTCGAGCGACTAACGTAAAGCTAGTCAAGCAATGCTGGACTAGGCTAAAGCTAGTCAAGATAGGCACCATATCTGGACTAACTTAAAGCTAGTCGAGCGACTAGCCTAAACTAGTCCAGATTAGACCGGACTAAACATCAAGCTAGTCGAGCGACTAACGTTTAAGCTAGTCCAGCAATGCTGAACTAGGCTAAAGCTAGTCAAGATTGGCTCCAACTGGATTAGCTTTAAGTTAGTCAGGCTGACCAGTTTAGGTTTTCAGTGTCCTGTACAACGTTCCGCTGTCCGTTTAGCGCACGACGGCAGAAGAGTGTGGTTTTAACTTTCCGCCCGTTTTTTTACGCTGTATTGCTACTGTCTTTTAGTGCACGCTACTTGCTAAGTAATAAGTTCATGTTAGCTCACCTTTATGCTCTGTGCGTTCCACTTCAAGAAAGAATCCGGGATAATTTACAAAGCCATCAATAAGCGATCGTAGCCAAATCACACGTTCGCGTATCGTTATGGTGTTAGGGTAGTACACGTAATTAAGTCGAAACACCGTCGTGTTGGGGGCGCCATTGCTACCTATTCCTATGTTTACAACGTCATACAAAGGTTCCGTGTAGAATATCAGGACTCTAATGGTATAACTACCGCCATCGTCAATTGATGTCAAGAACCATGTACAATCTTGAGAAGACGGGTAGTAAGACGGGTAGTTTGGCGATGTCAGATATTTCACATCACCGATAGTCGTGTTAATATCTACCACATTACAATCGTCTGGTGATAAGAATTTGATTCAAGTAAAATAATCGGATAACGTGTATTTTTAGATCACTAGACCCGCGGCTAATCTATCGCGCGTCTTATACGTCAGGAAATACGGTACATAAGTGTACGTACGAAATAATCACCCAATGACCTCTGCCGTATAAACATTGCCCAAAATGTTAGCTACGAGACCCCCTTCTTTCGCAATATTGGCATATCTGTCACCCAAAGACCCCTTTTTGAGCAAATTATCAGGTTCTCCGTCGATGATCCCTACCTTTCGCATGTACTCAGTCACCAAATACCCCTAGGCCTCGGAAGTGCAAGGCTTGTCTCCGTATCATTTTCATACCTGAAAGCCCCATCTGTATTTGATAACCTCTACATGTATTATACTTACATATTATAGATTTAAGGTTTTTGTCTACGATATTTCGTTACAGCGAATTTCACTTAAATGCTTTATAATAATAATAATAATAATAATAATAACACTAATAATAATAATAATAATTAGTATTTATATAGCGCCTTTCCAAAGTGATCAAAGCGCTGTAATTTCGCTGCTGGTGAATCATCAGAATCAGGTCGCATCAACTAGGGTGCTGCCAATTTCTAGCGCAAACCTATCCGCACTTAGATTGTAACATCCACCATTTTTCAATGCAGCTCCCCAAATACCATTGGGTCAAGGAAGTTTTTGATAACCGAAACAACTAATCACAGATTAGATTATCTATCCCTGGAATACGCTATAAGCCTATAATATCACTAATATCACTAATAATATCACTAATACTATCACTGCCCAGAGTGATAAGATGAATGAAGCATATTTATTACTTACAGCAATTGTATTCATCCGAACCGTCAGCACAATTTAACTCATTATTGCAAACAAGCGACTGGTGCACACAGCCTATCCCGGAAGAACACCAGAATGCCTCGTTGTCACATGGCTCTAAAATAACAATTACAAAAGAATGAATGTACAGGGTGTCCCAAAAATCTATGCACGTTTTTGAAGACTCATATCTCATAAAATATAAATCATATGGTATAAATTTGTCCATATTTTGATAGACGAGATTTAGGAAATTATTTTGATACCAAACACAACCCTATTGGTGAACCCACAACATTATAAAACTGCTTGAAAGTTTTTAGCCATGTGAGAACCATTCATACCAAGTACCACACATTGTTGCTAAAACAGGTGCGCATTAATTAACGGTATGAAAGCAACATTGCGCATTAGTCACAGTTCACTGCTTACCTTGGCAACATTAATGTTATTACCAAACTCATAAATAGGCGTAGTAGACAACATTGCACAGCACAAATCTTCATTCAAGATGGTTTTACAGCATAGAGCAAATACAAATTGTATGGTTCTACGCTGAAACAAATTCAGTTCAACTTACTCAACAAAAGTTCAGATTTTTTTTAAAAGTGAAATGCGCACCAGGAAGAATATCCATTCTCAAGTTGGTGGATACATTTTTGAACACAGGAACTGTGCATGATTTGTCTCGATGTGGTAGAAAAAAGACTGGTAGATCAACAAGTCACATTGATGTCATAAGACATGCAGTAGCCAAAGGTCCAAAGAGATCTATTCTCTGTGTGATGTGTGTGTTCACTTTTCTGTTACGTTTTTCAATTTTTTAGGTCTGTGTTTTTGCATTAGCACACGTCTCTGTATAAATGGAAACCATTTAAACTAGATTTCACTATAGAAACGAAAACTATGTGTGATATAGTTTGTTATTATGATGGGATCACTGTAATGTAAAATTTTAAATATAACAATTGACGGATCACTTTCCGTGTAACCAACTCTATCCGTCTTTGTGTTAATCTCAATAGGTATGGATTTATGAACTTTATTTTCCTCCGAAGTATAAAATTACATTTGTGCAGTAATTCATATTTTACTTCTAGGGTGGCATTACAAACAGATGTTTCTCTAATGTTTGGTACCGAAATTATTTCCCACATCTCCTCTTTCTAAATATGTATTCATATTTTCAATACGACATATATTTTGTGAACTACAATGCTTCAAAGTCATGCATAGACTTTTGGGACACCCTGTATAAGTAAATTTACTGTAAACATCACTATGTTGTATCAATTAAATAAGTACAGATACCTTCACATTGAACTACATTTAATCAAAATATCCAGGCCATGTTCCACAAATGTGCCATTTTAATTCAAAATCTGTAGCTTAAATCGAACATCTGAAATTACACTTTGTGAGCAACTTAAATTGACACCGCGTTCATACAAATTCAGTAGATATTCCAGAAGTTATGAGTGTTTGTTCAGCAAACACGGAATAAACAAGAATTGGGAAAAGTGTACTTATGTCCCAGATTCTGGACTGTACTAATATCGGACGATATTGGATTGGAACACCCAGTATTGTACGATACTGCGCTGAAAACCTAAACTGGTAAGCCTGACTAGATAAAAGCTAGTCCAGATGGTGCCCATCTGGACTAGCTTTTATCTAGTCAAGCCAATTTAGGCTAGTCGCTCGACTAACTTTTGCCTAGTTGGTCAAGCCTGCTTGACTAGTTAAACTAGTCGCTCGACTAGTTTTTGACTGGCTAAAAGCTAGTCCAGATGGTGCCCATTTGGACTAGCTTTTGCCTAGTCAGTCATGCTCGACTAGCTAGCTTTTGACTAGTCATCGGTTGCTATGGGAGAATAGCGTGACCTCTATCTATATCAAATTCAGACCCATGAAGTATCATGCGTTGAAATTGATCTTGCTGGTTGCTCTGCGTTAAGACAGATGCACAACGACTATTTTAACGATTTTGTTAAATATTTCCAAAATTCTTACCACATGTCGACTCAATTATACTCTGAATATCGTGATCTTTTGACTTGCCATAGAATGTATGACCATCGCATCCCAATCCGTTATCGCAAAATGTAAGGCCCGTACAGTTCCCTGTGATCAAATTATGATTAAGTATAGTAATTGAAAATTCATCAGGTGTATGTTCTGATCACCTTTTTTGGGGGGCTATGATTTTATTTCCCCATCAAGATTTGATATCAGAAGAATCCCCATTTTGTTCTCATTATGTCTGTAAAATCAGCAATCAGAACATCTACCTTTAACAGACAGTGATCAAATTTGCTAGTGGTAATAATCATTAACCAGACAGCGACGATGATTGAAACTCTTTTTAGCTGTACACGTAATATTTGCATGTTTATTACAAAAATCCCGTCCTTTATAATTATTTTCTCTTGTATATTTCTTATTTATTCATGATTGTTTCACGTGAGTTCAATGTTTCTTTCATGTTATTAAAACCCTCGAAATTCATCGATATTTCCATATTACTTTTACGGATGTAATAATGAACTGCTACCGTTATCAGAAGTTGAACGGAATTGGATATCTTCATCATTCCATTAATGTATAATATTATGTTAATGTACCGAGAACATTTAGAGCTTCATTGAAAATACGTGAGTATGAGAATATACCACCTGACAATATGTTTAATATTGTATGCCTATTAAATTTAAAGTGCGTGTGTACATGTATACTATTACCATGATACGTCCACGGTGTAACATTTTTTCCTATCTGGCCTGTTTCTGGATCAAAGTTAACATATTGATTTATTTGGAAATTAGTTTCCTCTCCCAAAGTGTGGACAGGTCCAAAACTTTTGATGCGGTGACACATTTGCAGAAACCGATTATAATCCCGGCCAACTAATGTAAGCAATACATCAGTATAATATGTTATGTCATAATATACTATGTGGAAAGTAATAACGAACCTTATTGCACCAATGAAAGAGGAGATAAAAGCCAAACGTGTATTGGAACTGTCGACATGCTCCTCCTATTTTCACGAATTCATCACGTGATATTACCATTGTCTACGTGTTAATTTCACGGTTTTATCACGCTGCTTTCATCATTGTCTACATGTTACTTTCACGGTTTCATCACGTGACTATAATCGTTGTCTATTTTCACGATGTTTCATCAATTGCGTGCTCTTTCAAGATTTCATAACATGACCTTCTAATATTATCTACATGATAC
Source organism: Ophiura sarsii (assembly GCA_035610835.1). NCBI lineage: Eukaryota > Metazoa > Echinodermata > Ophiuroidea > Amphilepidida > Ophiuridae > Ophiura > Ophiura sarsii. The sequence goes on from CM069449.1 coordinate 26,782,570, forward strand.
ATTCACGGTTTCATCACATGACGTGAGTCATATCTACATACAGTCTTATCAAGTGACTTTCACCATTATCGGCCTACATCTACGTACATATAGCCTAAACACCAATTTTACTGGGAAGAGTAATTTATCAAATTCCATTTTTTTTAATTCATTCTATTTCTCCTCATACCTGTTATATTGGTTCTCACTACGGTGAGATTGAATCCGATGTTCCGATGCTGGATAGACGACAAAAATGTGATCCACAAGCTACTGGTTTCCATGGAAATCACATAATCCGCCGTTACAAACTCATGAAACTCATGTACAATAGTGCTTGCAATGGTAGCATTTTGCCCGCTCCCTATCTTCAGGTAATCGCTAGCGTATATGGAATCCGTTGTTAGGAATTTAGCGAAGTGGACACTCCAAGTACCGGGGTCTAGTGATGTGAAATACCATGAACAATCCACATCGTCCGGATAGTAGTCAGGATACGACGGGGAGGTTATGATGATTGTATCGCCAATATCTAGAGCAGAGCTATATGTACAAACTATGACAAGAAAGTTGGGGAAAAGTGTACTTTAGTTCCCAGATTCTGGACTGTACAATCGTCCGATACTTGACTACCCAATATCGCTCGATACTGCTACAAATCAGTATCCCATCGAACGATACTGGCACAGATCAAATGTTCCAGTATCGGGTGATACTGGAACACAATGATTATAGGTCAATTAATGCGTACGTCTGGTTTTGAGAGAAATTAGACAAATCAATGCACGCGCGCTGGTGTTGATGCGAATAATGCCACGACCCCCGCAGGGGGAGTGGCATTGAGAAAATCAACACCAGCGCAAGTGCATTGAATTTTCTCATTTCTCAAGAAACAAGACACGCGCATGTATTGACCTAATTCATATACGACACTATACAATTCAATATTACAATTAAGGCATGATTTTTATCTTTATAATGACAAATAAAACCATGTTTAACAAGTTTGCTAACACCCGCAGTAAAAATCGGCGAACCCGCGATGCCTGAACAACGAATCAAAACAAAGCGCGCGGTTCGCGCATTGAACGGCGCACACGCGGAGTGCACTGGACCCTTTCAATGCACTCCGCGTATTTGTAATTCCTGCTTTCTGATTGGTTTACCACCACATAGAGTGTATGAATGTACCAGTATTGCTCAATATCGGGACAAATCACTACTGGTAGCATGTGTACCAGACTACCAGTATCGTCCGATACTGGAACATAAAAACGTTCCCGTATTGCTCGATATACTGGAACACAATTTGGACACAAATGCATCATTGTGACATTGTTTACGTGTTGTAATGAAACAACCCTAAAACATTATTGAATACTTCAATTACTCAGAGGTACAAGTATAACCATAATGTAATGAGTTAAAGAATTAATTCTTGTCTGAAGAACTTTACCTTGAGAAACTGTTCCTGTCGTAGTAATATTTTCACCGTTTGTAGTGCCAAGTCCTGTTACAAGGAGAGCCACAAGCCATAGCGATAATATTAACAGTACTTTCCCCATCCCGTAACTAAAACGGTATCTGCCGGGATAGATTCAACTACGATCATACGTTGTGACTAGTTCGCAAAGGTAATTTTAAGACTATTAATTCCCAGTCGGTATTCGTACAGTTATGCTTGTCAAAATGAGCGAAGAGTTAGATACCGATTCTGTCACCAAAAAGCAGCCAACAAACTGATAAGTATCACATTTTATCGCCACCCACGGATTCCTTGTGTCTTCTCAAAAAATGTTACTATAGGGAGTCATTAGAAAGAAGTAGGCGTGACCGTAAGACAAGAGTTAGCATCATCAAATGTGTTTGATTATTACTAGACTACATCCCCTAATCTTCAATATTACCGTACGGCCGCTGTATCTGTACTAAATATAGATAGCGACGTAAGAGGGCGACAGAGAGTCACAGTCTATGGATTATTACACTGACTATACAGAATTCCAACGTTTGCATGCTGGGATAGAATCATTTAGCGCATGAGCAATCCCCTACTGAAATATTACCGATTGAATCACACAAGTTGTATGGGGACTTCCACATATAACAGCCCTTTAAAAAGGAAGTATACTGTTAGAAAACTACATATAAGATACATTCTTTTGCCATAAAAGGGCTGATAATGTCTCGGCTGAAATGAACACTCGGAAACACAGCTTCACTTTAATCAGGAGGATGAACAAATGTGAAATTGATATAAACCTTTTAATAATTTCCCCAAGTAAAAAAAGGTAATTAAATTTTCAAGAAATTGAGCCCCAGTTCAACCCACATTTGGTAAACTATAATTGGAAATCAGCGGCGGCGAGGGACATTTCTATTGTAACAAATGAGCGGCGATGAAAAGATGAAATGAAAAGATACAATAATCTCCTGTACACAATGTGGTCTTTGCAATAATTACATTACAACAAAGTGATGGTCAGAAATTTACGGATAATTGCATGGTAACACTGATGGCAATAGATGTATTGCCATACTTTCTATTATACCACGCGTAAAACAAGGTAGGAGAAGAAGAAGAAGATTGACAATACATGTCTTAAAGCCATATTATGTGATCTTTTCCAGAGAGCGCCCTCTATTCATGATTTTTTTTATTTCTTGCAGATTTACATTTCTGATCATAAATCGTACATACATTCCAAGTTACAGAGCGATACGATTCCTAATTACCTCAAAATCATGGTTTTAGAGTGAATTTAGACTAGAATAAAATAAGTTGTCGGATATCCGACAGTTTATTTTCACTCTAAAACCATGATTTTGAAGTAATTAAGAATCGTATCGCCCTGTAACTTGGAATGTATGTACGATTTATGATCAGAAATGTAAATCTGCAAGAAAATCTGCTTTCAAATTTTTTTCGATGTTGAGGGCGTTCCATGGAAAGATCACATAATATACCTTTAATACAATGAGTCACGACTTGAAATAACGTATTGAATATGAGACACGGTTTGCAAAACGACACGATGTAATGAGACGTGACTTGTGATAAGACACCAGAATAAGACACGTAAAAAGCAAGACGTGTGTATTTGCAAGACACCATTTTGACAATGTAAGGGGATCAAAATGTTCGAGCTACGCACAAGCACTATGGTTTGCCATTATCGTATTTTGCCAAGTTAATCGAATCTAATGATAATTAGATGGCGCGGTTCTCGGCTTACGCAATCTGTGGTTTGCGTTTGTTAAATGACACATTAGGATCATATCGGAACCGTTGGCGACGTGCGAGATAAGTTGCATAGTTTCGTTCGGCTTGTTTAGTGCTCTCATATGGAAAGTCTTCGGATAAAGGGGACTATGCTCATGTGGTGTATACAGATTGATATCTAAGGACAACTACATGACCTTTGACACCATTTTGCCAAAAATTTAAACTGTACTTATTGCTGCTGTTTTGGGCTCTCGTCTAAACTCAGACTTCAAAATCAGCCAATATTGGTAACAATATTCTTTAGCTAATGGGGCTTGAGGTGCTCATGGTGTGTAAACATCTTGACTTCTAATGACCCCTATATGACCTTTGATCCCTTTCTCTAAATTATACACCTTTCTTTATATTATACGTGTATATTATACTTCCTCCATTCTAGACCCTTTTCCTTATAAATTACACACCTTTCTCTTATAAGTTACACACCTTTCTCCAATCTAGCCTAGACACCGTTCTTTAAAGATACACACATTTACCTCAAATGCTCCCTACATGACCTTTGACCCCTTTCTCTAAATTATACACCTTTCTCCATTCTAGACCCCTTTCTCTATATTATACACCTCTCTTCACTTTAGATCCCTTTCTGTAAATTACACACCTTTCTCTATTCCATTGACCACTTTCTCTTTCTTGTTTTTATATAATTATACCTTTTTATAGATTTTAGACTGTTCAATCTTTTTATCCCATACCTTTCTCAATTTTCTATACACCTTTCTCTCATCGACACCTTTCTCATACCTTTATACCATTTTCACCCCTTTGGCCGCCCATACACTTGGTACTATCTATTTGATACATTTAGCCTTTTGCTCAACAGCAGTATACACCCTGTATACTCATGGGATATCAAGAACCTCAACAGATTTAACTCGTCTGAACACATGCCTGATGTAACGCCATTTTTAATTGCATGAAGACAGATCAATTAGGGCACAAATAGTTGAGGGTCAGTTGGTTAGTATCGGTTTTACAGTAAAGAGTATTTGAACACAGTTGAGTAACCTAGCTTGTACTTGATGACTGATCACTGATGCAATACTTATTTTCGTAAATATAATACTGTGTTATGCCTCTTATTACATTGAATAGTTTGATCAATAATTTCGTTACTTTTCGTCCAAAAATAAAAAGGTTTACATCATAAACTTCAGATTACCTTAACTCCAACTATAATTTCAACTAATGTGTTTCCATGCTCACCAGAATATAACTCAAATCTGCTGAAAGAGTGTTATGATTGGCTCGAACAGAATTCGACCCAGAGCAGGCCCATGAATGATTCCACAATGCATTGCAAGCCAGCAAAACACGCCAAAACACAAGTTCTTCAACATATTTTTGACCACATGATACCCGCAGCACTGGGTGTCAATCTAACACAGCACATATCCATTTTGTGGGTCTCCAATTGCCTTACTTTTTCGGGAAAAGGGGTCAGAACTGATAAAAATAGAGGGTTGTAACAGACAAATCACTACATAACACTTGCTGCTTTCTATATGCGGAGCAGATCTTACCAGATTTAGGCTACCGTACTGAATCCAATATACTCGTGACACTGTGTTCACACGTCGTATAAAAATATCTAATTAATCTTTCTGGGGGTTATTTAAGAGCCTTGAAGCACACACAAAAAAATTATGTAAATATAGAACTCCATAATTATTATGTAAGAGTTTACATAAAACATGTAATATATACCCAAGCTTGTGTAAATTCATATGCAAAAGCTTAACACAACTGTTTACATAGTATTATGGAGTTCTATTTGTACACAGATTGTGTATTTTTTACATAATTTGTGTAATTTTTTTACATAGTGTTTTCTGTGTGCATCAGTCACCAAATTAACTACTTTTGAAAATGTAACCACTATCACCCGACCCATGTGTCGGTCCGGTGTGATCCCTATATGCAACAATTAGACCCATTTTGGATTTTGTTTTCCCTTCAAATTTCACCTTTTGATTAGTTATGCGTGTGGACAGGCTCGCACCCATGACTATAGGTGGAGGAATAAATTGATAAACACATCGATCGCAGTTACACCAATTATCACCTGAATCCATTTCATTTCACCATAAAATGATGTAAAAGATTTTTTTTTCTGTCATTTATATTATCTGCATGATTTATGATGCCTAAACCACCGGGATCATAAATTGGGAGGAGGAGGGGCACCGGACGCGATATTATTTACCATAAACAACATTTGATACCGTGACTGAATAAAGCGTATAGTATCCATGATGAGACTGATAATAATATACATGCATACAGTGTTTGGCCAAATGTTGTTTACGGTTAATAAATTCGCCACCGGGACCATATCAATGTTACGTTGTCATGGATGTTGTAACGTTAGAATAAAGTTGCATTAGTTTCAAAAACGTTATGATAAGGTTATAAAACGTTTTAAAAATGTTCATCGCAACGTTTGGTTTAGTTTTAACATTCCTGCAACATTGTTTTAACAGTAGACGGGCCGAAAACGTTCATGCAACGTTTATATGTTTCAACGTTGTATGAAAATTACTTGCATTTTTTTCAGAAGATGAACTTTGTGATTAGATATTAATTAGCTTCATACAAATAACAATAATTGTATATATGGTTCAATGCACACAGCAAAGTCAAGAGCCGTTTCAATACGTACACCTCCTTTTTATTCACCCTGTATATAAAATTGATTTAATTGTTTTCGAGCTCGTAGAAAATATCATCCTGAACTTGGGTAATGACACTTCCTATTCCATTATAGGCATATGATGAAAATATAAAAAGGTTCAAACACTGTCAACATTTTGTTCATGTATATGAGCCTAGGCTTATGGCTTTTAATTAGGAAGTAAATGAAACATGATGACGCATATATTTTTTCCAATATTTGTAATAATTAGAATTAGAAGTCAAAAACGTTCTTTTTATTTTCCAAATAGAAATTAGGCCAACAAAAAAAAGAGTTGTGTTGCCCTCATCCGGCCGGGGCAAATTACGAGAATTTTGGGTTGTTGGTAGGGTTTTTAAGGGGGGTTTTTTTTGTTGTTGTTGTATTAAGATTTTTTTATTTTAAAAATGCAACTAGTATATTTTTTTATTTAGTCTCATTCTCTCCATTCAGTTAATTCAGTATATACAATATAATATGTGGATATTCCATACTTTCAAGCAGTTTCTGTTATAGAATCAAGGGTGAATATTTTTTCATGGATGTGTACTTCAAAGAAAATATTCACCATTGAGTAGAAAATACAGCTACGCAGTATACATTTACCTTAGTATCTTCACACATGTTGACTGAAATAATAGGTTGATTTGGTATACTAAAAAAAATTAAATTACAAATCCGGCGGGCCGACCTTCCCGATTTTAGGCTTGTGAGGGCAACACAAATGTTTCAAAAATTTCAAAATTTCATTACCATATTTGGATTCACCGTGAGAAATGCATTGAATTGAAATAAGTACAAACATGTCTAGTATTGGGTCAGTAATCCTTGAGATAATAGACTTTGAAAATTGGGAAAGGTTTCTGAAAAATCTATTTTTGTGTAAAACTATAGCCGTGTGGAAAGTGTTAAACAGGGAGAGAGACAGGAAACGACTGCAGGTGAGCTTGATGCCGATAATTCTTTGATACCGGTCGGTATTTGAAAATTAAAGGGCCAATCAATTGTTTCGCTTTCTTTTTGATTAAATTTCTTTGATTAAATTTATTTGTACAAGCAAAATTTGTTTAACAATGATTAAATATTTTTGTAATTATTATCGCAACTAATTGAAATTTTCTTAAAAACGTCCTATATTTAATATTGTTCGCTTCATTTGATGCCCCCCCCCCCCCCCCCCCCCTAAAATTAGATCACCTTTATTTGCATAACTCATAGGCGTGAGCAGGATTTTTTTACCCGGGGGGCTTAAAAATAAATGTCATTGGTTCGCACCGGTAACGCGGAGGGGGAGTATGAGGGGAATGAGGGGGATGTGCCCCCCTTGGAATAGTATTTGTTTTGAATTATCGGATCCATTTTCCCCTTTAATTTTGCAAAAGCAAACAACACGCCATTATGGTTTGAATAAACAGAAAAGGATTTGTGCGTAGCGCGAAAATATTGGCTATTGTAAAAAGAAAGGTTTAACAAACCGTTCCTGAAGCCATGTTGATAAGCTTGACTGATAATTAAACAGTGAAACTAATTTGCGCGTAGCGCTCCAAAAATGTATATTTTAACACTAAAAAGGTCCGGAAAACGTTTCTGAAACCATCTTGTTCCAATTGAATAACAAAGTAGTATAAAAATAATTGGCGCGCAGCGCGCAAACATTTGCTATTGTAAAAATAAAGTTTTAGAAAAACGTTCTTGAAGCCATCTTGTTAAGCTTGAAAAATAAATACACACGGTGAAACTGATGCGCGCATAGCGCGCAAAAATGTATATTTTAACACTAAAAAGATTCAGAAAATGTTTATGAAACCATCTTGTTGAAATTGAATAGCACAAAATAAATAAAAAATTCCACCGAGCGCGCACAAATTTGCTATTGTAACAAATAAAGGTTTAGAAAAACGTTCTTGAAGCCATCTTGTTAAGCTTGAATATTAAAATAAACAGTAAAACTAATGCAAGATGTCCATTTTAACACTAAAAAGGTTCAGAAAAAATTAATGAAGCCATCTTGTTAAAAATCGAATAACACAAAATAAAAAAATAATTCTCGCAGAGTGCGCACAAATATTTGCTATTGCAAAAATAAAAAGGTTTAGAAAAGCCATCTTGTTAAGCTTGAATAATAAATAAACAGTGAAACTAATGCTAATGTCTATTTTAACAATAAAAGGTTCAGAAAACGTTTATGAAACCATCTTGTTGAAGAAATGGCTATTGTATATTAAAAGAAAAGTTAAAAGGGTCCAAAAAACGTTCCTGAAACCATCTTGTTAAGCTTGATTAATAAAACATTCCAACTAATAATTCGCGCGTAGCGCGCAAAACTTGATTATTTTTACACTGAACAGTCAGTACGCAACAGTCGCTTTTAAAGCGTGACCTTGCCGATTTCTAACCCGCAGAATGATCGATTTCAGGGTCTCCCTTTAGCTAAATACCCTATGTCAGCCTTACGACAAGTTAGTTTTACCAGCATACACTGCGATAGGATCAGTTTGCAGCCAAATAGCTAGATAGGTATAATCACCGTAATTTTCTTAATAATATGGGACCAAATTGACCATTTTTGGTCCACAAACAGTGATTTTATCGCTTATTTTAGAATCTAACAACTTTTGTGACTTTGCTTCTTGTAACTATTCACTTGACTGGACTAAGAATCGTACGATATTTTAAGAGCAATTTTTATACTAACGGAAGTTCAAGCTTTAATTTCATATCAAAATCATTGATGCCCGAGTTCTTTTTTGATGAGAAAATCGAGTCTTAATTTTCAGCGATTTTCGGTCAGAAAACGAAACTTACGATCCCCCGTTAGGCCTCGCCAACTTGATTTTTAGTTTCCTATAACCCGCCCGCGCTTCATTTTCATGCCCGCGTTTGAATTCATTAGAAATTTTGGGAAAAAATACCGTTTTTGCAATGAAAACGTCCGAATTTATGTATTTTGTGTGATGAAATTGTGAAAAATGATTTTGACGAGAAAAAAAATATCATATGAAATTGTGCAGAGCAGAAGGATCGATTTCGAACCCCGGACCTCTCGCTCTTCGGTCTAACGCTCTACCATCTGAGCTATCAAGCGAAACTAATTCCTTTCGTGAGATTTAAACACTTCATCAACAACCCAACGACGGTACGAAATGAATATAGCTCGAGCCAGATTCGGACACCCATTTTATTAACTATTCACTTGACTGGACTAAATAATTTCATAATATTTTAAGCATGTTTCTAGTTACAAAAGACTATGAATAATATGATACCATCAATACAATTGGTGCCTAATTCTTCAAAAAGGGAATATTTACTGTTAATTTGGCTTTAGTTTCGTCAAGTTTTTCTCGAATTCGGCTGTGTGTGATGACAATAATTTGCACCGAAAATGCAACATGTCATGAAGTCACAGCTAATATTAGATAATATAATTCGCATAATATGCCTTTTTATTTTACAATTTCATGGCAAATGTGTTTGAAATGTGTGATTATAATCATGAAAAGAGCTCATTTACATCGTGCTATTACGAGGTCAACTATGACTGCGAAGCAGTATCGTTACGGGTGAATACTTCCGGGTCGCTTTGCTGGGTTAGAAAAGGAATGACTTTTCGTGTGGTTGCATACTGGCCTGGCTGTGAAATGGTCCTGAAAACGTCCCTGAAGCGATTTTGTTAAGCTGAATAATACAAAAAATTAAAATAATTTGTGCAAAAACTGGTTATTTTAACACTAAAATGGTCCTGAAAAACGTTCATGAAGCCATTTTGTCTAAGCTTGAATAATACAAAAATGAAACCTATTGGCTCGAAACGCGCAAAATGTTGTTATAATAAAGCTTGATAAAACGTTGAAACCAATTAGCGCGAAGCATGCAAAACAATAGCCATTTTCGCACTAAAAAGTTTTTTAAACTAAAATGGTCCAGAAAAACGTTCCTTAAGCCATTTTTAAAACTTGAATAAAGAAACATTAAATCTAACTCACGCGAAGCCCGCAAAAATGTCTATTTTTTTACTAAAATGGTCCAGATAACGTTCCTGAAACAATGTTGTTAAGCTTGAATAGTTAAATATTGAAACTAATTCGCGCTGGGTTCTTTTGAAGGGGGAGGGGCATCGTCCCCACCGTGACAATGATGGGGGTACTTCCAGCTTGCACTGTCTATGCTCGTTACCGTTCATCCTTATCTTCCTTTTTTACTTTTAACTCTTTTGTCAAGGGGGAGGGGGCTTGGTTCCCAAAGGCCCCCCCCCCCCCCACCCCCTCCCGGTCACGCGCCTGATAATTCCACACCCAATTATACATTTTGCGAAATTGAAACCTTTGGCTACCCATATAAAATGTTTTCCTTTTTCAATATGTTTACTTTTTCCAAAACCATGAGAAAACGGTCACATTTCCCAAAAGTGATGTTTTTAGAAAAAGTGGTGCAATCCTAAGAAAGTTACAAATGTCTCCATTGCTTTTTTAAAATTAATTTCAATTGTCTTCATTTTAAATTACAAGAGTCTCTTCTTTCTTTAGCTGGTCTTTATTTGAAATTAAATAAATGATTTTGTCATGCATTAGTAAATCGTTGAAAATAGCCTCTTTTCAGAAAACATCATTTTTGGGGTGTGTCTGTTATTGAAGAGGGAAATCTTCCGAGTTGTGGTGAAGCACTCTCTCTTTTACATATAGTGTTGCAATCTCTCGAAACGCCTAATTGTGTAATTATTCGTAATTGGCGCACTTATATACGTCAAAAGAGGGCCGTGCTATCCAACTGAGCATGCTCAGAGAAATTAATGCTCCGAAAACGAGGCTATATTTATGTACTTTATGTATTTGCACTAATCATACACATTCTTCTTACTTCTGAGCTGCTCAATATTTGACCTTATTTCATTCGTGAAATACACTTGAACGTATATAAGCTCTTTAACCAACGCAGTATTTATTAAGTAATTTTTAACCAACGCTCACTTTTTAACCAATGTAGTATACTTTATCAATTTCCTGAAACGATAATGAACAACATTTCACGAAATGTCCTGAAAAGTGTTGCATTTTAGTTCGTTTTCATGGACGATCACTGCGTTGGAATTTAGCTTTAGGCCTACAAAGTTTTTGTTAAAACACTTTCCACGCGGCAGGCGTTTGCGCAGACGACAGTTCAAAAATGTCAAAATTCTTGAATTTCATCACCATATTTGGAATGAAATCACCATGTAAAATGCATTAAAATAAGTACAAACCTGCCTACACTGCACAAACACCGGTGTTAAAAATAACACCTTCGGTGTTCTGAGAGGTCCACACCAATTAGTGTTATTTAAACACTATCTTGGTGTTACATTAACACTTAGTGTTATTTTTCACACTGTTATTTTCCCCCCCCCCCCCACCCCCTCCCGGTCACGCGCCTGATAATTCCACACCCAATTATACATTTTGCGAAATTGAAACCTTTGGCTACCCATATAAAATGTTTTCCTTTTTCAATATGTTTACTTTTTCCAAAACCATGAGAAAACGGTCACATTTCCCAAAAGTGATGTTTTTAGAAAAAGTGGTGCAATCCTAAGAAAGTTACAAATGTCTCCATTGCTTTTTTAAAATTAATTTCAATTGTCTTCATTTTAAATTACAAGAGTCTCTTCTTTCTTTAGCTGGTCTTTATTTGAAATTAAATAAATGATTTTGTCATGCATTAGTAAATCGTTGAAAATAGCCTCTTTTCAGAAAACATCATTTTTGGGGTGTGTCTGTTATTGAAGAGGGAAATCTTCCGAGTTGTGGTGAAGCACTCTCTCTTTTACATATAGTGTTGCAATCTCTCGAAACGCCTAATTGTGTAATTATTCGTAATTGGCGCACTTATATACGTCAAAAGAGGGCCGTGCTATCCAACTGAGCATGCTCAGAGAAATTAATGCTCCGAAAACGAGGCTATATTTATGTACTTTATGTATTTGCACTAATCATACACATTCTTCTTACTTCTGAGCTGCTCAATATTTGACCTTATTTCATTCGTGAAATACACTTGAACGTATATAAGCTCTTTAACCAACGCAGTATTTATTAAGTAATTTTTAACCAACGCTCACTTTTTAACCAATGTAGTATACTTTATCAATTTCCTGAAACGATAATGAACAACATTTCACGAAATGTCCTGAAAAGTGTTGCATTTTAGTTCGTTTTCATGGACGATCACTGCGTTGGAATTTAGCTTTAGGCCTACAAAGTTTTTGTTAAAACACTTTCCACGCGGCAGGCGTTTGCGCAGACGACAGTTCAAAAATGTCAAAATTCTTGAATTTCATCACCATATTTGGAATGAAATCACCATGTAAAATGCATTAAAATAAGTACAAACCTGCCTACACTGCACAAACACCGGTGTTAAAAATAACACCTTCGGTGTTCTGAGAGGTCCACACCAATTAGTGTTATTTAAACACTATCTTGGTGTTACATTAACACTTAGTGTTATTTTTCACACTTGTAGTTGTTAAAATGACACTACATGGTGTTCATATAACACCAAAAATTTAACACCAGTACACCGGTGTTAATTTTTTTTGGTAAGGTTTCGGAAAAAACTGGTTTTGTATAACAATAATAATGGTAAAACTAATAGAAGCGTGGAAAGTGCAAACACTCTGACAGTCTTGACGCGCCTCGGAGAAGAAATGTGTGATTTGGCTATAGACCAACTACTTATCTTCAGAAAATGTTGACGTGTCTTGCATAGAAAATTAATACCGAGAAGGACGAAACTTTTGAGATCACTGGAAATTGAAATGATCTCACAAGTTTCATATCGTACGACTTATTGAAAATTAATATATAGATACAAAGCACATTGAATACAAATAAAACACAAGACTATATGACCATTTCATTTTAGCGCTATCGTTTTATTGAAGGCACGTTGTCTTGTTAACATAAGTTAACGGTTTCTCTTTAGTTGCAACAATTATGTTTACCACGTGCACAATTGCAGTTGTATACATGTATAACCATTTACAGAGGTTTGCTTTATCGAGAGTATAATCAAATACCATTGAAGTAAAATTCTATAAATGGTTAACAATAATAAATACTATGTTGATGAGTTCCAATTTCAATAACATTTTGGTTTTGAAGTTGGAATTAATTTGGAATTTGAATTATGGACTGTCCATGATCGAAATAAATCTTTTTTTCTTAATCAATTTATTTCAGATTACAAAAACCGGTTGATATGATATTTTCTCAAAGAGATGGACATCTTGTTTTTAAACCAAAACAAAATAGACAAATGTAAAACAACTTGTCCAAGAGACTTGTTTAAAATGAATTGGCTCATTAAAAGTTCAGAGTTATGGCGTTCTTGTTGATAAGATTTTTATGCTTCCTCTTGTTCCTCTTCTTCCTCGTCGAACTCTCCCTCCTCCTCGGCGGTAGCGTCTTGGTATTGCTGGTATTCAGACACCAAGTCATTCATGTTGCTCTCAGCTTCGGTGAACTCCATCTCGTCCATACCCTCACCAGTATACCAATGCAAGAAAGCCTTGCGACGGAACATAGCGGTGAACTGCTCTGAGATACGCTTGAAGAGCTCCTGGATGGCAGTGCTGTTGCCGATGAACGTTGCAGACATCTTTAGACCACGGGGTGGGATATCACAGACTGCGGTCTTGATGTTGTTGGGGATCCATTCAACGAAGTAGCTGCTGTTCTTGTTCTGGACGTTCAACATCTGTTCGTCGACCTCCTTCATGGACATACGGCCACGGAAGATGGTTGCAACGGTCAGGTAGCGTCCGTGACGGGGATCACATGCAGCCATCATGTTCTTTGCATCGAAGCACTGCTGTGTCAGCTCTGGGACGGTAAGAGCACGGTACTGCTGGCTACCACGGCTGGTCAGAGGAGCGAAACCAGGCATGAAGAAATGGAGACGGGGGAAGGGGACCATGTTGACGGCAAGCTTACGCAGATCAGCATTCAGCTGGCCAGGGAATCTCAAACAGGTTGTGACACCGCTCATGGTGGCCGAGACGAGATGGTTGAGATCACCGTATGTTGGGGTTGTGAGTTTAAGGGTGCGGAAACAGATATCGTACAGGGCTTCATTGTCAATACAAAATGTTTCATCTGTGTTTTCTACGAGTTGGTGAACAGATAGGGTTGCGTTGTATGGTTCTACTACAGTGTCTGATACTTTGGGTGATGGTACAACGCTGAATGTGTTCATGATACGGTCTGGGTATTCTTCACGGATCTTGCTGATGAGAAGGGTGCCCATGCCGGAGCCGGTGCCGCCACCAAGGGAATGTGTAAGTTGGAAGCCCTGGAGGAATGAAGCAAGGAAGAAGAACAAAACAGTATTAATACAATGAATAAGTTTGTCGGTAATAAAGTTACACTAAAGAATAATAAAAAAGTCTCTATTTTCATCTATTACAATGAATATTATATATTTAACATTTAATGCATTGCAATCATTATCAAGAATGAAGCGAATCCTAATTCTATGTATTATATAATGGAAGTATTATATCAATATTAGTGGCATGAATATTTCAAAAAAGAGTTTCGAAACAGTTGAAGACTTGGGACTAAATGGCACATATCCGCGTGAACATTACCAGAGGTTTTTAAATTTTAGTAGGTGACTGACAGCTGTTGAGCGAGGTGTGTTTTCTGACATGGCAGGAATGTACACTGAGCCAAAAAAGAAACTTATAAAAAAAGAAACTTATAAAATGTTAATAGATCACCAAATAAAATTGTGTGCATGAACATGTACCAAGTTTGGACACAATATTACTGCAATGTATTGCTTCAAATGGCAGTCAATAACCAATTGTTTGCTTTAATGACATAATTGAAATGTGCACTGACCCTATGGTGATCTGTTAACATTTCATAAGTTTCTTTTTTGGCTCAGTACAGATTGCATTCATCCTGTATTTTATTTCAATATTTCATCCCGTTTATATTAATTCAATGTTTCAACCAATCAATTATCTTTATTTTGATTTATTAACTATTTGAATTTGAAACCTACCTGTAGACAATCACAGCCTTCAGCTTCTTTGCGGACAACATCAAGTACAGAGTCAATAAGCTCAGCGCCTTCTGTGTAGTGACCCTTGGCCCAGTTGTTTCCAGCTCCACTCTGCCCAAAGACGAAGTTGTCTGGTCTGAAGATCTGTCCGAATGGTCCGGATCGGACGGAGTCCATGGTACCGGGCTCCAGATCCACGAGGACTGCACGGGGGACGTATTTGCCACCAGTAGCTTCATTGTAGTATACGTTGATTCTCTCTAATTGGAGATCGGAATCACCATGGTAGGTACCAGTTGGGTCGATGCCGTGTTCGTCAGAGATCACTTCCCAGAACTGAAAATCAAAATGAAATATGAAAACAGAATTGTTATTACAATATTAATATTATAAAATGTAATGAAAACAAAAAGGTATCAATTATGATTAAGATGATTTTAACTCATTCATAGATCTATGGTATGCATGTACATTATTCACGGTGTTAATAAATTCCATAATGTTTCACCAATAAATGAAATGTATGAATTTAAAACAAATGAGACATTGTCTGAACTAAATGAGAAATTGAGAACCCCCAACCCCAAAAATTGAGTCGAAATTCAAAGTGGGCCAACAGCTAGCTTACTTTAAACTATAGGGCAAAATAAAATGAAAAACATGTTTAGCGTCCTGCTTTTTAGCGTCCTGCTTTTTTGAAGAAAAAAAAGGAGGCCCTTTTTCTCCTTAACGGCGACCCGACATTTTGTCATGATAGCTGACCGGTATGACCGGACTATTTTTCACGATATGACCGGGCTATTTTTCACGATGGTTGACTGTGTTTTTCAAAATGACCGCCACTTGGACTCAAGGAATTACATATTGGCTTCTTATGGGCAAGATGAAACAGAAAATGAGACCAAAATGATTGTCTTGTTCTGAGTTCCGAGACGAGACGTAGAGAACCCGTTTATTTCACGGGGCAAACAGATTTATAAGGTGCTAAAGTCAAAAAATACGATTTTTAAAATTTAAAGTTTAAAAAAAAGTCAGGCGGCCCCTAAAAAGAAAGCGGGCGGGGACGCTAAACATGATTGTGAGTGAACTAATTTGATATTATAATACCTTACGTTAATTTTCTGCATGAGTTTTAAATATTGATTTTCGATTCAATTTATTTCGACATGTTACGTTATAATACAGTGCATCAGTCATGGCATGGCAACACCTCGTATCGTATCATGACCTCGGGGCAATTATAAAACCGAGTGATGGGTTAAATTCAATGGATATCAATTATATAGCCCATAAAATGCAAAGGCTCCTTGCATTTTTTCATGTCTATTCATATGTCATTTCATGACGATTTGAACTAATGAGTATGACCTTGCACGCAAAGTTTCTAAAGCCCCATTTAGCCGTTAGGTTTTTACCCGGTTTTTTTCTTGCACGCTGTAACAAAAGCCCGTTTGCAACTAGACTTGCTGCAAGTCCTTGGGCAGCAAAGATACTCGTACATAAAGATAATCGCCCAATATTGGACCTAACTCTCCCTAAGAAAAATACTGATTTTTAGATTGCTACTATCCCACAGATAAGTTTTATTTTCATTCTAAATTTACTCTAGAACCATGATTTGCATATACCAAGTTTCAAACTATGGGCAATTAAACTAGTAAAAAAATAGCACTGTTTAATATTTGAACCTAGTAACCGGATGTTTAAAAAAAAATACACAACTTGTTTAAAATGTTGCACAAAAACCTTGTGAAAGTTTACAAGAAGTTGTGTGAACATTTACACAATTGTGTAATGTTTTAAACAATGGTTGCTAGGTTCATATATTAAACAGTGTTGTGTACTTTTCTTACAGTTTTGTACACAACCGATTTAGCTAGATTTGCAATGTAGTACTATCTGATCATGCTGATGTCTTGTCTGAATTTCTGAAATATGTAAAATGGAATTACTAAACAAATACTATCAAGTCCATGGTCCAAGAGAGATGGTCGTTCACCGTGTATATATGTCAGTATTATAAACATGCCTGTTTATTTTTATTTTTCATTATTATCATTTTATTTTTTATTTTTTTATATTTTATTTATTCGGACATACACTTTTGGAACAGTGTGGCAAAAGTCTTCTCGACTCATGCGTCCATAAACACACACAATGTTTTAAAATACAAACCAAGAAATATACAAATATTTACATGGTATTAACATAAATACGTGCGGTGCGGTCCATGCACGTTTTAAATATGATTTACAAAACACATCAAATATATGAAGTGAAAATCATCACTTGCATTAAGAACATCATTTGAACATGTTGAAAGACCTAGCATTTAAACTTCCATAAGACAATTTTATTGTTAAAATGTTAGATTACCCGATATAAAAGATCCTCCCAAATTCTTTTAAATTATGGAATAATAATAGCTGATTTCAAGCTTGCGATATTCATCAACTCTGATATGATTAAATTTAAGCCGCTACATTAAAAATAGAAAATGTCTCAGATCCTCAATATCTTTATCGCATGGACAGTAAATATTTATATCGGGTTTCCATGAAAATGAGCACGGCCATTGATTGACTGTGGTAGTGTATTTGACCGTGCTCTAAATTATGGTTAATATCATCAAATAATTTACAAATATATTAAATAATAAATTATCTTACCTTAGCACCGATCTGGTTACCGCACTGGCCAGCTTGGAGATGGACGATTTCACGCATGTTGTTAGTTTCTTAGTTGATTTGATCAAAATATAAATTAAAATGTTCTTTTATCAGGTTTGCAATTTCGTGTGTTGTCTTGCCGGTTAACTTATACAATTTAAAAGCCCGGTGTCAGAGCATCGGTATTTGTACGGAACCGATCCTCTGGACGAAATATGCAATATTCATCCGCTATTATCGTTCAAATAATCCCCATCTTCGAAAATTAACATGTTTACAAGACAAGTGAGGGTGTTAATATCCACTAAAGCTATATAGCATCTTTAAAGATTTGTTAGTGATATCCAGGACGACATTGCCATGGTTTTAGAGAGTTAAATTGGCTGTTTTAGAAGGACTACTTGTTGACCCTGCCGTAACCCGGAGACCGTTGCTAGCCAAACCCGCGGATGTGAACTGGTGTTCAGCCGTATCACTCAATCACAAACAATCATTCAGTACAGTACTACACACACTCAAGTTGCTAGAATACAATAAATGTGGTTGGCATGGTACGATCGATCGCTTGCGGGCTC
>CM069449.1:26800900-27022891 GCA_035610835.1 Ophiura sarsii
CATACAAAAAAACCCGATTTTTCGGAAACCTTTCACAATTTTCAAAGTCTATCTCAAGGATTATTGACCCAATACTAGGCATGTTTGTACTTTTTCTTATTTCTCATGGTGATTCCAAATATGGTAATGAAATTTAATAGTTTGACATATTTTTAACATTTTGTGAAGTTTTTGAATACCGCATGGAAAGTGTTAATACAGGAGAGAGGGGTGGGTGTGCCCAAAAAGTACCCCATTATTAAAATGGGGTAATTTTACCTTCGATGAAGTTGGCCCGGGTCGATAACGATTCTGTTAGAATCGAAACGCCAGGTCCTCTTATTTATTACATTATAAGAGAAACATGATAATTCAACGTAATCTCATTATCATGTTCTCTACACGCGGCCGGGAAAATGAACTGTGGAATACTTTGGGAATAGGGGGGTGGGGGGGGGGGGGGGGGGGGGGTCAAAGCAAAACTGTTTAGTTACAATACTGAAATTTGTTGTGCGCTTGGCGCACATTTGTTCTACATGCATGTTCTACATGTTTCAGCCCTTTCAAGCATTCATTTTAGTTAATATACTGGACATTTTTGCTCACATTTGTTCTACATGTTCAACATTGATTGTGAATCAAAAGTTCGGCTTGGCCGCCCTAATTTTAGTTAAAATACTGACATTTTTTGTGCGATCGCACATTTTCTTGACATGTTTCAACACTGTATTGTAATACAAATAATATGGGCTTCTCCGCCATAATTTTAGTTAAAATACTGACATTTATGTGCGCATATTTTGTTCTTTATGTTTCAACATTGTAAACAAAATGTGGGCCTTGCTACCATCCCCATCACAGTTATTATCATCATGCTTATTAGTTTTCGCCATCCGACCGTATCTATTAGTAAAGTAAAACTATGACAAGCAGTAGCCAGGGGGTGGGGGGGGGGGGGGGGGGCGGGGGGCGGGGGGGGGGGGGCACTTGTAAAACCTTGTAACCCCTTGTAAAACAAATTGACCGGGAAAATTGGGAAGGCAAAGGAAGAGAAAGAAAGGGAGGGTAAGCTTTAAAAACATCTCAAAACGCATCTTTTCACATCAACATAACTTTTCGTTTGGAATCTTTTAAAAGTACTTTGTGACTTTTTTACAATGGACACAATTAACGGGGAATGCCATTCTTTTAACTGTATTGGTTTTTTCAACATGCACAGATGATTCCCTGTGATTTTTAATATTATTGTGTGCAATTATAATATATTGTTGTTTGATATTCTTTTAATTATATTGTTATTTATTTCATCTTGTAATTTTATTATAGGTCCAATTAATTTTGGATTACAAATTTCAATTTCATATGTAGGCCTATAATGCTTGTATCCGGATTTTGTTGTTGTTGTACTTTTTTATATTTGTAAAATAACTATTGTGTTTTATCATATATTAATTGATTTTAATTAGTCTGTATGCACTGTAATTTAAGTTTTCTATATCACATTTTTGTAAGGCGCCTTGAGGTTGTTTACAACATAAGGCGCTTGATAAATTGTATTTATTATTATTATTATTATTAGAATACCCTACCATTTGTATTCCTCACTGTGTAGGCCTAAGTTTATGGGTCGTTCTTTAAAAGTCCCCATTGAAGACATGCAGTGGTAGGGTATAGGAAAGAAGAGGAGACAAAAAGGGAAGAAAACGGACAGAAATGAGAAAGGAAGACAGGCAAATAGCCCGCAAATTAGTTGGAAAATTGCAGTTTTTCACGCCTCTATCCCCCCCCCCCCCCCCGCCCCCATTTTCTTACTCGACGGCAAATCAGAAAGTTACATGAAAAACTTGCTACCGGGCCGGGTCGAACTGGTGTTCCCCGGGGAAAAATACCCTCCCCCCTGACAAGTGACCCTGGCTACGCCACTGTAAACAAGGAATTCGGAATAACATTGAGAGCCCGCAAGCGATCGATCGTACCATGCCAACCACATTTAAAGATTTATTGTATTCTAGCAACTTGAGTGTGTAGTACTGAATGATTGTTTGTGATTGAGTGATACGGCTGAACACCAGTTCACATCCGCGGGTTTGGCTAGCAACGGTCTCCGGGTTACGGCAGGGTCAACAATTTGTCCTTCTAAAACAGCCAATTTAACTCTCTAAAACCATGGCAATGTCGTCCTGGATATCATTAATAATTCTTTAAAGATGCTATAGCTTTAGTGGATATTAACACCTTATCACTTGCCTTGTAAACATGTTAATTTTCGGGGATTATTTGAACAATAATAGCGGATGAATATTGCATATTTCGTCCAGAGGATCGGTTCCGTGAACCGTACAAATACCGATGCTGTGACACCGGTCTTTTAAATTATATTAACCACCGAGACAACACACGACGAACAATTGCAAACCATATAGAAGAATATTTTAATTTATATTTTGATCAAATCAACTAAGAAACTAACATGCGTGAAATCGTCCATCTCCAAGCTGGCCAGTGCGGTAACCAGATCGGTGCTAAGGTAAGATTAATGTTATTAATAATTATTATATTTTTTAAATTATTTGATGATAAACCATGATAGTCAAATACACTACCACTCAATGGCCGTGCTCATTTTCATGGAAACCCGATATAAATATTTACTGTCCATGCGTTAAAAAGATATTGAGGATCTGAGACATTTTCTATTTTTTATGTAGCGGCTTAAATTTAATCATATCAGAGTTGATGAATATCGCAAGCTTTAAATCAGCTATTATTCCATAATTTAGAAGAATTTTGGAGAATCTTTATATCGGGTAATCTAACAATAAAATTGTGTCTTACGCTAGGTCTTTCAACATGTTCAGTTCAAATGACGTTCTTACTGCAAGTGATGATTTTCACTTCATATATTTGATGTGTTTTGTAAATCATATTTAAAACGCGCATGGACCGCACGTAGCATTATAACCTTGCATGAATCTATGTTACCATGTAAATATATTTCCTGTTTTGTATTTTAAAACATTGTGTATGTTTTATGGACGCATTAGTCGAGAAGACTTTTTGCCACTGTTCCAAAAGTGTTATGTCCGAATGAGTAAAATATAAAAATAAATAAAAAATAAAATAATAATAATGAAAAATAAAATAAATAAAAATAAACAGGCATGTTTATTATAATACTGACACATATACGGTGAACGACCTTCTCTCTTGGACCATGGACTTGATAGTATTTGTTTAGTAATTCCATTTGACATATTTCAGAAATTCAGACAAGACATCAGCATGATCAGATAGTACTACATTGTAAATCTAGCTAAATCGGTTGTGTAACTGTTAAGAAAAGTACACAACACTGTTTAATATATGAACCTAGCAACCATGGCATTGTTTAAAAAAATACACAATTGTGTAACTTTCACAAGGTTTTGTGCAACATTTTTTTTAAACAACGGTTACTAGGTTCAAATATTAAACAGTGCTATTTTTTTACTAGTTTAACTGCCCATAGTTTGAAACTTGGTATATGCAAATCATGGTTTTAGAGTAAATTTAGAATGAAAATAAAACTTATCTGTGGGATAGTAGCAATCTGAAAATCAGTATTTTTCTTAGGGAGAGTTAGGTCCAATATTGGGCGATTATTTTATGTGTACGATACGAGTATCTTTGCTGCCCAAGGACTTGCAGCAAGTCTAGTTGCAAACGGGCTTTTGTTACAGCGTGCAAGAAAAAAAACCGGGTAAAAAGCTAACGGCTAAAATATGGGGCTTTAGAAGCTATGCGTGCAAGGTCATACTTATTAGTTCAAATCGTCATGAAATGACATATGAATAGACATGAAAAAATTGCAAGGAGCCTTTGCATTTTATGGGCTATATAATTGATATCCCTGATATTCATTGAATTTAACCCATCACACGGTTTTATAATTGCCCCGAGGTCATGAATCGATACGATACGAGGTGTTGCCATGACATGACTGATGCACTGTATTATAACATAACATGTCGAAATAAATTGAATCGAAAATCAATATTTAAAACTCATGCAGAAAATAAAAGTCAAGGTATCAAATTAGTTACTCTTGTCAAAACGATGATACTACATTTGGTTAGTCCAAATACAAAAAAAAAATCAGGTTTAGCGTCCCCGCCCGCTTCCTTTTTAGGGGCCGCCGGATTTTGTTTTTAAAATTTTAAAAATCGTATTTTTTGACTTTAGCACATTATATAAAGCTGTTTTCCCCGTGAAATAAACTGGTTCTCTACGTCTCAGAACTCGGGACAAGACAATCATTTTGGTCTCATTTTCGGTTTCATCTTGCCCATAAGAAGCCCGGTCATACCGGTCAGCTATCATGACAAAATATGTCGGGTCGCCGTTTTGGAGGAGAAGAAGAAAAAGGCAGGACGCTAAACATGTTTATTTTTTTTATTTTGCCGTATAGTTTAAAGCTGATGGCCCAATTTAAATTTCGAAACTTTTTTTTTTGGGGGGGGGGGGCGGTTCTCAATTTCTCATTTAGTTCAGACAATGTCTTATTTTTTCATAAATTTAATAGGCATTTAATTTATTGGTGAAACATTGTGGAATATATTAACACCGTGAATAATGTACATGAATACCATAGATCTAAATTATGAATGAGTTAAAATCATCTTAATGATAATTGATACCTTTTTGTTTTCATTACATTTTAATAATATTAATATTGTAATAACAATTCTGTTTTCATATTTCATTTTGGTTTTCAGTTCTGGGAAGTGATCTCTGACGAACATGGCATCGACCCAACTGGTACCTACCATGGTGATTCCGATCTCCAATTAGAAAGAATCAACGTATACTACAATGAAGCTACTGGTGGCAAATACGTCCCCCGTGCAGTCCTCGTGGATCTGGAGCCCGGTACCATGGATTCCGTCCGATCCGGACCATTCGGACAGATCTTCAGACCAGACAATTTCGTCTTTGGGCAGAGTGGAGCTGGAAACAACTGGGCCAAGGGTCACTACACAGAAGGTGCTGAGCTTATTGACTCTGTACTTGATGTTGTCCGCAAAGAAGCTGAAGGCTGTGATTGTCTACAGGTAGGTTTCAAATTCAAATAGTTAATAAATCAAAACAACGATAATTGATTGGTTGAAATATTGAATTAATATACAGGAATGAATGCAATCTACATTCCTGCCATGTCAGAAAACACACCTCGCTCAACAGCTGTCACATCCCCTACTAAAATTTAAAAACCTCTGGTAATGTTCACGCGGATATGTGCCATTTAGTCCCAAAACTGTTTCAAAACTCTTTTTTGAAATATTCATGACACTAATATTGATATAATACTTCCATTATAATACATAGAATTAGGATTTGCTTCATTCTTGATAATGATTACAATGCATTAAATGTTAAATTAAATATATAATATTCATTGTAATAGATGAAAATAGAGACTATTTTATTATTCTTTAGTGTAACTTTATTACCGACAAACTTATTCATTGTATTAATACTGTTTTGTTCTTCTTCCTTGCTTCATTCCTCCAGGGCTTCCAACTTACACATTCCCTTGGTGGCGGCACCGGCTCTGGCATGGGCACCCTTCTCATCAGCAAGATCCGTGAGGAGTACCCAGACCGTATCATGAACACATTCAGCGTTGTACCATCACCCAAAGTATCAGACACTGTAGTAGAACCATACAACGCAACCCTATCTGTTCACCAACTCGTAGAAAACACAGATGAAACATTTTGTATTGACAATGAAGCCCTGTACGATATCTGTTTCCGCACCCTTAAACTCACAACCCCAACATACGGTGATCTCAACCATCTCGTCTCGGCCACCATGAGCGGTGTCACAACCTGTTTAAGATTCCCTGGCCAGCTGAATGCTGATCTGCGTAAGCTTGCCGTCAACATGGTCCCCTTCCCCCGTCTCCATTTCTTCATGCCTGGTTTCGCTCCTCTGACCAGCCGTGGTAGCCAGCAGTACCGTGCTCTTACCGTCCCAGAGCTGACACAGCAGTGCTTCGATGCCAAGAACATGATGGCTGCATGTGATCCCCGTCACGGACGCTACCTGACCGTTGCTACCATCTTCCGTGGCCGTATGTCCATGAAGGAGGTCGACGAACAGATGTTGAACGTCCAGAACAAGAACAGCAGCTACTTCGTTGAATGGATCCCCAACAACATCAAGACCGCCGTCTGTGACATCCCACCCCGTGGTCTAAAGATGTCTGCAACGTTCATCGGCAACAGCACTGCCATCCAGGAGCTCTTCAAGCGTATCTCAGAGCAGTTCACCGCTATGTTCCGTCGCAAGGCTTTCTTGCATTGGTACACTGGTGAGGGTATGGACGAGATGGAGTTCACCGAAGCTGAGAGCAACATGAACGACTTGGTGTCTGAATACCAGCAATACCAAGACGCTACCGCCGAGGAGGAGGGAGAGTTCGACGAGGAAGAAGAGGAACAAGAGGAAGCATAAAAATCTTATCAACAAGAACGCCATAACTCTGAACTTTTAATGAGCCAATTCATTTTAAACAAGTCTCTTGGACAAGTTGTTTTACATTTGTCTATTTTGTTTTGGTTTAAAAACAAGATGTCCATCTCTTTGAGAAAATGATCATATCAACCGGTTTTTGTAATCATGAAATAAATTGATTAAGAAAAAACGAGATTTATTTCGATCATGGACAGTCCATAATTCAAATTCCAAATTAATTCCAACTTCAAAACCAAAATGTTATTGAAATTGGAACTCATCAACATAGTATTTATTATTGTTAACCATTTATAGAATTTTACTTCAATGGTATTTGATTATACTCTCGATAAAGCAAACCTCTGTAAATGGTTATACATGTATACAACTGCAATTGTGCACGTGGTAAACATAATTGTTGCAACTAAAGAGAAACCGTTAACTTATGTTAACAAGACAACGTGCCTTCAATAAAACGATAGCGCTAAAATGAAATGGTCATTATTTGTATTCAATGTGCTTTGTATCTATATATTTATTTTCAAAAAGTCGTATGATATGAAACTTGTGAGATCATTTCAATTTCCAGTGATCTCAAAAGTTTCGTCCTTCTCGGTATTAATTTTCTATGCAAGACACGTCAACATTTTCTGAAGATAAGTAGACTAGTTGGTCTATAGCCAAATCACACATTTCTTTTCCGAGGCGCGTCAAGACTGTCAGAGTGTTTGCACTTTCCACGCGTCTATTAGTTTTACCATTATTATTGTTATACAAAACCATTTTTTCCCGAAACCTTCCTAAATTTCAAAGTCTATCTCAAGAATTACCGAACCTGTACTACACTGCAAAAACACCGGTGTTAAAAATAACACCATTGGTGTTGTGAGGTCCACACCAAAAAAAATTAACACCGGTGTACTGGTGTTAAATTGTTGGTGTTATATCAACACCATGTAGTGTCATTTTAACAACTACAAGTGTGAAAAATACCACTAAGTGTTAATGTAACACCAAGATAGTGTTTAAATAACACTAATTGGTGTGGACCTCTCAGAACACCGAACGGTGTTATTTTTAACACCGGTGTTTGTGCAGTGTAGGCAGGTTTGTACTTATTTTAATGCATTTTACATGGTGATTTCATTCCAAATATGGTGATGAAATTCAAGAATTTTGACATTTTTGAACTGTCGTCTGCGCAAACGCCTGCCGCGTGGAAAGTGTTTTAACAAAAACTTTGTAGGCCTAAAGCTAAATTCCAACGCGGTGATCGTCCATGAAAACGAACTAAAATGCAACACTTTTCAGGACATTTCGTGAAATGTTGTTCATTATCGTTTCAGGAAATTGTGATTGTAAAAGTGTATAGTAGGGGAGAGCGGTGAGTGTTCGCCCCATTTTCATTTAAATGGCCTATAAAGACGTCAATTATTTAAGATTGAATAAACCTACACTCTCAGATAAGGTATTAAAACACCATGTATTAAAAGAATTTTGATAAAAAAGTATACTACATTGGTTAAAAAGTGAGCGTTGGTTAAAAATTACTTAATAAATACTGCGTTGGTTAAAGAGCTTATATACGTTCAAGTGTATTTCACGAATGAAATAAGGTCAAATATTGAGCAGCTCAGAAGTAAGAAGAATGTGTATGATTAGTGCAAATACAAAAAGTACATAAATATAGCCTCGTTTTCGGAGCATTAATTTCTCTGAGCATGCTCAGTTGGATAGCACGGCCCTCTTTTGACGTAAGTGCGCCAATTACGAATAATTACACAATTAGGCGGGGGGGGGGGGGGGGGGGGGGCTTTGGGAATCAAGCCCCTCCCCCTTGACAAGAGTTAAAAGTAAAAAAGGAAGATAAGGATGAACGGTAACGAGCATAGACAGTGCAAGCGGGAAGTACCCCCCATCATTGTCACGGTGGGGACGATGCCCCTCCCCCTTCAAAAGAACCCAGCGCGAATTAGTTACAATATTTAACTATTCAAGCTTAACAACATTGTTTCAGGAACGTTATCTGGACCATTTTAGTAAAAAAATAGACATTTTTGCGGGCTTCGCGTGAGTTAGATTCAATGTTTCTTTATTCAAGTTTTAAAAATGGCTTAAGGAACGTTTTTCTGGACCATTTTAGTTTAAAAAACTTTTTGTGCGAAAATGGCTATTGTTTGCATGCTTCGCGCTAATTGGTTTCAACGTTTTATCAAGCTTTATAACAACATTTTGCGCGTTTCGAGCCAATAGGTTTCATTTTTGTATTATTCAAGCTTAGACAAAATGGCTTCATGAACGTTTTTCAGGACCATTTTAGTGTTAATATAACCAGTTTTTGCACAAATTATTTTCATTTTTTGTATTATTCAGCTTAACAAAATCACTTCAGGGACGTTTTCAGGACCATTTCAGTGTAAAAATAATCAAGTTTTGCGCGCTACGCGCGAATTAGTTGGAATGTTTTATTAATCAAGCTTAACAAGATGGTTCAGGAACGTTTTTTGGACCCTTTTAACTTTTCTTTTAATATACAATAGCCATTTCTTCAACAAGATGGTTTCATAAACGTTTTCTGAACCTTTTATTGTTAAAATAGACATTAGCATTAGTTTCACTGTTTATTTATTATTCAAGCTTAACAAGATGGCTTTAAGAACGTTTTTCTAAACCTTTTTATTTTTGCAATAGCAAATATTTGTGCGCACTCCGCGAGAATTATTTTTTATTTTATGTTATTCGATTTTTAACAAGATGGCTTCATTACATTTTTCTGAACCTTTTTAGTGTTAAAATGGACATTTTGCATTAGTTTCACTGTTTATTTTAATATTCAAGCTTAACAAAATGGCTTCAAGAACGTTTTTCTAAACCTTTATTTTTTACAATAGCAAATTTTTGTGCGCTCGTGTGGAATTTTTATTTTATTTTGTGCTATTCAATTTCAACAAGATGGTTTCATAAATATTTTCTGAACCTTTTTAGTGTTAAAATATACATTTTTGCGCGCTATGCGCGCATCAGTTTCACCGTGTGTATTTATTTTTCAAGCTTAACAAGATGGCTTCAAGAACGTTTTTCTAAACCTTTATTTTTACAATAGCAAATGTTTGCGCGCTGCGCGCCAATTATTTTTATACTACTTTGTTATTCAATTGGAACAAGATGGTTTCAGAAACGTTTTCCGGACCTTTTTAGTGTTAAAATAGACATTTTTGGCGCGCTACGCGCAAATTAGTTTCACTGTTTAATTATCAGTCAAGCTTGTCAACATGGCTTCAGGAACGGTTTGTTAAACCTTTCTTTTTACAATAGCCAATATTTTCGCGCTACGCGCAAATCCTTTTCTGTTTATTCTTTTCTGTTTATTGCTTGTATACCCCCTGAGGTAGTAAAAGTATACATTCTTTGAAGGGAAATTGCATGAGGAAACCAAATATGCCATTAAAATTATAGTACGACCAAGGACTAAAATGTATGATCGGAAATGTTCGGAAAAATATCAGAGTTTTTTAATTTTTAATTTGACATCCATATATTTTTTATACCTACCCCTATCATTATTTACTTTACATATTTGAATTCCTCATAAAATTACCCATTAGATGATATTTAATTGTCAAAGTTACTACGTCGGTATGGTAATTATACCGGCTAGTGAATATCCAATTTTTATTTTATGTATTTTTAGAATCTTCAGAAATATTTGTTTAAGGATGATTCCCTCCCTGATATAAACTGCATTTCTGAATTCCTCTAGTTACAAGCTTTCCAAAAATGTATACTTTTGCTATCATAGGTTGAAAACTTTTTCTGTTATAGTCATTTTTATAAATCCGGTAAATTGAGGCTGATTATTCATGTTGACTGTGTAGCGAATAGGAAGAAAGCTGATGTTCATGGTCTTATCCATAATTAATTAGTTGTTACAAATAGTTGACAAGTCTGTTGAACCACATACTAAAGACTACTAAATATCCTTTAAATTGGGACCAGAACGGTGTTTGTAACATTAGTCGATGACTATAAAAAAAAAGTTATTGTAAAAAGAACAAAGATTATCGCCATTATTGGATTATCCCCATTGAGTTTATACAGGCGGCACCCCTTCCAGCGGCACCCCTTCCAGCACCACCCCTGGTCTCCAAACATCAAACATCTGTATCTCTCCTTCTGTATTAGCTATACCAATGCCATTTTGCAGGCAGATAGCTTGTTATTAGGGCTTTAAAATGATACCAAATTTGTTGAGATAGCCTTTGTGGTTTTGAAAATATTTGAGGAAAATGACAGCATAAAACTAAAAAATGTAACGGCACCACCCTATTGGGAGGCGAGTTCATAACGCGTGACCATATACATGAACAAAATGTTGACAGTGTTTGAACCTTTTTATATTTTCATCATATGCCTATAATGGAATAGGAAGTGTCATTACCCAAGTCAGGATGATATTTTCTACGAGTTTGAAAACAATTAAATCAATTTTATATACAGGGTGAATAAAAAGGAGGTGTACGTATTGAAACGGCTCTTGACTTTGCTGTATGCATTGAACCATATATATATACAATTATTGTTATTTGTATGAAGCTAATTAATATCTAATCACAAAGTTCATCTTCTGAAAAAATGCAAGTAACTTTTATACAACGTTGAAACATATAAACGTTGCATGAACGTTTTCGGCCCAATCTAACTGAACAACGTTGCAGGAATGTTAACACTTTCCACGCGGCAAGCAGCTGCAGACGACACTCCAAAATTTCACAAAATGTTTCAAAAATGTCAAAATTACTGTTTTTCATTACCATATTATTTGGAATCACCATGAGAAATGCATTGAAATAAGTACAAACATGGCTAGTGTTTGGTCAGTAATCTTTGAGATAGACTTTGAAAATTATGAAAGGTTTCTGAGAAATCTGTTTTGTGTATGGTAAAAATACTAGCCGCGTGGAAAGCGTTAATACTAAACCAAACGTTGCGATGAACATTTTTAAAACGTTTTATAACCTTATCATAACGTTTTTGAAACTAATGCAACTTTATTCTAACGTCACAACATCCATGACAACGTAACATTGATATGGTCCCGGTGGCGAATTTATTAACCGTAAACAACATTTGGCCAAACACTGTATGCATGTATATTATTATCAGTCTCATCATGGATACTATAGGCTTTATTCAGTCAAGGTATCAAATGTTGTTTATGGTAAATAATATCGCGTCGTTGCCCCTCCTCCTCCCAATTTATGATCCCGGTGGTTTAGGCGTCATAAATCATGCAGATAATATAAATGACAGAAAGAAAAAACAACTTTTACATCATTTCATGGTGAAATGAAATGGATTCAGGTGATAATTGGTGTAACTGCGATCGATGTGTTTATCAATTTATTCTTCCACCTATAGTCATGGGTGCGAGCCTGTCCACACGCATAACTAATCAAAAGGTGAAATTTGAAGGGAAAACAAAATCCAAAAAATGGGTCTAATTGTTGCATATAGATGGTGTGACCGGTGACGTCATGTATTTACAAATGGGACACCCTCTGTTGATTCCCTCCAGGCAGAATATACAGTAAAGTTAATGAAGAAATGTTTTTCTAATGAATTGTAAAACTCATTTATTTAGTTAGAAAACCTGATCTGGCCTATGTAAACTATAGGAACTCTTGCCCGGTGTGTTTTGTCTCAAATCAACAGAGGGCGTCCTAAATGTAAACAACGGTCACCTCATCTATAGGATCACACCGGACCGACACATCGGTCGGGTGATAGTGGTTACATTTTCAAAAGTAGTTAATTGGTGATTGATGCTTCAAGGCTCTTAAATAACCCCCAGAAAGACTAATTATATATTTTTATACGACGTGTGACCACAGTGTCACGAGTATTATTGGATTCAGTACGGTAGCCTAAATCTGGTAAAATCTGCTCCGCATATAGAAAGCAGCAAGTGTTATGTAGTGATTTGTCTGTTACAACCCTCTATTTTTTATCAGTTCTGACCCCTTTTCCGAAAAAGTAAGGCAATTGGAGACGACGCCAACCACTTATAAAACTCGCCCATTGCTTGTGTGGTGGATTTCGATCACGACAGGAGCATGGGCAGATGCGATTTTTGTGTAAGTGGTCTGTGATTTTGTCAATATTATATTTTTACTGTGATTTGTCGAATCTGCATTAAATGCAAAAAGTAACAACGCCCCCGGCTGGACTCGAACCACCAACCTTTCGGTTAACAGCCGAACGCGCTAACCAATTGCGCCACGGAGGTGATTATTTACTAGGCTGTTTTGGTTTGTCATGTTCACCCGTACACTTCCCCGTACACTTTCTTGCAAAGTCGGGCATCGTTTTTTCTCAAATGTTGCTTGCATATTTGCCGTTGCTGTCGCCTTTAATACATGTGCTGTCAGTTGAACTTGAACCAACGTTTAATTTG
The DNA here is from genome assembly GCA_035610835.1 of Ophiura sarsii. Classification (NCBI taxonomy): domain Eukaryota; kingdom Metazoa; phylum Echinodermata; class Ophiuroidea; order Amphilepidida; family Ophiuridae; genus Ophiura; species Ophiura sarsii. Next base: position 26,813,832 of record CM069449.1, read on the forward strand.
AACTGTCTATTTTCAATAAAAAAATACTCCAATACGGGAAAAAAATCAGAAAAGCTCACAGACAACAAATAAGAACATCATTTTACTCGACCTAGAATTTCAATCAACGGATTTCAATCATCGAGAAAACCCGATGATGCGAGTGACGTCATTTAATGAGCTCATTAGCATAATTTATGTCCGTGAAATGTACAATAGAGTTATATAAGTGCCAACGGTTCGATAGGATCCTAATGTGTCATTTAACAAAAACGCAAACCCACAGATTGCGTAAGCCGAGAACCGCGCCATCTAGTTATCATTAGATTCGTTTAACTTGGCAAAATACGATAATGGCAAACCATAGATACTTGTGCGTAGCTCGCACATTTTGATCCCCTTTTACATTGTCAAAATGGTGTCTTGCAAATAAACACGTCTTGCTTTTTACGTGTCTTATTCTGGTGTCTTATCACAAGTCACGTCTCATTACATCGTGTCGTTTTGCAAACCGTGTCTCATATTCAATACGTTATTCAAGTCGTGACTCATTGTATTAAGACATGTAATGTCAATCTACTTCTTCTTCTCCTACCTTGTTTTACGCGTGGTCAGTGGCGTAACAGCCGGGGGGCAGGTGGGGGGGGGGGGGGGGGGGGGGGGGGGGGGGGGGGGTTGCGGTGCCCCCCCCCCCCCCCCCCCGAAGGTGCTCAGCAGGAAATTCAAACCTACCCACCAGGAAAAAATGGGGGGAAGGAAAAGAGGAAAAAAAGGGGGAAAGGGAAAGAAAAGAGAGAGAGAAAAGAAAAAGGGAGGAAAAAGGAAAAGGAGAAAAAAGGGGAAAGAAAGAAAAGAAGAAAGGGAAAAGAAAGAAAGAACGACATTTTCGCAGTACAAAAAGCACAACAGTCAAGAAATTATTCTAACCAGGAATTTTTTTTGGCTGTGCCCCCCTCCCACCCCCCCCCCCCCCCCCCCCCCTGACAACCAACCTCTGTTACGCCCCTGCGCGTGGTATAATAGAAAGTATGGCAATACATCTATTGCCATCAGTGTTACCATGTAATTATCCGTAAATTCCTGACCATCACTTTGTTGTAATGTAATTATTGCAAAGACCACATTGTGTACAGGAGATTATTGTATCTTTTCATTTCATCTTTTCATCGCCGCTCATTTGTTACAATAGAAATGTCCCTCGCCGCCGCTGATTTCCAATTATAGTTTACCAAATGTGGGTTGAACTGGGGCTCTATTTCTTGAAAATTTAATTACCTTTTTTTACTTGGGGAAATTATTAAAAGGTTTATATCAATTTCACATTTGTTCATCCTCCTGATTAAAGGTATATTATGTGATCTTTCCAGGAAACGCCCTCAACATCGAAAAAAAATTGAAAGAAGATTTTCTTGCAGATTTACATTTCTGATCATAAATCGTACATACATTCCAAGTTACAGGGCGATACGATTCTTAATTACTTCAAAATCATGATTTTAGAGTGAAAATAAACTGTCGGATTATCCGACAGTTTATTATTTTCACTCTGAATTCAACTCTAAAACCATGATTTTGAGGTAATTAGGAATCGTATCGCTCTGTAACTTGGAATGTATGTATGATTTATGATAAGAAATGTAAATCTGCAAGAAAATCTACTTTCTAAAAAAAGTAATGAATAGAGGGCGCTCTCTGGAAAAGATCACATAATATGCCTTTAAAGTGAAGCTGTGTTTCCGAGTGTTCATTTCAGCCGAGACATTATATGTGGAAGTACCATACAACTTGTGTGATTCAATCTGTAATATTTCAGTAGGGGATTGCTCATGCGCTAGATGATTATATCCCAGCAAGCAAACGTTGGAATTCTGTAGTCAGTGTAATAATCCATAGACTGTGACTCTCTGTCGGCCAACATAAACGTCGCTATCTATATAGTACAGATACAGCGGCCGTACGGTAATATTGAAGATTAGGGGATGTAGTCTAGTAATAATCAAACACATTTGATGATGCTAACTCTTGATTTACGGTGACGCCTCCTTCTTTCGTATGACTCCTGAATAAAAAAATTGAGAAGACCCAAGGAATCTGTGGGTGGCGATAAGATGTGATACTTATCAGTTTGTTGGCTGCTATTTGGTTACAGAATCGGTATCTAACTCTTCGCTCATTTTGACAAGCATGTCTGTACGAATACTGACTGGGAATTAATAGTCTTAAAATTACCTTTGCGAACTAGTCACAACGTATGATCGTAGTTGAATCCATCCCGGCTGATACCGTTTTAGTTACGGGATGGGGAAAGTACTGTTAATATTATCGCTATGGCTTGTGGCTCTCCTTGTAACAGGACTTGGCACTACAAACGGTGAAAATATTACTACGACAGGAACAGTTTCTCAAGGTAAAGTTCTTCAGACAAGAATTAATTCTTTAACTCATTACATTATGGTTATACTTGTACCTCTGAGCAATTGAAGTATTCAATAATGTTTTAGGGTTGTTTCATTACAACACGTGAACAATGTCACAATGATGCATTTGTGTCCAAATTGTGTTCCAGTATCGAGCAATACGGGAACGTTTTTATGTTCCAGTATCGGACGATACTGGTAGTCTGGTACACATGCTACCAGTAGTGATTTGTCCCGATATTGAGCAATACTGGTACATAATTGTGTTCCAATATCACCCGATACTGAAACATGTTATATGTGTCAGTATCGTTCGATGCCGGGATTGTACCAGTATCGAACGATATTGGGTGGTCAAGTATCGGACGATTGTACAGTCCAGAATCTGGGACCTAAAGTACACTTTTTCCGAACTTTCTTGTCATAGTTTGTACATATAGCTCTACTTCAGATATTGGCGATACAATCATCATAACCTCCCCGTCGTATCCTGACTACTATCCGGATGATGTGGATTGCTCATGGTATTTTACAGCACTAGACCCCGGTACTTGGAGTGTCCACTTCGCTAAATTCCTAACAACGGATTCCATATACGCTAGCGATTACCTGAAGATAGGGAGCGGGCAAAATGCTACCATTGCAAGCACTATTGTACATGGGTTTCATGAGTTTATGACGGCAGATTATGTTATTTCCATGGCAACCAGTAGCTTGTGGATCACATTTTTGTCGTCTATCCAGCATCGGAACATCGGATTCAATCTCACCATAGGGAGAACCAATATAACAGGTATGAGGAGAAATAGAATGAATTTAAAAAAAATGGAATTTGATAAATTACTCTTCCCAGTAAAATAGGTGTTTAGGCTATATGTAGATGTAGGCCGATAATGGTGAAAGTCACTTGATAAGACTGTATGTAGATATGACTCACGTCATGTGATGAAACCGTGAATGTATCATGTAGATAATATTAGAAGGTCATGTTATGAAATCTTGAAAGAGCACGCAAATGATGAAACATCGTGAAAATAGACAACGATGATAGTCACGTGATGAAACCGTGAAAGTAACATGTAGACAATGATGAAAGCAGCGTGATAAAACCGTGAAATTAACACGTAGACAATGGTAATATCACGTGATGAATTCGTGAAAATAGGAGGAGCATGTCGACAGTTCCAATACACGTTTGGCTTTTATCTCCTCTTTCATTGGTGCAATAAGGTTCGTTATTACTTTCCACATAGTATATTATGACATAACATATTATACTGATGTATTGCTTACATTAGTTGGCCGGGATTATAATCGGTTTCTGCAAATGTGTCACCGCATCAATAGTTTTGGACCTGTCCACACTTTGGGAGAGGAAACTCATTTCCAAATAAATCAATATGTTAACTTTGATCCAGAAACAGGCCAGATAGGAAAAAATGTTACACCATGGACGTATCATGGTAATAGTATACACACGCACTTTAAATTTAATAGGCATATACAATATTAAACATATTGTCAGGTGGTATATTCTCATACTCACGTATTTTCAATGAAGCTCTAAATGTTCTCGGTACATTAACATAAAATATACATTAATGGAATGATGAAGATATCCAATTCCGTTCAACTTCTGATAACGGTAGCAGTTCATTATTACATCCGTAAAAGTAATATGGAAATATCGATGAATTTCGAGGGTTTTAATAACATGAAAGAAACATTGAACTCACGTGAAACAATCATGAATAAATAGGAAATATACAAGAGAAAATATAAAGGACGGGATTTTTGTAATAAACATGCAAATATTACGTGTACAGCTAAAAAAGAGTTTCAATCATCGTCGCTGTCTGGTTAATGATTATTACCACTAGCAAATTTGATCACTGTCTGTTAAAGGTAGATGTTCTGATTGCTGATTTTACAGACATAATGAGAACAAAATGGGGATTCTTCTGATATCAAATCTTGATGGGGAAATAAAATCATAGCCCCCCCAAAAAAGGTGATCAGAACATACACCTAATGAATTTTCAATTACTATACTTAATCATAATTTGATCACAGGGAACTGTACGGGCCTTACATTTTGCGATAACGGATTGGGATGCGATGGTCATACATTCTATGGCAAGTCAAAAGATCACGATATTCAGAGTATAATTGAGTCGACATGTGGTAAGAATTTTGGAAATATTTAACAAAATCGTTAAAATAGTCGTTGTGCATCTGTCTTAACGCAGAGCAACCAGCAAGATCAATTTCAACGCATGATACTTCATGGGTCTGAATTTGATATAGATAGAGGTCACGCTATTCTCCCATAGCAACCGATGACTAGTCAAAAGCTAGCTAGTCGAGCATGACTGACTAGGCAAAAGCTAGTCCAAATGGGCACCATCTGGACTAGCTTTTAGCCAGTCAAAAACTAGTCGAGCGACTAGTTTAACTAGTCAAGCAGGCTTGACCAACTAGGCAAAAGTTAGTCGAGCGACTAGCCTAAATTGGCTTGACTAGATAAAAGCTAGTCCAGATGGGCACCATCTGGACTAGCTTTTATCTAGTCAGGCTTACCAGTTTAGGTTTTCAGTGCAGTATCGTACAATACTGGGTGTTCCAATCCAATATCGTCTGATGTTAGTACAGTCCAGAATCTGGGACATAAGTACACTTTTCCCAATTCTTGTTTATTCCGTGTTTGCTGAACAAACACTCATAACTTCTGGAATATCTACTGAATTTGTATGAACGCGGTGTCAATTTAAGTTGCTCACAAAGTGTAATTTCAGATGTTCGATTTAAGCTACAGATTTTGAATTAAAATGGCACATTTGTGGAACATGGCCTGGATATTTTGATTAAATGTAGTTCAATGTGAAGGTATCTGTACTTATTTAATTGATACAACATAGTGATGTTTACAGTAAATTTACTTATACATTCATTCTTTTGTAATTGTTATTTTAGAGCCATGTGACAACGAGGCATTCTGGTGTTCTTCCGGGATAGGCTGTGTGCACCAGTCGCTTGTTTGCAATAATGAGTTAAATTGTGCTGACGGTTCGGATGAATACAATTGCTGTAAGTAATAAATATGCTTCATTCATCTTATCACTCTGGGCAGTGATAGTATTAGTGATATTATTAGTGATATTAGTGATATTATAGGCTTATAGCGTATTCCAGGGATAGATAATCTAATCTGTGATTAGTTGTTTCGGTTATCAACAACTTCCTTGACCCAATGGTATTTGGGGAGCTGCATTGAAAAATGGTGGATGTTACAATCTAAGTGCGGATAGGTTTGCGCTAGAAATTGGCAGCACCCTAGTTGATGCGACCTGATTCTGATGATTCACCAGCAGCGAAATTACAGCGCTTTGATCACTTTGGAAAGGCGCTATATAAATACTAATTATTATTATTATTATTAGTGTTATTATTATTATTATTATTATTATAAAGCATTTAAGTGAAATTCGCTGTAACGAAATATCGTAGACAAAAACCTTAAATCTATAATATGTAAGTATAATACATGTAGAGGTTATCAAATACAGATGGGGCTTTCAGGTATGAAAATGATACGGAGACAAGCCTTGCACTTCCGAGGCCTAGGGGTATTTGGTGACTGAGTACATGCGAAAGGTAGGGATCATCGACGGAGAACCTGATAATTTGCTCAAAAAGGGGTCTTTGGGTGACAGATATGCCAATATTTCGAAAGAAGGGGGTCTCGTAGCTAACATTTTGGGCAGTGTTTATACGGCAGAGGTCATTGGGTGATTATTTCGTACGTACACTTATGTACCGTATTTCCTGACGTATAAGACGCGCGATAGATTAGCCGCGGGTCTAGTGATCTAAAAATACACGTTATCCGATTATTTTACTTGAATCAAATTCTTATCACCAGACGATTGTAATGTGGTAGATATTAACACGACTATCGGTGATGTGAAATATCTGACATCGCCAAACTACCCGTCTTACTACCCGTCTTCTCAAGATTGTACATGGTTCTTGACATCAATTGACGATGGCGGTAGTTATACCATTAGAGTCCTGATATTCTACACGGAACCTTTGTATGACGTTGTAAACATAGGAATAGGTAGCAATGGCGCCCCCAACACGACGGTGTTTCGACTTAATTACGTGTACTACCCTAACACCATAACGATACGCGAACGTGTGATTTGGCTACGATCGCTTATTGATGGCTTTGTAAATTATCCCGGATTCTTTCTTGAAGTGGAACGCACAGAGCATAAAGGTGAGCTAACATGAACTTATTACTTAGCAAGTAGCGTGCACCAAAAGACAGTAGCAATACAGCGTCAAAAAACGGGCGGAAAGTTAAAACCACACTCTTCTGCCGTCGTGCGCTAAACGGACAGCGGAACGTTGTACAGGACACTGAAAACCTAAACTGGTCAGCCTGACTAACTTAAAGCTAGTCCAGTTGGAGCCAATCTTGACTAGCTTTAGCCTAGTTCAGCATTGCTGGACTAGCTTAAACGTTAGTCGCTCGACTAGCTTGATGTTTAGTCCGGTCTAATCTGGACTAGTTTAGGCTAGTCGCTCGACTAGCTTTAAGTTAGTCCAGATATGGTGCCTATCTTGACTAGCTTTAGCCTAGTCCAGCATTGCTTGACTAGCTTTACGTTAGTCGCTCGACTAGCTTGATGTTAGTCCGGTCTAAATTGGACTAGTTTAGGCTAGTCGCTCGACTAGCTTTAAGTTAGTCCAGATGGTGCCTATCTTGACTAGCTTTATCCTAGTCCAGCATTCTCGACCAGCTTTACGTTAGTCGCTCGACTAGCTTGATGTTAGTCCGTCCTAAGCTGGACTAGTTTAGGCTAGTCGCTCGACTAGCTCTAAGTTGGACTGTGCTACCAAAACATGTATACTATCAAAACAACTATTCTTTCATGACGACGTTATGCGTGGTCAATAGTAGGTTTTCGGAGCACTTTTTGGACATAGAAATATCCAATGTCAAATGACATACTACCAACCAATGAAATGACGCCAATGCTTTATGCATGATATAATTATATAGTATTGAATGTCTTTGAGGGTCATACAAGAATATATTGCACGAGCTATACAAATATTGCACGAGTCGGAGCGTATCATTTTTATAGCGAGTGCAATATATTCTTGTATCACCCGAAAATGAGACATTCAATATTATACATTATTAATATTTGTATAACAGACTGTTTTGATAAAAACTAAATAAATTACTCTGAACTGACCTTCTTTGCGCATACCGGTATAGTCACACGCACATCTTCCGCGTCGTTCAAAATATATTGGACGGCAATATTTTTTAATATTGGACGCACATCTGGGAAAATGGTGCACAATATTCAATACGCACTTTTATTGTACCGTTTAGAAGGCCCTTATCAATAATAATATCAAATATATTTTATAAACAAGATGCTATGTTCAAAACGGATGTCATAGTCTAACACTTGCTCATAGATATTTTCGCATTGACGATGGTATTTAGTACTTTGATGCGTATTTAGCATGTTTAGAAGCAAGATACTTGACGAAATTACGAGAATATAACGTATATAATTTGTATTTTGTACAAAGCCATGAGCAACTATCAATTACGTATTATCGTCATGTATGACTATTGACAAATACATCGGTTTTTATTATTGCAAATTTGCAACGCAATGCTTTATTTGACTCGTGTTCAACTACCATACTAAATTGACATCTGATTTTTACGACTGCGCTATAATTGTATAAATTAATCAAATATAGATTTTAAAAAAAAGAGTTATTTGATGAGGTTGTCCTTTTGCTTATTATGGAACAATCAAGTTTTATATAAACAGTATCCACGCTGTTGGAACATCAATGATGCAAACCTTAGCGGGAGTGAGCGATGGAGACGCATAGCCTAAGATTACAGTCATGATCACAACCATGCATTTCAAACCGGCAGTATTCTATCCTAATGCAGTTCGCTATTATGTGGTTTGAAATCGGACAATTGGACATATCTAATTTAATATTGCAATATCCTATTGTTGTAGACCAGCAAGTGATTGGATTAGGATATCAAAGCGGATGAAATGTGTATTGTAATATCTTCCTAATGCTGTGCGTTATTAAATCGTGTGAAACGGTATATAGTGGAAAACGATAGAGCTATTAACGTATCTTCTTGTTAGAAATGTAAAGCATTCAGATTTTTAGATTGAAATGCAAACTTAAACGGTTGAATTGTCCTTTTTCATATGGATGGATGATATCGTAATTGTCTCTTCCTATTGTTGATGGTGAAACAATTGGGTCACTTCAATATATCCCCTGGGACTGCAAGGTCACGGAATACCTTGCTTTTGTTCCGTTCCGTTTTAATGGCGATTTGTTTAGCCCAAGTCTAAACAAACTCGATTTGACCACCATCAGTTGCCAGTTTTTATGTTCCGGTCACGGCCGCCGCGCGCCCGTTTCCCGTCATGCCATTCGCGGTTTTGGCTGACCTTTTTTATGATCGTGCCCCGGTGTTGTAGGCCACGGGTGGCATAATATGCTCAGTTTAAATTCGCGCGATTTTGCGAATGTTTTTTTACAGCCAATCGGCCCTCGGTGGCTGCTGTTTAATCCGTGTTCATTGCGCCCCCTGTCCAATTGTGACGGGCCGACTGGCTTGCTATTCCAGTCATAATTCTTCATTCTTGCAACGAGAGAGGCCCTGTTTATTTAATTCTTCCTGAACACCTGTGGTGGTGTGCAAGTGCTTGGGGGTAATAGGTTACAAGCTGTAAATAACCACTAACGCTATCTGGCAATTTGGGGGGATGAAAGAACACTTCATACAAATGGGTATTGAGTCAGTCGTAAGAAGACATATTTTTATGATATTTTTCAATGCAAGCCTTTTTTGCTTTCATACTGTGCAAGCACAACTGTACACTTTCATGCTCTGCTGTTTTCCTCTTCTTTTTTTCTCTTTTTGCTGTGATCTAACCTCTTATGAAGTAAACGCGTAACTCATTATATTTTTCGTATTTTTTATTACAAATATTGATACATTTGAATACTAGAGAAATGCAGAGCAACGGAATTTCAATGTTTATCGGGATATGGATGTCTTGACCAATCGCTGGTCTGCAATGGAATCAAAATATGCATGGATGGATCCGACGAAGCTAATTGTGGTGAGTGAACACTTGAAAATCTTCATTCAAATATGCACGCCAGAACTTAGTACAAGCTGAAATAGCGAGGAAGAAAGAGAAAATTCATTGAATACATTAATCCTAGCATTAATAGAGTTTCAAATTTAACAGGAGGTTTCGCATTTGACCGGTAAATGAATACACCTATACAGGGTGAGTCAAAAAGACTGCAATAGTGGAAAGAAGCCATTTTGTTTTCAAAACCAAAATGAATTTTAAAACTTTGTAAACGTTGCAAGAATGATGAATCCTAACTTTGTGTGAAAAAATGAAGTCGATCGCATTTTTCGTTTGTCTTTGGTGACCCTCTTTCCTACACAACCAAATTTACCTGTTTGTCCACGAGCACAGTGATTTTCATTTGAAATGGCACACATTGCAATTTCATATTTGAATATCCCGCCAACAAAAAAATGGAAAATGTCAGTTTTTTATTAAAATTTAGAACATTATACGCTTTCAATCATTGCATGGGTATGATTATAATTGATTATGCTAACTCACATGTAAACAAGAAAGGATGCATCAAATTCCTATAACATCACAAATGAACTCAAGTTTCCAAATTTGAATGAGAGACACATTTTGCGATCTGATGCATATTTGAGTATCTCGTTGACAAACGTGTGAAATGTGTGCACTGGTCAAAAGGTTCACCAAAGAAAAACGAAAAATGCGATCGACTTCATTTTTTCACACAAAGTTAGGATTAAATACACCATTCTTGCAACGTTTAAAAAGTTTTAAAATTCATTTTGGTTTTGAAAACAAAATGGCTTCCTTCCACTATTGCAGTCTTTTTGACTCACCCTGTATTGAACAACAAATGTTACTGTATGTGTGTACGCGCAGTCAGCTGGCATGACCTTGAAGCTTATGAAGAATTGAATTACAAGCAAACATAACATTAGGATTATTTAGTTGAACAGAAAGTAATCAAAATAATAATATAAGTATTACAGCATTTATGAATAAATGGAAATCACACAAAAATCTTATTATAAATTGCGAATGAAAAAATGATAGAAAAACAGGCGTCTGCAGACGACATTCCAAAATGTCACAACATGTTTTAAAAATATCAACACTATTGTGAATTTCATTACCATATTTGGAATAACAATGAAAAATGCATTGAAATAAGTACAAACATGCCTAGTGTTGGTTCAGTAATCCTTTAAATAGAATTTGAAAAAAAAATGGGAAAGGTTTCTGAAAAAAATCGGTTCCAAAATGTCACAAAATGTTTCAAAAATGTCAAATCTGTTGAATTTCATTGGAATCACTATGACAAAATGCATTAAAGTACAAACTTACCTAGTATTGGTTCGGTAATTCTTGAGATAAGACTCTGAAAGTTGGGAAAGGTTTCTGCCAAATCTGTTTTGTATGGTCTAAAAACTAATAGCAAGTGAACACTGTGGAAAGAATATCATTGATTATGTGATAAAAGTGAGATACGTTGGGGTTGGTATGGAAATATCTTCTTTGTTTCCGATGTACTATACGTCGCTGACATACAATTCACCCGTTGCATTTCCAAAACACGAATTGCTGCGATTGATTTGGTTAAAATCAGAATCGAATTCCACCTCTTCCATATACGTGCATGTATGGAAGCAAGCATGGTCAATGAATAAGTTCTAACCTCGCCTTATATTTTCCTGTTATAATTCCATTGTCTTATTTTTAAATTTATTTCATTACTACTTTTGCTTTACAGATTTTTGTGGAGAGAGGAAGCTAGTTGTCACAAACAATGAACAGATGACCCTGAAGTCCATACCGTTCTATCCGTACGTCTATCCCAATAATGTGGATTGCACGTGGCATGTGATGGCTGCTGGGTCCGGGCACTTCATCATAATTCAGTTTATCTATTTACACGTTCAGACCGATCTTGACTTCTTGACAATTGGATATGGGCATAATACCAGTGCGGAATCAATGATTCTTCGTCTAAGTGGCATCACACCTCCATCTTCGGCAGCTATCAATTCCTCAGCTGCGTGGATACAGTTTACGACCGATCATGGTGGCCAATGGCTTGGATTCCATGTTAGCCTCAGGTCAAGCGACGAGTATGGTACAGTTCAAAGTTGTAGTCTCGTTAACTATTGAAATTCAATACGTTGGCCATTCATCTTTTTTTCATTAATAGTTTTTTATTATCATTTCTTTCGCTAAAAAAGATCACATACATCATATTTATTTATTTATTTATTTATTTATTTGAACATACACTTTTACAACAGTGGCACCCGTCTACCCGACGGTGCGTTCATATATACATACAATAATTGACAAAACGAAAGAACATTAATAATTATTATATAGTCATGTATACAATAGTCTCTAGACTCACTTTGAGTTCATGATATTACATCTAACAGCCCACGCGCGTTTAAGGTATGATTTGCAGAATTGGTCAAGGATAACATATGCAGAACGGGCATCTTTAGCGTGTCTGTAAGGCGTGGTGATATTAATTGGACAACCGAGCATTATATACAATTTTGAGTCCAGATTACTGATAATAAATTCCAGCCAAACATCACTAAAACCATTGTTGCATAGATTATTTTCGAGTTTGAGATATTCCTCGACCCTTATCTCATTTAGTGATCTACATGTAAATAAGAAATGTCTTAAGTCTTCCATTGAATCATCCTTACAAAGCATACATTTACCATCCTTATTATTTGAAGACCATTTGCGTATTCTATGTTCCAATGGAAGCGTGTTTGATCGCGCTTTGAATTTTAGACTACAACCAAAGAAATCAGTTTTGTCTAAAAGATAGTCTTCCAATTGAACGGTGTTTTTAAACTGCAAATAGTCGCTAAGAGAAGATTTTTCCCTAACACTGTTACTCCATACATTGTGACAGACAATCTTATTAATGCGCTTAAATGTGTTGACCCAGCGTGGACTTGTGGGGGCGTCATTAATAATGTATTCCATGTCGCATCTTTTAAGCGTATCTCTAATCGACGACAACCATTTGTACCTGATATGGTCCATGTCGCAGTTTAGATTCATTAGAGCGTTTAACATAAGTTTTGGCCAACGGTGCATCTCTAGATTAGAGAGTCGTGCAAGATACTTCATTCTGTGAACTTCTTGAAGGGAGGCGATGGGGTTCCATCCCAAGTCGCCATAGAGGGCTACGCCTGGCGCGTTACGGGGTGCCTTCAAGATATATCTTGCCATTTGTAGCTGTAAGTTCTCTACTTTGTTGCTATCAGCCTTGCTACCACAAGTCCATACTGAGCATGCATAGTTAATAGAGGGAACCGCTAAAGATTTCCAAAGAATGTTACTATAATAAATCCTATTGAAATTATCGTGACTATCAACGATCGATTTTATATACGCGATCAACCTATTGCCTTTCTTAACAACTTCATTGACATGAGTGTGATCAGACAAATTTCTTGAAATGTGGACCCCTAAGTATTTATAGTGATCGCACTCGGAAATCGATAGATTGCCTAGTTTCCAGAGTTTAGTTTTATCTGTACGTTTGCCTACCACCAATACCTTAGATTTATCAATATTAAAGTCTAATTTCCAGGTTCGTGAGAAAGTTGATGCAATGTCTAGCATCCTTTGCAATTCGACTGCGTTATCTGCTATGAGAACTACATCATCAGCCCAAAAAAGACAACCTGTTTGCACATTACATGTACGAACCCCCACCTCTTCTTTCCTTATGAGCCTAGCTAATTCATGTATGTAAATGCAGAATAAAATTGGTGAAAGCACACATCCCTGTTTTACACCTTCTTCCACCTCAAACAAATCTGTAATAAGATCACCAAACTTAACATTAGATTGAACATTCATATATAGACTACTAATAATTTTCCACATACTGCCCCGAATACCCAACTTCCATGCAAGTGAAACAATTCAAATATACATGTGGTGATACAAATTATATTTACTAAGAGGTACATTCATGTATGAACAAATTGTATTTAGATTGAACGTATTTTGTATATAAACAGGTAAATTTATACAGAGACAGTGTATTTTTTCCACTTTCTCTTAAACATACATGCGATAACTTTGATAATTTAATTATCTTATTTCTCAAAAAGTGATGTCCATTTATGCCACCGGATATTGAAAGCTTTGTTTTTCAGGTTAGCATTATAAATAGTTTTTTCGTTGACATACAAATTTATCACCTCTGTATAAATAAATTTGTAGGCCATTCACCTTTGACTGAACCATGATGAAGTAAATTGACGCCCCCCCCCCCGCATAAAAAAACCCCAAGGTATATCCTTGGTGTAAGACAGTGCAGAATTAACCTAGCACAAAATCCTCTATTGACGGATTAAAGGATTATACAGCTTTATTCCGTATTGGGGTGTTTACCCTATACGGTCTAACTTATGAATGTCTTACACCCAAGGACATACCGAAAACAATCAAAAACCGGCGTGTATAATCAACCCGGAAATGCTAATTTTCAGCTTTGTATTGCCAGTGACAGTTGATAAACTGACCCATACCCAGAAAAATGTTGCATATGTGATAACTATTAAAGTCTGTTTAACGTGAAATTGTTTTCAACAGTTCCCTGTGAGGAAGATCAACACCTCTGCGTATCGGGATATGGTTGCTTAGATACTACTTTGATCTGCGACAATCAGGCCCAATGTCTGCACGGCACGGACGAGTTATATTGTGGTAACATTGCCTAATAAGCTAAACATTATAATGTCTTAGTAGCTCAGACGAGCTATAATGTATTGTGATTATACTGGAAGATTACTGTATTAAGCTTTGTTTTTCGAATCTTTGTGATATCATATCCGATCTCTTAAAATGACTCAGACGAGTTATAATTTGTATAACGTTTGCTTCGTGAAGTCCCGTTACACAATGTCTATCGTTTGATCAGATCCAAGTTGGCGAAGCCTCCTTACAGCAGCGATTTTATACAGAAAGACGCTGTCGCACACGAAGGCAACAAGCGCACCGTGCAACACTGCGTGACGCGTGCCTGAGACAAAAAACGTACGTGTGTAGCCACAATCGCGAGAGTACGCTTGGATTACTTTTGCGTGCGGAGAGATAAAAACGAATATTTCTCGTCAGTTTGGAACTGATTAAACTATAGTATAGTGTATTAGTGGTGCAACCGAGTTATAGTTAGTAATAACAATTTGCGAAGTTATGGAAGCAATTCCGTCATTTACATAGTAAAGAAAGTTGCTCTTACGAATACTCTACTGCTTTTGTCTTAGTGGTTCTAAAGCAAAGATGAATAATGTCATGTTTCTAATAGCTATGTAGGAAGATGACCGTGCGGTGCTTTGTGATAATATGTGTAATATATATCTTAGTTGCTTAACACTTTCCACGCTGCAGTCGTCTGCAGACGACAGTCCCAAAATTGCACATAATGTGTCAAAAATGTAAAACTTTTCATCATTATATTTGGAATCACCACCATGAGAAAGAAGTACAAACGTGCCTAGTATTGGTACAGTAATTCTTGAGATAGACTTTGAAAGTTGGGAAAGGATTTTGAAGAAGAAAAAATCTGTTTTGTATTTATGGTGAAACTAATATGTAAAGTGTTATACACTTATTAGGAAGACTGCATACATTTCTTCACAGAGATATGTGGAAGTGAGGAGCTTGAAATCGGCCAATATGAAGGGGAAACGATCAATATGACATCCCCAAACTACCCGTACCAGTACCCACCCAATCTGAAATGCACGTGGGTGATAACGGCAACTTACTCCGCGGGAATTGCCGTGACATTTATGGATTTCCTTGTCTGGCAACCTTACGAATCCCTAGTAATAGGCATTGGTAGGACCTATACGATGTCATCGGTACTACTGGACATTACTGGTGCCAAGGCGCCAAGTTCTCTGATAGCGAACGTTTCGGATTTATGGTTGACCTTTGAATCGCATAGACATGGTTACGACACGGATGATGCTGGTTTCTGGTTGATAATCAGCGAAATAGTGAACGGTTAGTGAAAATCTCTCAAAATAAATATGTTCACATTTTATATTGTACTAAATCTTAATATAACATGGGCCGTAATCTCGTACGTATTGAAACGCGGTTTTAAGCTAAACGCGTGTAAGTCTGACTTTAAGCACATCGTTCAACTAAACACAATTCTCGAAAATGTGTTCAATTTAAACACGCGTCTAACCTTGGTACATTTCATTCATGCTGGTCTATTGAGAATTCAACACCAGATTGGCACGGGATAGTTAAGCGGGATTATTTGAACCGGGGCCAAAGACTATGTTTCTCGTTTTCTCACTTGAGTTTTTCGAGTTTTGCGCAGCCGGCTACTATCAGGTTGGATTCTTAATGGTTGTCTCACGTCGTGTAGTAAGTCCTGTTTGGGCTTCCGTCATTCGGTATATTTGTTTGTTTTTGAAAAAGGCGTTGGTGACGGCGCGGTCAAGCTCTCTCTTGCAGTCTGTCCCTTTTTCGGCGTGAAGTGGGGTCTGGCGGATTCGGGGCGGGAGCATTTTCCGCGTCACCACTGTTTGCGGTGACTATAATATGAGTCTTGCGTTGCGGGTTCATGGGATATGTTTTCGCCCCGGCTCCCTCCGGCAGCTCATTTCTGTCATGTTCATGTTGTGTTCGCAAGGAACATAATTGGTTATTGCTTCACTAAATATGATTGCGATCTATGTTCTAAAGGTGAAACCAGAGCTGCTCCAAAATAAACTGCAGTTTTTCTAGGGCACGCCTATGTGTGGCGCTCCGATTACGCTTTTCATTCTGGATTTCGATTGTGTTTTATAGTACGTTATGGCCCTGTCACACATACGGCGATCAGGCCTTGCGCTTGCGTTGCGCTGAAAAAAGTATCAAAGAGCCAAGCAAACGCATAAGAACCGATTGGGGACGCAGTGGACACTGGGTAGATCGGGAGAGGGACTCATGTAACACGCAGAAAAAAGCGCGGAAAACTGCTTAAGTGTGTCAATTTTTTAAAACAAGGTAGCTCTTAGTACGCTCTTATCCCGTTTATCATATTTTCACGGCGCTCTTATTAACATCCATTGTGTCTCACGCGTACGGGCTCTCACTGCGCTTCCACTCACTGTAAACATTCTTAGTGCGTTCAAATTGCTGTCTGCGTACTAGTACTACGTTCTCAATACGTTTGCACAACGTTCTCTGTGTGTGCGCGGGGAGTACATGCGATTGCACGAAGGGTATTAGATTCAAACATAAAAGTAGTAGATACAGACGGAATAACAATGATCCATGTTCAAAGCTCTAATCACATTGCCGATACATTGATTGTTATTTAAATCCTATTTAGAGAGCATTATCCGATTAGCGTAATGCGATAATGCCACTTTTGTATAGCCATGGAAATAGTAGCGTGTCTATTGGCGGGAATTTTTGAACAGGTGTATCAATAACATTGTTGAATCTGAAATGATATAGCGATATAGTATCATGATGTGTTTGTCCCTGCTCATATCGGTTGGATAAGAAAACCATATTGAATTATATGGATCACAAATTTTTTTTGTTAATAGTTGTGGCAGAGTATGTTTGGCTTATAACATTTGATTGTCTTTGATGCATTATATTAAGCGGAATATTATTAATCAATGCAATTTTATAACATTCAATTTGTCAAATCAGGTCAACATAATTCTAATCATCACCTGTTAAACTTAAGTGATTGGACTCCGACCATGCATGTATTTGTGCTCAGTCTGTTCTTGGAGTTTGACAAGTGAACATGTACATAGAACGACAGGACAGGACAACGCTTTGAAGGCGCCGAACCTCCGCGATTGTTTTGTGCATGCACAAACAGGCGCGGTGCACTGGCGCTCAAGGGCAACCGTGGGGATCCTCTCACGACCCTCTCACGTCCCAGCCAGTTTCCACCGCGTCACCGAGGGGTTCGTGGAGATCTTGATGCGTTTGGCTTGGCGTTTTGATAATGTTTTAGCGTAATCCAAGAGCCGACTTGATCGCAGCAGAATGTGAAAGGGCTTTAGTGACCTTAATTCAAAAATGGACAATTTCGGACAGTTTTCCGCGCTCTCAATGCGTGTTATACATATTTTGATACTTTTTTGATCGCAGTGCAATCGCTGGCCTGATCGCCGTATGTGTGTGACAGGGATATTAACTGATATTTATACCAAATGATGCCGTTTAATATGTTTTATCTATTACTAATAGGTACTTGTGACTTTGAAGAATTCGCTTGCTCATTTAACTCAACCATCATCTGCCTTCATAGTAATCAGAGATGTGACGGTTATCCATTGTGTCCTGGTGGTGTTGATGAACTAGAGTGTGGTATGGAATATTTATGAATGAAATACAACAATGATCAAACAATGACATATGTATAGGCGACAAAAAACACCTGGGCTACGGGCAGACCGACATATAATATTTTTCATAAGCTTCAACAATCTCAATATTTTAAAAACATTTCAAAATATTTGTTTGTCATAACCCTTTGAACATTATGAAAACTTTATAAAAAAGCAAATCGAAATGTGTTACAACAATTTCCAATCCTTTGAAATAAATGTTAAAAATTGATTTTTCATAATTTCAAAATTGTTTCAGTATTAAGTATAAAAACTTTAAGAAAAACCTCGCGAAATGCGAAAAATTAAGAATTGGGTGAGCTCTAATTGTCTTGAAATTGTTGATCATTCTTTAGGTGAGTGTGGTATCAGACGAATACACCTACGTACTACTGATTCAATATCAAACCTAACATCGCCTGCCTATCCATCAAGCTATCGCAATGACCTAGTCTGTCTATGGACGATACTCGGACGTCAGACTAGATACATCGTCATATCGATTATCGATTTCCAATTGGAAAGAGGATATGATTTTCTAACGATTGGGAGTGGTGAATATACGTCGTCGCGCAGGCGCAGTTCTGCAATTGCTTCACTGACTGGTAATGTTAAGCTAAGAACTATGACCTTGGATGAGGTTACTGTCTGGATACAATTGGCTACAGATCGTACTGGAACTGACAAAGGATTTCACGTGGAGCTGGAACTATCCAGTAGAAATCTTGGTGAGTATATATTCAAAATAGCTTCCAATACGATCGAAATCAGACACTATCAACTTTAGAAATCAAAGATCCATTTTTGTTAGGGGAACCAATTATTCCAAATTATATTACAGAACCGTTTTGTTTCCCTTTAAGACATAAATAATCACGCCAACTCTCTGCTGGAAATATCAGCCAGGGAGGTTGAGCCATAAATGCATGTAATAATGAGCTAGATGACGCAATAGCCGTTACTGAAATTAGGGGAATTAGCCTAAGTGACAGGCCCTGTTACTTTGAACAAATTCAACCTTGACTTTCCTTGTCCTAACAGCCTTGGACATTGATCTTGTTCTTTGAATTTCGAAGAGCTTTTTCTATTTACAGAGAGATGTTCTTTATAGTACCTTCAAAAAGGTTTATGGAAATTTAAAGAATGATTTGTTTTCTACAGAATTGATTATGGTTCTGTACCATTTGCTTTACTTCCCACTGTCACGGGAGTAGTATTTTGCTTTTACATTGAAACATTCCAGTTCAAAATGTGAAAAGCATGAAGTGACAGTAATGGACACTTTTTTGTCTTGTCTTTTCGTGTCTTATGATCTTATATAAAAAATATCAAATTATTACTTATTATACTTTGATTAGAATTTGACCCAATAATTATTTGCCCATACATATATACCTAAATCATAACGATTAACATCGGTTTCCTCCTACTTTCCACCTTCTTTCCACTCGAGCTTCTCCCCATGAAAACCAAAATATAAGGGTCACAATTTGGCTCGAATTGTTTCTTAGGGAAGATGTCAAAACTCGACCGCCCGTTGACCGCCGGTTACGGGCGGTTCCGCCCGGTTCTTTCAGGTCAAATGTTTTACTGGTATATGAATATTCGCGCATGCAACACTGAACAACCGCCGGTTGACTTAATGCTGTAACCAGACCAATTTACACTATCAATCTGTTACTTTGGGGTCATAATAGCTCTCTCTATAATCGTTCTATAAAAAAAAACATTCATAAACTTTCGGTATTGATTTTAAAAAGTTAATTGAGCTATAAACAGATTGAAAAAGCCAACCCCAGCGAAAATCAATAGCTGTATTGTACTGGTTGTCAACTGAGCCCATTACTTCAAGATTTTATTGCTCACGCGTGTGACGAGGTACTATCAACCGGTCGTGTTCACCAGAGTGTAACTATTTGACCTCATTATGTGTGTATATTATAACAGACGACACGTTTTGTGAGAACCGGGCGGAACCGCCCGTAACCGGCGGTCAACGGGCGGTCGAGTTTTGACGTGATCCCTTACATCATAATGAAATGTTATGAGTAAATAATGTCTTCACATCGATTTACCCACGTCGGGTTTGCGATTTTTTTGTTGTTGCTTATCCAAGCTTACGGAGAACTTTTTAAAACTTTTACAAAAAAAAAAAAAAAAAAAAACTTTAAAAAAAAATTAAACAATTTGTTTAGCCTCCAGCGCATAGACCTACTCGCCGTAGCTCATTTCACATACCAATGCAGGCGGGCTTCTGAGACAGACCTTCTTTGTTTGGCCTAATCAATTGTTATTATTAATGAATAGCCTATACATCCCAAGAGATCGTTAAACAATCCTAAGTTTTAGAATATTTTACACGGCAGGGCAGGATGACGAATCTTGGCGAGTTTACAACCGGAAGTAGTTTACGGAGTAAAGCGCGTGAATATACGCAAATGTATCAAATTTTGTAAACTCGCCAAGATTCGTCTTTCTGACATGGCAGGTTTATGCGAAGCAACAGAGTTCAACTGTGGGGAAGGATACTGTACCGATGCCAATGCTGAATGTGATGGTTTTGTTGATTGCCTCGTAAACCAAGCAGATGAAGGCGAATGTGGTATGTAGAAGTAAGAGTTGATGCAATGCCAGATCGTATTTCACAACACGTATATGAAAAATAACAAAGATTATCTCTTACATTTTACTAAACTTGTGGCAGTTTTAATTAATAGTTAGACAGAGTGTTTTTAAATTTACCATTGCCCTTTATTGAGAGGGGAGTGATGTAAACCCGTATTTCCAGTCTAACGCCCTTAAATCATTATTATCAACACTACACCAACCGAACGTTACAGCACACACAGGTACAGAAACCAGACAACCGATGAAGCACGAATGAATAAAGCTAATAGTTTATCGTAAACAATTGTGTATAATGGTGCCAGAATCTAAGAATTTCTTCCAATAGTGAGTCTCCTTTTGAACTTAACCATTGCCATTCATCATGTTTAATGAAATCAAAACAAGTGTTTTGTATCACGGTTCGGACCCACAAAGCTCCAATTTTTATGGAGAGAATTGGAGAAAGACGCTCCAATTTTTAATGAAAGAATTGGAAAAAGACGCTCCAATTTTTATGGAGCGAATTGGAGAAAGACGCTCCAATTTTTTATGGAAAGAATTGGAGAAAGACGCTCCAATTTTTATGGAAAGAATTGGAGAAAGGCGCTCAAATTTTTATGGAAAGAATTGGAGAAAGACGCTCCAATTTGTACGGAAATAATTGGAGAAAGACGCTCCAATTTGTCTTTATCATTCTATTCTTCTTATTCCAAAGCCTACGTAAGATGTCCAGAATCATATCTCTGTAACAGAGCAGATGGTGTCGCTATCAGATCATGTGTATTATTGGAGCAGCTTTGCGATGGTAACAGAGACTGTCCAGCTGGTGATGACGAGGAACGATGTGGTGAGAACAAAAAGCAAATGGTTGAAAACGGTTTGAAAATGTTAAAGGGTTCTAATTTTTTTAGAAAATCCGGAGAGAGCTACCCTACCGGAGAGGTCCGTTTATTCATAGAACACAGTTTTTTCGTCACCTAAATGCATATTTTTGTAGTTGAGTAGATTTTACACAGCCACATCATATGTATCATATCGAGGGTTGAGCGCCAGAAGGCCGTAACTCAACTTTTGGGCAAAATGAGATTTTGGTACCAAAATAATCCATATAGGCCTAACCCACATGTTTTAAGAACCATAAAGACTTGAATATGAACACCCTCAATTTTTGACTATAATTAGAGGTATGAGTTGGGTGCTAGAGTGTGTTGTGTACGGGTCCCAAATATTCAAAGTTAATTATCTCAAAATATCCTTTTCTGAGTTTTAAAAGGCCTTCTGGCACTCAACCCTTGATATACACAATTTACGTCATCAATGGCTACTAGTGATTCCCCTAGGATCTACAGTATTTATGTGAATATTGTTTCATTTTATATGAGTTAACTTTGTTGCTTCCCATCCCAACCTTTGTCCATGACTATATCGATGAAAGTTATTACAAACAATTAAAACTTATTATTGAAATTCAGATGGAGAAGTTAACGATATCCTCTAAGAGGGTGTGTGTGTGGATTTTGGTGGTAATTTGATACTACTCATTTGGTGGAAGTTTCAACGCCTCATCATCTGTTACAAAAAAAAAATCAACATTTTGAAGAAAGGAAATAATCTATCGAGTTTTAACAACAATATGAATAAAAGAGTTTTCATCACCAATTTCAACATCTCATTGTCTAATTCACAATTCCGTTTCGCGGCCATTTTAACACCACTAACGGCACTTCATTGTATTTACTTTCAGATTTTAAACGTTGTCCACCAAATTGTGAATGTGCTTATATTGATAGTAACAATGTTGCAGATATATTGCACATAGGCTGTGTCGCGGACTGGACACCGGCAGTTCTCTCAAGTATTCCTAAAATAGCGCAATCATTGTAAGATTTCATGACAGGATTCATAATGGCCCGTATTCTCGTACGTATTTAAACACGATTTTAATCTAAATACGGGATTAACATTGATTGTAAACACATCGTTTAACTAAATGCAATTCCCGATTTTAAAAAACCCTTAAACATCCCTGAAAAGTATCTTAATTTTAAACATGGGTATGGTGGTAGTTTAACGCGCGTTTAACTAAAACTCATACACCAACTGTTTGCCTTGAATGATTACTCAACCGTGCCCAGTGCAAGCTGACGAGTACAGATCGGGTACTCTTAAAATACATGTGCATTTGAGGAATTCGGTCGATATATATTGTAACCCATTTGGCTACAATAAATTGAATACCTGTACACAGAGAGCGCACGACGACTCTGGGGACGAGATTCTCAGAGTTCCGGGTTTTTGTTAAACACGTCGTTTGAAAGATATACTCGAGTTTAACAATGTTTAATTTAGACAAGAGTTTAGTTAGTCACGGTTTTATGCTAAGACCGTGTTTAGTACGAGAATACGGCCCAATATGCCTAACAAATATTACTAGATCAGATTTAACACAATACTATAATTAAAATAAGGTGTTCCCTTCTTCCATTGGTTGTATAATGAAAAGAAGATATTTATACGAACATCAAGAATATTTTTAAAGATCGGTATCATGCAAGTACATTAATACTTTCCACGCGGCTATCAGTCTGACCATATCGAAACAGATTTTCCAAAAACATTTCCCAATCTTATTCCAAGAATTACTGAACCAATACTAGGCATGTTTGTACTTAATGTAATGCAATTGTCATGGTGATTCCAAATATGGTGATGAAATTTAATAATGTTGACATTTTTGTAACGTTTTGTGAGATTTTGGAACTATCGTCTCTGCAGACGAATGCCGCGTGGAAAGTGTTTTAAAACTCTTATTTACAAGAATTTTACGACGAAACACGACCAAGTGGTGTAAGTATCGTGTGTTTGTAATGCGTTTGCCGTGGTGACTATCTCTAGAATACGCTCTGACTTCACTGCACAGAGCAAACAAAATGGACTCAGCGTAATGAGAAGAATGGGTTAACAACATGCAACTTGTTAAAAAATATTGTGTACTTTTGATGTGCTTTTGTTGTTTTTATAGAGAATTGAGTGGGTCTAACATAACAACGATCTTACCAGGCACATTTAAAAGTCTACCATCATTATTAACACTGTAAGTAATTATTTATCAGTTTCTGTGTGATTGTATCGTACTTATCATAATGAACAATACATGATATTATTTAATCATGTCAAAACACGTTAAACGAAATATTTATGGAATGTGCATTGCACCATATACTTGTTCCATGATTTAGAAAATTAATTAAAAATATATCCCATATATTTTTGTTTTAAAACAACAGACTGTTGGTAATTCCCATTAATCTTCTATCAAATACACTTTTCCCCATTGAATGTCACCACCTTACTATAGAGAATTCAATAACAGGAGTGCAAATCCCACTTTGGCCACTTTTAAACAAGAAAATGACTTTCAACTGAAAAAAAATGCATTTGGGATTACGATGATGATTGTAGGATATGTCAATGCATTGCTTAAAATACCGTCTAAAATTCAAATAATATATGGCATGTCATCGATAATATGGATTAAAATGTGTTTTTCTGTTCAATTCAACTAGTTATCAACATTTAGTAGTTAGATTATTATTGATTATGTGCAATAACACACTAAATGGCGATTCTAATAAAAGAGCTCTCTTCACATGAAACGAAATCTCCAAAATTGATAGATTAGATTCTTATGGCACATTAAAGATTGCTGAACATGATTATTAGTATTTCTCGAACAATGTTTATATTGTTCATGGCAAAAGAAAATCATGTTTCACATGGACACTTTTTTTGACACACCCTGTATAAAGCATATTGATATTTCTTTGGTGCTATTATACTTCGGAGGTAAAAGTTTGTTAAAAACGTGTATCAGAGGATATAGAGATCATCCGACATCAAGCGTGATCCAAGCAATAGGTTGTTTTTAAACAGGATTTGTACCGACACACTCTTCATTCACTGGACGCACGTCATATGAGATTGACCTCGCGTCAAAGTATGAGAGGTCAACCTCTCCCCAAAAAAACGGTGCAACGGATATCCGTGGTGCGCAATACGTAAGCTCGACCTCACGATACTGATTGGTTAGCTGAATTTTGTGAGTTTTCGTTGTAAGCTGATCGAAGTGCGCCCGCGTATGTCGGACTGTGGCCAGGAAAATATGTGCCGTAGGTCCTATGCAGGCAAGGGCCCTACTTGGCATTCTTGGTCATTAACCGTCCGTTCGCTTTAGATGTTCAGGGGTTAATGTCCTGAAAATTCGAAATTTTACTATAAGACAAAATGGACGGTATGACGAAACACTTATAGCCTCTGATGGATCCTTGTCGTTATTAACGGATGTGGCGCCCTTTCTTGCTATCGACTTTCTGATCACATCGTAATCTTAAACCTGTATTGCATACCACACAATGACAAATACTTCATTGTTGATGTGCAATTTGTTTTTGCTTTTCCCCTATAGTACATTAACCAAAGACGCCATATCATACATCCCGCGGCGAGCATTTGATGGTTTATACAACTTAACCTGGCTGTAAGTTGATTTTCAGTTTACAAGAATTATGTAACGTTTTGCATGTTAAATTGAACGACAAATTATTTTACCATAGCAAAAAAGATAAACTGATCGTAACTGTTATAGTCATCAGCGTTCGAATCGGATACCGATGACATGTTTTGATTTTAAAATTGTGTACATATTTTAACAGTGATTTATCAGACAACCCGATGTTTGCGATTGTGAGCAGAAATTTTGAAGAGCTGACAACATTGGAACGACTGTAAGTATTTATACATGTATTAAAACGGATGTTGATTAAAATAAAAATCCATTTACGAGAAAAAGGGGAACAATTACTAGTATATAATATGAGGTTATTTACAGCTCGTCGCACATCATGGAACAGCTGGTTTGTGTAACGAAAGTGAGGTATTCTAAGAACCTTCGTTCCTTGATAAATGACTCACGTCAGTTTAAGGTCATATATTGCTAGTTAAGACCAGTATTGAGTTCCTTTAAAACCTTTATCCTTTATTCTTACGCAAATTTTACAGGTTTCTCTACCGTGTTCCCTTAAAGGTATTGTACTCGAATGCCTTCGATGGATTGATGAATTTACACACACTGTAAGTGGAAATATTTTGAATTTATAGCTTGACCTAAAAGGTCGCATTTTTAATTTACAGTGCACAGACAATGTTTCCCTTTAGCATCTGCCTTTATTACGTCAACAACAACAACAAAAACAACAATAACAACAACAACAATAACAACAACAACAGAAAAACACAAAATCCCACACATATTTTGTGTAATTTTTATAAGTATATCAAGTACAGACTGTTTAACTATTTTAAATATTGTACGCAATAGGCCTAATACCTTTCAGATACAGATTTGAGTTTCGCTTTCATGAACTTTCTGAAACACACGTAATCTTATAATCGTTCCTTCCTTGCAGTGTAATGATTCGAGGCGAGTCCATCGGCCATTTACAGGTTGAGTTTGATGCATTTGCTGATCTAGACGGGCTCGATACTTTGTGAGTTTAAATTTAACACAAAAAAAATGAATAAATACATTATCGAATTGATTCAGAAGTTTTGGTTAAATAA
Organism: Ophiura sarsii; assembly: GCA_035610835.1. Taxonomy (NCBI): domain Eukaryota; kingdom Metazoa; phylum Echinodermata; class Ophiuroidea; order Amphilepidida; family Ophiuridae; genus Ophiura; species Ophiura sarsii. The sequence continues at coordinate 26,840,037 of CM069449.1, forward strand.
TCCAAGATTGCTATACGACTCTGACGCATTGCCGCTTTGAGGGCTCCAGCACACGTGACGCTTCTTTCTCGGCAATGGCGAGCGAGCGTGTAGTGGCACAGGCCTGTTGTAATAGTGGTCAATACAGCTTTAACGCGCTAGTATATTACAATTCGAATTCGATTGCGCGGACGTGGTGTATCTAAAAACAAACTCATTACAATTACGCGCGTGGTTATTAATGGCCATGTCATACCTACCAGTGATCAGCCCAGCGATTGCATTGGGCTAAAAACACACAGGAAGAGCGCGCCAAACTGTCCGAAATTATCAATTTTGTAAATCAAGGTCACTAATGGCCCTATCACACCTTAAAATATGAATAACACCAGTAAGAGCGTGGAAAACTGTCCGAATGTGTCCATTTTAAAATCAAGGTCACTAAATCCCTTACACATTCAGCTGCGATCAAACAGGCTTGCATTAGGCTCAAAATTATCAAAACGCTAAACCAAACGCATCAAAGTCTCCAAAAACCCATTGGTGACGCAGTGGGTACTGGCTAGTAGCGACGCGAGCGTCCCGTTGACGTAGCAAGGATGCACAAGCTTCTTGAGGTCGCAGCAGCTACTTGAGGTTGCAGCAATAACTCAATCTCTTTCTCTGTGAGTAGGAATCGGTGGGGTGGAGCATAAATACCTTCCTCTTTCCCTCCCTCTGCCCGTGTGTGCTGAAGCCTTGCCTTTTGCTATTACCATGGCTTCTATGTTGTTCAATGTTATTTACTATTCAAGCCCGAAAACAAGACTGAGCACGCAGGAAGCTCTTTATTCTTTTCTTTATTCGCTCTTTGCAAGGACCCGCCATTAACGAGGAGAGCATCCTAGCTGGAATTAGATGGCATCATTGCACAATGTCTCACTTCATGACCAGTTCTATTGAGTCCAACAAGTACCAGTTCGAGGGAGGCTCTCCTCGCAAATGGCGGACAGTGCAAAGGGCGAATAGAGCGATTGCACTGAGGGTCATTAGCTCATTTCAAATCATTCTCCAGAAGAAGACATGCATGGATGGAGTACAATACGAATCGCACGTTAAACTAATATTTATCCAAGTGAGACTTGAAAGTAGGAACGCAATGTGTCATACTAAGAGCGCAATGAAAACGCGATAAGCGGGATAGGAACATACTAAGAACTACATTGTTTAAACATTTGACAATTTTAGCGCTCTTCCTGCATGTTATTCATATGTTGATACTTTTTCAGAGCAATGCAAGCGCTGGATTGATAGAGGTAGAGTGAAAGCAAGAGTGACGCTCTGTCTGGCGCCCAAGGGCAATCATGGGACCCTCTCCCGTCCTAGCCAGTGTCCACTGCGTCACCAATCGATTCTTAGAGACCTTAATGCGTTTGGCTTGGCGCTTAGATACTTTTTGATACTTTTTCAGCGCAATGCAAGCGCAAGGCCTGATCACTGTAAGTGTGACAACCCTTTTAGCTGCCAGTGACACCAATGCACATTATTAGTTGAACGTACATGTATTAATCCTCTGAAATTCTCATCAATACATTTGTATCTTTTAATTATCTTTTCTACAGCTACATTGATGACCATCGCCTGTGTTGCCATTTCAGTCATCTAGAGTCCTGCATTACGCTTGAACCACAACCTCCTTTGTTCAACTGTGGTAGTCTAATGCAGAATACAGTACTTAGGCTATCCATGTGGGTGCTTGGTATTAGTGCCCTCTTCGGTAATTTATTTTCAGTCATATGGAGATTTAAGGAGAAAAATCGAAATCAGACTCAGGCTATACAGAGTTTTCTTATAGGAAATATGGCATTAGCCGATTTCTTTATGGGGATTTACATGATTATCCTCGCATCTGCGGATTTGTATTACGGTGATGAGTATTTTATTCATTCTGATGGATGGCGAAGCGGTATTGTTTGTAGAATTGCAGGTTTTGTTTCATTACTATCTAGTGAGGGTTCGGTGTTTTTCCTAACTTTGATAAGTTATGAAAGATTCCTTGGCGGTGTTTACCCATTTAGCCGTCTACGACTTACAAAAGGTTCTGCAAAAGCGGCATCATTGTCTTTGTGGATGTTAACTGTAGTTGTGAGTCTCGTGCCAGTACTACTTGCAGGTCCGGAATCAGATTTTTATGATTTGTCTGACGTGTGCATTGGTCTGCCTTTGATCACTCGGCCCTCAACGTTCGAATTTCAAGCTAGTGATATCGGAAATCAATTGACATTTGACCTTCCCGTAGAGAAAGATTCAAAACCCGCGTGGTATTTCTCAATTATTCTGTTTCTAGGTGTTAATATGGTATGCTTTATTGCAATCTTGTTTTGTTATATCGCTATCTTCTGGAGTCTTAAACGATCGATGGCAATATCCGGACGTACAGCCGACAGTCAGGAAGAGTTAAAAATAGCGATTAAGATGGCCGTAATCGTGGGCACTGATTTTCTTTGCTGGATGCCTGTTATCATGATGGGGATATTGTCACAAACTCAAGCCGTTGTCATCCCTCTTGAAGCTTACACGTGGTCAGTGGTATTTATTCTACCCATCAATTCATCTTTAAACCCGTACTTGTATACAATATCTTCATTGATAAGTAACTGGCAAAATGAACGCGCCAAAATAATCAGTAAGTCCAATATGTCTAAGGACAATGGGAATATTTCTGGAAACACCGAATCGATAACATTACAATCTAGACACTAAAATAATGAATAAAATCGGTGACTATGTCCCGCGTGCGAAATAATTAACCGTAACCAACATTTAGATAGGCTAGTTAAAATGCGTAATAATAACATCGTAGATCGGGCGTTCACACAGAAAGCTCGCTGTACGCTATACATATTCGACGTACGCACGTGTTATTGTATTATATATTGTTAAAACAGATTTGCTTTATTCCGTAAAAATAATATCGAATAAATTTCCAATCGCTGTCAGCCAACTCCTCATGGTATAATGGCTAGCTTAGCGAACAGGGCTCATGAACGAAAGGTTACTGGTTCGAATCCCGGTGTCGTAGAATTTTGCGTATGACTTGTTTGATATTTTTTCGACAATGGGATATAATAATGCAGTGTAAAACTGTGTAAGTACAAGTGCAAAACAATTGTATTCATACATGTATATCAGTTTCAATCTAAATGTTGTTTACGGTAAATAAATTCGCGTTCCAAATACTAAGGTAATTTTGGAGCAAGAAAATTGTTCATTATAAGAAAAATTGTTACAACTTGATCCATACAAAATAGCTAAGATAATAAATATCATAATAAAGTTTGATCAGTTCCAAATTGGCGAAGCCGCCATTTACAGCAATGAATGAATGCAGAAGGACGCGGGCGTGCGTGAAGACAACAAGCGCACTGTGTGTCATATGCGCGATGCGTATGTGTAGCAAAAACCTCGTGCGTATGGCCATATAATCTCGCGGGTAAGCATGGATTATTTTTGCGCGCGGAGAGATAAAAACCGAATATTTCTCGCCAATTTGGAACTGATTAAACTATAGCATACTCAAGTTCGAATTGAAAACACACCAGCATACTTTGATTCACATTGTAAGTATTGGTGGTAAATATATATTATATAAAGATAAGTCGTTAGAGCGCTCGTCCGGAGATCGAGAGGCTGGAGGTTCGATTCCTCATTTAGTTCTTTTAGCGGGTATTAGTGCTACGCATTTGATCTGTTCAAGTTCTTACATTCATTTAAAGATAATATATATAAAGATTACTATTTTATTATATTACTTATATAGGACTTTATCAATAAAACCAGTGATTGTGTCCCCTATCTAATTAGAAAGCAAAAGAGGTTGGCTTTCCAGCACATTCTCGACACGTTCAGAAATCTTTATGTTTCAGGCGTAAATACATTTAAAGTGTCGATATTGAGAGTAAATGAAATTCCAAATATACTGTGATGCTCTCAAAACAGTGCAGTCAGGGCTGCAAGAATAATTTCTGAGTCTGATTAACCCTTAAACTAACCAGGCTATTTGTTTGTGTGGAAACCGGGGGAGGGGGACAAAGTCCCAACTGATTTTTTTGACAAGAACACTTTTTAAAATTTGTCTAATGGTTCCCCCATTCTTATTTCAAATCGGTTATTTTCATGTTTTCGAGGCATTAATCCCTTGTGTGGTTTAATTGTTATTTAATTTATTTCAATTTTCAGTAGACTAGTTTTCACGAAATATATGATTTATGTTATAACTGAATTATATAGAGGAGATATGTCTAATTTAAATCATATTTCTTGACACAGCTAAGGTCCTGAAAATCATTACAGCAAATTTAACAAACGAATTACATGTATACTCTGTGTTAAACTGAACGTTGAGGTAATGGTGGCATCTGATTGAGCCTTTACCGACATGCATATTCATAAGGTTATGAATGAACACTACAATACTGATGACATTGACATTGAGTATTGATTGTATTGGTGCTTTAAGTTATTATCAAAACATAATTATATATAATTTGCTATCACGCAAATGTCATAGAGACATGAAAAAGCATGGTAGAACATTGGGATCAGCGATGTTTTAACCATAGATCTTTTTTCTTATTTTTCCCCCCATGAATATCATTATTATTTTAATTTTTTAATTTTTCATCCGCTATGGCAATCAAAATATACAGGTAATACATGATTACAAATCAAATAGAATACATAATGAGTGTGGATAACTGTTTTAGTAACATCAAAAAGTAAACCAGATATGCAAAGCAACAATGGTAAATATACAAAATACAGGATAAGGTATTAAAACACACACCAAATTACAAAATATAAAGGCATTTATACAAATAGCATGTGAAAGACGTCCCATCTTTTGTTGTTGTGTCTTTCAGTGTTATGGTACTTAATGATATCAAGTTGAGTATTTTAAAAAGACAGTTTTGAACCATTGCATCTACATTTATTTCTGTATACAGCAAATTTCGCGATTAAAATGATGTTATTAAGAGCAGGATGATTACTAATGAGGAATTTGCCAAAGAGAATGTCAATATCGCAAAGCGAAACCTTAATTTTACATTTGGATAGGATCCATTCCTTGAGCTTTCTCCAAATGGTATTAATAGAACACATACAGAATAGTCGGGTCTTTTATACAGTGGGTTACCGTGCACCCCAGGACTCCCTTTCATGGTCCTAAAGCATATTCAGGATTTTACCAAAAATGATTTTGGTATGCTAAGGGGTTATTCAAGATGGCGTCCAAAATGGCCGCCCAAGCTGGTCAAATCTCATAAAATGACATATAGCAATCAAATTGTATGGTGAAAGTAAAGTTTTAATATTAAGATGTATGTATCAGACCACTAGACACTCATATCCAGAGTTTTTGCTTTGTTAACACACCTAAATCCAAAATGGTAAAATTCCATAAATTGGCATATTATATGAACCAACATGTATGATCAGAGTATAGTTTTAACAATGGGATGTATGTGTTAGACCACTAGAAACTCATATCTAGTATTCCAAAAAAGAGGGGATAAAACGAAACAAAATGGCTTCTCATTTCAAATGTTAGCGTAAGTGAATACCTGTAAAAGCCTTGTATATTGTGTTTGTGATGAAAAATCATTTCAGGTTTGTCCTGTTTCAGAGTTTAATGTATTGCTATGTAGAGAGAGAGAGAGAGATTTTATTCATGAACTAAAGGTGTTTTCCCCTAAATGAAATTTTATTTTATGTTGACTACAGCCTCTTTGCCAAGGAGCATATTTGTCGATGTATCAAGTAATTCCTTAAAGAATGGAGTATAGCATTCCATGTTACTCGCCATTAAAGGTAGATGACCCGATTTTCAACTTGATGTTTTCTATTTTACATGAAAGGTCATCCTTAAAATTGTTGCATTCCAAAGTTTGAGTTGCATAACTCCAATGGTTCTATTTTTAGAAGCGCAAGGTCAAAAGACATGTGCCCATTGAGTAGTACACAGACTGGTTGGTGTTTAACCACCTTTGGCAGTAATTCACCACATTTTAGCCTATAATTTCCAAATGAAACATTTCTGGCCCCTAATATTTTACAGACATAATGAGAAAAATATGGGGATTCTTCTGATACCAAAATCTTGATGTGAAAAAAAAAATCATAGCTCAAAAAAAGTGATCGGGTCATATACCTTTAAGTCCGAACTGTAAAGAGGTTTTATAAATGTAATACATAGCACGGATAATGCTGGGTGTACAGGGTGAAAAAAAACAAATAAGATTTCTGTAATAAGTCTATATTTAAAAAGACGCATACATACTTTAAAGATAAATGAATAATTAATATTTTAGGTCAAAATACACTTTATAAGCTTTTATTCATTACTCGCATCATGGTCTCGGCTCAAAACAGGTTTGTGGTCTTAATAAAGCACCAACTTATACGGCCATGTTCATACAAACATGGATATCAAGTTAGTTGTGAACTTGTGATTTTCGTTTCCGTAAGATTACTTGACAGGATAATTCACTGACCACTTGTGCTGAAACTTGACAATTTATTTTCTATGATAATTTGTTAATAAGAATTTTGACAAATTTAGAGGAATACATTTCAATTTGAGAAATCTGGTATCATTAAAATACAAAAACATTGCATGACATTTATTTTACTTACAAATCGGGGCGTCTGAAGGATGGCCAAAAAACCCCAATATGAAGACCGTTTTTGGTGTCAAAACACCCAGACATTCATTAATCCCTTGATAACTACCTGCCGATTGGTCAGATGGATACATCATTTGTTGCACACATTGATAGAATAATCGAATAACTGATAAAGATGGGAGTGAAATATTTTTGAACCAGTATAAGTAACGTTTATAATCCGTATCTTGGTTGATATAACTGTTTTTCCATTTAATTAGTACAAATGGTTTTGTACTTAGGTATATAAAAAAATGATTATTGAATTATTTTCCGGTTTCTTCTCGCAAATAAATACGTAGAACTGTTATTTTCATTTTAATGTTTCCTTTATTCCACGTGCATAATATAAACGGAAAATAATAAAAAGTATCCACTAAATTATGAAAAGGTAAAATGACATACATATATTTTTCTTTCGAAACCTGTATACGGTCGATGATGGTCGATTAATTTTTATTGTGGTAACCGCTTCCAAAGGGATACACATTTGAAGCTGCTGGATTAAGTTTTTGGTTGTCGTGATTGTAAAGCTATATGATCAGCCCTATTCATAAAGCCACACTATCATGAATAGCATTTGATTATGGAGCGCAAATAATCATGATAATAACATCTATAAAAGTACCGCTGTTTCATCATTGGTCAAAATGGGTTCCTCTAACGCCCAATGGACGAGGTCCAAAATCGATACCGATGCGCCAGAGTTTATGAATCTACTAGTCGATTCGCAGACATTGGCCGATTTTAGCGATTTACCATTTCAGTAAAGAGGTAACAGAAGCAAAAGAGGGGGAGGCACTCGAATTTAATCGTAATATGCAAGGTTAATACCGTGTCTTCGTGTGATGTACTACTGTGATGTAGTCACCACTATGTACCTAGTGACAGGGAACTTGCGGTTGGATTATCGGCATAACGATAAAGAAATGTATTGATATTCAGATAAATTGGTGGTCTCATAGCCAGAAATACTTAAAGTAACGTTTATAATCCGTATCTTGGTTGATATAACTGTTTTTCCATTTAATTAAGACAAATAAAAAAGGTATATAAATAAATGATTATTGAATTATTTTCCAGTTTTTTTCTCGCAAATAAATACGTAGAACTGTTATTTTCATTTGAATGTCTCCTTTATTCCACGTGCATAATAAAAACGGAAAATAATTAAAAAAAGTATCCACTAAATTATGAATAGGTAAAGTGACATACATAATATTTTTCTTTCGAAACCTGTATACGGTCGATGATGGTCGATTTGTTTTTATTGTGGTAACCGCTTCCAAAGGGATAACACATTTGAAGCTGCTGGATTAAGTTTTTGGTTGTCGTGATTGTAAAGCTATATGATCAGCCCTATTCATAAAGCCACATTATCATGAATAGCATTTGATTATGGAGCGCAAATAATCATGATAATAACATCTATAAAAGTACCGCTGTTTAATCATTGGTCAAAATGGGTTCCTCTAACGCCCAATGGACGAGGTCCAAAATCGATACCGATGCGCCAGAGTTTATGAATCTACTATAATCAGGCGGGTGCCACTGTACACAAACTCCCATTGCCGAGATTGAAACCTCTAGTGTGGTAGCGCCCTCGATTTACGAGTCACATCGCGCGTCTAAATTAATTCTCTGAGTCACATCGAGCGTCTCATGTGCCTTATAAGGACTTTCGTGCTGTCAATCATAGCGTCGCCCTCCTTTTACGAGTCACATCGCGCGTACTCACACCCATGTGCCCTTATATGGGAGGCTCTTGTTTTGCGATTCGAATATCCCCTCCCATTATATACTCTCCCTGCTATAATCCAACAGCTTGAAATGTGTTTCTGACCCAATTTTTTTGAAAGCTAACAAACATAATTTTGAGTCAAAAATGCCCAAATCACTTGATGATGATGTTAAGACACTACTGAAGGGACGAATTTCTTTTTAAATTAATCTAATCCAATATTTTTTGAAATGTTGACAAAAAAGTGTAAAAAAAAAATTAAAAATCCATTTTTTTCACGTTTTTTGGCACTTTTTGGTCAAAATTTTCAAAAATATTAGATTAGGTTTTTAAAAAAAAAATTGTCCCTTCATTAGTGTCTTAACATCATTATAAAGTGATTTTGGCCATTTTTTACTCAAAATTATTTTTGTTAGCTTTGTTAAAAAAAAATTGGGTCAAAAAAGTGAATTTTGTGATTTTCTCAAAAAATCTACTTTTTGGTCAAAATTGACGCCAAATTTGGATTCTCTGATCCATTTCCTTTCCAAAAATGTATACTTTTATATACATTTGATTAATAGTTCAATAATTACAGCACTCACAAAATTCAAAAAATCAAATCAAAAACTTCCTTAAGTCCCCCCTTAAGGTCCCAGATATTATATCAGTATCGTTTAGTGCTGGAGCATAAAAGTTGTCAGTATCGCTTGATACTGGTACGATTTTACTGTTCCAGTATCGAGCGGTACTGAAACGTTTTTATGTTCCAGTATCGGGTAATACTGGTGAACATGCTACCAGTATAATTTGTCCCAGTATTAAATGGTATTGGTACATAATTTTGTTCCAGTATCACCCGATACTGGAACATTTTATGTCCCAGTATTGTCCGATACTAGAACACTGACTTTGTACCAGTATCGAACGATACTTGGTGTTCCAGTATCGGACGATACTAGGAGGACAGTCCAGAATCTGGGACCTACAGTACACTTTCCCTCAAATTTGTTAACCGAATGGCTCTTGGTTCACAAGTTAGCTCTTAGCTCTACAACGTCTCGCTATAAAATGCACCTTATGTTTATGGTGGATTGTGGGAAATATGAATTATCTCAACTTATTTTATGGAATGTGATTGTTTGACTTTCCACACACTCAGCCATGTAGAATATCAAATAGCACATTGTATAATATACATGTACTATTTGATATTCTACATGGCTGTATTAAGTATCGATGACTGCTTAACAGTAACACTTTCCACATGGCTATCAATTTACCATATACAAAACCATATTTTTCAGAAACCTTTCCCAACTTTCAAAATCTATCTCAAGGATTACTGAACCAATACTAGGCATGTTTGTACTTATATCAATGCATTTCACATGGTGATTCTAAGTATAGTGATGAAATTCAATAATGTTGACTTTTTTGAAACATTTTGTGAACTTTTGGAATGTCGTCTACAGACGCCTGCCGCGCGAAAAGTGTTAAACTGCTTTACTATCGAATTCTAAACTCAAAGAAGTTAACATATTTTCAATTCCTCTATCTAATTCCTATGTAGCAATCACTTATTTCATATGTCAGTGTTCAGCCACTCAAGGCCCCCCAAAAAGAAGTTGTGTTGCCCTCAGCGACCGACCCTAAAATCTTAGGATATTTTCCCCAATTTTTTTCCCCAATTTTTTCCTTCATTGTTTTAGATTTAAATATGATCTTTTAAAGTGTCTAAATGTTACTATTTCTCGCTTGAAATGAATAAGTAAGCTTGAATAAATGTTTTAGACTATTATCACACTAGCAACATTAGTTTAAATTGACTTAGGGCCTACACCAATTTTTCTCAACATAAACCATTTATTTTTCAGCCAAGAAAAAAGAAAAGAAATCCGACCGACTTACCCGATTTTAATTTTTTTAGCACTTGAGGGCAACTTCTTCTTTTTTGTTGGCCTAACTTGAGAATGTGGCTCAATCAGCCAAATTCACCACTATTTTGTGCTTGAAAAAACAACTCTGCTGTTTTTGGATTGAGACCTTACATTCTGAAAGAGGCGATTGATACAAATTTGGTATCATTGGAAAGATGAACACATTTGCTTTCCATTGATATACAACACAATATGAACATTGTTCTTTAAAAACATCCCTATTGAAAACCGTGTGTTGAAGAAGAACCTCGGTAAGGGCCGCGGAAGGATGAAAGGAAATAATTGAATGCCGACACTTTGGAACCCGGTACTATTTCTTAACGGAATAAATCTTATTGAATACTGGAAACCATACCAAACCATAGCTCATTCTTCGGCTGCCCTTACTTGAATCTGTTGAAGAATATAGGGGTTAAGCATGGGCGGCCATTTGGTTGAAAAAGGTCTCAACTGCTGATAAAGGTCTCAAACGTCAAGTTAAGGGGTCAAACAGAAATAAAGGTCTCAAATATTGATAAAGGGGTCAAACAGATAAAGGTCTCAAACATTAACATGGGGTGGTCAAATACAGTTAAAGATGTAAAATGTTGCTAAAGGAGTCATATACAAATAAAGGTCTCAAATACATAAAAGGTCTCAAATGTTGATAAAGGGGTCAAATACACGTAAAGGTCTGAAGTGTTGATAAAGTTGTCAAATAGGCCCTACACGTAAAGGTCTGAAATATTGATAAAGGGGTCAAATACAGATAAAGGTCTCAAATGTTGATAACGGTGTGAAATACAGAAAAAGATGTCAAACACACATAACGATCAAAACACGTCAGAATTGTAAATCCGTAAATTGTTTTAACAAAAAATACAAGGAATACCTTTTATCATATTATGAACGTTAGGGTCTGAAGCAGGCTCGTTATCAACCTGAATAATCGTGCATCATACACATACGGTCCGTTTGGCACTGAAAAGTACAAACATTTATGTGGAATGAGATTAAAATAAACACGGGCTGTGAATACCGGCATGTCGGAGACTCGGCCCCACGACAACTCGGCCAAGACATTCGGTCACTAAGACAAGTCGGTCACAAGAGGACTCGGCCTCCGACTGAGATAACTCGGCCACAAGACAACTTGGTCAATGAGACAACTCGGCCACTAGATAACGAAAACGGTCGTCCATTGTAGCTCGTCCACTTGCGTGAACAGAAGTTTTCTATTATTGTTGTTAATTTTGGTGCACTAATACAAATTACTAGATTTCGCGGTTCGTGGATTGAGCGGTTCTCGGGTTGGGGATTCATGGGATGTGCAAGTACTCTTACTCTTAAAATCCAGTTATCACAGGTGCCCTTAATATTCCAGATACCCCATGATACAGGAACCCCATGTGCCCGTGTAAATTCAGGTAGGCTACCCCATGCACATACTCCATGTAATTCAGTAGGCCTATAATATGTGTAGGCCTAGGGTTAGGGTTTTATAGTGGGGTCTTATTTCAGAGGGTTTTTAGTTTTAGAGTCGGCGGGAGGAGTTGTCTATCGTCATGATCATCTGTGCCCATTCGTTAGAACTGCGTGCAATATCCGTAAGTTATTTTTCTGCCTATTGACATTAATTATTCCTGCGATTATTCCTCCATATTCCTCGATGCCTAAACGTATAATGTATTAATGCGCATACCGATATCCATGTAACACTCCCATTTATATAACAGACATCCCATGATTGGCCTATTGCAATAGTGTTAAAATACAACACTACACACTTGCACGCTTACGGTCTGCGTTTGATTCCCGGCGCATACAGACTGACCCCCTCCCTCCCCCCATTTCACCCTTTTCATCCTGATCATATTCATAGTTTAACTCATACAAAAACACGGCCAGGAGTTGAAGTTAATTGGAGTCCTCTCTCTATCCTGGCTGTATGATTGACTTTTTGTTCTCGTCTCCCGGTGCGCCGTTTTGTAGGTATACTGAACGGTTACACGGTCCTTTTACCGGCCCAATAAGATACCCAGTTTGCGCCACGAACGCGTACGCACCTTACGGTCTGCGCCATTACGCGTGCGCCATGTTTTGTTTATACGCGAGCGCGCAGCAACAGTGCAAGAGTTTGTTTACATATAGAAAAATTCGTAAAATATTTTATTTGTCTGTCGTATTATCCTGTATAAATGCTTATTGCGATGCGATCTTTAAGGATAACAAACAGCCACATATACAGGAATGTAGCTATGTCCATAATGAAAATATTGTGGGCGAAGACCATATGTCATCACTCACTTCTTAAGCCACAATTTGAGCCCAAATAGTAGCTACCGGGGTTAAAGAAAATCAAAGTTTCGGTAGCGGGCTGTGCGTGACACTTTCGTGACTGTTGCGTGGCACTGGTTGCTACGTGGGGCGAAGATCCCTGCGCATAGCGATTGCACGGACAGATGGGCAGGAATCTACACTCGGAGTCATTGGACAGACAGAATCGCCACAAATAGTATTTAGATAGCCTGTCATGCCTACGCTCACTGTAGACTTGCACACATTTGTAAACTGTAATTGTGACTGGTTGTGAGTTGGTAACGTCGTAAAAATTCGCCCCAGCGTTCACAAATTGTGTTTGATTCACACATTTAAAATGATAGATTAAGCTATAGTTTGATCAGTTCCAAACTGGCGAAAATTGTGAGGCTAATATTTAGCCTTGGGCACAAATGGAACTCCTACTGGCACAAATATATTGGCTGGAGTATGCATGATGCACAAACGCACACTCTAACCAATAAATATATAAGACGGAAGGGATTCTTTTTGTGCACAATAAATATAAGCCTCACAATTCTTGCCAATTTGGATCTGATTACACTATAGCACTATAAGTGCAGTTTAACCCTAACTCTACCCCCCCACTTTTTTCAGAATTTTTTCTTCAACGTGGAAAATCGCCCAAAATATCCCCCCCTCCCCCACCCGGATTTCATCCAGGGACCTCCAGCACCAGAGGCGAACAATTCCCCACTACACCACGGCTGCCAAGGCTAGTTTGCGCAGTGTATTGCGCAAACTATATGGGCTGGGTCCATTTTTTCATCAAAAAACTTCCACACCGGGTGGTACCATCGTGCCCAGTCGTGGTATTTTGGGGTATATGGTAGGGTTAGGGTTATATTACTATAAATCTGGAAACGGTGTTTGTTTGTTTGTTTGTTTGTTTGTGTGTGTGTTTGTTATCCTTATTTCTCCATAAGTTGTGATCAAAGTGGCGCCTAATTTGCATGAAATATCGAGGAAATAACGGGAAGTGTGTTAAAGTTTATTTCGGTGAAATTGGTTAACAATTGGCTCCAAAAACAGCAAAAAAACCTCTCAGATTTGGCTCATAAATGCCACTAGAATTGAACAACATTGTGCGTTGCGCGTACTACCGCGTAATCATACCGTGGTAACGCGTCGCGTGCATGTTTTCGCAAGGGCTCACTGCCGCGGCACACGCACTCCTCCTACACATGGCGCAGAAGCCACACGGTAAATGGTTATAGGCCTGTTGGTAGGGTATTTGGTGTCATGTTGGGGGGGGGGGGGGGGGGGGGGGGCGGGGTGTAAATCCACGGGAAATGGTTTAGGATAGCTTTTTTTCAGAATTTTTTCTTCAACGTGGAAAATCGACCAAAATATCCCCCGACCCCCCCCCCCCCCCCCCGGGATTTGAACCAGGGACCTCTAGCACCAGAGGCGAACAATTCCCCACTACACCACGGCTGTCAAGGCTAGTTTGCGCAGTATATTAGGCTGGGGTGGGGGGAGGGGGTCACAAATATGGGGGAGGGGGATCATAATTTTGTGACATATTAAAATAGGGAGGTCATAAAATTATAAAACATAAAATAGGGGGGGTCTTTTTTTGTCTACGAAAGTAGTTTTATATAATAAACGAGGGGGAAAAGTATGTTTTTGAGCATAGAATTTGATAAACATGTATTTTGTTAGGGGTTAGGGTATATAGAAAGCTGAAAAGCTGACACTTACAAAGCCCTGTTGTGTGGCCTACTTTTTATTATTCTATAATAGGCAAGTGGACGTTAAATATGGACCTGACGCCAATTTGATAGAAATTAAATAAATTGTATTTCCCCTGAATGAGATTCAATCCCCCGAGTAATTTTCAAAGTGAGGACGGTTGGGCTGTCGCCCCCTTTTGGACACGCTACTACTGGAGCAAAATGTGGAGGGGTCTTATGGAAGATGGTATGGGTATTTGCTCTCCAGTATTTATGGTATGGGCATGGTGCTAGGAATGCTGAAAAAGATGGGACCTTTCACTAGATAAGTACAAAGGTGTGACCGAACGAAGTAGTTGTTGTTGAGGCGGTTGTTTAAAGAGGCACTGAGAGATTTGCGAGAACAATTAAATCGGAACAAATGAGTCGTTTCAACAGATAAGCTACGTAGGAACCCTGAAGTGTAATATTTTATTGGGAGAAGGTTAAATAATGGCGCTAGATAGAAATTCGGTTGAATTTATGTGGCAAGTGGTGCTGATAATTTCGGATGTGATCTAAATCGAAATGACCAAAAGGTGAAATTATACATGATATACGGCGAATTAAGGTAAACAATTTATGATGGTAGTTAGTATGCCTAAGTATTACGCCCAGGTGCAAAAAAACTGATTTCCAGGAAAATTGAGGGCGCACTCCCATACGTATCTCTCAGTGCTTCTTTAAGTATGCTGGCTTGATGAAAAAGAAATAACTGATTGACGATATAAAATGTATAAAATATCTGTTTCGTCTGCCAGCTAGGTGATTGACATGATGTTTAGCCAGCGAACAATTATCAAGGTTGTTTTTCCCCTTACAGTTGGTTGTGCATCTTGGCAATAACTGCGATTTGTACAGCGTGTCCCAGAAAACCTGCGACTTATTTTGATGATAAGCTCTAGTCCCCTTTACAGCACTAGTTTATACATTCTGGAAACCGTAGAATCTAAACGTTTTATTGCAGTGATAATCAAGATTATTGGATTGATTTACCAATTGTTGCCGCGTGAGTAAAGAGAGAGATATTTCGAAAATCAATTGAATTGAACCGATTTCACGGGATATGACGACACTGCTGTGCTCCCCGATTCACAAACCGGCAACTACATATTACATTGACAGAGCTCCAATTTAACTAAATACACCATGGATTGCAATCATGTTTGTGTCCACTCTGGAAAATATATTCTTTGATTCTGAAATTTTTCATTTTATTAATCATATATGTTTGCAATCCGAAACACGTTGATAGAAAGTATTCCTTCCTATATTGTAGCCTCACCACTGAATATTTTATGAACGACATACCATCTTGACTCATCCTGCTTTTCTATTGTTGTAATAATATTAACACTTTCCACATGGCAGTCGTCTGCAGACGACATTCCAAAATTTCAACAACAAAAATTAAAAAATTAAAAATATTTTTTTTATTGAAGTTCATTACCATATTTGGAATCATCATGAGAAATGCATTCAAATAAGTACAAATATGCCTAGTATTGGTTCAGTACTCATTAAGATTGACTTTAAAAATTGGGAAAGCTTTCTGAAAAATCTATTTTTTGTATAGGTAAACTAATAGCCGCGTGGAAAGTGTTAATAAAGCAAGCAGCAGTCTCTGGCTTTTTCTTTCCACTCTCACAAATCAAGGTCTTTTCCAACCGGTTTATATAATAACAAAGGTTTTGCATTGAATCATTAAGTGGTGTACCGTATTATTATTTTACTAGTTTGAGAGCTCTTTAGATTAGATGTATATTATTTATCTTGGAATATAAAAGATAATATTAACCAAATGTATTCAATAATATTTCATATTTCATATAACTCATGAGCAAAGATTATTACTTTGGCGTAGGAAAACAAAGGAACTAGCAGAGCGACTGGGAGCAATTCTGTTCGTAATAATTAATTGATTTGTTTGTACGAAAAAAATGCCGACTCATGGTTGGAACGGGCATAGACCGTCTATGGAACGGGTACACAGTGTTGACTATGTAGTCAACCGGGCTGCAAAGAGTTGCAGCATGTAAGGGACCGATCGTTATTTACGCCAGGGGAATGGGTTAATCTGGGGGGGGGGGGGGGGGGGGACGCGAAATTATTTTTCCGGGAAGAGGGCGGAACGCGAAATTATTTTTCTAGAAATGAGGGGGAAACGTGACATTTATTTTAACTGTCAGAGAGAGGGGAAAAAAGGAAAGAAAGCGCGCATTTTTTCTACAGGTTTCATCATTATAATGGTTCTCGAACCACACCAAATATTCTAAATATTATGTGGGGGACGCTAAACAAGTCATACTGGACCATGTAAGTGTTAGAAATCCCATTTTTTGTGAGCTTCGCGCATATTAGTTTCAATCTTTCATTATTCAAGCTTAAGAAGATGGCTTCAGGAAAGTTTTCCATGACCATTTTTAGTTCAAATACTGAAATTGTTTGCGCATTTTTTTCAGCAGGTTTCAACATTACAGACAAATATTATAAATGTTATGTGGAGGACGTTTAAAACGTCATATTGTACCTCTTTAGTGTTAAAAATTACAATTTGTGCGAGCTCGCGCGTACTAATAGTTTCAATGTTTAAATATTTAAGTTGGCTTCAGGAAATGTTTCTGCACCATTTAAGTTCATAAACTGAAAATGTGTGTTGTCTAATAAGTGGTGAGTTGTGGATGTCATATATACCTAGATTGTGTTTCAGACGGCACCCCCCCCCCCCCCCTCCCCCCCTATGCACACAAATCAACTTTACTGGACCCCACCCACTTGATGTGGATGATGTTTAAGTTTGAAATTGAATGTGCACATTTTGTGATTGGATTTTACTCCTGTTACCTAATAGTAATACCTATATGCAGGAATAATTGTTTTTTAGATAGTAGGCATATGAGAAAATGCCAAAATTACTGCTTCAGAATGCTGAATCTTTGCCCTAAAAATTCCGTAAAACCCATGAGCTTCCAGGGGCTAAGGGCCCCTGGACCCCACCCGCTGGTAGCTCCAATCTGTTCGCTCACTCCGCTCACAAGGATACAACATTTGGCCCCCAATAAAAACAGTCCTGGATACGCCCTTGACAAGCATTGTATACATGTGCACGCACATTGCTAAAACTACATCATTTCTCAATTCAATATTTTCAAATTTTCAATTCAATATTTATTTTCCATCATATCAACAAGGACAAAATACAATGACAATTTAACAAGAGGAACAACTAAAAGCAAAAGCCTGACGTTGTTGCACCCCCCTAAAACACAGCTTAACACTATATACAAATACAGAAGAAGAGACAAAATACAATTACAGATATATAAGTTTAACATAACAGAAAAAAAAGGAACGAAAAGGTAAGCAAGCAATGGATATACATGATATCCCACGTGGAAGCAGCATCATGATATTTTTTTTGTTTTTTTTTGTTTGTTTGTTTGTTTTTGATTTAAAATTTAAGTTACTTAACATAATATTGGTTTTGGGTTTCGATTAAAGTATGTGCTCTTAATTTTTTTTCTTACAAGCAAAGTATAGTATTGTCTCAGTATTGTACACAATATGATATTGACAATTAATTAATTAATTTATAGTATGACAAATACGATATGTGTGTATTTTAATACACACATATATATATTTATTATATCGGCCACCGCTTTCTGAAACTTGTTGATAAGTGCTTCCCACAAGGCAACCAGCTACGGTAGATCTTCAACAGGAATACCATAAAAATCAGCTACTGCTGTATGCCTAACGTGCAAACCATTATTTCATCTCACAACAAGCAACTACTTAAAAGAGAGGATGATACCATAAACGCCCAACAGACCGTGAGAGAATGCAACTGCAGATCCCAACAAGACTGCCCGCTAATTGGTAAATACCTGACCGCTGGTATTGTTTTGTTTACCAAGCCACAGTGACAAATGACATTAGCAAAAAACAAGAAACCTATGTTGGTCTATCGGAGAACACATTCAAAACTCGATATAATGGACATACCAGCTCTTTCAGGAGCGCGCAACATAGCAGTACAACACTCAGTCGATATAAACTCCTCACAAAAAGTATCGAAACACCTTACACATGATCCAATAATTAACGGTCCGAAAGGGTATAAATTAATCAATGCCAATGATCCAGTGCATACTTTTATTCTGCGTATTTTGACACCTCGATTGTTGAGATTCGATGTTGCGGAGCGGAGATATTGTCATTTCAATGGACGTACGTGCAGTTTCAAAAGTGACAAACGTCCCTATGGAAGCAGGTTTGCATTACTGTTATCAATGATCATGATGATCAGGATTATGCTGATGTGGACAATGATAGTGGACACACAAAGTACTGAAGACAAAGATAAAGTCATGGCAAAGTTGAAATTGAATGAAAACAATAACCCAGACACATATACGTCGGGCCGACGTCGAGTTTTGGTCGGACCAAACGTCCCAGAGACGTCGGCTCAGAGGTTGGCTGCTCATCGGAATGACATCGCACCGACCATTTATGGAGAAACTTAGGCGGGACGTTGGGCAGACGTACGTGGTGACGTTTAGCCGACATTGACCCGACTTTATGCCGACCTATTTTATCATTAAAATATTAAATAAAAATGATGTTTTAATGCAAAAAAAATACAGGATCATATTTCCTGCAATTTTATGTGTCACATATTCATTGTACTCTTCATTTGCAATTTATTTGTGTATGACATTAAAGATTTTTAAATGAACTTACCATAACTTGACCGGACGGGGAATTGAACCCGGGACCTCTGCATTCTAAGTCTGACGCTTTGACGATTGAGCTAAAAAAAGGGGTATAAAGGACTCTGAAAAGGGGGAAGGAAGGAGAAGGAAGGAGAGAAAAGGGGGGAAAAGAGGGGAAAGAGAAAAAGAAGGAAGGAAGGGAAAGAGAGCATGTGGTCTAGTGGATAAGGCACTGGCTTCATGGTAATGTGGTCTAGTGGATAAGGCACTGGCTTCATGGTACAATGGTTGTGAGTTCTAGCCCCGCTATGGCCAATATGTTTTTAGTCCACATTTCTGCTAATATATACTTAATTTTAGGGTATTTTTACCCAAGTTTATGCGCTTTTCCAGCAATTTTTTGACTAATTTTGATTATTTTGGAGAAAAAGGCGTATATATTTTTTGATGAATGACAATCCCATGCAGAATTATAATCATTCTTAATGATACTGCATAATCCAAATAGTTAAAATAAAACACACACAGTCATGCTTTTGGATAGCCTACATTTATTAAAACTATGCATGCGTATCATACATGTATACAATACATGCACAACTACTACTAACACATTCAGGTATTTACATAATATTAAAGGCATATTATGTGATCTTTTCCAGAGAGCGCCCTCTATTCATGATTTTTTTTTAGAAAGTAGATTTTCTTGCAGATTTACATTCTAATCATAAATCGTACATACATTCCAAGTTACAGAGCGATACGATTCCTAATTACCTCAAAATCATGGTTTTAGAGTGAATTTAGACTAGAATAAAATAAGTTGTCGGATATCCGACAGTTTATTTTCACTCTTAAACCATGATTTTGAAGTAATTAAGAATCGTATCGCCCTGTAACTTGGAATGTATGTACGATTTATGATCAGAAATGTAAATCTGCAAGAAAATCTGCTTTCAATTTTTTTTTCGATGTTGAGGGCGTTCCATGGAAAGATCACATAATATACCTTTAAAACCACTATGTACAGTAAACGTCAAAACATTACCAATTGAGTTTTAATATTAATCAATGTAAGGAAGTGTTCATATATGATTGTAGTTACAAATTAAAAATAAGATGACTTCATTCCACTATTGCAGGTTTTTTTTACTCACCCTGTATGTTGCTTCAATTCATCTTTTACCGTCCCTGAATTTGTCCAGTGTATAACTGTCTTCTCTGGATTTTGTGACACAGATTTATCTCAAGCAAGTTGGATTTTAGTTCTTTTGTAACCATAGTATTTTGTATCTATAGATTTGCTGTGTATTTTTTTAAAATACCTATTGTAAAAATGCATTACTTATTCTCCACTCTATAACTGTAAAAGTAATTTGAATGAAGTTTTCATCTTTTTTATTGTAATACCCAAGACTTAAGGCTAGATCCTCATGCTAACTTCAATACGAAATATTAGCTCATGTTAATGTAAGACCGCTCCGAATATCGGTAACACACGTTACGAAAAAAAGACGCACTAAAAAAAATCCCAACTTTGTTTTGCTTGTGTATTTCAACTAACCAACCTAAAATCAATTGGTCACTACTGTAAGCAAGTACCTTTATAAGGTTTATAAAACTAGAATAATAACAAGAATTAAAGTTCTCACTTTTTTGTAAAATGCAAAATAGTCGGTAGCACGTGTTACGGTAACACGCGTTACACTTTGTCCAGCCATAATTTACTAGCCTTAAATTCTTTATTATATTTCTAAATTAAAATTAATTTTGACTTTGGCAATTGAACTAACATATTAACCATAAATAGTGATAAATAACACTTGCAAAATTGAGGTTTTATCACGTTTTCCTGAATATGAGTTTGGTAACACGCGTTACGACATTTTGATGGCCTATTGTAGAGTGGTGGTTATGAATTTATCTAATTGTTTACTATTTTTAAATAGGGCCTAACTAGTAGAATTAAAATTATAAGTGGCGTAAATTAAAACCAAATCAATAAAAAAAGTAAATATTTTCAAAAAAGTGTTGCTCCGGTAACAAGTGTTACCATTTTTGGGGTAAGAAAAGTAGAATTTTTCATAGTAAACATTAGCCAAATATTGTAACAATTTTTTCCTAAATCTTTGCATGAGCTTTGAACAACATAGAGGTAAAAATAAATCTTTTGGAGCAATTTTCAGTTTTTTTGCTCCGTCACATTTTCATGGAATCGCCCATAAATATCTTACAATAGTTTACCAGATTCAAGGTTTTGTCTTTTCTTCTTTTTTCATTAATAATGCACCATAATTAATCTCATGTAGCACTGGAAGAGTTAAATTTCATTGTGGCAGTGGAGTATGTGCAGGGCGGGATGGTCCCGGGCTCAGGGCCCCAGATTTTGGGTGCCCAAAATTCAGAAACAAATAAGATAAAATAAATTACCAACTGGTCGCGCTACACAGGCATTTTGCCCCAAAATAATAATTTTAAAAGCTTGTTCAAAGCCAAACTGTGCCTCAATATGGCCAAATTAGTGTAAAATAGCAATTTTGTGTGCGCTACACACGCATTTTGTCAGTTTAGGACAATTCTGTGGTAGATGTATTGTGAGTAGATTGAATATGGTGCAGTTCTCGGATGGGAGGTTTTTTTAGCATGGCAAAGTATTTAGGCCTAGAGGGTTTTGTTTGATTGTGTGAAAGTGAAATTACACACGGTATACAAAGTCGACTAGCGTTGTGGTACCTCTTCACGATACCCTGGTACATTTTTGGAGCCCTTCTCGCTCCTCAGTTGTAAAAAAAGACGGAATTCAATACTTCTCCATTTTGTTACCAATGTCAGTCATCCATGCTGCAAACCGTTATTTATAAAACCGTTCGATGTTCCCCAGCTTCGTCTTGATCTATTAAAATGATAACTCGTAGACAACATTACACTCCACTGTCTTATTTGCTGGTACAGTGGAATGTCCTAATAATGTGATGTGATCTGTGAAAACCCGTCGGATGTCGCAAAATAAAAAAATAAAAAAATAAAAAACTTTTTCTTTTTGTTTAGATTTTTTTAAAGAAAATTAGTTTCCAATACTTTGTATCATCATCTTTCATAAAATTTCACCTTCAAAAACTTACTTAAGTCACTTTTATTATTAACCTTATAATGTTATTATATTGAATTATGTATCTTTTTTGGCCTGTTTTCATGATTTCTTGTTTTGTAGCTTTTGATGACATCACAATCATCATTCACTCATAACCTTTTTTTTTTAGTGATCGTAGAAAAATGATCGAAACAGTTCTGTAATCAGCACAATTTTAGCTTTCTTATGATATAAATATCTCCAATATGAAAAATGCCACCATGTGGTGGGTTTTCACAGATCGCATCACATATTCAATGGTTAAAAACACCCACAGAAAGTCACATGGATGGAATGTGATTTGGATGTTTGGATGCAGAGAGCATAATAAAATGACACCTTCACTGTCATGACTGTGTTAGCAGTATATAAGATTAGACATATGAGTCATGATATAGGGGGAACATTATTCAAGTCAGACTAGATACAGGAAATCACGCGAAATTGACACAATCTTATCAGGATGATTACACATAGGGGGTTCACTATCAGTGCTAACACATTTTCTACATTTTTACTTTTAAAACTTGCTCTTGATGAAACCGGCAAAACGGTTATTTTGATATCCACATCAACATATTTTTCAAGGGGTATGAATAATTGTGGGCTTAACTGTATGTGTTCAATAAATATGTGGTAAGATTGAAGATAAACGAATTGAAAGGTACATTGATTGACAAGTTATGAAGCAAATGGTGGAACTTTATGAATGACCCTCATCATATATAGAATGAATTGTTGGGCAATAACTGAACATGATCAAAAAGACACCAACTAGTGTAACACTCACAAACTACAGATCGAGTACATGATACTGATTGACCAATAACACATTGAGAAACTTTTTTGAAGGGATAGGTGGAGGAACATTATGAATGACCCTCATCATATATATATAAATATTACCTGGTATGCAATACCTCAAAGAAGATTTCTTGATGCACCCAGGATGCTTCACTTTCATCACATGACCACTGATTTCTGTCACCAGTGTCTACTGGTTCCCATCGAAATTACAGTGCAAGGAAATGCTTATAAAGTTGTTAAACGTGGGTCTTTAAGCAAATTCTGTTGCAAGTTATATGATTGATGTGTCTTTAATACATTCCTCTCCTAATTTTCTTAAAGACCCTATATTTTTATAAATACAAGTTTTAGTTGGGATTCAACTTCTTTCATATTTGTGGCCAAGTTTACCCTATCTGCACCATGTATTACTCTGGTAGAGGTCAGACGACCTCCAGCTGTTAATTACTTTAACACATGTGTGGCACTGTTTGTTTTGGTGATAAGCCCTGCTGGTACTGTAGGGGCGCTAAGCATGATGGGGTACCGGTACATCAAGAAATCTTCTTTGGCAATACCTGAACAGATCCAAATACAACGCGTGTGACATTCACACACTGCTAACTGAGCACACAATAGTGAGTGAATGAGTGAATGAAATCTGAATTTGAATAGCTTCAAATCAAATATGAACGCCTCTGAATGTGCGGATACAAACTCGATACTGTATATCGCTGGCGACGAAGCTGCCACTAGTATACTATACTCAGCAACAGATACCCTGATCTTTACCATTATTTTACCATGCATTATTGTATTTGGTTTGTTAGCAAACTCAGCTTTCATCTATACAGTATACCTAGCATGCACACCGTGACCAATGCATATTTGGTCAATGTCGCTGTAGCGGATTTATTCTTCAGTGTGTTTTCAAGTTTGGCAATCTTCGTAAGTTACATGAGATCTCCGATTCGATGTAGTATACAATGGGGTAACCAAGGTTGCATCATACTCTACACACTGTTGACAAGCACCTACTGGGTATCGTTTATGCTCATCACATTTGTCACGATCGAGAGATTCTACGCCATTTTTCGACCGCTACAACATCGAATGGCTGCCAGTAAATCGCGAACCACTAAAATGATCCTGATATCATGGCTCATGGGTGTATTGGTAGCAGCTGCTTCCATACCGACCTATTCCAAGTTGCAAATATGGTGTATTATATGGCCAGATGGTGAGCAATACACCTCGCTACCAAAGCAAGTCAGCTACTGTATCCCACTTCCAGGTTTCGCTTTTGTCGCGTCTCTTACTTTTAATAGCATAGCTTACCTCATCGGTTTTATTGCCAATGTAATGATGTATTCCAAGATGGTCAAAGCACTGAGTAAAAGAGCGTCCGACAAGTCGACGAAAGCAATGGGTACCAATCAGCAACAAGCTCAGCATGTACGTATTAACCAAGTGGCACGCCTTCTCATTATTAACGGAATGGTATTCCTTCTCTCCCAGACACCGATCAGACTTAAACACATTCATGATATCATGATTAAAACAATCCACATGGGATTCTTAAACAAAAGTCAATATGATGCTGTGGTTATTGTTGGTCGGTGTCTGGTGTTTATCAATTTAATTGTGAATCCGTTCATATATGTGGCTACGAGTTCGATCTATCGCGAAGCATTCTTCAAGGCTTTTAGTTTCAAGAGACATAAATGACAATGTGCAGTGGATCCATATTACCGGAGGGTGTCACTTGGATACTGTTTTGGTAGAGATGTGTCGCCAGCAAAATGAAAATTGACCCAAACATTTACCAATTTTCGGGAGGAAATGGACCCATATGTTTACCACAGACCAATAATCTTTCCTACATATTTGAACGACTTTTTTTTTAAATTTCTGTGAAAAACAGCAAATTTAAGGATTTTAGACCCATAAATTTCGCAAAAATGGCTATGAAAAGGGGTCATTCATTTACCAGACGGGTGAAAAATGGGACCCTATTTGGTGGCACATCCCCATGACCTCATATGCACATGGTAGCCCCCCCCCCCCCCCCCCCGTGCCATATTGTGCAATTTGAAAGACAATATTTGCAGCTATAGTTTTATCAGCTCTAAATTCGCAACAGTAATTTCAAGCGTACATGCAAGATTACAACACACGCGTCATGATGCTGATGATGCAAAGTGGGCTAGTTGCCTTTTGCGCACCCGCATCCTTCTGTATTTATTTGTTGCTGGAAGGAGGCTTTGACAATTTGAAGCTGTTCAAACTATAGTTACAGCAATTTACGAGTTCTCCATATCCGGAACCATTTTGCCAGTCTGTTTGTGAAATATAATGTTTGTTATTTCTGGCGACATATCCCTTGTTAGCCCAAATAATTTCATCCGGATTTAAATCGCAGTATTGTGGTGTTCTAATTATTTCATGCCCATTATCTTTTGCAAGTCGCCAGTTCTGAATTTCCGTGGTTTGTACTTCTTAATGATATCATATTAAGTTGAGGTTTCTTCAGTGAATTTGAGTAAGAAATGTTATGTTTTTTCAGCCATTCCTGAATTTCAGCCTTTGATTAAACTACTTGACGTTGGTATTTCGCTTTCAACGCTACATTGTATGTCGATGATCGCTGAGTTTCAGGAATATTTGGCAAGGTTTTTACTTGTTACTGTTACATAGCAAATAAAAAATAATTGTGGCCTCCTGCGTTGTGATAACTCTTCTAAGTTCATCACTTTCGATCGTTTTCAGCTTTGTGTTTTTATTCATATGGCGAAATCAAAGGTGACGATTTCAAAGCCTTTTGATTTCAAATAATGCGCAAATGGTTAATCGATATTTGTCTCTCTTTGAAGATGAATGGTACACTAGACATAGCTGCTACGTGCATGTGTGTGATGAGAATAATATGCATTGTATCAATGTTGTGTATATTGCATAAGGCAGCTTAATTGTTTCAATTCACATTATTGAGGTTCGACCGGATGGAATAAAATGGGATCCTTCGACAACTAGCAAATATACACCAGAAGACAGTACATATTATTTTTGGTCATCTTCCCTGTCCATCCAAGCACCAAATATCGCTTTTCGATGAATTCACTATAGAGTGAATTATAATCGAATTCCCAATCGCTCGCCAAGTACTGTGTCAAGGAAATTTGGCATCGATTTTGACCAGAAACGTTGATTATTTTTTGAAAAAAGCAAAAAAGTCACTGTTTTGACCCAAATCTTGAAGAAGAAAAAATATGAAACATTTTTTGTTTGTTGGCACTTTTAGTCAAAAAGATATTAGATTAGTTAAAATAAAAAATTGTCCTAAGTTAGTGTCATCATCATCAAGCAATTTGGATTACTGAACCAATACTAGGCATGTTTGTACTTATTTTAATGCATTTCTCATTGTGATTCAAAATATGGTGATGAGATTTAACAGTTTTGATATTTTTCAAACATTTGTAATTTTTTTGAATGTCGTCTGCAGTTGCTTGAATTAGACCTGGATTGATTATAGCATGTTGGCGTAACCAACTGAACATCCAGGTTGGTAATCAATCCCGACATAAATGCTATTGAACCTAGTAGGCTTACTGTAAATAAGTATCCGTCTGTCCATTCCCGCAACAGGTATTGCAATATAAGTTAAAAGTGTTAACGGGTTCGCCGTCGGACGAGTTTTAATCTGTCAAGCTTTCGTCAGGATTAGCTCTGACTTATTCAGGACCAAAGTATTATAATATTAAACAAAACATATAGAGATTGCGTCTTCTCTTGTTATCATCATTTGGGCTGCCCCTTGCCCGATGATTTGAGAGTAGGTGCCCTTTCCTACTTGTGAAAGAATTGGTGGCTCTGAAAAGAGCCGTTCAGATGGATTGCCGCTTCCACTGAACACGTAGGTTGCCACTAGCCTACTATACATAAATTTGATTCTAATAGAACCTCCAAAGGACTGCCCCTTGACCAATGGAAATAACGTAGAGACTGCCCCTTGTCTACTACAGACTGCAAAAGTCTAATGCACAGTAGTGCGGTCACTGATCTGTAAAGATAGTTTGACGCTGTAACGAACTTGAGCAGGGTATATAATGGTTCATTGCGGACCTGGCTGAAAAAAATCATCGGGCAAGGGGCAGCCCAAATGATGATAACAAGAGAAGTGGCAATCTCTATGTTTTGTTTAATATTATAATAATTTGGTCCTGAAGAAGTCAGAGCTAATCATGACGAAAGCTTGACAGATTAAAACTCGTCCGACGGCGAACCCGTTAACACTTTTAACTTATATTATGAATACCCGTCCAGTCAATAGTTAGGTCACCCAAGCCCTATATGAAAGCTATGAAGATTGTTAAACGGGGTCAGTCGTCACAAACATGCACAAACACAATAGTCAAACGACCTTGCTATTGTCATGCTATTGTCAACACTCCCTACACAGAGGTCTGCAGTGCAAATCTGTACGATTTTCGCCATTGAATGTCTATGGCAGATTTCATTCCGTGGTATAAAGCTATGAGGTTTCCGTGGTCTTCGCTATCTCCAAGCAGATAGAGCAATACGTACATTGACTTTTTTGTAGACGAGGGTTCATTTCATGATTTGGTGCGGTTTAGAAGGAGTTAGGATTCCTGTAATTTTGAAGACCACGGATTTTCAAAGCGTGAATTTTCCGACATTGTACGACATGAATTTGGTCACCAAACGTGTTTAAAACTATACATTTTATCGTTCTGCAGATGTTCTTGACCCTCCTCTAAAATTCTACATGATTTTTAACACGTTTCTTAGTTTTTGAGATGCCCAAATAGACCATTTTCCGAAGCTATTTCTAGCAAATATTGCAGTCACTAAGACTCCATTGTTTTCTTGCGTATAACAAAATATGACATGCAGCGTGACCTCCCTACTGGCTGCGTCGTAAACATGGTAAAAGCCTATCTCACAAAGGTATTGCAATGGTTATGAACATTGTCCACATGCGTGGACTACACTACATCTTGAATTGATGTTCGGTTTCAATTAGCTATTATCTACAGCAGCCCAGCCTTGATGATCTTCCCGCATCGCATAGCATGTACCATACATGAATCCACTTGTTCATTAATATCACGCATTATTAAGTAAAATATTCAATAGTGTGTTCGGTTTCAAAATGCAGTACCTTTACACAAATAGTCATATCTGGTAAACAGTACCATGAAATGTCATGATTCATTTTGATGATGATAGTGATTAAATGTATCTTTTGCTGCATACATTGGTTGCATTAACATATTCTGATAACAATTTTTTTTACTCATCCTGTATTATGTGATAAACGCTTGTGGCTACTATCATTCCAAAGCTTTTCAGCCGCATGCGCAAAGGGTCCGTGAGTGGCGATAAGGCATATGTAAGCCAATCAAATTAATTGTTTATGGTGACAGTGGTATCGAATTTTCCGTTTATTTTGATGTACGAATACGGACTGGGAACTGATCGTCTTAAAATGACAGTTTGGGAATATCACAACGTATGATTGTAGTTAAATGCATCCGCATATACCGTTTTAGTTACGCGATGGGTAGAAGACTGTTATCTTCGCTGTGGCTTATGGCACTTGTGGCAGGACTTGGCACTACAAAAGGTGAAAACACTACAAAAGGAGCAGTTTCTCAAGGTAAAATACTTCAGACGAGAATTCTTTAACTACTCCTTACATTGTGGTTATACAGTCATTAAAAAGTAACTATACAGGTAATAAATGGGCTTCCAACTCTAAAAAATATATATCCTACCTAAAAATATTAAATTATAAAGTTGTTGAGACATTTATCTTCTTTAAAATATGAGATATCGCACGCAAGGATCGGGTGATTATTGAGGAAGTGACACTCCAAAATGTAAGGTGAAATCCGATTTTCATTTTCACATTTTTCTTTTCTACACGCAGACCCAGCTACGGGTACATTATCGATTACCGGTAGTGCAATTGGGGGATGCATGCGCAGGTTGGCCGTATTGTTCCGATGGATCAATACGCCACACACACGCTACCTGTCATATTTATTTATTTATTTATTTGAACATACACTTTTACAACAGTGGCACCCGTCTACCCGACGGTGCGTTCATATATACATACAATAATTGACAAAACGAAAGAACATTAATAATTATTATATAGTCATGTATACAATTACTCTCCCCCATGTTGAAATGTAAAATGTGAAAATGAAACTGTGACTTCACCTTACATTTTGGATTGTCACTTCTTCATTATTCAACCGATCCTAGCGTGCAATATCCCATATTAAAGAAGAAACATTTCTCAACAACTTTATAATTTAATATTTTTAGGTAGGATATTTGTTAGAGTTAAAGGCCCATTTATTACCTGTATAGTTACTTTTTTGATGACTGTATACCTCTGAGCAATTGAAGTATTTTCTTTTTTTTGTATCTTTTATTGTTTATCACTATCATAATTTTCACATTTCACATAGTTTCATCATGTTTACATTGCATTATCGATACATGTATAACACATTTTCATATGCTTTTCAGCATGTTTACATTGCATATTATACAGGCTGTAACAAAAAGAGTTATACAGTTTTGAAAAAAATATTAAAACTATCTCCGGTAGAATTTCTGTTTCGAGCTTTGATGGCGTGCAAGTGGAATTTTCTTAGCTTTCGAATAAGCTTTGTTTCATGACAATCGATGGTCGGTAAGCAGAGATATGATCAATTGTCTAAAGTAGTCATGAAATCACCTGGGCCACTTTGGTTTAATCAATGGTAAAACTACTGGGATGAATATGAATGGAATCGAACCAGGAGTTTAGTAGTAAAGCGCTCCTGTTAGACAACAATGGTTCATTTCAAGTGGTTAAAAGTATAACAAAGAAGGTTATGTCTTTACAAATATTATTTATTTATTTTATCAATTTATTTATTCACATTAAATAAAACTATTTGAAAAGAAAAAAAATCGTTCTCTTTAATGTTCCTTGCATGATACCCTAACCATTTAATTTATACATGATATAAGATTGTATGATATTGTAAAAGTGGCCCAACCCGATTTCTAGACGACTTAGTAGATTAGTCATAAATATTAAACGCAAGTAGTTAAAAAGACGAAATAAAATGATTCTGGTAGCCAAAACGGAATTTAACTTAAGTTTAAAAAATTTAATTTAAGTGTAAACAATTTTGACATTGCATGATTTTAACATTTGATTAAAAATGAAATTGCGATTATATAACTCTTTTTGTTACAGTCTGTATACATGTTTAGCACATTTTCATATACTTTTCAACATTTTTACATTTTCATATGCTTTTCGGCATGATTACATGTTCACATAATTTTCACATTTCATAGTTTCATCATGTTTACACTTCATATCAAATACATGTATAACACATTCACATATGCTTTTTATCATGTTTACATTGCATATCATTACATAACACATTTTCATATGCTTTTCAGCATGTTTACATTGCATATCATGTATAGCACATTTTCATATGCTTTCAGCATGTTTACACATTTTCATATGCTTTTCGGCATGTTTACATTCATGTTCACATAATTTTCATTTCATATCAATTGCATGTACAGGGTGGTCCAAAAAAAACTATACCCAACTTTGGAGGCCATTTTCGCCTAGATGATAAAATATTTTAGTAATTTGGTTTGCATATTATTAAAGCATATATCGTTGAGCATTATTGGTGAAAATAGGGAAGATATTACATTAATATTTTTTGAGATATTGCTATTTTTAGCGAGTATGTGTAAAAATGGCTTTTCCACGGGAGCTGTCAATGCATCAACATGATATACACTTTTATGACAATATGATATGACACAATAATGTAATGACCCAGGACCCATTATAAGCAGTTAAGGATTAAGTTTAATAATGGGTCTTGGGTCATTACATTATTGTGTCATATCATATTGTCATAAAAGTGCATATCATGTTGATGCATTGACAGCTCCCGTGGAAAAGCCATTTTTACACATACTCGCTAAAAATAGCAATATCTCAAAAAATATTAATGTAATATCTTCCCTATTTTCACCAATAATGCTCAACGATTACTAAAATATTTTATCATCTAGGCGAAAATGGCCTCCAAAGTTGGGTATAGTTTTTTTTGGACCACCCTGTATAACACATTTTCATATGTTTTTCATGTTCACATTGCATATCATTACATAACACATTTTTATATGCTTTTCAGCATGTTTATATTGTATATCATATATAGCACATTTTCATATGCTTTTTAGCATGTTTTTTACACATTTTCATAGTGTCATGTTTACATTTCATATCAATAACATGTATAACACATTTTCATATGCCTTTCATCATGTTTGCATTGCATATCATAACATAACACATTTGTATATGCTTTTCATTCATATGCTTTTCAGCATGTTTATTTCAAAATTACACGGTATATCATTAATTACAAGTGAATAGTTATATATTTTCTGTGCATTTTGTATATTATAATACACATACATCATGTTAACATTTAATATCATAATACAGAGCATCATGTTTAGATTGTTGTATATCATCTTTCATTTTTTAAATCAATTCTACCAGAGTGTTCTAATTTTAAGTTCTAAATATAAGACACTTAGTAAATCAGAATGGTTTCCTTATGTGTATTTACTAATAGTTGATTTAGCAACACTAATACATTAATGATATTAAGTAGGTTATTCATGTTTTTATTCAGTCAATAATTGTAGATGTATTGGATGTTTTATTAGGGTTGGTTCATAACAAGTGAACAATGATGCATTTGTGTCGCCTGCAACGCCCTTGCGAAGTAAACCATACCGACACGCACAACGCGAGTTGTTCATCCGTATGAGTTACACGCTGAAACATGGATGAATACCTAACCATCTCTAGCGTATCACCATACAGACACGCACAACACGATCCGGACATCCGTATGAGTTACACGCTGAACATTGGTTGAATACCTAACCATCTATATCGTCGCACCATACAGAAACGCACAACGCGAGCTGTTCATCCGTATGAGTTACACGCTGAAACATGGTTGAATACCTAATTTCGTATTTAAAAATTCGTTTAAGCAGGGTGCTTGAAGAACGCCAGTTGTTTAAGGTTTTTTTAAAAACCTTAAACAACTGGCGTTCTTCAAGTACCCTGCTTAAAAACAGGGTTTTACAGTGTAGCTGTCAATGTAACACTTTATTGAAGAGTTGTTCTTTTGAGCACGAAGTAAGGGTGAATTTGGCACATTTTGAATGACACCTCCTCAATATGCACAAGCAGGTGGCTAACCACTGAAAGATGCCATTGCTACAAATGAAGTATCGCCGGAAAGAGAAACACATCAGCTTTTGAAACACAATGACTATATCACGAAATAATTGAAAATTGGCGATTGAAAAGAAATTTTGTGAGCCATTTAGTTATTCAAATTCTTAAGTCAAAAGTCGTATCAAATACGCTATTCAAGAGGTTTGCAATCGGCGTACAAAGGAAACGATTATATTTTATTATCACTGAGTAACGTAAGTCCGGAAGTACGCCTTTAATCTAATTTAATCAGCTGTTTTGACGAGACCAGCTGTTTTGACGGATGCGGTTTCGCATTCCGGGGAAACCCCTTTAGCTACCTGTCAATCAAAGTTGTTGCGGTGTTTTGCGTAATATGGACCAATCAGGTTACGGTTTATATCACCCTAGCTGCTCATTATTATTTATTATTGGCCAATCACAGCGCAGATACGAGATTTGTGCGTAACCTACTTGCGATAATTTATGAATGAAATTTAAAATCAGTTCATGTTAAACCCCGTGCGAGAAAAGTCACGTACAATGACTTGTTAAAAATCAAGATTCAACGTTAATTGTTGCAAAAAGGAATTAAAAAAGCATAAACAGAAGGATGTGTCTCCTGTATTACTTCGAGTTCGACTCACGTTTAGTGTAATTGAAAGAGTTGGAAAGTACCGCTCGGCTAGGCAACTCTCATATTATGTATTCATTAATTATTCATTAATTTTATTTAAATTGATACCGTAGCTTGCCTTTTTGTTTGTTTGTTTGTGTGTTCGTGTATGGGGGGGGGGGGGGGGGGGGCGGTCGGTGTTATTGGGTGGGGGAGTGTTTGTTTGTCGGGGTGTTGGGGTGTTTGTGTGTTGGGGCTGTTTGTTTGTTTGTATATGTGGGTGGTCAGTCGCTGCTCGATCAGTGCGGACACACGCTTTGGTGATAATTGATGAGTAGCTTTTCGGTACGTCGTTAAAGTATAGTCTATATTGACATATATAACAGTGCCAAGTTATAATAGTTTTCAAAAAATTGAATGGGTACCCACAATAATACATATTTGTGAGCACCTTGAATGAATTCGTCGCTGTTCTGATATACCGGCACATCACAACAGAAATAAGTAAAGAGATGTGCCGGTATGTCAGAACAGCGACGAATTGATAAATAAAATCAGAAAGAATAAATTGACAATGAAAAATAAGCAAACACTTACGGATTTTGAGGTGTTCATTTGGATTATTCAATCACATTTTACACAAATACAAACAATCATTTGAATGATACAATATATTAGTTTTGTAAAACTCAAGTGCGGCAAGGCCAGGAAGTTTAAGTTAAGTATGAAAATGATAACGACAAGAAACTGAATATTATACGAAATATAAATTGTTTTCATGGGATTTTGATTACTTCGATTTAAACTGAAGCAATCAAAATCCAATAAGAAAAACCTTGAAACAATTATTGATATTTTTAAAAGACGACGCATTTCCATTACCCAGTGTTTTAAAAGAAAACAATAAAAATAAAATAATATGAATTGTTGTTTCGGTTACTTAAATAACCAACTGAATTGCTCAAATAAAATCTTTTCAAAACATTCATGATATAAGAGACTGACGTATTTGATTTGCCAGTGGCCAGTGTTTGTACGATTAAATGGTTATTTATATATATATTGCGGGTATTTGATCCCAGGGCCCGTCTTATATCGAGGCCTTTTACTAGTGCGAGGATGATCGGAGTTGGATCGCTCAAATTACTTAGGTGACGTTGATATCCGAGGCTGAAATTAACATGGATTTACACTTTAAGCTTGAAAGATGTTACCCGCCAGTCGGACGGGTACTTTTGTATCTTCACCCGCCCGACACGAAAGTTACCCGCTGTGGGCGGATGTTATTTCCAACCCTGCATGATATAATACATACAATTTCATTTGATAGCTGTTTCGGAAATATACGGTTTTCCTATAATTGTGTAGCAGACTATTAGATTGATTAATTGATTGATTGATTTTATTAATAGTTCACATCACAGTCGTGGCCCTAAGGCCAAATTACATGACATTTACATGATAAAAAACATTGAAAAACAAGGCAAGGTAACTTATTAATTAATATTAAAGAGAATATTGCACATTAGGGATAAAAAAACACATTGATAATATGATATGATATAAAACATTGAAAAACATTGAAAAACAAGGCAAGGTAACTTATTAATAATATTAAAGAGAATATTCCACTTTATAGATAAAAACATTAAAAATATCAAATTGCATTATATACATAGCAAATACCATTATAAAAATAGGGCACATGACTGTTTTTGAACCTATTAGTCCTGGCTGGCAGCTGAGAAAGCTTACTATTATTGCGTAAAAACCGCCCACAACACTCCCCTCTGGTAGGCGGTATTAGAGAACTGGTGCGATTTGATTTGGAAAACCCTTCGGCAAACCTAAGACAGTGCCCTTCACGTCTACCAGGGTGTCAAATGCGCAAATGTTTAAAGCATCCTCGTACACTGCAAAAAGGTTGCTTAAAATACGTTGCTAAAAGTACTTTTATCATCCGTTGGTTGACGTGTTGATTAAAATTCAGTCAATATATGTAGAAAGTTAGGCGTTGTATAAAAGTAAAAAATCCCCAGCGTTGAGCAATTCGTTGAAAACAATGTCCTTAAAATGTTGGTGGAAACTGTTTCTGTTGCTAAAATATGTTGCGTAAAAATATTCCACTTTGGCAACTGTTGCATGAGCATTGAGGACAATCACGCAACAGTTGATGCAAGTTACGCACATGTGAATTTTAGGCAACTGTTGTCCAAAAAAGACAATTTCGTGAGCTGTTGCATACTTGAACAACTGTTGAGTGAATATAATTGCCTAACTTTTGAGTAACTAGAATTGTTCAACTGTTGGTGAAAACATGTTGGGCAAATTTTACTTAACAGTTGAGCGGTTGCATACTTGAACAACGTTGTGTAAAATCTATATTTAAGCAACCTTTTTGCAGCGCAGGACCACAATTAGATTTATTCTGTCTTGGCATCCAAAACGGAATACACTGACAAATAGTTTAATATTGCCATCCTTGTTTGACATTATTTGTTTATGAATATCATTTCAACGGTGTTATAGCGACGTCATTAGCGATGAATATTGAATAGTCGATTTTTATAGCCAAAAAATACACGACATGGACATATACTGAATAGTTCATGTCATGTGATCTATTTTGCACCAAAAGAATCACATAAATTCATTTATGTATTATATAATATGGACTATTTATACCTTCATACCCAGATAGCAAGACTACGTTTGGCAAACGTTCACAGTCTAGTAATAACACCATTGATAAGAGATGTCAGATATCATGTATAAGCCATAGTTTAATAACATGTTAAAATAAATTACATATTCACTACCTAACGGGAATAGTGTATGTAGCTCTGCTGCATCGCCTAGAATTCCCATTACAAGTTACCGGTTCACTACCGGGAGGAAGTGATGTATGTAGCTCTACTGCATCACCCAGAATTCACATTAGTTTGCCTACCGCGTGTTGCTATACAAAAATGCTCAATATATAATAAAAACTTGACACAAATAAAATACCCAACATATGGCTATATTTGATAAATTAAGCAACAGTTGCTATACAAAAATGCTCAATATATAATGAAAACAATTCACACATTAAGCAACAGTCACAAAATGCCCAACAAATGGTTAATTAATAATACCCAACTGTTGTGTAATTAAAATTGTGCAACTGCTGAGTAACTGGAATTGTTCAACTGTTGGTGAAAACGGTGTTGGGTAAATTTTACGCAACTGTTAAGCGGTTGCATACTTCAACAACGTTGTGTAAAATGTTGAGTAAATATTTAAGCAACCTTTTTGCAGTGTAAGAAGTATAATTACGGCCAAGGATTATTCTGCATGCCCTTTTTTGAGTTGATTCCATTTGTTGAGACTGAGTAGCTGAAACATTCGAGTGCCATACCACATCGGCGTGCTCACGAATTGGTCTGACATATCCACTATAT
Source organism: Ophiura sarsii (assembly GCA_035610835.1). Classification (NCBI taxonomy): domain Eukaryota; kingdom Metazoa; phylum Echinodermata; class Ophiuroidea; order Amphilepidida; family Ophiuridae; genus Ophiura; species Ophiura sarsii. Next base: position 26,876,462 of record CM069449.1, read on the forward strand.
ACAACACTGAGCTCATCTTTTGGTGAAACCGAATCGTTTTAAAGTGCGAAGCATAAACAAACGGTAATTAGCTTTTTTCAACGTACTGTCCACCTGGACATCCCATTTAAAGATTGTTGCTCATGACTGACTCTTTACATATCCGACATGAATAGATATATTTTAAAGCATGTATTGCAATCTGAATTGATCAATTATAATTGTTGTGTCTATAAGACGTTACTGGTATACATTCTACCAGTAGTGATTTGTCCCATTATTGAGGGATACTGGTATATAATTGTGTACCAGTATCGAACGATACTGGGTGATCCATCGGACGATACTAGTATAGTCCAGAATCAGGGAACTAAAGTACACTTTTCCGAACTTTCTTTTCATAGTTTGCACTGGTAGCTCTTCTCTAGATATTGGCGATACAATCATCATAACCTCCCCACTGTATCCTGACTACTATCCGGACGATGTGGATTGCTCATGGTATTTCACATCCCCAGACCACGGTACTTGGAGTGTCCACTTCGCTAAATTCTTAACAACGGATTCCATATACGCTAGCGATTACCTGAAGATAGGGAGCGGACAGAACACTACTGATGCAAGCACCATTGTACAGTTTCACGAGTTTGTAACTGCAGATTATGTGATTTCCATGGAAACCAGTAGTTTCTGGATCACCTTTTTGTCGTCTATCCAGCATCGGAACATCGGATTCAATCTCACCGTAGGGAGAACCAATATAACAGGTACATGTATGGAAAGCATGTGGTGAAAAGGCATTTTAAACGGGATCTTTGTGAGAAACAAGCACATTATTACGTAAGCGGCAATAAAAGTGTTTCAATTTCATTACCATGATTACTGTCTGGTTAATGATTTTTACCACTAGCAAATGTTGTCGCTGTGTTAAATTATTTTTTAATTCTTATACTTATTCATAATTTGATAACAGGGAACTGCACGAGCCTTACGTTTTGTGATAATGGTTTTGGATGCAATGGTCATACATTTTTTGGCGCGTCGAAAAATTACGATATTCAGAGTATAATCGAGGCGACATGTGGTAAGAAATATGAAAATGTGTAAACAGAATCGTTAAAATTTTTGTTGTGCAACACTTTCAACTTGTTCGTGGGTTGATCTCTATACCGTAATCAATACAAAAAAGACAGTTAAGAGGTCAGATGTCAAATAGTCTGATGAAGTGCTCAGTGAGCATGACACGTTACGCGCAAATGTAAGTATAAGCTTATTATACTTTACACCATGGATTTGTCAGAAGAAAATCATCCTTTCTACTATTTCGTTGAACAATCCTGCTGAATCTACACCAAGTCTTTAGCAATTGTTTATCACTGTGTAATAAATAGATTGTTATGGAGGATACGGAAAGAATGGTCCTCACCAGTACCCATTTCGCGGTGTATATTTAAAGGGGCATTGAGAGATATGTATGGGAGTGCGTCCTCAATTATCCTGGAAGTCAGTTTTTTTTGCATCAAAGTAATACTTAGGCATATATACTAACTACCATCTGAAACAGTTTACCAACATTCGCCGTTTATCATATAAAATTTCATGATTTTCTTTGTTTCGATGTGATCATATCGAAACTAAGGAGCAGAATTCGGAAGTCATGCTATCGTTTACTCACGGACTTTCGCGGCAAATCTCAACCAGGAAGTGCCATTATTAGGCTTATTTGGCATGAAGGCGACGTCGGAATTGTATGACATTTTGGATTTAGGCTATGTTGATGATTATCTTTACGTTATTTGCTCATTTAGTATATCGATACATCTCTCAATGCCCCTTTAATGTTGAAACTTGAATTCGAACCGGTGCCGAGGAATACGAATCCTGCGATGTACCTTCATATCAATAGGATGTCGTTGCTTAATAATTACGTACATGTAGTGTGTTCTGACGTGAAAATCACTCACGCGGTTATGCAAGGTGACAATGCGCGCGTAAGTTTTTAAAACTCATTCCCTGATCTTAGCTATTTATCCGCACATGCCTACATTTCAAAGGAAACACATTGAAAACTTAATTCAATAGTACCTTTTTATCACGTTTTGTTGAACAAATAATTATAACGTCTAAGTTATCAATTCAATTTTTATAAACGCGGTGTCAAATTATGAGGATGAAAGTTGCTCATAAAATGTACTTCAGATGTTTGATTTAAGCTACAATACAAATATTGAATTAAATGGCGCAAGTGAACCTTGTCAGGATTTTCGGGTCACTATGGCAGGTGTCTGTATTGATTTTACAGATCCAACAGGATGCTTACAGTACATTTTACATCCACATTTATTGTTTTTAAATTGTTATTTTAGAGCCATGTGACAACGAGGCATTCTGGTGTTCTCTCGGGTTAGGCTGTGTGCACCAGTCGCTTGTTTGCAATAATGAGTTAAATTGTGCTGACGGTTCGGATGAATACAACTGCTGTGAGTAATGTATACGGTTCATTCATCTTACTCTGGACAGTGATGTTTGAGCGTATTCCATTGATAGATATAACAAAGTGAAATTCGCTGTAATGAAGTATCGTATACAAAAACCTCAAATCTTTAAGTATGATAGAGGTTTTCAAAGACAGATGGGGCTTGCAGGTATGAAAAGGATATGGCGACAGGACTTACGAGGCCTGGGGGTATTCGGTGACATGTCGACAGAGGACATGCGAAAGGTAGGGGTCATCGAAGGAGAACCTGCCAATTTGCTCAAAATGGAGTTCTTTGGGTGACAGACATGCCAATATTAAAAAAAGGGTCTTTGAGTTAACATTTTGCGAAATGTCTTATTCGGGAGAGGTAATTGGGTGATTATTTTGTATGTACTCTTACAATTGTGTATTTATGTACCGCATTTCCTTACGTATAAGACGCCAGATAGATAAGCCGCGGGTCCTCAAATTGATCAAATCGTTAATGATTCCTTGTATTTAAGTATCGTCTAATTGATGCATGCCTGAGATCTAAAGTACACTTTATCCGATTATTTTACTTGAATCAAATTCTTATCACCAGACGATTGCAATGTGGTCGATATAAACACAACCATCGGTGATGTGAAATATTTGACATCGCCAAATTACCCGTCCTACTACCCGTCTTCTCAAGATTGTACATGGTTCTTGACATCAATTGACAACGGTGGCAGTTACACCATTAGAGTGCTGATATTCTACACGCAACCTTATAATGACTTTGTGAACATAGGAATAGGTAGCAACGTTGCCCCCAACACAACGGTGTGTCGACTTAATGGTGTGTACTACCCTAACACCATCACGATACGCGAACGTGTGATTTGGCTACGATCGCTTATTGATGACTTTGTAAATTATCCAGGATTTGTTCTTGAAGTGGAACGCACGGAGCATCAAGGTGAGTAAATGTGCACTCTTTTACTTTTCAAGTAGTGTGCACCAAAACAGGAGCAACACAGCGCGTAACAACTCAGGGCGGAGAGTGGAAAACACACTCTTCTGCCGTTTATTAATTAATTAATTATTTATGATGCAACCATTCTCCTGTTGCGGCTTCGGGTGATGTCACTTCGGCTCTCGTACACATGCCTTCACATCTTGAAGGTTGACTGGTGATGCCGGTATTCAAATTTACCTTTTCATTTGACACCCTGCAGGGGGCTGTCAAGTGTCAGAAATAGTTTCCGTAAAACTGCCGTAACTACGTCATTATTCATATATTCCATATAAAAGTATACATTTTCTTAAAGGAAAGGGTTCAATAAATCTAACCATGAACATGAAATTGCTCTAAAAAGGACCATTTTGGAGAAAATCATAAAAAACGAGAAGTTTGACCAGTCTTCAATTCGGACAAGGTATCAAAACAAAAAAATCTGAAAATGTGTCCTTTTACGATTTATGTAATCTTAAGAAAATTACCCGGGTTCCATTTTTTTGTTTTTGGATATCTAAAATATTTTTTTAATTTATTGACCAGATAAGGCAACAAAATGGGATTTCTAAATACAACAAACGTGAATTTTCACAAAATGATCCGAAAAATCAGAAATAGGCCCCCCCCCCCCCCCAAAAAAATGGAACCTGGCGACGATCATGTTTGTTTCGTTAAACTTACTTGCTGTCCATCAGATGCAGTGTGTATTGAGTTATCGTGTCTGTAAATCGTATTTTTCCTCAAAAATGAACATAAAGAAATCAACCGATGAAGGTGAAAAGTGACAATACCGCCGTTTGATCATGGTTTACGGGGAAATACACGTATTTCAAATCCTGTTCTTTAGATATTGTGGGAAGCATATAAATCCCCAACTTCGTGCAAAGTTTGATTACTAACCGTTCTTTTTTTGGCATCAAAATAACCTCAAATGTGTGTTAAAAAACACCTTTTTCGTGATGTCGAGTGTGAAAAAGAAGCCATACCTTTTCATGTGCATTCGAAGTGCGTTTACAATTTCCGGGAAGCGTAACGCATTAAAGCGCGTGCGTTAATCGACATTGAGCGCGAGTTTTGAGTTTGCGAAATAAATGGTGACGCGTGCGCGTTGAACCGGTTGACAAAGATTAGACGCTCGTGTATTAATTTCTGTGCGCAACATCTGCGGCTAATCATCGTGTATTAATTTATGTGCGCAACATCTGCGGCTAATCATCAGAGTTTATCATTATAGGCCCAGTGTAGTCGAGTCTTTATCAATGTGATCATTTAAAATACACCGTGACGCAGTTAGTGAGTAGTCTGGGTGTAAAATCAACACCTATCCTAAACTAGATAAAGGAGAGAGAAAAATTGGAAATATTAGAGAGAAAGCGAGAAATGGGAATGAAGATTTAATTATAACCTGTCGTTTGTTAGGCCTATATGTTTTCTCTTCTACTACTTAAGATATTAAAAGAGACGGAATCGGGTAAGCTTCTGATTAATATGAGTCACCATGACATTTTAGGAGGATGTAAAGAAATATGACTTGTTTGGCCTTAAACTTCTGGTTATCTTGGAACTTATTTTGTCTGATATTATGGCATGTCACCAAACCGTAGGCCTAACACCGGGGCCTTACACCCAAACGCAAACTGAAATGAATGCGCTTATAATGGATATTATATTAAATAAAATACATGCCAGGAGAGGCTGTCCATCCCTGCTCTCCCTGGCTCTATACCGCCCCCCCCCCCCCCCCCCCCCCCCCCATGTCTTGTTTTTAACCCCGGGGGTTTTGATTGCTGCGTGTGAGCACATAACTATACAAAGTTAGACTATAACCATGATAACCATGATAGCATCGGCCCGAGGATGCTTCTCCGATCATGCCCATAATATGTAGGCCTAGGTCAATGGCATTTATAATTGATATTATGATTGATATAAAATGACAAATTAGTACACCAAGTTGAAAATTGAGAACTATACTCTGTTTGGCCATCTCGAGACAGTGACGTAACCGCGTATTCTACTAATTGCATCACATAACGCGCGTGCATACTCGCGGCGCTGGCGTACACACACGAGCGTTGAAAGGCGGAAGATACACACGCGTGCGTAAAAGCTGCGCCTGTTCAGTTACGTCACTGTCTCGAGATGTCCAAACAGAGTATAGATAACATATCAACGATACGAAGTAATAGGCCTACCATAATTCAGTAAATGACAATAAATAAATAAACAGGTATTGGATGGACGGGGCGGATGGGATGAACATGGGCAACATCGAAAGGAAACAAAAACAAAACATTAACGCCTTCGGATAAACCCCGGTGTAAGTCTTTTTGATACTTCTTATAATGTTTCACTCTGATCATGGATTCAAAATCTTTCTCTGTCCTTTATTTTTTTATATTTTATTCCTTCTCTCTTTCTAAACTCCTTGACACTAACATTTGCGCTAACTCCTTGTTTTACTTACTTGCTTCAGACAGGCTCAGCCACACCCCGGCAAAAATGACGGTTTGATTATTCGGGCCTAATGCGTGTGAACAAGGCTTCAAACGCGCCAAAAACCGTAGCGGGTAACGCAGCACGCACTGGCGGCTTTCGAAACAACAGCGTCGCGTATTTTAAGCGAACTGGCACGTGCTAATTTGCGTGAAAACAAAACACGATTTAAATCCTTCTAAATAGGCTTTTGGAATTTCAAAATTGAAAATGTCTTTTGCATGTACTGATAGATAACACTCTGAAGTTTTGAAAAATGAAGAAAAGTGAAATTACTGGAAAATACGAAATGACACTTGTCAGCCCCCTTAACTGAAGATTAACTGCTTGTCCCAGAGTTAAATAATTAATTTTCATGAACATTTTGACAATTGTGTGACGATAATGACCATTTTAGCAAAGCCAATTTTATTGTGTGTAAATCCATAGGAATCGTGAAAAACGCGGTCAGCTTATAAAAACTCGTCACAATTTGCTATAATTTTCATTATTTGGGAAGATAAACTAGATTAACTACGCCCTATACAAATTTCATGGTTCAATGCATACATCAAGGTTAAATGGCCGTTTCAATCCGAGTACCATATTTTTGACTCACCCTGTAGTTCGTATTTTCTCTTACAAATATTGAATACATTTGAATACTAGACAAATGCAGGCCAACGGAATTTCAATGTTTATCGGGATATGGATGTCTGGACCAATCCCTGGTCTGCAATGGAATCAAAATATGCATGGATGGATCTGACGAAGCTAATTGTGGTGAGTGGACACTTAGAATCTTCAGTCAAATATGCACGACAGAACTTATATAATTGATTGTATGTACACATAAGGTAAGTATGGCATTGAAATGTATTTATAATTCAATTACATGTAGACTTAACAAGGGGGTGGGGGAGGGGGGGGGGGGGTCTGGGGTCAAAAGCCCGTATATAGGATGTCAATATGAACAACTTTCCCAAAATTTGACCCCTAAGTGTTCTATACCATAATATAGCCCATAACGCAAACTTTCAAAATTGACTTAAAATTTTGCTCTGGTTGCCATGGTAACCACACAGTACAGGGTCTCTGATTGGCTAAACACTGTAACAAGTGTAACTCAAAAACTATTAGTATACTGGTATTTGGATTGAAGTTTAACAATGACATTCCGCATAACTTCATGGATCCGGATTTTGATATCGTTGCCATGGCAACCAGGAACCGACCAATCTTGTAATTTTGCATGATAATTCAAATTTGGAAAAGAATTTCAAAATTCGGGATTCATGAAGTTGTAGACAATCATGGTCTTAATATGTATACCAAATATTATACAATTCCAGATTTCGTTTTTGAGTTGGAGCCGCAGAAGATTTCAAGTTTGCGCTTTTCGATGTTTTGAGATATCAGGGTTTTAAAAATCACTAGAAAACAAACATTCGCATCAATTTTTTTAACATTTACGTTTGTAAAAATAGTTATTGTATTTTAGAATCAAAGTTTTGCTAAGATAAATGCAGTAAATTAATTGATATAGTATTTTTTATACCATTGCCATGACAAATCGTTAAATATAGCAGGTGAAAACAATAAAATACATAAGAAAGACACCAAAATTACGTAATATGAATCAAATTTCATAGTAAATGTAATTTCAATATTCATAAAACCATTCTTGACTATAAGATGTTTTATTAAACCTTCGATAATATTTTTTCCCAAATTTAGTTAAATATCACTGCTTGAAAATTATTACATGTAATCTAATAGGAAACCACCATTTTGATACAAGTTCGCCTCACCGATATAAATTTTTTCAAACACAACATTAAAGCGAAATGTCCGATTTCAGTTAAATAAAAAGCATTATCAAGCTAACATTTTACTGCATATGATGTTTGCAATATCTCATTTTCCTTACCTAGCCAAAACCACATATTTCCCACACAGACACCCTTTATCGGGATTGTTTAATTGACAATACTCAAAACTAGACAAAGTGTTCAGATAACCCAACCTAGCCGTGGTGTCTTATAGATTAGTAGTGACACATATTGGTCCCTTCCTGACCTTTGACCCCAAGGTCATGATTGTCTTTTTCATGTCTCATCAAACGACATACGACACAAAAACTCCAATCAATATTGGAGGATGTCTTAAATTTTTCCCCTGTTTTGCTTGATGAACCTTCCTGACCTTTGACCCCAGGTCATGATTGACTTTTTTTTCTTGTCTCATCAATGCTCAAAACTAGACAAAGTGTTCAGATAACCCAACTTAGCCGTGGTGTCTTATAGATCAGTAGTGACACATATTGGTCCCTTCCTGACCTTTGACCCCAAGGTCATGATTGTCTTTTTCATGTCTCATCAAACGACATACGACACAAAAAACTCCAATCAATATTGGAGGATGTCTTAAATTTTGCCCCTGTATTGCTTGATGAACCTTCCTGACCTTTGACCCCAGGTCATGATTGAATTTTTTTCTTGTCTCATCAATGGGCACAAGATGCAGCAAGTCCTATCAAATTTGGAGCATACGGTAAGGGTCTTAAATACCACAGTATACATGTAGGTCAATGATCGGAAATAACCCCCAAATGACTTTTGATCCCAATTCCGTGTGTATTCCATATACATTGGCTGTAGTCGATGTTTATTTTTAAGTATTGTTACTATATTATATAATTTGTAGAAGAAGAAGCATTTTGTAACTGAAATAGTTTTTCAGCTATAAAGTAACGATTGTATAGCCAAAGGTATCTGATCCCCATCTTATTATAAAAGGTTCCAAAAAAGTAAGTCCCCCCCCCCCCCTAAAATTAGATCAAATTTGTTTGCATAACTTCACACAAAATTAAACGTTTGTGAAAAGAGAAAACGCTTGGCTACCCATAGAAAGATTTTTCTTTCGATATCACGTTTACTTTTCCCAAAACAGTCAAATTTCTCAAAGTTGATGTTTTCAGAAAAGTGGCACTTTTCAAGATCATATACAAGAAAATTACAAAAATGTCTCCAGTGCTTTACAAAATAAATTAATTGTCTTTCTTTTCAATTAAAATAAAGTCTCTTCTTTCTTTAGCTGGTCTTTATTTGAAATAAAAAAATACAATGATTACTACCAATAGTGTCCACAATTCACGCCAATAATTTCCCTGCATCGTTGAAAAGGAGAAACATCATTTTTGGGAAATGTGACCATTTTGGGGAAAAGTAATACTGATATTGAAATGGAAAAGTTGCTATGGGTAGCCAAGCGTTTTCCTGGTTTCGATCAATCGTCTAATTGTGTGTGGAGGTACGCAAACAAACGTGATCTAATTTTAGGGGGGACTTACTTTATTGAACCCTTTATATGGCCAAGATACAATACAATTTACACCCATTTGAGCTCGGTTCCAACTTTTATCAACATTTGAAAATGAGAGTGATTCAGTAAATAGGGGATTGGATTGATATCACATTAATTGTGCTACTTCCAGCAGGATTTTCTGAAATACTGTCGATTAGCAATGTTTATAAGCCGTTCATTGCCATAAAAATCAATGGGAACAAGTGAGCACTGAGGATAGAATATAATTGATTATGTATAATAAAGGGAGACATGTTGGTGTTGCTAATGAAATGTTGGTTGTTTCAGAAGTACTACGTTGCTGGTATTCAATTCACCTGTTGCATTTCCAAAACACTTACCGTACATGAATATTGTTGCAATTGATTTGGTTAAAATTAGATTTGAATTCCACCTTTTGCAAACGTTAATGCATGGAACGCAATGACTAAATTATAATCTCCCCTTAGATTTTCCTGTTATAATTCAATTGTTTTATACTTTTCATTCCATTACTACTTTTGCTTTACAGATTTTTGCGGAAAGAGGAAGCTCATTGTCACAAACAATGAACAGATAACCCTGAAGTCCATACCGTTCTATCCGTACGTCTATCCTAATAATGTGGATTGCACGTGGAATGTGATGGCTGGTTCCGGGAACTTTGTCATAGTTCAGTTTATCTATTTATCCGTTCAGACCGATCGTGACTTCTTGACAATTGGATATGGGCATAATACCAGTGCGGAATCAATGATTCTTCGTCTAAGTGGCATTACACCTCCATCTTCGGCAACTATTAATTCCTCTATGGCGTGGATACAGTTTACGACCGATCGTGTTGGTCAATGGCTTGGATTCCATGTTAGCCTAAGCTCAAGCGCAATCTATGGTACAGTTTAAAGTCGAAGTCTCGTAAACTATTGACATTCATTTCGTTGGCCATTCATCTTTGTTGGAAAAGTGTAATAATAATACGATATTATTCACATTTTGACTGGTCCATAATGAACTATTAGAAACCAAAAAAAGAAAACACGACCCCCCCCCCCCCCCCCAAAAAAAACCCACCCCACCCGGCTGGTATAATCCCACCGGAAAATGTATTGCACAAATACACTGACTCAGGCCCGAAAAGGTTGCATATGTGATATCTGAAGTCTATTGACGTTAAATTGTTTTCAACAGTTCCCTGTGAGGAAGACCAACACCTTTGCGCATCGGGATATGGATGCTTAGATACTGCCCTCATCTGCGACAATCAGGCCCAATGTCTGGATGACACGGATGAGTTACATTGTGGTAAAGTATACCAATTTTGTGTAATGTCTATATTAGCTCGATCATAACTTTTTATTGTAATTATACAATGTGAAGGTTTGGGACATCACGTCCAATGTCCAAGTAGGGCAACTGATATGAAGTGGGAAGTAAGAGAGATGTAGCGCTAGTGCTCACCCAATACATCTAGAGCGACATGGTAGTATAATGGGATTATGAACATTCGGTACCGGTATTCCATTCACCCAATACATCTAGAGCGACATGGTAGTATAATGGGATTATGAACATTCGGTACCGGTATTCTAGAATACAGAATCTTACAGAATCCCATGTTAACACTCGGTGTTTGTTCCGTCGGTAATTATCATGGGATTGAGGTCAAGCATCCAATGTTACGTTCCAGTTACTTGTTTATTTTGCAATATAGTTTTGACAGGTTGACGGTTCATTAGTACTCGCTCCATGGACAACCTTACCACATGTCCAATGATATCGGTACCTGGCCACATTGGGCTAATTTTTAAAACCCTGCTCGTTCCACCCAAGAATTGACAGAGAACTCCTATTGTGACAACACGCCGGTAGACCTTGTTAGCGCTGCCAGAGACAGTCTTACAGTTTTGCCTTAGTTACTTAGTAGCTTTTAACAGGCTTTCAACCCCTTTAAGTGGCCACATCGGGCTAATTTTTAAATCTAAAAATCAGCTCTATGGATATTATATTGTGACGTTTTACGAAGTTTGAACTTTTGATTTTACAAAATCTGAAATAGCACTAGTTTTTCTAACAAATTGAAGTTCAAAGTTTGAATTTCTTAACATAGCAACTTTCAAAAGTTACACTTTGGGCTTCTAGTTTCACCCAGCAAATTATCCAATTTTAATTGAAGCTTTTTATAGACAACTGAAGGAGTATATGGGTCAAATGCTAATATTTTCTTTTAGTTATTCGTTAATATCCAATGGATTTCATTCGTTCGACCAGCAAACAATATATATGAAAATTGACACATTATTGCCACTTTTATCAAAAACAAAACAAAATAAAAAAGTCCCATAGACAACACTTGATATACACGGCCGAAACAGGCCTCCCCAATAGCATAGAGCCTTGGGCCATGCTTGGGAGAGCGGTGAAAATGGTGGCAAGTGCCCCCGCACGCAATAAACAGGTGGTATGAAATAAATCAGAGGGGGGAGATTTATTACCATCGAAAGGCTTAAAAATCGGGAGTTAGGATTGTCTTAAACTTTTAAGGGGATGGAATCGTAAACTATGCTTAGTGCATGCACTCAGTAAATCGAAGTTGTATGTTGTAATAGTACTTTTTGACGTTATGTGTCCACTATCTCAGTGGCCCGAAAGAGTTATATTGTGTTCCAATTAGTGAAATTTAGTAAGATTATCTTGGTGACTTTAGGAAATATATTTGTTTGTGGTAAAATCACTTTGTAACACAATTTCATGTCTTCGGGGTAAGACATGTTTTATTTTGGTAATAGTAGTTTTAGTGAAGCCTCGTAACATCATTTTTTTGTGGCTCGCACGAATAATTTTGCAGGATAAAGTTTACTTTGTTTAGCTTTGTTTCACCAGTGTTACAGTATAGTGGGTCAGACTGGGGCCAGGCATAGTTATAATGGAATTAAATTAGTTTTTGAAGCTTTGTGATATCATATCGGGTCTCTTGATGGCTCTGACGAGTAAAGTATAGTTTGTATAACGTTAGCTTCGTGAAGCTGTGACTGAATGGGTAGTAGTATTTTGCTCAACCGAGTTATTATAGTTAGTAATAACAATATGCGAAGTTATGGTAGCAGCAAGGAGTATATATAATAGGAGGGGACACTTAGCTCATTTGTATATTTGCTCATTAATATGATTAACCCTGCGAACCCAGTCAAAGGTCACAGATAACGCCCTCTGGAGAGTCGAAGGGACTTTTCTATTGTTCTCTAACGACAGCGTTGGGGCAGCGCATGAAGCTTCATGTACAGAGTTGGCGATGAGCGATTGAGAAATATAACAAAGCCATGCATAAACAGATCGTAACATGAATAATGCAATACAACACGTCACACAACGTTCAGTCGAGCAATGATTGTAGAGACTGTAAAAATGACGCAATGTTTGAGTGTTCGAAAATGTCAACGTTTTTACCGTTCTTTCCAAAATAAGGTGTATAATCACATAACAAACACATTTTGTGCGAGAGTAATATATAAATATGGTATAAAATGGTAAACATGGAACGATAAAAATCCGTTCGTTATAAATATATTGATAAATGGTTAAATAATAAAACTATCACAATCACACTCGTCGATCTGTGTGGCGTGCATACGTTGGCCATATCGTTGCAATCGGCAATCGCGGGTTCGAACCCCGTTAATTCCTTGTTATTCTTTTATTTTTTTATTTTTAAAACTTGATGGTGGATTAATGTTACATCATTTTTATGTCAATTTTTATAAATTAGAAAGGGCGCCCATACGTTTATAGTTTTTTCTATTTATTTATTTATCTATCATTTATCTCTTGATTTATTTAACTTTAAATCTAAACAATTAAAACAAATGCGTAAACAATTATACGAGGGTCATTCAATAAGTTCTACCTCCTCCCTCATAACATCGCTAATATTAATGTCAACCTCAAAACATTTGTCATGATTATAGCTCCGAATCACAGCTACAAATATGTAGTAAATGATAATTGATATCTGTTTTACTTTTGTTATGACGCGGTCAAAGCCAGAGAGAGATTTTGGACAACGGACACAGAAAATTACCTTAAAAATAAACACATGTTTTCGGGTGAGCATGATTTAAATACTGAAAATGGAAATGAACGAATAATATCTGAATATATTACAGTATTATCATGTATATATAAGATTGTAAACAATATTAACTCTTGTAGGCTTGCAAATAGTGTACTGTCAAATTTTCTTTGTTACAACTTAAGCCACAATGATGCCTCGAATGTTAAATCTTTACCATAGTAGTCACTTTATGAGTTTTACTAATGTGCAACCTTCAGAATAGTCAATCAGGTAGTCAATGATAGAAAATTATCACTTTGACAGACTTTAAATCCCTCCATTTAGCTCGATATATTGAAGATCGCTTAGTTATCATGAAAGTCAAATATGACTTTTACATGGTTCTCTAGGCATGCTAGGGAGGGTTAAACTGAATAGTTGTCCTGACCTGGATCTGGCTACTTAGAGGGCATATTTTTTCAAAACCAATCAGTCAACTTTATTGTTTACAGTCTGTTAAAGAGATATCTGACATTTAGAACGGTTATAATTGACAGATAGGTATGTTTTGCCACTTACAATAGGCCAATTGAAAAACACTTCGGCGATATTTCGGCTGATTTTCATCCATTTCCGTCACACTAAATCGAGGTTTGGTTCTCACTGCATGTCCAGAAAAGTACAACCAGTACTCAGATCAATTTACATTCAATTTGTAGCTGAGGTTCCAAGCTACAATTGTGTGATATTTGATAAGACTGGCTCATATAATAATAAAGTTATGAGGTAGGAGGTAGAACTTATTGAATGACCCTCGTATATATATATCTATTATTGCTTGCTCGATAAATAAGTGATTTAAAACATGAGTTTAGTTTGATATGATTGCAAAACTTCTTGCTATTTGGATACACGAAGCAAACACATTTCCAAAACAGGCCATAGACAATCGTACAACATGAGAAATGAGACCGTTACCAATGTTAAATTTACCATGATTACCAATTTTTTCATTTTTGAAATCTGTACAACCGATGAATTTCTAGAAAATCTTTGTTACAACTTCATAATCAGGAAAGTTAGTTCTTGTAGCAAATTTAGCTAGCTTTAATAAACGAATTGGAGACGCAATATTCATGACGAAATATATGGGAAAAGGCAATCAGACAACTATGATAGACGCGAACAAGTCTTGTACCTTTAAGGGTAATTAGAGGTAATCCACGTATCGGCCAATTGGAGAGCTAAAGTTGGTTCAGAATTTAAAAAGACCAACACCACAGATATCTTACTCTGTGCAACACACATGTTGATGGATACTCGTTTAAAAATAACCCGCCAATGTATAGCCGTCATTATGTTAACAGAGTAACGCTTGTATTCAAAGGGTTGGCTTGTTGGAGGTCGTACATTGACTTGATCTGAACAACGAATACTATGGGAGCGAAAACCTTTTGGTACGGGCACGCATGAGTAAAGTGGATTCCCTTTATTTAATTTCAGTGCCATAAGATCTTGCAAAAGGTTACAGGGGACATGCTCGCTTCGACGATGCTCCTATAACGTACGTCAACTGAAAGCCCGGTCCGATGGTAGACTCCGGCGCCACTTGGCCAATGCGTGGAACAAAAAAAACAGCAACAAGTGATGTTTTATCTTTAGGAGATATTTACACATTTTCTCATAATACTTTATGCTACGCTTCCAATCATTAGATGGTTATATCATATGCACGGCGTCTCATTTAGGCCCACAGGCCGGGCGGGCCACAGAGAAGTGCTTAAACCGGGCCTACACTCAACTTAAAAAAAATGAAACACGGATTCTACTGTCGCTCTGTTACGGTCGTATACCGTATTCGGCCCCGGATTCCACCGTCACTCTGTTGCAAGTGTATATTCGCCACAACATGTGGGCAACTTATAGTTATATTGGACTGTACATCATGCCTTTCGTCGGTACAACTCGGACTTATCACTGTCTGATAAGTCCGCCCCCCCTCCCTAGGACCCTGTTTAAAGCTGGCTACGATGTACGCCACTGATTCGCGCATGTTGGATGTGCCGACCCGCCGCGCCCGTGTCCGCTTGCGGCGTTGGTCACTCTCGATTATAGTTCGGCATGGCCCCTCGCTACACCCGGATCCTCACGGCGGCATTATCATCACATCAAACCAAATCAAAATCAAATATATACCAAGGGATATACAACTGTCACT
The DNA here is from genome assembly GCA_035610835.1 of Ophiura sarsii. Classification (NCBI taxonomy): domain Eukaryota; kingdom Metazoa; phylum Echinodermata; class Ophiuroidea; order Amphilepidida; family Ophiuridae; genus Ophiura; species Ophiura sarsii. The sequence goes on from CM069449.1 coordinate 26,891,988, forward strand.
GGGTATACCCACTTTGACTATATGTGATATACCAAACCGTCAAAGAATGACACGCGGCTGAACCTTTTCCGTGAACTTTTCCTGATTGAGCTTTTCCACCCAAAACTGGCCGGAGCCCGGGGATTAGATCTACGGTTGATTAGCGCATTACAAGAAGTTGTGTCACTTGCATTGTAGCACATACTCATTAGGAATTTGTCCACGATTTTGATGGACAAATCCAAAGCGATCGGACGCATTCGTAGAAAAAAAATGGTGTCCCCTCGACTCTCCAGAGGGCCTTTTCGATATTCAGACGATGGCGGACATAGGTTCGTGTGACGAATATTCTAGGTGAAATTCGATGTGGGAACGCTCGGACTGTAGGGAACGATCATATAACTGACTTCAACAGCGCCCGGGCATCGTTCGGGGGACCGTTTGATTATCACTCGGGTCGTATCAGTATGAAATTAGGTAAAACACTCCGACATAACATTGAAACCAACGGAGATTCAAAAATTACGGCCGTTCGTGTCCACTATGGTCTGGTACTTTTCATTTTCGACTTCACAAATGACGTTGTCTTTTCAATATTCATTGATATGATTATTCATTGTATATTCATGAACGTCGATGCTTTCGGTGATTCGAACAATACACTGTCAGGGGCCTGGTAGCAGTCTCGTCATTTACATAGTAAAGAACATTTATCTTGCGAGCGCTCTATTGCCAGTGGCGTAACCAGCGGGGGGGGGGGTGGGGGGGGGGGGGGGGCAGGGGGGCGGGAGCCCCCCCCCCCCCCCCCCCCCCCCCCCCCACTTGGAACCCTTGCCCCCCCCCACTTGCCCCCCCAAATGAAATCAAGTACGGCTGTAAATGAAATTTACAAACAAAGTACACACCAAATCCCCCCCCCCCCAATATGACATCGTGTCGGTTGAGATTGGCACTGTCGGTTCATTTGACGAAAGGAATCATGGAATTATGATGGTCAAAAGTACACATATGAAAACAATTCGCGCGCTACGCGCGCATATGTCTTTCCAAAATGAAATATTCTTTGGTACAAGCTTGTTTAGAGCCAAAATGTAGCTCATTTGTCTAAAAAATAGCTGTAAAGTCGAAAATTTTCGCGCGCTACGTGCGCATCTCTTGACTCAAAACATCTTAGGGGCCCCCCATTTCAAGTCACTGCCTCTTCTTGCCCCCCCCCCCCCAAATTAAAAAGTCTAGTTACGCCACTGTCTATTGCTTTTGTCTTAGCAGAGATGTATAATGTCATATATCTAAAAGCTACATATGAAGATGACTGTGCAGTGCTTTGTGATAATATGAAATATATATCTTAGTTGCTCAAACGAGATATGTCGATGCAAGATAATTTGCGAAGCTAACGAAGTGAGATTGCTAATAAAACCTTTTTCTTGACAGAGATATGTGGAAGTGAGGTGCTTGAAATCGGCAAATATTCAGGGGAATCAATCAATATGACATCACCAAACTATCCATACAAGTACCCACCCAATCTTAAATGCAAGTGGGTAATTACTACAACTTACTCCGCGGGAATTGTCGTGACATTTATGGATTTCCTTGTCTGGCAACCTTACGAATCCCTAGTAATAGGCATTGGTAGAACATTTTCGTTGTCATCGGTACTAATGTCCATTACTGGTTCTTTTGCGCCACGTTCTCTGATAGCGAATGTTTCGGATTTATGGATGAGTTTTGAATCGCATAAAAGCGGAAGTAATGCGGTCGGTGTTGGTTTCTGGTTTATAATCAGCGAAATACAGAATGGTAAGAGTCAATTTCTGTAAATCAGTTGTTCACATTTCATATTGCACATAATCATGAGATTGCCAACTATAAACAATCCGGGCTAAGTACAAGTACCCACCCAATCTTAAATGCAAGTGGGTGATTACTACAACTTACTCCGCGGGAATTGTTGTGAAATTTATGGATTTCTTTATCTGGTCAATTTACGAATACCTAGTTATAGGCATTGGTAGGACCTTTACAATGTCATCTGTACTGCTGACAATTTCTGGATCCAATGCGCCAAGTTTTTTGATAGCGAATGTTTCGGATATATGAATGACTTTTAAATCGCATAAACACAGAAATGTTGTTACTGATGGTTTCTGGTTAATAATCAGCGAAATAGTGAATGGTTAGTGATATCCTAGCTGTAAATAAATATTTGGACAAGGTGTACTTTAGGTCTCAGATTCTGGACTGTACTAGTATCGTCCGATACTGGAACACCCAGTATCGTCCGATACTGGTACAAAGTAAGTACATATAAAATGGTCCAGTATCGGGCGATACTGGAACATAATTATGTACAAGTGTCGTTCAGTACTGGGACAAATCTCACTGATATCTCACTGGTATCACGTGTACCAATATCGCCCGATACTGGAACAAAAAACCTTCCAGTATTGCTCGATACTGGAACACAATTTGGTGTTCCAGTATCAACCGATAATGGAACAGTAAAATCGTACCAGTATTGACCGATATTGGCAACTTCTTTGTTCCAGTATTGGACGATACTGGTATACGAGTATCTGGGACCTAAAGTACACATATTCCAAATATTTTAATATTTCATGTTGTACTAAAACTAAGCATAACATGGGCCGTATTCTCGTACGTACGTAAACGCGGTTTTAAGCTAAATACGCGTTTATTATTAAACTTTGACTTTAAGGATATAGTTTAAATAAAATTGATTCTCGTAACCAAAGAGGTGTGAAGCACCGCCCTCCGCGGTAATGCAGACAGGGAGAGTCTGAGGGGGATAATTCGGGACAAAATCAGCTCTCGAACCCATTTGGTGCGATTTGGTGTGTAATTTTTGACCGATTTTCTATTGAAAAGCCATCACTTCATTTCCAATCAATATTGGCTTTTTATTAAAGTTAGACAGCTATTTCGTTATATGCGAGAAAGTTGTGCATACATGTATTATACTGATGATCTTTTCTTGATTTAAGTAAGTATAGATCAGTGGTTTCTAACCTTTTTGGCCCCACGACCCCATTAGACATTGTCGTTCAGAACCGTGACCCCAACAAAATTGTGAACAAATCAGCCCGATTGATTAAAACTGAAACTGTTTAGTAATATGATGCGAGCATAGCGAGCAGACATTTTTGCATTTTTGAACGTTTCTTTTGGGTTTTTTAAAACCTTTTTAGAACGAAATATTAAAATGGTTCCCCAAAATGCTATATTTATGACCCCTTCATGAACCCCTGGAAAACCCAAACGACCCATAGGATAAGAACCGCTGGTACTAATTGATGGTTAACAATGTTGAAAAACTGTTTCGCGGGGTAACGGCGAATGGAAGCTTTTTTAAAAATAAATTCTTATCACGTATAGCAAAATGAAGCTATTTCATGCAGCATTTTTACTCTTTAGGTTCGCTATTTATTTATTTTCCGACAATGATTTCTTCATACTATTTTTTTAGACGAATTAGGTTTCGATTCCCCCGATTGACGCGTTGAAATTTGAAAGAATAATTTATATAAAAACCTCTTAATTCCCCCGAATAAGTGCAATCCACACCCCATCCGAATGAATTTAGTTCTGGGTTACCTGTAATTTTTTTCTATATACTCAGTTCTGGCTATAATTAATGTATATATTGGTTTGAAATGGGCTTTTAAAATGATATTTCTGGACATATGCGCGCGTAGCACACGAAAATAAATGTTCATATTTGCATACTCATTCATACTATTTGTAAAGAATTTGGTTTCGATTCCCTCGACTGAAGCCTTGAAATTTGATAGAATAAAATAATATAAAACCCTTTAATTCCCCGAATGATAGTCAAGGGGTGGGGTGCATGGCCCCTTCTATGGACACGCCACTGCTCATGCCATGTCTATCTGTCAATTTCTAGGTTAAGGGGTGCCCTCTCCAAGCTGGATTATATCAGCCACCCCCCCCCCCCCCCCCCCCCCCCCCCCAATTTGGACACGCCACTAATATCCCAAGTGGTGCAACTAGGCCTTAACAATATACCGATTGACCTCTGTTTTCCTTTCTTTTTTTCTTTCTTTTTCCCCTTTATTTCTTTTTTCTTAGTTACCCATCCTTCTTTAGGGAGGAGGTGGGGGGGGGGGGGCCGCTGGGTAGTTTAGTACACGCGTTTAACTAAGCATTTGCATAAAGTGCATGTAGTTTTGTAACACCATGGCGTATATGTTGGGTGCATTTCGAGTTGAACAAAATATAGACGTATTAGATGCATTGCTTTCATTTCTACGGTAACCCATTGAATGACCGATTATTGAATAAATATCATTCATACAATGGCACGCTCCAACGATTTTTTTTCTGTGGACGATATTCATCGCATAAGAACCCTAAAACGAATGTTTAAAAGTCCTGTGTAGAAGACAAACTTGAGTTTAGTCAAACTTCTCAGTGGAAACAGCTTTAATTATGTGAACCCCCTTCACATAATTAAAATTATTTCCACCGGGAATAATGTGATGATTTCAGGCTAAAACCGCGTTTAGTACGAGAATACGGCTATTTAATAATACGACCAATTAATAACTTTATAAACCTACCATAGCAGGATGAGCATTGTTGTGTATAAGGTACTGAAGCTAGACCAGCAATAATTTGGAACACTTTGGTTATTACTTCACTAACTATGATTGCGATCTATGATCTAATGGTGAAACCATAGCTGCTCCAAAATAGGTTGCAGGTTTTCTAGAGCACACCAATGTTTACCTTCTGTTTACCCCAATCTCTCACTACTCAACTCCAGTGTTCGTCCGAGACAGCTTGGTCATGATGCAATAACACAGTATGCAATGTCATTGGATATGTATGTCTTTTCTTATTCTTAGAATGGTCAGGAGGTATATCGAAGTCATGTGGCAAAAGAGTAAAGAAATACCCGTATGACTGTCGACCCAGGGTGGACGATCATGTGTGTCGCAGCTCTATTCATAATATAGGGTGTGCTGATCACAATAGTAGTATTGCTTTATTTCGTATGTTTAGGAGAGATGAAAACCATGCCCTGGCCAGTTCAACCCTCACTAGTCTGGTGGTTGAGAAACATGCCTTGAAATAGAGAAGTCCATGGTTCGATTCCCAGCAGGACAAATTTTCAACTGATTTAATTCATTTCAAGTTAGGGTTAGAAATATTCTAAGTATGTGTGTAGTTGCACCAATGAAACCCGGGTCAATTCTTTGCACGACCGCGGGCTTTATGTGCATTTGGTTTATCACGATCCATGCACGCTCTCGCAGGTTTTCTCCGGGATCTCCGGTTTCCTCCTGCTTTCAAAATCGGTGATCAGTTGTTTCGGTTATCAAAAACTTCTTTGACCCAATGGTAATTGGGTAGCTGCATTAAAAATGGTGGATGTTACAATATAAGTGCGGATAGGTTTGCGCTAGAAATTGGCAGCACCCTAGTTGATGCGACCTGATTCTGATTATTCACTAGCGGCAAAATTACAGCGCTTTGAATCCGTTGGGAAAAGGCGCTATATAAATACTGATTATTATACTGATTATTATTATTATTACATGTGTGGCGCTTGGAGTACGTGTTTCATTATATGTTTCGATTGTGTAGTATATTTTATAGTATGTGATCTGTTATATCAAAGAATATCGTTAATTTTGTTTTATTTATTAATAAAAGGTACTTGTGACTTTGAAGAATTCGCTTGCTCTTTCAACTCGACCATCATCTGTCTTCATAGTAATCAAAGATGTGACGGTTATCCATTGTGTCCTGGTGGTGTTGACGAACTAGAGTGTGGTATGGAATATTAGATATATCCATGATTATAATAATGAGCGAATAATGAAATATGTATTACGCGACGAAAGCATCTGCGCTAGAACATACCGATACTTCTCTTTTTAAGTTTCACCAATCTCATCATTTTCAAAAAGTTTTAAAATTATTTGTCATAACTTTTTTCAATATTATAAAAACTTTGATATAAAACTAACCTTTCCACAAAATGTCAAATATTTATGTTTTCAAAAGTTAAAGATCTCAATGCATAAAGCTATGTATTGGGCGAGTTCGAGAGTCTTTGTCGCCGTCATTAATCTGATATCACACCCGTTCCAATCTTATTTGTATTATGAATTTCAACTTGTCACTATACAATCGAGGATATCTCTAATTATTTTTATCAATTGTTGATCATTATTTTTAGGTGAGTGTGGTATCAGACGGATACACCTACGTACTACTGATTCAATATCAAACCTAACATCGCCCGCCTATCCATCAAACTATCGCAATGACCTAGTCTGTCTATGGATGATACTAGGACGTCAGACTAGATATATCGTTATATCGATTATCGATTTCCAATTGGAAAGAGGATATGATTTTCTAACGATTGGTAGTGGTGAATATACGTCGTCGCGCAGGCGCAGTTCTGCAATTGCTTCACTGACTGGTAATATTAAGCTAAGAACTATGACCTTGGATGAGGTTACTGTTTGGATCCAATTGGCAACAGATCGCACTGGAACTGACAAGGGATTCCATGTGGAGCTGGAACTTTCCAGTAGAAGACGTGGTAAATATTCAAAATAGCTTCCAATTTTGATCGAAGTCAGACACTATCACCTTAAGGGATGGCATCCAGATTCGTACGGATTGAAAACCGTAGATCGGAGAGGGTAAACGCACTGGCTGTCCGTTCACGGGAATTGTTCAATGCGTTCGCTAAGCATGGCTAAACACGTATTGGTTGGTCGTTATTTAACCGCGTTCCGTTTATCTACACAAAACTGTCCGTTTATCCCAGTGCGTTTACCCTCTCCGATCTACGGTTTTCAATTCCTACGAATCTGGATGCCATCCCTAAGAAATCAAAGATCCATGATAGGAAAACCAACACTACAGGTTTCTAAATTATAATACAGAATCATTTTTTTTCTCTAAAGACATTTGTATTGTTCTTTGAATTTCACAGAGCTTCTTCTAGTTAAAGGGGGATGTTCCTTAAGGGCTCAGCATACTCCACTGCGCTCTCACACATGCGTAGTAGCTCCACCACAACAAAATTACGCAGCCTGATAGGAAAACGGTGGTCAACGCTTGCGCTCATCGACCGAGCGTTGTGGAGTTTGCGGAGCCCTTTATAGTACCTTCAAAAGGTTTATGGAAATCTGTAGAATGATTTTTGTTAACAGAATTGACTAGGGTTCTGTAACTGTTGGTTTCCTTCCCACTGTCACGCGTCACGAGAGTAATATTTTGAACTATGCTTTTGCATTGAAACATTCCGGTTCAAATGTGAAAAGTGTAATACCCCCCTTTTGTCTTTTCGTATCTTTTTGTCTTTGAAAACAACTGAGTGAATTATAAAAAAAGGCTTTGCGTTTTTATTAATAAATACATTTTGTTTAGAACTCGACCAAATAATTGTTTGTCCGTACATACCTAAAATCATTACGATTAACATCGATTTCCTCCCCCTTTTCATCTATCAAGCTTCTCACCTCCCCCACCATGAACATCATAATTCCAGTGGTAGAAATTGGGGTCGAATTGTGTCTAAAATCGTAAAAATTAAGAGTCAATTATTTCTTCTTATCAATTTATAGTCTAGAGGCTGGGACCCCCAAAAAGTGATCGTTCAACCGGTGTACCTTCTCGAATCTGGTCACATAGGTAGTTAGTATAGACCCTCTAGATAAGTGCCGGGTAGTGAGTCAATCCAAATTGTGGTGTCACATTTTTTTTACAGGCCTTTTTAAAAGGTGTCATATTCGATATTAAAATAGCACGATTTCAGGGTAGGGGAAACATATATCAAACGCTCTACGTTTACGGTATTGAGCACTCTATTCAAATGTCGTAGTCTAACCAGAAATGGTTGTCAATAATAATTATATATCATCATATATATATTTATTTTTAACCGAATTGCGTCATTTTTGCATTAAAATATGCCAAATGGCTACCTCTCTCACGTTAATATTTCCATGAAGCTGGGTATTACACAAATGAATTCGAAATACTAATAATAGCATATCATTTGACAAAATATTAACATGTTTATTGCATTCTATTTTCAACATTCAGCAACGTTTATTTAGAATTAATTCTAATAAGTTATTTATCATTAAATGTTGTCGTAATGGTAGTCAAACATGTTGTTGTCATATTGGATATGTAATGGACAGATAATAACTTCACATGTTTACATGCTGTTTTTACAAAGTGTCCTATAAACAGTTGAATTTTATCGTTATAGGTGAGAGGAAATATTAATTGTCACATCATTGCGAGTAATCAACGAAAATAGGTTATCTTGGTACCCATGGATACGGTATGAACCTCTCTCCTCTCGGTCCGAAATAGTTCTCCTCGACTAGCTTCGATTATGGTCTTTCCAGCCAATGACATGGCAATAAAGCATTTCGTAATACTATTAGTATTATAGAGCTTAACCAATATTTGTGAAGTATTGTTAGCAGTCAGTTCATAAAATATAATAATATGTAGCTTGTATTTATTTTATTTGAAATCATTTTAGGGTTTCTGGGCCAACATAACTGATTTGTCTGACGACTGTAATGTGTAATGATTTACTCAGTCTTTCCAACTAAATGATTTTAGAATGTCGAATATTGTTTACTTTCAATATAACATTGTCAATATTTTGTATTACACATGGATTTGATCTAACTAGTGTGTAACCATTATATGTCATGATGGCCCAGAACCCCATAGAGAACTGATGAATACAATCTAGTCTAATCATATATAAGAAGATCAGTAAGATCAAGGAAGTAGAAGCGGCCCATTTCAATTTTGTTTTGTATATAAAGCGCAACTGTGAACAATAACCCAACAGACATTAACAAGGTTAATGACCAGAGTGATTAAAAATCAAACTGGTATCTCTCGAAAGAGAGCTCTGAAAGGCCAATCAAATGGTTCTCTGCAACTCAGAAAATATGCATAAAACAAGACACACAAATGGGCAGAGGTTAAAAAATGCCAATGAAAGTGACATAATAATAAGATAAAAACCCAAACATAGAGAAGAACATCAAAATATAAATTATAGAAAAATAATAATATCTGGAGGTCTGATGGGCATCAAGAGAACCTACACAACAAAACTTGGGAACTAAATCTACCAGGAGCTGCCTGTCACCAGCCCAGCTGGCTACATGCTTTACAGGACCACCATCTTCCCAACCAAGCATTAACCTACACTTAACCCATGACCACCATACTATTATATGTATCAGTCGGATGTTGAAAGGACTTGAATGAAGGGTGTCATGAAAGAGTGTGAAGGCTATGACAAGTTAAGAGTTTGAGAGAAGATGACCGTGCACACGGCACTTGAAAGCCTGGATTCCAGCTGCTGAAATGTTACCAAGCATGCTCTAAGCTGGAGACTTATCAATGAAATCACTGGTGGGAAAGCATCCACCAAAGGTTCGAGGGAGGAGGAGGAAATCACATCAATTCTTAAAAGATCTGGAAACTAGAACATGTCCTTCCGACCAAGAGGAATGACAACCTAAAAAGTCATTGGTAGAAGGAAAAAGCAGCGGTGAAGACAACATCCCACCTGAAGTTCCGTAAATATGCGAACTCGATGACATTTTGTTTTACTTCTGCAATGAACCATTACTGACTGGGGGAAACGAGCTAGTGGTCTGTGCTCAACATAGTTCCCATACCAAAATCAGGCAATCTTAGCCTAGGAGGCAATTACCGAGGTAACAGCCTAAGTTATATTGTTACCAAAACGTACAACAGAATGATCCTGGACAGAATCAGACCAGAGCTGGATCAGCATTTGAGAACCAATCAAAACGTCTTCAGGGTCGGAAGGACGACAGTCGGCCACATACTGGCACTGAGGAGGCTTAGAAGGAGTTAAGGCCAACAACCTAACATCAGTAATCACTACATTGATTTTAGAAAGGCATTTGACACTATCATTAATCAACCGTAGCAACATGCCGTAATTAATATGAAATGTAAACATGAAATGTAAACATGAAATGTAAACATGAAATGTAAACATGAAATGTAAACATGAAATGTAAACATGAAATGTAAACATGAAATGTAAACATGAAATGTAAACATGAAATGTAAACATGAAATGTAAAAATTATGTGAACATGAATGTAAATATGCCGAAATGCATATGTGTTATGTAATGGTATGCAATGTAAACCTGAAAAGCATATGAAAATGTGTTATACATGCGATTGAAACTATGAAAATTATGTGAATGAAAAGCATATACAAACATGCTGAAAAGCATATGAAAATGTGCTATACGTGATAGGCAATGTAATCATACTGAAAAGCATATGACAGGCAAGTAATGTAAACATGTGAAATGTGAAAAATGTAAATATGAACATGTAAAAATGCTGATATGTAATGTAAACATGTGAACATGAATGTAAACATGTAAACATGAAAACGTAAAAAGGCTGAAAAGCATATGAAAATGTGTTAACATGTAATGATATGCAATGGAAACATGCTTGAAAAGCATATGAAATTGTGCTATACATGATATGCAAGGAAAACATGCTTAAAAGCATATGAAAATGTGAAAAGCATATGTATTTGTAGGCATGAACAATGAAATGTGGAAAATATGTATTTTGACATGAAATGTGAAAATTACGAATGTAAACATGCCGAAAAGCATATAAAAATGCTGGAAAGTAAATTGATATGCAATGTAAACATGCTGAAAAGCATATGAAAATGTGTTATACATGTATCGATATTATGAAATGTAAACATGATGAAACCATGTAAAATGATAGTAACAAACAATAAAAGATTAAAAAAAAAAACCGGGTGAACATGTCTAAAATAAATTAGAGGTCATCTGAGGTCAAAGGTCATCCAGAGGTCAAATCGTAAAAGTTGCCCGATCGACGTCAAACTTGGAGACAAGAAACATGAACACTGGGTGAACATGTCTAAAATAAATTAGAGGTCATCCAAGGTCATCTGAGGTCAAAGGTCATCCAGAGGTCAAATCGTAAAAGTTGTCCGATTGACGTCAAACTTGGAGACAAGAAACATGAACACCGGGTGAACATGTCTAAAATAAATTAGAGGTCATCTGAGGTCAAAGGTCATCCAGAGGTCAAATCTTAAAAGAAAAGAAAAAAGAAAAAAAACATGCTGAAAATTCTCAAGATCTGCTACAAAGAGTTGAGTAGCAAAGGTTGGTCTGAAAATAAATGCTGGAAAGAAGAAAAAACTGAGTCAGAAGGGATCCATACAGACAAATGATGGTATAAAGTCGGAGGAGGTCAAGATTTAAAATATCTTGGTGCCTGGATGGAGAGTACAGCAAATGACATAGCAACGCAAAGGAGCAGCATGGAGACCATGTAGCAAAATGACCAACATATGGAAGTCTACTCTTTCTCGGAAATTCAAACTGTTTGCCTCAACGGTAGAGTCAGTTCTGTTATATGGATGCGAAGCTTGGACCATTACTCCCAGTTACAGAAAGAGCTTGATGGCTGCTACACCATAATTGAGATCAGTACTCAATGTCAACTGGAAACAACATACCAAATACCCAAGTGTAGGGTGACATCCCAAAATTAAGCCAGAAGATTCAGAAGAGACGAACAAGGTTGGCTGGCCACTGTTTTAGAAGTGAGGAGCCAGTATCCAAACTGGTGCACCAAGCATGGCAAAAGAAAACCGGGAAGACCTGCTCTGACATTTATTTATTCAAGCAGGATACTGGATTGGAGACAAGTAACATAAAGACTGCAATAAATGACCGACGTTTCCGTTCCCTGTATGTTATCCACATTTCTTGACCACGGGTTTGATGCTTTATCCAGGGTAATAACTTCATCCCCTCTTACACCATTTATCTGATTTATTTCACACCACCTGTGTCTTGCCAGCGTGCTTGCTACCATTTCCACCGCTGTCCTAAGCATGGCTCAAGGCTCTTTAGTCTGGGTGTAACTATAGAAGCCCTATATGTTATTTTTGAAAAATGTTGTTGTGTTCAGAAATTCCAACTTTTAGAAAACTAGTGCTATATCATATTTTGGAAAAACAAAAGTTCAAATTTCGAGAAAAAAAATCACATTATATTATCCGAAGAGCAGATGCAGATTTTAGTTTTAAAACTAGCCCTAATCTGGCTGAAAGTCACCACGTGTGCTAAGTCATGTGGCAAGAGCGCATACGGGCTTGCTACCAGTTCCACCGCTGCCTCACTCAAGGTCCCCCAGCATGCGGTCAATGGTGTTTGATGGATGTAATTGTGGGGTGGAACTTACTAATACTAGCGTGATGGCCAGTTCAACTTGTCAAACTTGGGCTCAAACATTACAGGCAACTGGAATGTAATGCAAAAGTGTAGAGAGCCATCGTAGTTCGGGGACACCACCGAGTTAAACCCCTAGGTCCACTCTTACCAGCCATATCCTTTGGGAATATCTCAAGGTTGAGATTTCTTAACTCTATTTCATCTGTCACCAAATGAACAGGTGTAAGCCAGTTCACCCTGGGTGAACTAACCAGAGTGGACCTTTGCCTTTAAGCAAGCACCTAAAATCCTAAAATGCTTTCAATTAAAATAAATACAAGTCACCTACGAGGTGAGTTCTAAGACATACTTCACAAATATGGGTTAAGCTGTATAATAGTATATCAAAAATAAAATGCTTTCTTGTCATGTCATTGGTCTGGAAAGAACATAATCGAAGCTATTCGAGGAGAACTATTTCGGACCAAGAGGAGAGAGGTTCATACCATATCCATGCCTACCAAGATAACATATTTTCGTTGATTAAACGCAATGATGTGACAATTAATATTTCCTCTCACCTAAAACGATCAAATTCCACTGTTCTATGGGACACTTTGAAAAAACAGGATGTAAACATGTGAAGTTATTATCTGTCCAATTTATTTCCAATACGACACCAACATGTTTGACTGCCAATACAACAACATTTAATGATAAATAACTTATTAGAATTATTTATAAATAAACTTTGCTGAATGTTGAAAATAATATGCAAAAAAAATGGTAACATTTTGTCAAATGGATATGTTATATTAGTATTTCGTATTATTTGTGTGATACACAGCTTCAGTGAAATTTTAACGTGAGAGCGGTAATCAATTGGCATATTTTGATGCAAGAATGACGCAATTCGGTTAAAATTAAGCATAGATATGATAATTTATGTTTCCCCTACCCTGAACTCGTGCAATTTTAATATCAAATGAGACATTCTTTAAAAAGGCCCGTAAAAGAAATGTGACACCACAATTTGGATTGACTCACTACCTGGCACTTATCTGGAGGGTCTATACTAACTACCTATGTGATCAGATTTGAGAAGGTACACCGGTTGAACGATTCGCCTTAACTAGGCCTCGTATGAGAGTTAGCCTCTAGACTACCCACATGATGATGAATTTACTTATTTGCGTTTAATAATCAAAATGTTATTAATGAATATGCGTCCCATGATATCGTTGCACAGTACAAAGTGTTATAATATTGTCCATGGCAGGTCTGTGCGAAGCAACAGAGTTCAACTGTGGGGACGGATACTGTACCGATGCCAATGCTGAATGTGATGGTTTTGTTGATTGCCTCGTAAACCAAGCAGATGAAGACGAATGTGGTATGTGAAAAGGTTATATCTTAAATATTACCTAATATTTGTCTCATATAGCCGATTGATGTACACGAATGTTTTCAGTGCACGAATAAATAACGCTGATAGTCATCGTAAAACATTGTGGTTAATAATGCCTGTAAGACATACTTCATAGTTTTCTGAGTGTTTTGAAATGATTGAAACCAGTACTAGATTAATAATGATTCATTGTATGTATAGACCTAAGTAGCGCAACATGTACCGTTTAATGAATTTGGTTTATATTTAATTCTTACATTTGACGATATCTATAGCTTGAATAAAAGTTGTGCCTTAAGGTCAAGGATAATTGTTCTTCTGAAACATCCAACCCATATTTTGTCGATTAGATTAGACTTTATTTTTTTTGACAATTTGAAAAATGATGATATTTCTTTAAGCAATTTTGAAATCTTTAATTTTTTCAGAACAAAATATTTGTTTACTTTATTGTTGTTACTTTAAATAATTGAAACTCTTTTATCGCCTTTATGGAAAGAATTGAAGAAAGACTCCGATTTGTTATATTCACTCCTATTCTTCCATTTCAAAGCTTACATAATATGTCCAGAATCATATCTCTGCAACAGAGCAGAAGGTGTCACTATCAGAGCATGTGTATTAATGGATCAGGTTTGCGATGGTAACAGAGACTGTCCAGCTGGTGATGACGAAGAACGATGTGGTAAGAACAAAACACATTTTTGAAGGCTTTTACAAAAATATTATTTTGAAGAAAGACAATCTCTATCGAGTTTTAATTAACTATGAATAATAGATGTTTAAAAATGTATGTTGTACAAATCCAATTTGGATTTGTACAACATAAATTTCTAAACATTTCAATCTACAATTCTGATGAACTTATTCAAAGATATGAATAATAGAGTTTTCATCCACAACTTCAACGTCACATTCTCAAAAATTCACAATTCTGTTTCGCGGCCATTATAACACCACTAACGCCACATCACTTGGTATTTACTTTCAGATATTAAACGCTGTCCATCAAACTGTGAATGTGATTATATTGATAGTAACAATGTGGCAGATGTACTGCATATAGGCTGTGTCTCGGACTGGACACCAGCAGTTCTCTCAAGTATTCCTAAAATAGCGCAATCATTGTAAGATATCATGATAGTAGAATGATAAATTAGACTAGGAACTTGCATTTGACAAAATACTACGTTGCGTATTTACCAAAAACAACATTTAAAAAGGGAGAAACTAATGTTATGTATATTGTGGTACATGTGTAATATTTCTCTTATACTTCCGTTTATAACTTTAATCAATCGGTCTCAGATGTGTGATGATAGCTGAACTCGTAGTCCTCCTGTTCATCCATCACGTGACCAAACATCATCAGCGGGTCAGTTTCCTGATGAAGTGTGACGGAGTCACACGCAACGCAGTATTAAAGTAACCTGTAAATTCCATAATTAGTCTAATCTATTTTCAAACTACTGGATGACTGAGAACATATTCATATTATGCCTAACAAATAAATAAGTATAGGCCAAATTTATCAAAATAATATATCGATTGAACATATAATAAAAAGAAAATACTTATACCAACATCTGGTATACTTTTAATGATTCCTTATTGTGATACCGGTATCATACAGTAACATGTATTCACACAAATTTCATGACGAGAGATGACCAAATGGTGTAAGTAATGCGTGATTGTAATGCGCTGGCTGGCAGTGTCTATCTCTAGAATATGCTCTGACTTCACTGCAGAGAGCGAATAAGATGGACTAAGCGTAATAATAAGAAGGGGTTAACAACATGCAACTTGCTCCAAACACATTGATGTGTTTTTGTTATTTTTGCAGGGAATTGAGTGGGTCTAACATAACGACGATCTTACCAGGCACATTTAAAAGCCTACCATCATTATCAACACTGTAAGTATTTATTGTATCAGTATCAGTGCGATTGTATTGTACACATCGTACTTAACAATAAGTGATATTATATAATCATGTAAAAACATGTCAAACGAGATATTTAAGGAATACACAGGGTGAATACAAAATTGAGCACGGATTGAAACTTGCCTTTGATCTTGATTTGTGCATTGAACCATATAATCATTCTTGTTTGTATAAAGCGTATTGACATTTTGTTTGTGTTTTTATACTTCAGACAGTAAAAGTTGTTCAAAAACGTGTGTCAGAGGCAATGGCGTATCCAGGACTGTTTTGATGGGGGGGGGGGGGGGGGGGGGGGGGGGGGAGGGGGGTCAAAAAAACCCGAAGCCATCTTGTTAATCTTAAATATTGAAACGTTGAACCTAATACGCGCGAAGCGCACAACAATTGTGATTTTAAACACAAGATTTTTAACGTTCCCCACATAATATTTAAAGTAATTTGTGTGGTTTGAGGGCCAATTCAATACTTTAATTAAAACCTCTAGAAAACATGCGCGCAAAATGTTTGAGTTTTTGAACTAAAATGGTCATGAAAAGAATTGCATTTCTAAAACTAATGGTCCAGTATGATAATAACGTCCCCCACATAATATTTAGAAATTGTTGGTGTGGTTTGAGGGTCATTATAATGTTAAAACCTGTATTTGTACGGAGCTTAAATAATGAAATATTGAATCTATATTGAATCTAATGAGTTTTCAAGCACACACAGTAAGCTTATCGAAGTGCGCCCGCGTATGTGTCGGACTGTGGCCAGGAGAATTATGTGCCGTTGGTCCTTTGTAGGTATTGCAACGGGCGATAGCTTTAGATGTTCAGCGGTTCATGTCCTGAAAACTCGAAACATGGTTTACTAGACAAGATGACTGGGATGACGAAATCCTTACAGCCACTTATTGATCCTCGTTGTTATTAATGGTGGCGCCCTTTCTTGCTATTGACTCCCTCTTTCTGATCACATCATGATCTTAAACCTGTATTGCAAACAACACACTGACAAATACTTCATTGTGGATGTGCTATTTGTTTTTTTGCTTTTTTCCATATAGTACATTAACCAGAGACGCCATATCATACATCCCGCGGCGAGCATTTGATGGTTTATACAACTTAACCTGGCTGTAAGTTGATGTTCAGTTTACAGGGATTGTGTATTATTAGCTTTGATCTTATCAACCATTTTAAAGGGTATTGCATGTCAAATAGATCGATCAATTATGTTACCAAAACAAACAAAGATTAATTGATCTTAACTGGACAGACACCTGTAGTCATCAGCGTACAAATCTGATACAGTGAACCATATTCAGGGTGCACTACACTAAATGGGATATTAGTGTAGTGTCCCTTATGGACGATATTTAACACTATAATCGGAAAGTATGCATCGCAAAATCCTCAATTAAAAAGACTTGACAGTAATACAATTGCGTAAATGCCTAGGATTTTTGATTAATTATGATTAATGGGACAACACCTACATGCACCCTGACTATAAAATGTGAATATCATCTAGGTAAATGTTGAGAGATCTTTCAAATTTGTGCTTTTTACTGGAAACATTGGAGATTACGGTGACATTTCCAAGCTCGTCAGAGATGTAGTCTGCTCCATCGCCGTTTTTTGAAAATCAAGCTGGCTAACCTACCTATTTTTTGCACTTTTTGGTGAGAAAATATGATCATCTTTAAGAAATAATCAATCTACAAGGTCCAATTTCGCAATTTAGTGGTCTAAACAGAGTTTTTTATATCAGTGTTTTTGTACATATTCCTATGGAGCTCTAACTAGTAGTGTGACCCCTTCAATGACATGTTTTGATTTTAAAATCGTGTACATATTTTAACAGTGATTTATCAGACAACCCTATGTTTGCGATTGTGAGCAGAAATTTTGAAGAGCTGACAACATTGGAACGACTGTAAGTATTTATAAATGTATTAAACCGGATGTTGACTAAAATGAAAATCCATTCATGAGAAAAAGAGGCAGTAATTTCAATTATCTAAGGTTATTCACAGCTCGTCGGACATCATGGAGCAGCTGGTTTGTGAAACGAAAGCGAGCTCTTCCAAGGATCCTTCGTTCTTTGATAAAAGACGGGCTGTGAAAACGCTTGGACTTCGTCGGTTACATGGGGCCAATTACAGAAACCATCTTAATTGCGATAGAAATTGTTTAATAATACGTCCAAATAAAATCACCGAACAAAGGATTGGATCTTACTGAGGTATTATTAAGGAGTGCTGGACTGACTTTGATCTACTCACGTCAATTCAAGGTCATATGTTGGTTAGATGTGACCCGAAGAAGATTTCTTGAGCAACATCAGCATGTTTCACTTTCATCACATGTCCACTGATTCCTGTCACCAGTATCTGCTGGTTCCCATTGACATTACATTGCAATGATAGGCTTATAATGTGTTAAACGAGGAGTCCTTTAAGAAAATCATGCTGCAAGTAGTACAATTGATGTGATTTCAATTCAGTCCTCTCTTGTTTTTCTTAAAGACCTTTTATTTTTTGAATAACACATTGTAGTTGAGATTCAACTTCTTTCATATCTGTGGCAAAGATGCCTATCTGTGCTATGTATTCAGGTAGAAGTCAGACAATCTCCAGC
Source organism: Ophiura sarsii (assembly GCA_035610835.1). Lineage (NCBI taxonomy): Eukaryota > Metazoa > Echinodermata > Ophiuroidea > Amphilepidida > Ophiuridae > Ophiura > Ophiura sarsii. The sequence continues at coordinate 26,910,266 of CM069449.1, forward strand.
TGTTAATTACTTAAACACATGTTTTGCACTGTTTGTTTTGGGGAAAATTCATGTTGGTACCGTAGTCATGCTAATGTGACGTTTATGCTTCCTTCTTATCAGTCACTGGGGTAACTAGTCCTCAAAGATAAAGCACTCGCTTCAATCCTTATTCATTATAACACAACAGTTTGTTTTTATTTAGTTTCAATCACTTGACAATATTGCCTTCAATCTTCAATGATACACGCTGGTTTGGTAATTACTGTATTAGATTCAGAGTGCAGAACTCCCATCAACCGAGTGAGGGCGCTAAACAGGAATTCTATCCGTGACACTAAGCATGCTGGACTTCAAAAGAAATCTTCTTTGGATGTGACCAGAATCAAGTTCCTTTAAAAACCCAAGCTCTTCTCTTCTAAACATTTTACAGGTTTCTCTACCGTGTTCCCTTAAAAGTATTGTACTCGAATGCCTTTGATGGATTGCAAAATTTACACACACTGTAAGTGGAAATATGTTGAATTTATAGCCTGACCTAAAGGTCGTATTGTTTCAATTAATGCAGTGTTTGTCAAGTAATTTACAGTGCGCAGACGATTTTCACTTTAGCATCCGCCTTTATTTCGTATCATAAAAAAAGACAACAACAACAGAAAAATAAATAGCGCGGTTCTCGGATTACGCGGTTTGTGGTTTGCGTTCGTTAAATGACGCAATAGGATCCTATCGGAACTGTATACGTGCGGGATAAATTGGTGTATAAAAACGCATTCATTCAATTAAAAAAAATTAAAAAAATCTCATTTCATTAAATGCATTCATTTTTATCCCCCTGGCTCAAAAAGTCGGAGGGAATATTGTGATCATGTCATGCGGGGTGGGGGTGTGTGTGGGATGTGTATGTGTGTTCCCTTTTGGTTAGGTTCGGCCTGTTTAGTGCTCTCATATGAAAAGTCAGATTTCAATCACAACCATATTTGGTAACAATAATTTTTGGGATACTCATGGGGTGTATATAGATTGACCTCTAATTACCCCTACATGACCCTTGACCCCATTTTGCCAACAGTTTAAACTGCACTTATTGCTGCTGCTTTGGGCTCTCATGTTAAGTCATATGCTAATCTCAGCCAAACTTGGTGCAATGTGATAATATTCTTTAGGTAAGGGACTTGAAGTGTAAAAACATATTGACCTCCAATGACCTCTACATGACCTTTGACACAAATGTTGTCAACCCTTTAAGCTGCACTCATTACTTTTTAGGGCTCTCGTGTAAAGTCAGACTTCAACAATATTGGCCAAACTTGATGATAATAATCTTTAGGTAAAAGGACTAGAGATGTTCATATGGTGTACAATGATTGACATCTCATGACCCTATATTACATTTTTAAATGATTGGGGTTAAAACCCCAATCTGTCAACACTTTAAACTGTACTCAGTGCTCTTTAGGGTTCTCATGAAAACTCAAACTTCAATTTCAACCGAACTTGGTGACAATAATCTTTGGGTAAGGGGACTTGAGGTTATACTCGTACATGGGGTATACCCGGATTTACCTGTAATGACTTTCGACCCATTTTGTCAAAGCTTTAGGCCTCTCATATATATGACAATTGAGACTTGACTAAACTTGGTGTAAATAGTATGTGGGTAGGGGGATTTTAGATGAATTACGGGTGTACCCATATTGACCTCTAATGACCCCTATGTGACCTTTGACACCATTTAGGTGGATCTTCCAGCCAAGGGGATTCGCTAGTCGTGACTTGCTGTACTATAACTATAACTCCAACTACAAATTCAACTATATATTTAACTCCAACTGTGCCAACTTATATATAACTCTCAAATCGCCAGGATCACTGCTGATGAGTGGTTATGTTGGCTCAAAACAAATTTCGACCCACAGAAGTCTCAGACAGGAACTAACAATGCATTGCAAGCCAAACAAACACCACGAAACACAAATTCTTCAACATATTTTTGACCGAATGATATCTGCAGCACTGGGTGTCAATCTAATACAGCACATATCCATAGTGTGGGTCTCCAATTGCTTTACTTTTTCCAACAAAGGGTTGAGACTGAAAAAAAATGGAAGGTTGTAACTGACAGACAAAATACATAACACTTGCTGCTTTTTATGCGGAGCAAATTTTACCAGATTTAGGCTAACGAAAACAATATACTCGTGACACTGCGTTCACACGTCGTATAAGTATGAAAGCCCACACATATTTTTTGAATTTTTATGAGTATATCAACTTCAAGTACAAACTATAAAGCACCTGGTCAGGGACTTTTTGTGCTAGGCGTAAGTCAAATTCAGAACAAGTCTGATTACTACAAATTCATGAAAACAAAGAGTTAAACTACATTTTGAAATATTTCATTTTTGTTTACTCCGTTGATTTGTTCACAAACCAAAACTGTAATTGCCCATAACTTGACAAATTGTTTTGTTTTGAGGCAAAGTGATTTTCAATGATTTGTAACTTTGGTTTGGAATGTATAGGTTTTCCCGATCAATTTAGAAATTGAAGCATTCTATTTAGTATTTACGTAGTTTCAATTCGCGCTAAATTGATTGAACGTTTTAGAATGAATGTCAATTTCCAAATAAAAGCATTCTATTTAGTAATATCCGCATTCAACCAAGACATGCGCTCATGTCAGTTTGCAATATAAGCAATCAATGTAATGTTTTTGTCACGCTTTTAAATATTACTGCAATCAAATTCGCAAGCGATCGCGGTACGTGTCATCTCGTGCATTCGAATTCATTTATATGCAAACAATTACCCGATAAATGCATTCTATTTGGCAATACTAAACGATCTATATTATTCGTATCATTATTCGTCAAACGAAAACCAAAAAGCGCCAACACAGTGATGAAAATCCCTAAAGACCTTATTAAACATATCCTCAAATTAACGATATGTAATAAATATACAATTATGTATAAAAAAATGTATGTGAGAAAAGAGAAGAGAAAGATGAAAGATAGGCGTAAATGTTTACATTGGTGTAACCAATAATGGCTACACTTTTAAATCAGAATAGCAAAATATGATGGAAATGTTATAAGAGCATTTTCATAGACACATAATGCATTAAGTCCATATAGACAGCGGAACCTGGTGGAGGGGGATCCCTGAATTTCATGGCCTGGCCCCTCTACACCCTCACCTAAAAAACGCCAAGTACCACATAGAACATTTTGATTAAAATGTTTGCATCCCTCCTAAATGGTCTCCGCCCCTCCGCGACTAATCGTTGATGATTCCGCCACCAACAATTTTTATAAGCAGGATAGGCCTCAAATTGACTTTCCTTGAATGTCACCCATTGACTGTTAGACAATATTCACTTTTAAAGACATTTTTGTATGCGTCTTATATCCAGTCAATTCCTCCTGAGAGGAAAACATTCGCCCCCACCCCCCTTCTTTCCGGATCAGCCTTATACGTCTCAATAACCATTTTACCCTTTTTACAATGAATCAAAATGTTCCCGAACCCTTCCTCAACTCTTGGCCTCTTTTCTGTGAAAGCCTAAGACAAATGCGGTTTAATTGAACCAGGGACAGTCGACTGTCCCTGATTAAACACATCGGCTTATAATAGAATCTACAAAATATTAAATTGATTGCATATAAATGAAAATGAAAATGTAATTATGACCATTAAACCTTGTGCACGTACACACAAGCGAATTTGAATGCGTCAAAATGAAATTAAATACTTTAAAATGAAATTGATCGATGTTAAAATGAAATAGAATTCACGTAAATGAAATAGAATGCTGTTATAAGGAAATAGAAATATACGTTTAGATAATCATTCAATTTAGCGCGAATTTGAATACTGGAAAGCTAATTTGGTTGATAACATTTTCAAATTGGCCGGGAAAACCTATAATATTACGTTGATTTTGTACCAACATGTCTCTTAACATATACATATTATCATGCTATCAATGACTCAATATTCATATTTCCCTCATTGCGCCTCATTTACTTGCGTTGGGTCACATATATCGCCGTAACAAACGGGACATTGCGAGTTTAAAAAAAGATGGAATCCCCTCTTACCATTATGAGATGTGTAGTATATCATCAAAAAGGACAACCTTTTTTAATGCTCAGTATCGTCTGCATTGTATATGAAGAAATGTAATCTATATTATACATTGTGTTGAACATATGAGGCAACTGTGAAAATAAACCTTTCTGAAAACACACATACTCTTATATATAATCGTTCGTTCCTTACAGTGTAATGATTCGGGGTGATTCCAATGGCCATTTACAGGTTGAGTTTGATGCATTTGCTGATCTAGATGGGCTCGATACTTTGTGAGTTTAAATTATAAAAACAATTATAAACAAAATACATTATCGAATTGATTCAGAACTTTTAGTGATTAAGTTAGCTACAACTTGATACTCCATTTTTAAACAAGTTTCAAATAATCCAAGATTGCTATGCGACTCTGACGCATTGCCAATTTGAGGGCGCCAGCACAATTGACGCTTCTATCTCGGAAATGACGAGCAAGCGTGTATATATTGATTAATAATTAGGTAGACTATAGTTGTAATTGACACTAGTGCACAGAAATAGTTGAATGAAGTATAGTTAATCCTCCGTGAAATTCTCATCAGTTTCTCCTAGCAAAACATTTGTTTCTTTTAATTTTCTACAGGTACATTGATGACCATCGTCTATGTTGCCATTTCATTCATCTAGATTCCTGCATTACGCTGGAACCACAACCTCCCCTGTTTAACTGTGGTAGCCTAATGCAGAATACAGTACTTAGGCTATCCATGTGGGTGCTTGGTATTAGTGCCCTCTTCGGTAATCTATTTTCAGTCATATGGAGATTTATGGAGAAAAATCGAAATCAGACTCAGGCTATACAGAGTTTTCTTATAGGAAATATGGCATTAGCCGATTTCTTTATGGGGATTTACATGATTATCCTTGCATCCGCGGATCTGTATTACGGTGATGAGTATTTTATTCATTCTGATGGATGGCGAAGCGGTATTGTTTGTAGAATTGCAGGTTTTGTTGCATTACTATCTAGTGAGGGTTCTGTGTTTTTTCTCACGTTGATAAGTTATGAAAGATTCCTTGGCGGTGTTTACCCATTTAGCCGTCTACGACTTACAAAAGGTTCTGCAAAAAAGGCATCATTATCTTTGTGGATGTTAACTGTAATTGTGAGTCTTGTGCCAGTTCTACTTGCAGGCCCAGAATCAGATTTCTATGACCTGTCTGACGTGTGCATTGGTCTGCCTTTGATCACTCGGCCCTCAACGTTCGAATTTCAAGCTAGTGATATCGGAAATCAATTGACATTTGACCTTCCCGTAGGGAAAGATTCAAAACCCGCGTGGTATTTCTCAATTGTTCTGTTTCTAGGTGTTAATATGGTATGCTTTATCGCAATTTTGGTTTGTTATATCGCTATCTTCTGGAGTCTTAAACAATCGATGGCAACATCCGGACGCACAGCCGACAGTCAGGAAGAGTTGAAAATAGCGATTAAGATGGCCGTAATTGTCGGCACGGATTTTCTTTGCTGGATGCCTGTTATCATGATGGGGATATTGTCACAAACCCAGGCCGTTGTCATCCCTCTTGAAGCTTACACGTGGTCAGTGGTATTTATTCTACCCATCAATTCATCTTTAAACCCATACTTGTATACAATATCGTCACTTATAAGTAACTGGCAAAACGAACGCGCAAAAAAAACCAGTAAGTCCAATAGGAATGTTTCTGGAAAAACCGATTCAATAACATTACAATCTAGACAATAAAATAATAAACAAGATACCTTGATTTACAATCACTTGGGAGATGTAGACGATTGTTTAATAAATTAGATAAATGTATTGCGTAAGTAGATAAATGTATTGCGAACTTGATCAATTATAATATGTGATGCGATCTGTGAAAACCCGCCACATGGTGGCATTTTTCATATTAGAGATATTTATATCATAAGAAAGCTAAAACTGTGCTGATTACAGAACTGTTTCGATCATTTTTCTACGATCACTACAAACAAAGTTATGAGTGAATGATGATTGTGATGTCATCAAAAGCTACAAAACAAGAAATCATGAAAACAGGTCAAAAAAGATACATAATTCAATATAATAACATTATAAGGTTAATAATAAAAGTGTCATAAGTAAGTTTTTGAAAGTGAAATTTCATGAAAGATGATGACACAAAGTATTGGAAACATTCTGCGACATCCGACGGGTTTTCACAGATCGCATCACATATAAAAAAATTCAGTATAGACCGTTCGGAAAAGGAATCGTTACCCTGTGTTTCATGCCGATAAGGCAATCGTCAGACTACAGGATGGCGAAAATTAGATTGGATTGCAAACCCCATGTTATTGTAAGAATATACAATCCATGGTGTTTTTCCACTAATTTCCAGAATCGGTCTAAGCTCAGAGATAGCCAAAAGGTGCTCAACTGATTAAAGGCATATTATGTGATCTTTTCCAGAGAGCGCCCTCAATTCATGATTTTTTTTAGAAAGTAGATTTTCTTGCAGATTTACATTTCTGATCATAAATCGTACATACATTCCAAGTGACAGAGTGATACGATTCCAAATTACCTCAAAATAAACTGTCGTGTCATCACGACAGTTTATTTTCACTCTAAAACCATGATTTTGAAGTAATTAAGAATCGTATCGCCCTGTAACTTGGAATGTATGTACGATTTATGATCAGAAATGTAAATCTGCAAGAAAATCTACTTTCAATTTTATTTTCGATGTTGAGGGCGTTCCCTTAAAAGATCACATAATATACCTTTAAAGATCTACAAAAAATGTATGTACTTCTGAATTTCTATTACGCTTTGCCGTTTTCGGCATTGAGCACTTTATTAATTTAAAAGATAGTCTAACCATGAAATATTGAATCGTTGTTGATAAATTATAATAATATGTCTACTATACTCAAGTTTGAATTGCAAGTACTCCAGAGAAGGAAAAATGTATTAGAAAATAGAGAACGTTTGATAAAAATAAAACAAGTAGGCCTACTTTCCCCCGTATCTCGTAGTTACCCGTAGCAAGTAAGATCTCGACACGTTCAGAATTCTTATGTATCAGCCGTAACGACAGTATTAAATTGTCAATATTATGAGTAAAATAAATACGAGTGAATGTGATATTCGACCCATAACAGCACAGTCAGGACGGCATGAGTAATTTGCTTAACACACGAGTCAGAGTTATGGTTTCCTCGAAATGCGCAAATTTTACTCGAAATGTGCAAATTTTCCTCGAAATGTGCAAATTTTCCTCGAATTTTGTACATTTTCCTCGAATTTGCAAATTTTCCTCGAAATTTGCACATCTTCTTTCGGAATTTCCCTGAACCAGATTACTGTTTTTTGTGTGTTTATATATGTTCTGTTCCAGCGTTTTGAACGCGCCGGGTACAAAGTGTTTATAGAAGACAAATTAGACAATATTGTCTACTTTAATAACCCGTGACGTCACGTCACTGTCAGAATAAAGACATGTGTTGCATACAAGTAGTAGATAAAGACATTGCCATTATTATTACCGTCAACATAAATAGCGGATTATATCGGGGTGACCGTTACGGTGTTGGTCATCGTAAGGCCGGTACACCTCATGGTCAAGTTGAGTTTGTGATACCATGATAACTTTTTAATCTCAGAAATTTGACTTATAGGGAGCACATCAAAACTCGACCGCCTGGCAAACGCCGGTTCTGTGCGGTTCCGTGCGGTTGCAGCCGGTTTCTATTGTTCTAATCAACCGGCGGTTGCCGCGCGGTCGAGTTTTGATTTGCTCCCTTAGAAAGAGAAAGCGGTACATCGCGTCATATTTTTAAAAAATACGCACCATCGCGCGCTACTGAACGCAGCATCGTGCCGATGTCGGACAGTTGCTAAATGTTATAATTGCTCCGACTGCCGTGAAATGACGATTATATCATAACCAAGATGCAAATTATTATTTTACAAAATGTATACTAGAGACAACCCTTGTCTTTTGCGAAAGTGAGTTTAGTTGGAATATTTTAATGAAAGCTAAGTGAAAAATCGTCAGTTTAAAACTCGGCCGAGTGCACCAATGACGGGTAGCTGAAGAATAGCGCTACCTCGCTAGTAACTGAGGCGTAACCCACAATTTTGAGAGCGCCAATGCGGGGTAAGCTACTAGGCTAGTAACTGACGCGTAATTTACGCTAAATGTTATACCTGACCGGACCCAAGAGTAAGTTGGGGCATAACGTTTTATGCCACAAGTCAGTCGATTCTAGCAGTAGCGTAAATTTGTTGTGAACATTGAGGGGATGATTCGCCGATGCTGAAGGACCAATTGCGCTTGCATGCCCAGGCGGTGTCTATTTGAAGCGGAATGTGACCCCTCATAAGCTGAAAGATTTCATATTTTTGAAAATCCATTCATGCAATTTGGTGATTTTTTTAGTCAAAATTTAGATCAACTCCTTTTGCCCATTCAAACACTAATCGCACCGACTTTGGGTCATATTTTGACCAAAATGTACTAATTGTCCAAGGATCTTAAATAATGACCAAATAAATAAACTGATTATTGTTTTTATTAATTAAAAACGGATAAAGCCAAGTTTCAACATTATTGTGAGTGGAAGGGTAGAACTAGAAGAACGAAAAATAAGCATATCGTGCCGTGCGTGGTCTGGGGATCGAACCGGGGTTCTGCGGTTACCAAGCGAAGGACAAGGTGTCCACGCCACGGAAGTATTTGTGTTAAGAGATGTGTTATATTTGTATATAATTGTTTCCACCGGGTGCTTCTGTTTGTCATTAAAATGTTTGTATGTGCCCCTCGCCCAAAATATGTTTGTAATGTCATGATTTCTAGTCCTTATTTTTGAAAAAGCGGTAAACAAACTTCGAAATTTTTGGCCATAAAATGGCATCATTGTTTTCCGGATCGCAGGCCGACTCCACGTGATTCTTGATTTACATTCACCTATGACCTAGCGAGTGACGACACGCTTTTAATATTACGGAGGACCATTCACGTCAGAATTTTACAGTAAACTATAGGTTAACACTTGGCATATACGCCAATTAATTTTGTAAGGGGACGATGCTGATTAATGTGGATATTTACCTCGCTAGTTGCTATTCTGGTGTTACTCGCCAGTTATGCTCTAAGAATTACATCGTTAGTAAGTTATGCTACAGTTAGAGCATAACTACTAGGGAGGTAGCTTACCTCCCTATTAAGTTACCCGTCATTGGTGCATTCGGCCGATCAACCATCATATACTTGAACCTTACCGCAAGTATCAGAAAAAATGATCGGTGCGTTTAAAAATGTGCCGGGTTAGAACAAAATCATAGCTGCCGCAATATTTCCGATAAAATGACACTTCGCAAAAGGTCAAGGGTCGCGACTCGACCAGATGGCACAGGACAAGTCCCGTATATTTGTTTGCCGAGTGATGATACTGCTAAAATAACCTACTTAAAAGTGTTAGGAGGATGTGACAAATAGTTTGACTATAATGTTAAGTGTAAACAATTTTAAATTCAATACTGAAGTTTTGGCCATTTATATATACGAAACGAGGGCCCGCCTAACCCAACTCAACACACGGTGAAGTTGGTAACCATGATTGTTCTTTATTATTTCAATGGTAGGGCCTACTTTGCAAGGATTTTTCAACAATTTTACCCCCATTTTGTAGCAAAAACGATACCCCTTTTGGTTTTCAATGATTTCAAACACCCCTTATTAAAGACACTTTATATAGCCCACATCAGGCTCAAGCAGAGCTCCCTCAACAGAGACGGAGGACGGTATTACCTACCAGCGATCTACACGCCGCTATTGAGTTGTCATCCATCACCGCCTGACGGCGATGATGATGAGACTCAATAGCAAAACCGCCAACAGCGCCCCCACGTGTTATTGGGGCTGACGAAAGGCAAGCGAGTTGCTGCCAGTAAGCTACCCCAGAGGTAAGCTTATTTACTGTTGTGAGAAATAATAATCTCAAAAATACACTTTATATAGGCCTACATTAAAATTAAATAGATAACATTGATTCCCAAACCATGAACTTTTTTAAGATTTCGTAAAATCCCTTTTTCGAATTTCACGGAGAAAATTCATGAATAGGCCTACTCATTTTTAGGCTACTATTACTCCCTATTTTTGTCAGTGTTTTTTCAAACGATAGACCAAAACACAATTAGATTATTAACAATTTCTCTATCATGATTATGTTGAACCAAGTCCATTGTTGGACCAAGGAGTTATTATGATAACTCCGTGGTTGGACTAAGACTTCTGGAGCTAACACCAGGAGACTACGCACGGTGCGAGCCGGTTCATTTCTTTTACAAGTATAAACAACATTATCTTTCTTCAAAACGGGTAAAACACAGTACAAAAACACATTTCATCAACTCTTTGGGTACGAATTGAGAGAGTTTCATAGGCCGCCTGCACTATTGATGGGCGAATCTTTACCCGAGAGCTCTGGTAGTAGGCATACGGTACCAGGGTAGGGGAGAGGGGCGGATGATGTTACACCTTAGGGGTGAGATGGGACACCTAATTTTACTCGGCTGTAATACGAATATCCGACAATTGACCCCACCAAAGCAAAATGTCACATGCAAGACTTTAGTTTCACCAAAAGAAAAGGTATGCGGACTATTTCGGGATTGCCGACTACTGGGCCAGTACCAAAATAATTCCACGACAACTTAATAGTCGGATTTTGAACTCTTGCGCCGGTTTGGGGGATCCCCCCCCCCCCCTCAAAAAATTATTTTACTCGGCAACCCCCATGTTTCTTTACATACACTCTGTTTAAATCATAGGGCGACACATTTAAACGTATTTCATCAATGTCGGCAACATAATACTCTTCTTTTTTTTTAAATACGGAAACCGGGGCAATAAATCCTGCTTTGGACCAAATTATGCTCTTCATCACATGCCCAGCCCGAGGATTGGTACTCGGATTTGGTTTGGTCGGTGCGGTTGGAGATTCAAAACTCTTACCCATTTCCAATGATTTTATTTATTATTAGGGAAAAGTGTTGCACGCAAAGAAAGTCAAAGAGGTGACGCAGAGTGAGAAACAGGACCCAGCATACTCCACAACGCTCCAACGCTGAGCGCAAACGTTGACGTCCGTTTTCTAATCAGAGGCGTCATTTTGTTGTAACGGAACTACTACGCATGTGTGAGAGCGCAAATAGTTCGAGGGTTGTGGAGTATGTTGAGCGATTTAAAAGGCGACGCAGAGGGAGTCTAAAAGGTGGCCGTCAAAGAGAGCAAAAATGTTGGTGCAGAGAGAGAGAGAGTCGGAAAGGTGATTATATCAAGTCAGAAAAGTGACGTATTGTGGGAGTCAGGTGCGAGGCAAGAGGGAAGGGTCAACAAATAAGGAAGGGGTGGGGGTGTGTGTGTGTGTGTGGGGGGGGGGGGGGGTTCCATAGAGTAAGATTGTTACCATAACTGGAACTAAAAGGCATAACGATTCTGCTCTGGCTCGATGCAATGAATAAATGCAAGACGAAACGAAATTATTGCCGGTATGAAAAGAGCCATACAGTAGTAGTCTGACGTCCATATACACGGAATGAAGCGTGAAACTAGTGTTGCGTGTAGAAATGAGTGTCCATACGTACCAGCGATTTACACGCCTCTATTGAGTTGTCCATCACCGCCTAACAGCGATGATGATGAGACTCAATAGCTTAACCGCCAACAGCGCCCCCACGTGTTATTGCTGACGAAAGGCAAGCGAGTTGCTGCCTAAAAGATTCCCCAGAGGTAAGTGAGCTTATTTACTGTTGTGAGAAATAATAATCTCAAAAATATGAGTGTCTATACTTTACTGTACAGGCCGGACTATAGCAGCAGAGGACTATATCTACTTCTACACCTGTATCATACGGTGTGAAGGGACAAGCTTTCAACCAATTTTGGATATTCAAAGTCTCTAGATATTTTCGTTTATATTCAGGGGTGGATCTTTACTTTTTTTGGCACTAGCCAGTGGGACTGGTAACTTGAGAAAGTTACCAGTCCGTAAGAGAATTTACCTGCCCCATCTATTGACTTGGAAATCTGAAACACATAACATAACACATGCATTGAAACGAGAAGCGAACAATGAGGAAATCATAACAAATTGTCATGTAAATAAAGAAATCCGCATGCGCAGTTCGCTATTTTGGGGGTATCGTTATTGCAAATATTTTACCGGGAGGGATATGGGCATTGCTTCTTTACGACGACTCAGCTGTTTACGCTGGTTCCCTGCACGCTGTCCACTCGTCACGGGTACGTTGGTGGCTGGTGCGTGGTGTCATTGAGGCAGGGTACCAGCAATCAGCTGTTACGCTGCATGTACAGTGTACGTACAGTACGTTTGACTGGAGAAGATGGCGTGCATGGTCATTGCAATGGGCGGGGGTTTCCCAATTCTCAAACTCGGCAAACTTTAATGTTTGGTTGCGGTGGGTTTATTCTTCGTGCGTGTAAGTGTGTGTGTGTGGTGTTTTATTTTTTATTTTAAGCTTACTGCTTACAGCTACTCATTCGACAATAGAATCAACACTTCAGTTGGTTAAAAATGTTACCCGCCAGCGGGACGGGTACTTTTGAGAATCTACCCGTCCGACACCAAAGTTACCCGCCGCTGGCGGGCGGACCGGTGCTAACGTCCAGCCCTGTTTTTATTTCAGCCAAGTGTTGATAAGTCCCCTTTGAGCTCCATAATGCACCACAATGTTGCTTTGCGGTTCAGTTGCCTCCTTTTAGAAGCAAGCGTAGGCTTCATTCCACGTATCAATTTAGCCTTAAACCTAGTAGCAGACAATGTATTATGTACCCAGGGCCGTACCGACCGGGTCGCTAATAAAAATAAGCATACGGACCATTTGATAAATCTGTTAAATTTATCCATCTAACATTGCTTAATAACTGTTAATAATGTACCCTAGAATATTGCATTGGGGCATCTGGGGACCTTGTATTGCACAATGAGGGATTCTGGTATTTACAACGGGACATTATGGGGCCCCTGTATAGTACAATGGGAGGGTAGGTATTCTGAGCTTAGTGGTTTCCATGTTTACATTTGATTTGAAACTTAAAATTCTAAAATAAAATGAGTGTCCTTGACTGGAAAATGTGCGATAGAGTCATTTTATTCCGAGTAATAAATACCAATAATGAGCAATAGGGTCAGATACCACGAAGTGTGAAATAATTCGCAATGAAGCCATGTTGGGCTTGAAACAGTGCGTAACTATGGACTCGGGGGGGGGGGGGCGGATCAGGTGGTACAGGCCTGTGACCAGGGGGCATAACCGACTACTTTTTGTTTACATAGAGTTTGTCATTTCATTTGGGGGGGGGGGTATCAGGGGGCAAGCCTTCCGACAGGGGGGTGGCAACTTCTCCCTGCCCCCTCTAGACACGCCACTGGCTTGAAGAGAAAAAGAGTGGACGACCCCTTGGATCGGCGGCTCTTTGGCAAACTTGGATGGCGGATAATCTGAGGTGCCAAAATCATAAATTTGTATGGGAGGGAACGACCAGGCAAGTAAAATGTCAAAAATATAACCTTTTTCGAAATTCGCGCGTATATTGTCCTCCAAAAGAAGTACATTGTTGACTGTTTCTAGTACTTTGAAGATAAATGCTTACAATTTCGCACGCGTTTTCATCATGTCTGTCTCTCTAGATACAAATCATCAGGGCGAAGGAGACGAAATGAACTCATATCGTGTCGACAAATACCCTTGCCCCACATGGCTGACATGTCGTGGTACGGTCCTGTATACTATAACGGAATTTAAAGGTGGATGTTCCGATCAATTTACCCCTTTTACACATCAACGTATTTTTATATTAGAAGAAACCCAATATTTTTCTCTTATTGCTGTAAAATGTTTGGCGCGATATGTTCCATTTAGCCGTTATAGGGCAAAATGCAGTGAATTAAATTACCCGATCAGTTTTATGTTTAATTTTATGTCACCCTGTGCTTCTAAAAAATAAGAACAATTGGAGTTATGCAACTCAAACTTTGGGAATACAACTATTTTAAGGATGGCCCTTCGAGTAGAATAGAAAACATCAAGTTGAAAATCGGACCAGCAATCGGAACACCTACCTTTAAACACCAGCCTAACTCTAAAAGCTTAAATTAGACATGTACGAAAAACCTCGTAATGTGTTGTTTAGTGGCATTCATATTGTATGGTACGATTGGGGAGGAGGAGGGGGGGGGGGGGGGGGGGGGGGGGGCACACTCATGAAATGGAAACGGGTGTAAGGCTGGCCTTTTGGATCATGGTATTGGGTGAAGATAAACATGGTAGCATTAGGAGTCCCGAGAGACGCCAAACTACCCAATAGTAGGAGCCCCAGACCTCAAATTGAGGGGTTGACCCCTGACCTCCTAACATACTCCTAATTGTATTCTTTTCTGGCAGGGATACACCTAGTTAACAATAATTAATTGTCCTGCTCCTGTTTAACTCTTGCAAAATCCGAATATTACAACATCATTACACCACCCTTTTTGAAGACGGAATTTCAGCATTTTGATACACATCATAGGGGTAGGGGTAATACTATACGTCATATCTACTGTATCAAGCGGTAAAACTATCTGACGTCATATCATATTTTGAAAAATGGTACATACACCAAAACTAGGGAACCTTGTCTGGGGTTTTATATCAAGGTCAGGGTCAAATGAGAGTTAACATCACACTAAAAATACAGACCAAATATAATGTAGACATATTTTTTGTATTAAGATTACCAATACAGTTTATTTATGTATAAGGTTCATATCATTTTATAATAATAGCATAGGGTACCATAGTTATGTTCAACTCATATTACCAATCATTCATAAACACATAATCCTCATGTACATGTATGTGACCTTAAACGTCATTTACACCTCCTCAAGGTGTATCTTAAAACCCTAACCCCCCTGAGTGCTAAAAAATGCTAATCCAAAGTCCCTCTCCAAACGCATGCGCCGTCGGTTTTCGATGACGTTGTCAACCGAGCCTATATAATGAGTGCAGTATACTGCACGAATGTGTAGCTGAGGGCCGTGGCTTAGTGGTTGGAAGGTGGGGCTTCAGAACGGAGGGTCCCCGGATCGAATCCCGGCAGGTTCCCGGAGATTTAGTTGGTGTTTTTTCCTCGAAAATTGTGATCCCGGTCAAAAATCATAAACCGGGGTTAGGTTATGACATTCTTAAAAAAAACATAATAATAATTCAATAATCTAAATATGAATATACGCTATTCATGTTGTTATTAACGTTTGGCTCGTTTAATTTTGGACATTTCTTAAGACTTTTACGACTGCCAACTTGTTGTCTGACAATAGGGTAAATGGAAAACTATCCACATTTCCAAAAACACACTAAGATCTTTACTCAATAACATAGACTTAACAGTTACACTTAACCCCTGATAGGTTCGAATAGTCTAACGGGATGCAGGATTTGTGTACGGTTTCAATATTTTTATATATAAAGAACATCAGTAATCAAAATATACATGGTGCTGATACATTATTTTAGCACTAGGAAGATCATTAAGAGGAATCATTTAGAAAGATATTCTCAACCAAATGTTAACATTAGTCTAAGATATGGAGAAACATAGATAATGTTTGACTATATATTCAATATCTGTAATTATAACTGCAGGAATTCTATGACATTCCTAAGGATCTCCCCTATACACCAGCATGAAATAGTACTTTACATTAGCTTTTGCACACACGCACCCTCAAAGACTTTTGCCCTTAGGGCAATTGAGTTTGTGTTTTACTGACCGTGACTCAGGTTTGGAAGGTTTCGTCATTGGCGTTGCTACTAAACAATCATTCTTGACTTTCCTGCCAAAAGAGCATGGGTTTGGTAGTTGTGGACTCTCTTCTGCAGCTCGCTTCCAGATAGCAAGTTGATGGAGACTACCAAGAACATGCAACAGTTGGTGGAAGTGTACAAATATCACCATTCTTTTTGCAAACATATGGGCACGTTCTCTATCCAGTGAATCATGATTGTTACCGTTGCTGTTGTATAATGAAAGAAAAAAGAGCGGGTTGCATCGAAGATCACTTCATCTACTTTAAGGATAGGCCTGGTGTTCCATACTCCATAAACGAGGCGAGAGAATGTGCACTTTCCAAGGCTGCTTTAAGGGCACTTCGCTCACCTCTTCGAAAAGGATTAGAAACGGTATCACAACCATGTATGCATTCAGAAGAATTGATGTAATGTGTAGGCTATATACTTGGCTTGTAGATTGCCGGCAATGGTGGGATAAGGCAACTAAACGTTTGTATTTGCCTTATGTATTCAGAGCTCTGAAAGACCAGTAATCCTTGTGTTGAAGTAAATTAATAATGTCGGAATCAGTGGCTTCGATGACAACTCGTCCTAAGGTTTCGACACAATACTTTACGTGCGCAAATAGTCGTGTATCTGCCTCCTCGTGTAGTAGACATGACATTATTTGGAAGACTTTTCAAAAGACTTTTATCAGGTAACGTTGCATGTTGTTTTGCCCATGTAGTACAGAGATATTGGAGAAGATTCTCTTTATTGACACAGTTGGCTACAAACAGGGGCGGACTGGGACCTGAAAGCGGCCGTGGCAAAATAATTAAAGCGGCCCAGGCGCGTACCGCGGCATGTGAGCCAGGGGACAGAAGTATGTCGTCCCGGTAGTAAATTTTCGTAAAAGGTTGCCCCAAATTTTTTCCCAATCAGTCACCTCGTGAATTTCACGTAAGTGGGGGGGGGGGGGGGGGGGGGGGGGGGGGGGGGGGGGGGGGGGGGGGGGGGGGGGGTGGGGGGGGGGGGGGGGTGGGGACAAAAAAAATCGCACGGTCACAAAATTTCGCACAGTCAAAAATTTCGCACGGTCATAACATTTCGCACGGTCACAAAATTTCGCACGGTCACAAAATATCGCACAAGCAAAAAAAAACGCACGGTCATAAAATTTCGCGTAACCGGCCCTGAGAGGCCCAACCGGCCCTGAGAGGCCCAGAAACAAGCGGCCCATGTGGCGATCGCCAAAAGGCCACAGTGGCCAGTCCGCACCTGGCTACAAA
Organism: Ophiura sarsii; assembly: GCA_035610835.1. Classification (NCBI taxonomy): domain Eukaryota; kingdom Metazoa; phylum Echinodermata; class Ophiuroidea; order Amphilepidida; family Ophiuridae; genus Ophiura; species Ophiura sarsii. Next base: position 26,927,469 of record CM069449.1, read on the forward strand.
TCCTTTCCACTGTGGTATGACAATTTTATCATGGAGCTCATCATTCTTGTTTTTGTCATACATTTTCCCCTTCGCTGTCTTTCTTCATATTTGAGGCTCTCATGCGGATGAAAGTCATATCTATCCCCGATAAATTGTATTAGATCGCATCCAGGTGGGCGTATGGGCAGAAGTTTTACCATGTTTGGTACTTAGCTCGGAGAAATCCTTGCTGTACATATCCTGGAATATTTAGATAAAAGCAATAGCATCGATAATAACGCTGGTCTTGATATCAGATGTAGGTAATTTATCCTGTCCTTTCCAGCCGTCGCCCAATTTATCTTTCACTGCAAGGATGTAATCAGCTTTCCCTTTACGCATGACGTACCCACAAGGATGTTTCTCATCTGGTTCAAAGAGAGAGCTAGGGCATGGTGTCCATTCGTAAGAAAACAGATCCAGCTTGTCACGTTTTTCCAATGTCAAAATACAAATTCCTTAGCACTTTCATCTTCGTAGGTTATCTTTGTTTTCATTACAGGTGATACAACCTTTTTAAACCTTTCAGCAAATGTGTGTATGCGCTCTGTCTATCCTGAACATGCTGAACAACATAAAATGACAATGACACTTGGCCTTCGAATTTAAAGGGATTGATCATCTTGGATTTGATTAGTTGCAGGATTGCACATATCGCACTGACATCCTTATAGCAGCAGAACTTGTTTCATGCTTTGATGAATCGTCACTCTTTAAATGGGACATTCTTTGGTTTGTCTCGATACAGCTGCCAATGCAGGCACGGCTTTAAGGTATTTCTCCATTGTAGAGGGTTATTAGGTGATACCATGGAACAGTTTCGTTTTCGCCTCCTTGTTGTATGCCTGTTCAAGAGCCATGTCAGACAACACGCCATTGAAAACCTTGTTCTTCTGTCTGATGGTGAAATTCCCATTGCTGAACTCTTGTTCTGCAGCATCGGGCAAACAATCTATTGCTAGTAGATAATGTGGTAAGCAGGAGACGTAGCGGTTGTGTCCAGCCGCCACGAGATATGGAAGCATTTGCCTTGACGAATACAGGTGATCTTTCCAAGCCCAAGCTCTTTCAGCATAATTATACAAAGCTCTTAAACACACGCATCATATCCATGTTCATCAATCATAGTTGACCTGCTGGTGATTTGCACTTTTCTTCTTTGAAGTTTGCAATCAGCTTCTCTACCTCATCCAGGGATTTGTCCGTTTCAAATACTGCAGTGTTTGCCTTCTCAGAATCGCCGCTTGCAATTGCATCTCGCAGCACACTCATCTGCCCTGACAACAATGATAAATAGGCAGGAGCATCTCATTCCTTGACGAGCCATTCTTCATAAGCATTCCATTGCAAAGCAAACATTGCAGATTATATGAGAGAGTGGGCTCTGAGCGAGCATGGCGTATTTTAATACCCTTTCTTGACATATGCTTGTTTGCTGTGCCAGCCAAACATACATTTGCGCCTACAATGATGTCTTCCAAGCCAGAGTTCTTAAACAGATATCCAACTGCAGCGAGAATATTCATAGCAATATAAAAACCTCCAAGTCTGAGAATGACATTTCGGTACTTCTCTTGTTGCTTCTTCTGAAGACCAATAACAATTTCATATCTTGCCTGATCACATGTAACAACGCATACATTTTGCTCAAGTTTGTGAGATACCTTGATTAAATAATCAACAAGTTCTTGTACTACGTCTGGATTTGTAGGTGATTGAGGAAAGAATGTCCCATAACCTGTGAGTTTCAACGCCCTCAGATTCATGAATTATCTCGTGATACTTTGACCACGATATTGGCGTAGGATTATTTCCCCCCTCCCAGTAGCCGTGTATTGCCCAGCTGGCACAAATGATAGAGGGTATGCAATTTCCCACGGAATGGTTTTCTTTCAGGTACATGTTTCAGTCCATGGACAGATCTACTTTTCTGACGGTCTTTAAGGGTGAGTCCACTCGGTTACATATTATTCTCAATTCAATAGGGTATTAAGAAGGGAGGGACGGTAGTTATTTTATACTCGATTGGTATACACAATGCCTAGACACCTTACATTTACTATCTATGAAAAAAATATATATACAACATGTCTATTACTTCTGAAAAAAAATGTGTAATTAATGTTTCAGAAACTGTAAATCGAAATCATGTAATAAATGTGTTCAGTTAGATGTAGTGCTACAGGTGACCCTTGACCTTATGGAATTTGACATACAATGGTAGTGAGTAATGATGGCTTCACTTTCATACTGAATTTATTTATGAAACCATTCTTAGAACTTGAAATAGGATGCATTGTTTATTCACTGCTTTTTAAAAAAAATTCACAGATTCAAATTTATAGTGAAATAGGTGGCCATTTTGTTCTTGGTATAACTGCAAGAGAAAATATTTGGCAGGACACTTAATCATTGTTCCCAAGGGTTGTACCTATCTAAAAACCTTACTTACGGGAGTATGTTCCGAGGTCAGGGGTCAAAACATTTCTAAGCCGATTTTGGAGGTCTGGGGCTCCTATTACAACAACATTTTCTAGAAAGTAGTCTTTGGGTAAGGAATTTATAAAAAAAAACTTCCACGAAATTAGGTCTTTGGGTAACATACACATGTAGTGGTCAAATTCTCATAAACATAATGAGGGTATTTTCCCGAAAATAAATATGCGTAGAGCTGATTACGAGAGTAACCCCGTGACTAAAGGGTATTCAATTTTAATTTATAAAGTTCAGAAGCTATTTACATATAATCTACATGTACTGATTTCAATATATCAAATATTGACAAAGCAAACTGATGATAGCCCTTATAATAAGCTAAAGTTCATGATTTCATATTATGATAGCCTCGTCATAAGGGTGTGCTTGTACTCTATTAATCTGTGCTGTAAAACCATGGTAACATGGATAAAATACCAAAATACGAGGTTGCATGAGTTTTGTTAAAGCTCGTCCAGCTTTTAGAAGTCGGTCATCAGTGTATTAATGAGCCATGCAACATGGCAGCGACAGAGCCGGCTAAACGAAAAGATTTCAAGCGAGAATTTTTGACCTGTTCAATTTGCGCTAATCCTTTCGATGGTGAAATCAGAGTGCCCAAATGTCTGCCATGTCTTCATTGTTTCTGCCTATCATGTTTGAGGACATATGCTGCGAGTAAATCATTCGTAAATTGTCCAATTTGCCGAAAGAAATGTAGCGTTCCGGAAAATGGTGCCGACGGTTTCGTCACCAATTTTAACGTCGGTAACCTTCAGGAATATCAGCATTTGCACCAACCCGATCGGTTAAGCGTCTCATCGAAAGATGATAATGGACAGACTCTCTGCACTAACTGCGATTCTGGCGATCCTGCCGTGGGTTTTTGTTACGATTGCGATGCTGAGCTTTGCGAAAGTTGCATCGGGGCGCATAAAACATGGCGTGCATTAAAATCGCACGAGACCGTCACGATTGAAGAGTTTCGAACACGTGACCGAAATAAGTCTAACAGACAACGACCACACGAACGTTGTCGAGCGCACGGTAAAAACAATTTGTCCGCTTTCTGCAACACGTGTCACATTTCGATTTGTGATACATGTGGTATAACGGATCACCGCGAACACGAAATCCTGAACCTAGACAAGGCGATGCAGGAGGCTGTAAAAACACTGCAAGAACTGGCAACGGCGGTTAGAGCTAAGAATGATCCACTGGAAAGACTATCTGGTGCCATCGACACCCGGATCAATGATATAAGTGCTGTGTTTACCGAACGAGAAAAAGATATAGATGCGCAGTTTGAGTTGCTCACCATAAAGCTGAACGAACGCCGCGAGAAAGCTAAAGAAGAGCTTCAAGATCGATGCCAAGTGCTAACAAAGTTATTGCGGGAACAGAGGAACGATGTTGAAGCTTTGACGGCTCAATACGATAGTGCGTGTGACTTTGCTGAGCAAACATGCGAATATGCAAATCCGGCACAACTCTTCAAACATCAAGGAATGGTAAGTGAATATATAGAAAATTGTATGCGTCCATAGAGTTATAACGTATGTTTTAAAACACGCATACGGCACAATTATTATGCAATTACCTTAAATGTAACCTTAACTCGTCAAAAAAATTCCAATTATTTTATGTCACGTTGAAACTATATTATTTCAACTCAAAACCGTTGGAGAAGGAAAACCAAATCCATCGTAATTATTCAATACTCGTGTATTTTCCCTGCAATCAGTAAACAAAGTGTTTTCATAAACGAAATAGACTTCATACTTAACGCATCAATTACTTAAAATGGTGTATATATATGCAAAACCATACACTCTCAGTCAAATCCAATAAAGTTAGATTTGTGTTTAGATATAACTTGCTGGTTCAAATACAAGACTAACAATAATTTAAAATTGTTGGGCAATGCCATTAGGAAACACACCGTCAAATACCGTTAAGCCAACACCAATATACACCGGAAATATTAGCAATTCGTCTGCAGACAGTTCCAAAATTTCACAAAATGTTTGAATGTTTTCAAATTTATTGAATTTCATCTCCATATTTTAGAATCACCATGAGAAATGCATATGAATAAGTACAAACATGGCTAGTAATGGTTCAGCAATCCTTGAGATAGACGTTAAAAGATGGGAGAGATTTCTAACAAATGTATATGGTAAAAATAATAGCCGCGTGGAAAGTGTTAAGGCAGAGCTGTGAAATCGGTACGACGGGAACCCGCCACATGGTGGCATTTTTCATATTGGAGATATTTATATTATAAGAAAGCTAAAACTGTGCTGATTACAGAACTGTTTCGATCATTTTTCTACATTCACTACAAAAAAGTTATGAGTGAATGATGATTGTGATGTCACCAAAAGCTACAAAACAAGAAATCATGAAAACAGGCCAACAAAGATACATAATTCAATATAATAACATTATAAGGTTAATAATAAAAGTGACTTAAGTAAGTTTGTCAAGGTGAAATTTCATGAAAGATGATGACACAAAGTACTGGAAACTAATTTTCTTTAAAAAAAATTTAAAAAAGAAAAAAGGTTTTTTTATTTTTTATTTTTTTATTTTTTCTATTTTACCCATAATCCCTAGTTCACATTTTGCGACATCCGACGGGTTTTCTCAGATCGCATCACCTATTACGATGACCCACTATTACGATGACCCAAAGTAGTTATTTCAATCACACATCGTAGAAAAAAAATCAAAGTTGAACTCAGACCAATTGACGTGATTGGTATGATTGTTCGCTCAACATGCTCCTCTTTATGGCTAAAGAGTGTGTCTAAACCGTGGGGGACGTAAATAATGAGACATATTATAGCGCACTATCAAAGGTGCACATTCTATTCTGGACACTTATGAACTAGAATTGGACTTTCAACAGAAAATAATCTGCATTTGAGATTACAATGATGATTTATAGGATAAGGATACGTCAACGTATTGTTTACGTTACATCTTATTGTCACAGATTTTCTTATTTGTAAGGGATTCAATGGATAGAAATGTTTTCCCGTTCAAATGGAATTAAGTATCAATATTTAGTAGAGAGATTTTCATTGGTTATAATGTTCAATTACTCACTGACAACTTTTCAAATAACAGAGTCCTCTGTACAAAGCTTTCAGCCCAAGCTGAATTTGACATGCCTGAGTAGATTTGCCATCATTTTGATAATAAAGACTCAATATTTTTCATTACCAGAAAATCATATTGCACGCGGGACACTTTTTTTAACACGCTATGCACAATATATTTTTGAAAATGTTAGTTGCCTTTATAAAAAAAACCCTAACAAATCCACCTTTTCACTCTTTTATCCCCAAATTCTTCTCATGTTTCCCTCTCAACTTGGTTCCTCGTTTCGCTCTTTCTAACCTCACTTTTCTCTCTTATCCTTCCTCTGCCATATTCTCGTACTAAACACAGTTTTAGCTTAACGCTTTCCATGCGGCAGGCGTCTGCAGACGTCATTCCAAAATGTCACAAAATGTTTCAAAAATGTCAAAATTATTGAATGTCTTTACCATATCGGGAATCACCATGTGAAATAAAATAAGTATTAACTTGCCTAGCATTGGTTCAGTTATCCTTTGGATAAACCTTAAAAGTTGGGAAAAGTTTTTTGACATGGGTTTAAATAAATATCGACCGAACTCCTCAAATGCACAGGTACTTTTAAGACTGCACGATCTGCACGTCAGCTTGCTGCACCGGCGACGGTTGAGTAATCTTTAATTAAGACGTGGAATTAGACACTTTTCAGTGAGTTAGACGCGTGTTTAAGTAAAACAATTTTTTTTCGAGAATTGCGTTTAGTTTTACGATGAGTTTAAAGTCAAAGTTAAACGCGTGTTTAGCTTAAAACCGCGTTTAAATACGTAAGAGAATACGGCCCTCTATGTTTCTCACAATTTACTCAGTTTCTTCCCCTTTTCCAATTTCCTTTTCCGTCCTCAAATTATTTCAAGTATTATATATATTATACTCTGAATGACTGTAATAAACTATTATTTTAAGTCATCGTAAAATGCCAGCGTATAAGTGACTTTTACTCTGGAGTCAATCGTAGTGATTTTGCACATCGGCCTTTTGTATGAAAATAACATAATATTTTTCTTATTTTAACAGGTTACTCAGCAGCTGAACGACCTTATTTCTGAAACTCTTCCGCACAGCGAACCCATCGCACACAGCTATATGGTATTCACCGACGGTCATGCTGAAATTATCAAGTGGTTGGACGAAGAAGCTCTTCGTCGTATTGGTGAAACGCGTACCAGCGACACTCTAGCGTCAAAGTGCTGCTCGGAGACAGAGATAAACGTGGTTGTACCAATGGAAAGCCCTCAAAATATCGTCATTCGAGCAGTGAGGTACGACGAGAAACCCCAATGCATCGGTGGAGATCCGTTTATCGCGACTCTGCAGCTACCCGATGGTTCGACGGTACAATGCGATATCGTAGACAACAACGACGGAACGTACAAGATACCGTACACCACCCAAACACACGGAGTACATCATCTTGACGTAAGTCTGTTTGGAAAGCCAATACAAAATAGCCCGTTTCGTATCCAAGTTCGACCAGACTCGATATGTCAATCCAATGACGCGATAGATGTCGACATTCCAGTCGCTCTTGTTGGGTACCCCCACGAAATTACCGTGAATCTGTCTAGGGAAAAACCTCTACGGGAAGACGGAAAAGAAGCAGAAGCCAGATTAGATCGAATTCAGGCCAGCATCGTCACCCAGACGGGAGACTCAGTCAAGTGCACCATTGACAGTAACCATGGTAACGCCGACGGTCGATATCAAATCCGATCTAAGCCACCTGTTGATGGAATGCTGTCGCTGCATCTGACAGTTAATGGTATACCGGCAGTTAACAACCCGTATAACATACCGGTGATGTCAGCGTCTCCTAAAGCGACAACGGTATCGCTCGGACAGCCGATCATCAACCAGGTGTGGTCTATTTACGTGTCCCCTCACGATTGCCGCCAGACACCGACAACTGTGCCAGACGACGCGGTAAAACTTAAAGTTGTCAATTTAGGGAGTAAAGCTGAGCAAGATCTTGCGTTTACACGCAGTGGTACTGATGGCGTATTGACATTTACGTGCATTCCAACGATTGGCCCCTATTTGGTGAGTGTTTCTTTATTCGATTTCACGGTTACCGAAAAACGCGTTGATGTAAAGGAGCGTTTGGAAGTGAAAATTCCACAGGGTCCAAAAAGTTTCCCAACTGGAATAGCGTCTGTTGGCACAACAAGTGCCGTGTTCGTAACCGACACGGTCGACGGTAAAGTCTACGGGCATAGCTCCGAGAAATCGCAAGAATCATGCATCAATCTCGACACGAATAAGTCTTCGCAAATCGCGATGGACAACCAAGGACGAATTCTTCTGCTATTTCCGCAAACCAAAATGATACACGTAGTAGATCAGCAAGGAGTGGAGCTGGACAAATGGTCTTGTCACAATAGAAATTCGCGCCCAGTGGCACTCACGTGCACCAAAGAAGGAAGGGTCGTAGTTGCTGATAGTAAACGTCCATCGGTATTCATTTACAAATCAGACGGAGAAATCCTAGGTATCGAAGAAGTCCCAAAAGAAAGCGTGGTGGATGGAGTGAATAACCTCTGCGTTGACAGGCACAACACCATTGTACTCGCGCACCACAGCCAACCAAAAATACACATGTACAATTCAAGCGGGAAACATATGGGATATTTCAATTCCGGGGCGACGAGTTTCCAGCTTGCAGTAACAAGCACCAGTGATGGTTTTATTCTCGTGGCTCAGCTGGGTAGCATCCGCATTCTGCAACTAGCTGATTCATCGGCTACTAGTAGTTTATTTTTCGTCGGCGAGATTCCCATAGTTGATGGTCATATATACACAAGTTTGGCCAGTGCAAACGACGGATGTGTATTTGGACTTGATGTTGGACAAAAACGACTTATGAAATACGGATGCCAACTGAACAACTATGTCTTGTAGACTAATGCACCTGCTGTGTATGGAGCGGAGTGCTCCCCGATAGCCAGAACAGTCAGTGTGCACGAAGAAACAACTTTCGCATATTTACATTATTCAGAGCTTCATGGGTGTCACCATTACCTACGGTATGCAAGTTGCACTGGATGTGTAAAACTTCACACAGTCAATAATGTTAACACTTTGAACCCGATACTTAATAATCGTGTCGGTTTAGAAAGGATTTCCCCCAAAACCACTACAAAAGAGTCTGGATTACCTTGTCGGAATGACGATGGTTTCCTCACAACTGAATTCCGCCTCCTACATATTATAAGCCACGTATATTACCCTTACCAGACCCTGATCCTTTCCTTTTCTACAGAGCGCCACCTACAGGCAGAAGTTAGATTGGGAAATCACCATTATGACAAGGATGTACTTCGACCAATGCACGAAACTATCAATGTTGGTCAATAGTTTTTTGTTTTGTTTTTTGGAAAACATATCCCTTCTAACATTTTTATACTGTAATATATCTGATGAATTCGATCAAGATATCAATATATCCGTTCTAGCAGGACAGGACAGGACACAGATGGTGAACTAATGTTTACTAGCAAGAGAACCAAAATACAATATGACCGCCATACAGGGGTAAAAGTCCAATTTCGACCTCGTTATACCTCGTTTTTTTACAGTTTACTATAATAGGCCTAATTTCAACCATGTGTTTTTATTATAACACATATGAATATTCCTGTCATTTGATTGGTGGATACTACATCATCCGACATAACAAATTCGGACTAGTTCCCCAATATTTTACAGGAGGGCAAAAATGTTCCCACGAAAAGTACTATTGCCCTGTCCCTGCTCGCGGTATTTGATTTGAGGATTTATGTGAGTATTATGATGTATTTTGTTTCTCAAAGAATTTCAAATGACAGGAATATTTTAATAATTTATATGAAACCGTAGGCCTACAGTTTGATTCCGACAGTAATTGCCCAGTAACCTCGGGGACCTATTTTGCACCATTTCCTGAATATAGAGCAGTAAATATTTGTATATTATCACATGATGGGATATCATGATATAAAAAAAATATTGTGCACAACGAGTTAAACTATATGACTCGGTCAAATTTGAATCATAACATTTGTCACGGGGAAAGCCTATCAGGGTATCACCGTGCGTGTGTACCGCAATTTTAAGGGCAATTCTTATTGTACGTTGTAAATTGACTCAATATACGTCATGTGGCATCAATCAGCCAATCAGATCTTCGATAGCGTAAATATTAGAATTCGCGCCAACCGTCAGGCCGTTGCGCGGGAGAGTTTCATCGAGGCCAGTCTTCGAAGATCTGTGATTGAGCCAGACGTGTACAGCATTTGTTCCACTTGATATTTACAAATGTACCCATCATGGACATCATTTTACAACACGTTATAACTAGCAACTTATAACTACATGCATGTGTCTGACTCCTTATTTAGTGTGAATCTTAAGTGTTTTATGAGAAGACTGATAGAAGAAGCTACCAAATAGTTGAAAGGCAAGTTAGCGGTGAACAATAGCGTAGGTCAATTTATCACAACAACGAACCGCGCTATTTCGAACCGCGCACTTTGGGTACTAACACCGAGTTAAACTCCCGCGGAAATTGAACCGTCGGTTTTAAGAGTGATCTTGAGGTGAAATCAAAGTTTTTCATTAATATTAAGGTCTTGAAATACTCCTGATAAGTGGACCTGTCTTGCAAACGTATTGAATCCAGTCTATGACATCTACAAGCAGAGCATTTCACATCGGCATTTTACAAGTCCGTCGATATCGAAAATGAAATGCGTCCGAGTAGTGTCTACATTGATATGCCAAACAGCTGTCTTAAACAGCGAAATTACACATTTTTCGTGTATTGAGATAAATGAGGGTTTTAGCAGCTATTATTCTTAAATCGATTTTACGGCGTGACCATTTAAGTACATTAAAAGTAATTTGAAGTGAGAGCAACATTTGGCACCATTGGCATTTTTTCATTTGTCCATTCGTGTACGATCGCGTTATATTTTCATTTTTAAAACAGATTGCGGGCTATGTGCATAAGGAACAAGTTTCGTGGAAATCTTTTTCAACTGACTAACTAAAAAAACTGTGATTTCCTTTTTATTTAACAGAATAAATGAAGTTTTTGCATTATGTGGCTCTAGAAACGGAATTGATAAATGGTTTGAATCTTTACAACGTTTGTATAGTTCCCCTGATAGCTCAGTTGGTAGAGCGTTCGTCTTCAGAACAGGAGGTCCGGGGTTCGATCCTGTCGCTGACCACAATGTCATACGATTTTTTGTTCCGTCGTCAAAATCAATGTTGTTGTTGGTTTTGCTATAAACTATATTTTTTTATATTTAATTTATTTATGATTATTTGGTTGATTTCTTTCATGAGTTAACAGATCCCACCATTCTGTAATCCCAAAGTAATAGGCCTACCTTGATATGCTCGGGAGTGACTTATATGCTCGGGATTAAAAGGGGGATTCCAGAGGGGCTCCCCATGACGTCAGAAAACATCGATGAACTATCTCGGTTTTAAATATTCAACAGCCTGAAAATAATCATTTTCAATTTTAAAATATATTTTAATGGTAACATAATTATGAAACCCTCTAAATTCATTTAAGAAGACGAAATAACACACTGAGCGTTTTCGAGTAAGTCACACATAGGCTGGTTTGCACACAATGAGTGAGCGAGGCGCGTATGCGGAAGTGAAAGTCGGCTTGTCAAAGGTGCCAAATTTTGTTCACCATATTTTAGCTTTAAACAATGCGGCAACTTTCGTCTTAAACACTCGGAATATTTGAAACATGCAGCATATCAATTATCTAGTTATAATGTGCTACTGTGTTGATGGAATTTTTACGGCGTTTGAAAATGAGGGATTTACAGATGTTTTCATTTGAAATTGGCTACGATTTCTTCCAATTCATGTAAGTTTTTACGCGGATGTTGCAGTATGAAATCACATATTTCCGCATGTACGTCACTTAATATATTGATTCGCTGTGATAATATCAAGTGCAACAGATATGTACTTCAATGTAGGTTAGTGGATCAACGATCAACGGTCTCGTTTTGTTTCAAATTTGTGCATGAATACTGGTTAGTTATTTCGATGTACGCAATCCAATAAATTTGAATTTTTAGCGTTTATGTTAGGACGCCCTCGTAGTAGATAATTTGGGGTCAAATCGAAGTTGCCTTCCAACTACAAAGTAAGAGCTGAAAACCAATCGGCCACACGACTACTGTAAAAACATAAAGTGCGCCAATAAAGTCTAAACACTTACTAACAAATGGTCAGATTTATCAGAACCTGAAATAGTATGCACAAAAATAATTGATTAATTCGATTTACAGTTATCTTCTGCGCATTTTGACACCTCTTTTGTTGCACTACGATATTATGTGGCGGATTTATGGGCACTTGAGTGGCTTAAGGACGATTTTCAAAGTTGCAAAAGCCCCTATTCAAGCAAGAGCGCATGTACTGTGACGATTGAGATCAGCATTATTTTTTGCCCGCCTTTTATGATTTGCTTGTCGCGTGTCGGATAAATCGATTGCGATGAACATCAGCATTAATTGTCAATAACAAAACAAAAGGGTCAGAGATGGGAGGCATCAATCAAGATGGTGTCTTTTGTCTTGATTTTGTCTGTGTGGGATGCTTGCAAGAGTTCCCTTCTGGAATTGGGGTGAATAGGAGCTTTTGCAACTTTGAAATTCGACCTAAAGCCACTCAACATGCTCAAGTGCCCATAAATCCGTCAAACAACATCGTAGGGCAACAAAAGAGGTGTCACAATGCGCAAAAGATAACTGTGAATTGAATTAATTAATTATTTTTTTGCATACTATTTCAGGTTCCGATAAATCTGACCATTTGTAAGTGTTTAGATACTTTATTGGCGCAGTTTATTACTAGGCTTCGCCTCGTGCAATGGAAAAGTCCAAATTTGATCTCGTGTTATCGTTTGCACTATCACCATTAAGGTGAATCAGCAAGAACGGGCACTTTTTCACAAAGGCGTCACAGAACATTTAGGCATGCATATTCAAGACAAATGGTAGCACTATGAAGACCTATAATTTGGCTTTCATTCAAAAGCAGAATTGTTACACTAACTTTAGTAAAGCCCCATATTTTGAAGCCAATGCACGAAATGGTCGAGTTATCAAGCCATTTCAGCTAGGTTCGCTTTCTAAATCAGCTGTGCCTCTCTTCTTGAATCCAGGTTTTATTACTCATAAGTCCACAGTTCTATTGATTCCCAGTCATTTAAATATTTTGTATCCAACATTCATGGGCCTTTTTTCATTTCTTTCATTGGTTTCATTGGTTGCATGTCTGGATCAGCCACCAATGTGTTTATTGCCATTCCTGGATTGCCTACACAATACCAGGTTCTACTATAATTGTTTAAACATTATATGACGCAATGTTCGAATTCAATTTTTTTTAAATGAAAGCCAAATAATGCGGTCTTTGTAGCGCTATCATTGGTCTTGAATAAACAGGCCTGGAATATTTGTAGCGCTGTCGCTAAAGAAAATGCACGTTCTTTCTGACTCTCCCTGTGTGTTCGGTTTAGACTACATTGCATTTTAAAGCTCTAGTGCATTTTTATCAGAACATGATGCGTTTGCAGTCTGTTGATGTGAGAATTTCGTACCCAGTGTCAATTATTTACTCAATAAACAGTGATAAGAGAGTGTCAATTAAACGATTTCTCTATTTTTGCCTGATAAGATGTTTTGTTTTTGTAAATAGGGAGATGTTCATGTGTAACAAAGAGGTCATATTCAAACATCAACTTCTCCCTCATGTTCGAATTTGTTTCTCTCCAAAAAACAAAAAACATAATTTCTCAAACATTAATATTGACCTATAAGCATACTTATAGCAGAACTTATGACTAGCGAAACTTGATAATTCCTCGAGAGATCGATATTCGAACGAATGATACAAGTCGAGTAAGTATTTAATAGATGATGATAAAATCTTCGATAAACAGGCGTGAATTACATTAACCAATACCTTACAAATGCACGGTCTCGAACCCGGTCCCTCCCGCTATCGCGAACGGAGAATACCCAGAGGATTACCGAGACTGTGTTTACGTGAGCGCTAATGCATTAAAAGTCTTTGTTTTAAAATGTTGTTAAGAGTCTCGAACGAGTTTCTATGAGTTTTTATCTATACCTCATTTTTACGTTCACAAATAAGACATCGTCACGAACAATACTTTTGCTAAACAAGCAAACTTTTATACAGATCTCCTTCAAACGAACGCCACCAGCAGCAATACAATTTTAGGTGTTCTCGTTTATTGTGAAACTTTTGATACAAATTAGTGACATCACCTTACAAAATAGTCCTAAAATGATTTTTCTTCATTTTCTAACTTCAATTCAGTCTTAACTATATTCACTTTCAATGTTTTTACAAAAGTATGCAATTGAACACTGTAAATGCCCATGACTCAGTGCATTTAGTCTCACCTTTCAAGCGAGCCAGGGGCGTAACAGAGGTTGGTTGTCAGGGGGGGGGGGGGGGGGGCACAGCCAAACAAATTCCTGGTTAGAATAATTCCGTCCCGGATTTTTTTCGTAAAAGGTTGCCCCAAATTTGTTCCAAATTTGTTCCCAGTCAGTCACCTCGTGAATTTCACGTAAGTGTGGGGGGGGGGGGGGGGGGGGGGTAGGGTCAACAAAATTCGCACGGTCACAAAATTTTGCATGGTGACAAAATTTCGCACGGTCACAAGATTTCGCACGGTTACAACAAAATTTCGCAGTACAAAAAGCACAACAGTCAACAATTTGTTGACTGTTATGCTTTTTGTACTGCGAAATTTTCTTTCTTTCTTTCTTTCCCTTTCTTCTTTTCTTTCTTTCCCCTTTTTTTCTCCTTTTCCTTTTTCTTTTTCCTCCCTTTTTCCTTTCTCTCTCTCTTTTCTTTCCCTTTCCCCCTTCTTTTCCTCTTTTCCCTTCCCCCCATTTTTCCTGGTGGGTAGGTTTGAATTTCCTGCTGAGCACCTTCAGGGGGGGGGGGGGGCACAGTATTCAGGGGGGGCACTGTGCCCCCCCCCTGCCCCCCCGGCTGTTACGCCACTGAAGCGAGCATAACGAATAGCAGTGCTAAAGTTTTGAATTGCTTTGTATCATGTTAAAAAGTGAATATTGATCAGGCTAAAGTGATTAGCAATAAGACTAATTTGAAGTTTAGATATGCATGACAACATACACAGTTCAACAAAAATAAGTTCCCCTTTAGATTATGCCTGATATTTTGTTAATGAGTTACTCCATCGAAACGATTTTTGGCACACATTAATGTACGTGTGCACAGCGAAACTAGAACGGGACTATAACTACGCAGGTGTTGTAATGCTTGAATGAGCACACATTGAATGAAGGAATACCTCAATTCAAAACAGCAGTGCTATTTTTAGTCTAGACAATGCATCTGACCCCAACTTTCAAAGAGATAAAACCCCAATACAAATACAAACAAACAGCAAATGCATAAAAGCAAAACATTGACAAATCCCTCGCTAAACATGATGTTAATATTTAATACAATTATATGGTTGTCATGCACTATTTCTATTGCCCGTACCATCAATTATTACGCAATCCCGGTAAATCTCAGAACGGGTCTCAGAATAAGTCATCGTTCTATAACTAGAATGGCCTATATTATGACATCATACTTCTTGACTCCTCAACATTTTGCTTCTCAAACGTCATGGAAAGGGTCAAGCTATACTACTTCAGAGACGTATGTGTTTTTATTTCCACAAAGTTTTGGTAAGCCCTCTTTGAGCTCCATGATGCACAGCAGTGTTGCTTTCCGTCGGCTCAGCCAGTTTTCCCCTTTTAAAAGCAAGCGTCTTTATACACCTTCCGTGTTTTGGATTAGCTGCCAACACAGGACCCGCAGCCCTCCCCGTTCAATAAACCTGGTGAACGACCTCGAAATTTGACAATTGATATGTAATGATTAGATAAATAATGTGCATTCTAGCCAATAGTTACTTAAATAGAGTTAAGGGTTACCTCCAAGATGGCCGCTAATCCGAAACACGGAAGTTCTCTTTTTCAATTGAACTGAAACTGCATTACTGTATTCTTAAGCCTAGCAGAACATTCTTGCATAGCCATAAGAAAGAATGTTTTGTTGTACAAACAGGGATGATTTTTATGAATACTTACAAGTGTAAGTTCATACATGTAATACAATTGTAAAAATATACAAATCCCATTTTTTATCAAAATTGAGGGCCCGGCCTCTAACACATCACTGAATATCAAAAACCTTTAAAGGCCCGTGATTGATAAGTATATCGTTGAATTGGTTTACAAATAATTGTCTGCAAATTTAGGACATGTAATTTAGGACGAATACAGGGTGAGTCAAAATATTCATGTCCCGATTTTCACCGATTTTCTAACCAATTAAAATACAAATATGATTATAATTAAGAACGCATTCTTAGAAATAACCTAAATTTTATTTCATTCAAATTAGTTATTCGAAACGGGAGATATGTGTATTTTCCCAAATTCTGTTAAAATCAATCTGTTCTAACATGTCCAAGGAACCCCTATGAATGTAAAAGTTTAACGCGCGCCATTTGAATAAATCAATCAACGCTTACAATAGGAAAATAGTTTCTATTGTTTTTGCGGTTATGTTTTTGAATAGACATTGTTCAGAAACATATCCATACAGGTGTTCGAATAACAAAGAATTGTTACGCAATATGCAATTAATATTCATCATCATGTTACAAATACTTGATCAACATGGTTCGTGGATATAGCATTCAGCAGAGAACATTAATTTATCTAGCTACATGAAGACAAGATGGGTGGGTAGTTGTTATGCAAGCTAAGTTATCTTTATAAATATATATTGTTTCTATTGTTCTATATATAACATTGATTGTAAATATTGTTGTAATTCAGCATATTGCTGCGATATGATATGTTTAATAAACCTTGAATTGAATTGAAAAGAAGTATTCGGCAAGTCCAGCGGAGCCTCCGTTAACGGTTACCAAAATGTTCAAAGGATTCCGTTACTGTTGCATACAGGATATCCATAAATAGTACAATGATCATGGAGCTGTTAGAAACAGATAGCACTTATCAATTTAAATCGAATTTGATATGAGAGAAATTTTAGAGAAAACATACCTCATCTCTTTAAACAGTTCTTGCTATAATAACTTACTACGTGCATACTCCATTGATAGGATATGGTTGTGCAATAATGTGTTATATCATATACTGTGCATTCAACATGTGAAATATCGTTTTATTTATCAGATATTAAAAAAAAACATATACATTTGGTCTATCAATCAAATTTGGTTGTATTTATAAACATGTCAACAGTTCGTTGTGATGTGTGAATAACTAATACTGCAGTAGTGGTAACATCGACCAACTTGGAACACTTTGGATTTCGCGTTTTTCGTAAATAAGTTGTTATTCTGGCGTGAAATAAGGTATTGTCTTGAAAACATCAACAAGTATGAAGAATAATTTATGCTCTTGTAAACATTGAAAATAATTACCAATTATTGACAAGAAGTTCGTTTCCTAATTTTTTGGACCTGAATATGTTGACTCACCCTGTAGTCTGCTACTTTTGTAGTCTGTCCTTTCGAACCACATGATCTAGATTTTGGATGCTAGACTTGTTTATTTGTTTATGTGTTGTGGACTTTGATATTTGTATTTACATTTGTATTCAAAACACATTTTTATTTGTTTATTGAATTGATTATATTTTGTGGCAATACATCTTCAGAAATAAACTTAACGTGATTGCGGCTTAATTTACATTGTTTCGCTTATTCAATTGATTGGCAAGGTGAAAGTCAATAATCTCATAATTCTTGATTTCTGATGAGAGTTTTATATAAATTATATTATTTGGAATTGTATACTAATCATGGTGATAGAGGTTCCTCATTTGTAGTAGGCCTATGTGAATTCCTTTTGGTGACTCTAGCTTCACAGTATGGTTATGATGTTGGCGAGAAGCTGAAGCTTTTCTGAATTTGGAATACTATCCTGGTTAAACCAGGGTCAATGAACAAACTGACGATCATTAGCTTAATTGTCAGAAGGTGGTAGTATCTTTGAGCTGAGTTCACGATTTATACCATTAATGTTGAACCAATATCGCATATGTCTACTAATCATATAAATTTATAAACAGTCATGTTTTGAAATGCCAAATGATTTACCAATATATATTGTTTAAAACACGATCGCCCCCCCCCCCCCCCCCCCCCAATATTGACGTCGTGTCGGTTGAGATTGGCACTGTCGGTTCATTTGACCACAGGAATCATGAAATTATGATGGTCAAAAGTACACAGATGAAAAATTTACGCGCCCATGTGTCCCCAAAATGCAACATTATTTACTACAAGCTTGTTTAGAGCCAAAATGTACCTCGATCGTGCCAAAAATAGGTGTAAAGTCGACTCACAAAAGTCTTGTCGGTGCATTTTCATTTCTCGCCCCCCAATATGAATATCATAGCTACGCCACTGTTTTATTGCATCAATATATTCAGTCACCAACGTCCCGAAATGTGAGATTTCATGCTACTGCATCGGCGTAAAAACTGACATGAACAGGAAGAAATCGTAGCCAATTTTAGATGAAAACATCCGTATATCCCTTATTTTACAACGTCGTAAAAATCCATCTATAGATGGTGTGACCGGTGACGTAGTGCCCGGCAGTATGCGTGCGCACCTACAGGGAATGTGCTTTAATTCACACTTGATTGATCATTACTTACCATGCTTACGGTGTAATAGTGCAGTAGTCATGGTCTGCATCCCTAAGCACAATGAGAGACCAGGTACTAAATCTGGTTGCCCGGCAGTATGCGTACGTACCATTAAAATTGGCGCTCAGTGATGTGTGTTTTGCTTTCGAATAGTATGTATGCAGTAGTCATGGACTAGTACCTCTAACATGTCTTTAGACCAGGCGCTAATCAATTTGTAAACACTACTGATGTAAACAACGGTCACCTCATCTATACAGTGGCACATAATAATGAGTTGTTTGATATCCTTCGTGTTTGAAATAGTAATTGTGTTTTAGACGATTTTTGCCACATCATTTGAAGCTCAAATGTGGTGATCAAAATTTGGCACTTGATAATAAAGTGTTTGAATCTCACGGATATAACTAGTTTCCCTTGATAGCTCAGTTGGTAAAGCGTTCGCTTTAAGAACGGGAGGTCCGGGGTTCGGTCCTTCTGTTCTGCACAATGTCAGATGATTATTTTTTCTCTCGTCAAAATCAATTTTGTTGGGTTTTAATTTATTTATGATTGTTTAATGATGATTTATGATGACCATATGTCTCTTACTCAATATTCCGTCTGGGTGCGATTTTGCTCAAGTTATCCCTTCACCACTCAAATATTAGTTTCAAAAGACACATAACGCATAATGAGGCAAATCAGGTGTAAATGCAGCAAAACATTGTCATGAAAACCATCTTCAAAAAGTCTTTGATCCCGAGCACTATGCCGAGGTTTGTTTGTTGCTTGGGGATTATTTATACTAGAATGATGGGGATCTGTTAACTTATGAAAAAGAAATGAACCAAACATTCATAAATAAATCACCAAAACAGATTGATATTGATATGACATTGTGCAGAGCAGAAGGATCGAACCCCGGACCTCCCGTTCTTCAAGCGAACGCTTGACCAACAGAGCTATCAAAGGAACATAGTTATATCCATGAGATTTATACACTTCAACAATTCTGTTTCTAGAGCCACATGATGCAAAAAACATCATTTATTCTGTTAAATAAAAAGGAAATCACAGTTATTTAGCTCATAAGTTGAAAAAGATTTCCCTCGAAAGATGTTCCACCTATGCATAGCCTGTAATCCACACAAAAATCAAAATATAACCACCATGCCATTGCTCTCTTTGGTTTCATCCTATTACTTAGATTTCATCACGGTCTTGTCCTTCATCTGTTGCTGGACTCATTTGAAGGTCCAGCTGGGGTAACCACACAGTCCTAATGATTCTTTGATTTTTTTTCCTCAGCTATTCTGTCTGGTTCTTCTGTGACAATTTTGTTCATTCTGTCAAACAGTGTTCGTATGACTCTCAGTTTTAGTTTTGAGGGAACAGCATATGACCACATCACTGTCCACTATGCCGTATTGCCCTTTATAATGCTTTGGCGCGAGTTTTAAAAGCACGGGTCCTAAACAAAACAGGATTAGCGCGCAAACCACCGGGCAAAGAACAATGGCAAACTAGCCACGTTTTGCCCGGTGTGACGTCACCTGTCACCCCATTTATAAGATCAAGCACACAACTTTTTATTGGGACACTTTTTAATGATTTTAAGTAGTTCTTCATATCATCGGTAACATGCGGAAAGTCTGAAAATAAACATGTAACAGGGGTTGACCTGATCTGAGCGAGGGTAAAACGGGTGTTTTAACAGTCTTATACAATACGTATCTCCAATTATGGGAGTGGCCCCGTGACTAAAATATACACAGTTTTATTTTCTAATGTTTAGCAGCTGTTACATTTGACTGATTTCTATCTATTAGAATAATATTGACATAGACACCGCAAACAGTCGATAGCCCTAATAATAAGCTAAAGTTCATAACTTATCAATAATAGCCTCGTCATGAGAATTAGCATGTTCTCATTACGACAACGGTATAATGTTATGTGTAATGTGTGGTTGCTTGTTCATTTTTATATTTTTATTGATAAGCGTTTGAATTGAAAGTCGGTCATCACAGTGTATTAATGAACCATGCAACATGGCAGCAGTAGAGCCGGGTAAACGAAAAGATTTCAAGCGAGAATTTTTGACCTGTTCAATTTGCGCTAATCCTTTCGATGGTGAAATCAGAGTGCCCAAATGTCTGCCATGTCTTCATTGTTTCTGCGTATCATGTTTGAGGACATATGCTGCGAGTAAATCATTTGTGAATTGTCCAATTTGCCGAAAGAAGTGTAGCGTTCCGGGAAATGGTGCCGACGGTTTCGTCACCAATTTTAACATCGGTAACCTTCAGGAATATCAGCATTTGCACCAACCCAATCGGGTAAGCGTCTCATCGAAAGATGATAATGGACAGACTCTCTGCACTAACTGCGACTCTGGCGATCCTGCCGTGGGTTTTTGTTACGATTGCGATGCTGAGCTTTGCGAAAGTTGCACAGGGGCGCATAAAATGTGGCGTGCATTAAAACCGCACGAGATCGTCACGATTGAAGAGTTTCGAACACGTGACCGAAATAAGCCTAACAGACGACCAAACGAACGTTGTCGAGCGCACGGTAAAAACAATTTGTCCGCTTTCTGCAACACGTGTCACATTCCGATATGTGATACATGTGGTATAACTGATCACCGCGAACACGAAATCCTTGACCTAGACAATGCGATACAGGAAGCTATCAAAACACTGCAAGAACTGGCAACGGCGGTTAGAGCTAAGAATGATCCACTGGAAAGACTCTCTGGTGCCATCGACACCCGGATCAATGATATAAGTGCTGTGTTTACCGAACGAGAAAAAGACATAGATGCGCAGTTTGAGTTGCTCACCATGAAGCTGAACGAACGCCGCGAGCAAGCTAAAGAAGAGCTTCAAGATCGATGCCAAGTGCTAACAAAGTTATTGCGGGAACAGAGGAACGATGTTGAAGCTTTGACGGCTCAATACGATAGTGCGTGTGACTTTGCTGAGCAAACATGTGAATATGCAAATCCTGCACAACTCTTCAAACATCAAGGAATGGTAAGTGAATATTTAGAACATTTTATGCGTCCATAGAGTTATAAAGTATGTTTCAAAACACGCATGCGGCACAATTATTATGCAATTAACTCAAATGTAACCTTAACTCGTCAACAAATTCCAATGATTTCATGTCACGTTGAAACTATAATAGGGAGCTTTCGATTTGGACGACGGGCGCTTAAGGGGATGTGCACCTTCGGTATAGCCTCCGTAAAACTGCCGTAACTTCTTCATTATTCATTTAATCTAGACAAGAGTATACAATTTTTTGCAGGAAAGGGTTCAATGAATCCAACCATGTTCATGAAATTGACCATTTTGGAGAAAATCATAAAATACGTTTTTTGACCCATTTTAGGTTCTGCAAAGATAACTCAAAATATATTTTGTCATACTAGTTTTATTATATTCCTCATACAATTCCCTAGGAATCTTTTTTTGTTGAAAATCTTTATTATTTTTTGATTTATGGACCAAAAAGTGCTAAAAAACGTGATTTTTTACCTCCAAGATCGTGAAAATCACCATTTTTGGTAAAAAAATCACATTTTGTTGGCACATTTTGGTCGATAATAAAAAAATAATAAAGATTTTCAAAAAAAACAAAAAAAATCCTAGGGAATTGTATGAGGAATAATATAATGAAACTAGTATGACAAAATTTGACAAAATATATTTTGAGTTATCTTTGCAGAACCTAAAATGGGTCAAAAAACGTGTTTTTTTGTAATTTTCTCCAAAAATGGTCAATTTCATGATCATGGTTGGATTCATTGTACCCTTTTCTGCAAAAAATGTATACTTTTATATAGATTAAATGAATAATGAAGAAGTTACGGCAGTTTTACGGAGGCTGTACCTGAAGGTGCACAGCCCCTTAAGATGACACCTCGAATCATGTGCGCATGCGTCGACTTAGCAATCCGTCGGTCATCCAATTTCTAGGACCTGTCTTCGGCTGAAATTTAGGGAGCTTTCGATTTGCACAACGGATGAATCTAGGACGGTTGAATGACAACTTTGAGTCATGTGCGAATGCGTCAATTTTGTCATCCGTTGGTCCTCTAAATGCTACAACGCGTAAAGGGACTAACAACCGACGTGGGGACGACGGTAACGTTTCGTGTTTTACCGTCGTACAAGCGTTCGTCGCGCAAATCGAAAGCTTAAGATCACAGGTCCAAGAAATTGGACGACCGACGGATTGCTAAATCGACGCATGCGCACATGACTCGAGGTTTCATCTTGTCGTAGAAGCGTCCGTCGTTCAAATCGAAAGCTCCCTATTATTTCAACTCAAAACCGTTGGAGATGGAAAACCAAATCCATCGTATAATTTTCAATACTCGTGTATTTTCCCTGCACTCAGTATTAACAAGGTGTTTTCATGGAAACGAAATAGACTTTATAGCACAATTACTTAAAATGGTGTATATATGCAAAACCATGCACTCTCAATAAGTTAGATTTGTGTTTAGATATCACTTGCTGGTTCAAATACAAGACCAACAATAATTTAAAATTGTTGGGTATTAATGTTTGTTAAGACACACAAAGGATGCGCGGCAATTCCACTAGAAAACACACCGCCAAGTACCGTC
Source organism: Ophiura sarsii (assembly GCA_035610835.1). Lineage (NCBI taxonomy): Eukaryota > Metazoa > Echinodermata > Ophiuroidea > Amphilepidida > Ophiuridae > Ophiura > Ophiura sarsii. Next base: position 26,950,501 of record CM069449.1, read on the forward strand.
AAGCCAACACGATTATACACCGGATATTAACAATTCGTCTGCAGACGACAGTTCCAAAAATTTCACAAAATGTTTAAATGTTTTCAAAATTGTTAAATTTCATTCTCATATTTAGAATCACCATGAGCAATGCATTAGAATAAGTACAAACATGGCTAGTAATGGTTCAGTAATCCTTGAGATAGACGTTGAATGATGGGAAAGGTTTCTAACAAATCTCTTTTGTATATATGGTAAAAATAATAGCCGCGTGGAAAGTGTTAAGGCAGAGTTAGATGGATCCTCATGTCTTCCCTTTTTACTCACGGCCCCTGCGAGGGTGCTCAAATGTGAAGACTGGAAACAATACAGTTCCAAAAGTGTACGCTGATAAATTGCTGAATATACATGAGCTATTCACGCACCAGTCACGCAACAATGCGCCGATAGTTTTACGCGGCGTTGTACACCGCGTGACGCGATAGGGCGCACGATTTTGAGCGGGTGGTATTTCAGTTGTTGCTGTGTACACTATGCGCATGCTCGGTATTGGTACGCATATTCATATATGCAAAGTTCACGTGGAATTCCACGTGAAAACCGCACACTTTTTGGACGTACTATTTTCCCACTCCCTCTTTTTGGTCCGCCATTTTTAAAGATGGGACGCGGGGACCCAGTCTAAGGCAGAGCCTGTGAAATCGGTACGACGGGTTCCCAGAGTAAAAGTGACTTATCCCATAGACGTTTACGATGACCCAAAGTGATTATTTTAATAACACATCGTAGAAAGAAGAAAAAAAAATCAAATTTGAACTCAGACCAATTGACGTGAATGGTATGATTGTTCGCTCAAAATGCTCCTCTATATGGCTGAAGGGCGGGTCTAAAATGTGGGGGAAGTAAATAATTATACATACATGACATGTTTTGTATTTTAAAAAAGAAACAGTTGGTAAGCCCTATTATAGCGTTCTATCAAAGGTGCACAATCTATTTTGGACATTTATGAACTAGAATTGGACTTTCAACTGAAAATAAACTGTATTTGAGATTACAATGATGATTTATAGGATATGGATACGTCAACGTATTGTTTACAATACATCTTATTGTCACAGAATTTCTCATTTGTCATGGATTCAATGGATGGAAATGTTTTTCCGTTCAAACGGAATTAACTATCAACATTTAGTAGAAAGATCTTCATTGGTTATAATGTTCAATTTCTCACTGAAAACGTTTCAAATAACAGAGTCCTCTGCACAAAGCTTTCAGCCCAAGCTGAATTTGACATGCCTGAGTAGATTTGCCATAATATTGATAATAAAGACTCAATATTTTTCATGATCAGAAAATCATATTGCACCCGGGAAACTTTTTTTTTATACGCCCTGTATTTGTGCGATGAGCGCAGGGGTATATATTTTTGGAAATTTGTCAGCTATTCCTCTCAGTACTGAGTTTCGTTGCCTTTACAAAAAAATACAAAAAACAAATCCACCTTTTCACTCTTTTATCCCCAAATTCTTCTCATGTTACCCTCTCCCCTCGTTTCGCTCTTTCCAACCTCGCTTTTCTCTCTTCTTATACTTCCTCGGCCGTATTCTCGTACTAAACACGGTTTTAGCTTAACATTTTCCATGCGGCAGGCGTCTGCAGACGACATTCCAAAATATCACAAAATGTTTCAAAAATGTCAAAATTATTGAATGTCATTACCCTGTCTAAAATCACCATGTAAAATGCATTGAAATCAGTATTAACATGCCTAGTATTGGTTCAGTAATCCTTTGGATAAACCTTGAAAGTTAAGAAAAGTTTCTGACATGGGTTAAAATAGATATCGACCGAACTCCTCAAATTCACGTGTATTTTTAAGACTGCACGATCTGCACGTCAGCCTGCACCGGCCAAGGTTGAGTAATCATTTAAGGCGTGGAATTAGACACTTTTCATGAAAATCGCATTTTTGGGGGAAAATCACCTTTTTTGGCACTTTTTGGTCTATAACTAAAATTTAAAAAAAGATATGCAAAAAAAAACAAAAACACCCCGGGTAATGATATCACGATTATCATAAAACTAGTTTGACAAAATGTAACAAAATATATTTTGAGTTATCTTTGCAGAACCTAAAATGGGTCAAAAAACATGTTTTTTATAATTTTTTCCAAAATGGTCAATTTCATTATCATGGTTGGATTCATTGAACCCTTTTCTGGAAAAAAATGTATACGTTTATAAAGATTAAATAAATATTGAAGAAGTTACGGTAGTTTTACGGAGGCTGTACCTGAAAGTCCACACCCGCCCCCCCCCCCCCCCCCCCCCTTAACATGCATCTTTTCAATGTGGGTGAAACCATTTTGTAGAATAGGGGTGTTTTGATTAATTTTAATTATGCAAAAAGTGATGGTCGTAAAAAATGACATAACCCCCAAAGTGGCAGGTTTTTTGAATTAGCTTTTTCAGGGTTAATAGACAAGATGTTGGTCTATATGTTTGAAGAAAAAAAGTGTTGGTAATTGTTGTACCGGAGAGCAGTGTTTCCAGAAACTTTGCACTTTTTCGGTTTATTGATATTTAATTCATTGTGGAAAATAGGGATTTTGAGGATTTACTTTCATAGAAAATCCTGATAACGATTGATATGCGTTCAAATGATATTTGTATCAATTCAGCATTAAGTGGGACATGATTTGATAGTATTTAAACAACAGCGTTGCCAGAATAAAACGCCCTCAGCGAAGATGTTGCTCATAACCTTTAGTTGGGTCATATTAGTCGGGGGTTTATGTGCACCTCCCCCAGTTCTCAACCAAACAAACTTTTGTGGGTGTCTTCTAGGGTCCTTAAACACATTTTAGATGTTAACAGTGAAAAAACCCTGATGCTCTCCAGATATCCAAGATGGCGTCCAAAATGGCCGCCAAAACAGGTCAAATCTCATAAAATGACATAATAGCAATCAAATTGTATGGTGAAAGTATAGTTTTAATAGTGGGATGTATGTATTAGACCACTAGACACTCATATCCGGAACTTTTGCTTTTTTAACACACCTAAGTCCAAGATGGCCACCAAAATGGCCGCCAAAGATTGTAAAATTGACATATAAACAACAATATTGGCATATAAACAACATGTATGATTATAGTATAGTTTTAACAATTGGATGTATGTGTTCGACCACTAAAAACTCATATCTTGTATTTTTGATTTGTTAACATACTTTAAAACCAAAAAGGCCGCCAAATTAATGGCCACAAATTGTCAAAAGTGGTCAAAAACCCATGAAATAGCATAATATCAACCGCAATGTATGATAAAAATATAATTTTAACGATTGGATGTATGTGACATTACACACCCCTAGTAACTCCATTCTAGTATTCTTACTCTGTTAAAACAGTTCAAAATCCAAAATGGCTGCCAAAATGGCCCCAAAATGGTTCCCAAAGTGGCTGCAAAAATTGTCAAATTCCATAAAATGGGACAATATCAACCAAAATGTATGATGAAAGTATAGTTTTAACATTGGAATGTATGTATTAGAACACTAGTACCTTATATCCAGTATATTTGCATTGTAATAATATACTTATCCCAGATGGCCACCAAGATGGCCACTGTAAATGTAATAAAAACTCCATTGAAATTGAATGGGGGCGATCCAAGAGAAACGGCATGTTTTGTAACCAAACATCTGTTTCATACCAAAAAAAACCAGGGAAATGGTGTATATATTTTCCATAATTCAAACCAAAAAACAAATCAAAACACCGCAGTCTAAAAAAGTACAGGAAACCAATAAAGTTGATTTGTGTGCATGGGAGGGGGTACCGTCTGAAGAACAATCTAGGTATATATGACACATCCACAACTCACCACTTATTAGACAACAAGTGGAGATTTCTCCTTAGTCAAACAAGATAAGCTAGTCAAACAAGATAAGCTATTATTATGTCTCTCTGTTGGGATATAATAACATCTCTCTGATTGAATCATCAACTATAAACAAATATAGCTTTGACTCCAGCACAGACTGCGGGTACTGTTAAAATAAATTGCATAGGTACATGTAATTTACAAACACTACAAACATGGCAGCCTCCACTTATGTCTAGAAAGACCTAAATGTGTAAGTTTTTGCAATCACATGCTAAAAGGTTGGCTTCCCCCCCCCCCCAAAAAAAAAAATAGTATAATTATATGAGTGAATGATAATCCAGAGGTAAGTTTATTTACTGTTGTGAGAAACGATAATCTCAAAAATACACAATAGATATTGTAAGAGTGTATATTACATCACATTTTAGATATAAGGCCCACCTCTGTGACAATTTTGATTCTGTATCACTTTCCAAAATGGCTTCCAGAGTGGTTAAGTTGATGTTAAATGACCTAAAACAATTGTTTTGTATTGTAAATGACCATACTATGGTTCGGGAACCAATTTGGGGGCCATTTTGGATTTTGAACTGTGTTAACAAATCAAAAATAATGGATATGAGTTACTAGTGGTCTGACACATACATCCCATCGTTAAAATTATATTTTCATCATACATTTCGGTTGACATTATGCTATTTTATGGACTTTTTACTACTTTGACCATTTTTGGCCATTAATTTGGCAGCCATTTTGGTTTTAGAATATATTCTTAACAAAGCAAAAATACTATATATGAGTTTTTAGTGGTCTAACATATACATCCCATTGTTAGAACTATACTCTAATCATACATGTTGGTTTTTATATCTAATCATATATGTTGGTTTATGTATCCATAAAAGAGCGTGTAAAATTATTTTAGGCTATAAATATGATTCGTACCAAAATGCTCTTTTAACATGTAATATTCAAGCACTCAGACCTTAAAACATGATTAATCAGTGGTCATTGGTCAAGTTATTATTCCACAGCTTGACAAGTACACGTTGTTCCTTGAGTGCCCGTGAGGGCACGAATTGAACATTTTACTTGTACGCCTACCCAGCCAATAGTCCCACTGTGTCAAACTTGAGTAATGAGGGCTCACCAAGTTGTTATGATTTCATTACTTGTTATGATTTCTAAACACCATAACTCAAATATTGTGACATACCTGTCAGCAAGGACACCCCCCCCCCCCCCCCCCAAATGATAGGTCTAGTTATTGTCTGCAGTGACAGTTAGCTAATAGTACAGCACATAATACATGACATAACTAAGACAGGGCATGAATTCAGAACATTGTCTGAGCATGGTCTGGCATAATGTAAACATTACCTGTCATAATGTAAACACTAGCTGTCTTTGTATGGCCAGACATATCTGTCATCAGCTTCTGCCCCTTGCTGGTGGTTTTTGGGCTAAGATTAAAATCGCCCAACCATTGGATTCACCTGGTAAAAATTGTATGTGGATTGTTCACTGTAGGGTATTTAACGAACTGCCTATATTTGACATCAACATAGGTACATTTTTAATGTACAAACTGAATATGGCCAATACTTCCACTGTAAACGAAGTGTCTCTAGAGCTGAAATCACAACCTTGAGTGTACAAGATATGGGACTGTACTGTTAGCATGTCTTTTGGTACTCACATTAGGCATGTTAGGAATAGTAAGGTGATTGCCATTGCGCAACACACGTCCAGTTACGACCAACATCTTGGTGTTTAAGTGCAATATTATAATTATCTTATTTTTAAACCGTGGGAGTGGGTTGTTTCCATGAGTATTTCTGGTATGTATGTAGGGGTGTGTGGGAAGGGGGGGGGGGGGGGTTGTATGGTGTCAGTCAGGTGGTCACGTTATTGTACCATGATTTATGTGCAATATATTTTTGGGGAGGGAAGAAAGTGTAGTGTGTATGTGGTGGGGGGGGGGGGGGGGGGTGTGGGGTGCGGGGTGGGTGGGGTAGGTATGGTGTCAGTCAGGTGATCACGTAAATGTACCATGTTTTATGTGCAATATCTTTTGGGGGAGGGAGGGGGTAATGTGTATGTGGTGTGGGGGCTGTGGGAGGGGGGAGTAATTGTGGTCTTTAATGTGGAATGTATGCTGTATGCAGGGATGGGTGTTTGCTTTTATGATATTATTGTTTTTTAAAATCTATTATTGTATATCTTGCATTTTTAATGTATTTTTGTAATTTGTAATATTGTGCCAATTCAGCCGATGGCTGCGATGACAATAAACTATACTATGAATAATAATAACATGCCAATATATGGAATTTTTACCATTTTTGGCGGCCATCTTGGATTCAGGTGTGTTAATAAAGCAAATGTTCTGGATATGGGTGTCTAGTGGTCTAATATAGGTTTTCCCGTTCATTTTAAAACATTTTTTATACAAATTAGTCGTAGCAGCTTCCAAATTAGTTCTAAATATTTTTGTCGCGCATTTCTCAACTTCAATTTAGTCTTAGCTATGTTCACATTAGGCTTAGCTTTATTCGCTTTAAACATTTTTCAAAAGTGTTTGGTCGATTGAGCACTGTGAATCGTCGCGAATCATTGCATTTAGTCTCACCTGTCCCGCTGTGGCTGCTTGTAAAAATCAATTTGGTCTTATTTCAAACAAGTTAATTCTTTTATAAAGCATATCCATCTTATTGATAAAATGAAATTCATGGTGACCTTCATTAGCAGAAAAATAAGGGAAACATATGCGGTGACATTTACAATTAAAGTGAAAAGAAGAACATTATATTTTATATCATATATCCTGTATCAAATTTGGGTGCCCCTCCCTCCTCAGATCATGAAAACGCTGCGGACGTGAACCAAACATATTTTTATGCAGCCATATTATATAGAGAGAGAGTTGAACAAACCGAACGACAAACAGGACTATATAGATATAACAAGCATTTCAACATCATTTAGAATGTGTAGGCCTTAGATAGCACATGGATAAAATACATTGAAAACAGATCCAACTTGTACAACAAAAGGCCAAATTGCTTTTCACAATTGTCCACCGAACGGTTGGTTGGACCAAATCCAACTAGCGTGACGAATAACAGTGATAAGGTGGTTAAAGTAAATAATGATCAGACTAAAGCGATTATTACTAAGACTAAAGTGAATATAGCTAAGACTAAATTGAAGGTTACAAATGCACGTCAATATTATTAAGGACTAATTTGTAAGCTGCTATGACTAATTTATATAAAAAATGTTTTAAAATGAACGGGAAAACCTTTACATACATCCCACTATTAAAACTATACTTTCACCATACAATTTGATTGCTATCATGTCATTTTATGAGATTTGACCAGTTTGGGGGGGGGGGGGGGGGGGTGGACGCCATCTTGGATATCTGGAGAGCATCAGGTTTTTGTTCACTGGGCAGTTCCGTAATAAGGTAACCCAAATTGAAAAAATCGTCGAAATAACCTAATTTATGTATCATATCAAAGGTTATGGGTTGTAGTTTCATGATATAAATTGGAATTTGACCTAACATTCTCGGTTTGGCTGATTTTGAGGTTGTTGCGGACGTACAGGGCATTTTTGAGTAGAAATCGTACCATGGAAGTGCAATTATTTCCATGAATGAACTAAGGCAAGTATTACAAATTGATTCAATCAATACAACAATGAACATGTGTTATGTATAATATAAAATAGTGACTTAAAATGACCAAAATATTTAAGAATTATGCTTTTTGGATTAAATTTGGTACCTTCTGTTGCGGACGTACACTTCCCAAAAGCTGCTACTTTTAACCACTCTGTTAAATACTTTGGCAATGTTGGAAACCAATGAAGTAAGTATTTTTTCTAAAGCTGATGATTCATACTTAATGTGTAAAACTTATTTTGTTCTGTATCTGTTTACATATTTAATACATGGTCTCTTGAAGTGTTGCGGACGTACATCTATTTCACAGATGTACGTCCGCAACACTAATATGTACGTCCGCAACGGATAAACATCGGTCAATTTTAACTTAAAGATAAAGGTTCTGATAATTTTCTCTGTTTGTTTTCTTTAGGTTTGTCCCTCTTACAAACAAAACAATATTAGTTTTCATTACAGACCTGAACACTTCAGAGAACTTTTGATATGAATACAAGTGTACTGAAAAAATCACTTTCTCTGCGTACGTCCGCAACGGAGGGTTTTCACACCATATCTCATTTACCGAAAATGGCACAGCAAAGGAATTTTCAGGTTTTATACTCCAACTAGAGATACTTGAAACCCAGGTGTTAACAATCAAGCAACTGGTATAGTTTAGATTTGGCAAGCCCTCAAAGTGTCTGAAATGTACGTCCGCAACTACGGAACTGCCCCACTGTTAACATCTAAAATGTGTTTAAGGACCCTAAAATACACCTCCAAAAAGTTGGTTTGGTTTAGTACTGGGGGGTGGTGCACATGAATCCTCCTGCACATACCCCGATTAGTAGGGCTATAATGTGGGTCACACTAGATGTTACCACCAAACTAGGCTAAAAAAAGGTTACAGGCAACAGTGTTGCAACATTGTTTTATTTTTAATCCATGTATACTGGTATATGCTTAAATACTGTAGTCCAGGTCCAAAAGAAAATGTTTGATATAAAAAGTCACTAATCAAATTCCATGTATATCAACTTTTATAGGCCTATATCAAGGTTTACAATCAAAAATCATGTCTCTGGCAACGCTGACTGGCTTTAATGCCATCTAAGTATTTTTTCTCTTCATTTCAACATTCATTTTATGTATTCTATCATAAATATGACCAATTTGTTATATCATTTGTCAATTAAGATTTCCTTTAATGTATAATATTTGGCCATTCATTGCGGTTTTTTTCAGCCAAAGTGCTAACTTTCCGGCAACACTGTTTCCGTGTACTTGAAATACCAAAACATTTTATTCCATGTTTATGTAGGTATCTACCAATTATGAAAGTGGCATTATCCACAAAGTGCCACTTTCGGCTTCATAGCCCCATTCAATACCCCATTTTTCGCTATGAGAAAATATGATGAAAACACCCCTATTTGAAATAATGGTTTGATCCAAAGTGGAACACACACTTACATTTTAAAAATTCTTTTTCTGAAAGAGTAAACATGGTTTAGCAATATGTGCAAAAGAAAAACTTCTACTCTATCCCCTTTATATGTACCAGTGCTTCCAACCCATGTTTCATTAGGGAGCACATCAAAACCCGACCGCGCGGCAACCGGGCGGAACCGCATATCATTGTTTAGAACTATAGAAACCGGCTGCAACCGCACGGAACCCCACGGAACCGGCGGTTGCCGGGCGGTCGAGTTTTGACGTGCTCCCTTACTTAAAAAGTGTAAACACTTGTAAAATTGGTTGAAAATCTTATTTTGGCCGTTACCATGACAACCGACATCTGATATCCATTTTTTTCTTCTATTTTTGTATTATATGTACCCATACCGACTCATGCATGAAGTATTACCAAAATCCATTTTTTGAAGTCTGCCAACTTTTTAAAAATATCTTTGATTTTTACAGCAACCCAATCTAAGGTTGTTAAATTGGATTTATTTTCAACCTGAGGTTGTTTCATTGCATTTTTTTCTCAATTTCAGGTTTATTTATTGCAGTATTCAACCTGAGGTTGTTTTATTGAATTTGTTCTCAACCTCAGGTTTCAATAAAAGTGATACAACCTGAGGTTAAGTAACCTGAGGTTAGGTAACCTGAGGTTAAGTAACCTGAGGTTAGGTAACCTGAGGTTAGGTAACCTGAGGTAAGGTAACCTGAGGTTAGGTAACCTGAGGTCGAAAGGTGTTTGAGCATTTACATCTCTGCATATATATATAATATACGAGGGTCATTCAATAAGTTCTACCTCCTACCTCATAACTTTATTATTATATAAGCCAGTCTTATGATATATCACACAATTGTAGGTTAGAACCTCAGCTACAAATTCATTGTAAATTGATCCGAGTACTGGTTGTACTTTTCTAGAGGTGCAGTAAAAACCAACCTTACATTTAGTGCGACGGAAACGGATGAAAAACCGGAAAATATCGCCGAAATGCTATTCATTTGGCTTATTGTAAGAGGCAAAACATACCTATCGGTCAACTATAACCGTTCTAAATGTCAGATATCTCTTTAACAGACCATAAACATTGAATGTGACTGATTTCTTTGGAAAGATTATGCCCTCTGATTAACCAGAACTACATCGGGACAACCATAAGTTTACCCCTCCCCTAGAGAACCCCGCAAAAGGCATATTTAACTTTCATAAGAACCAAGTGATTTTCAATATACGGACTAAATAGAGGGATTACAAGTCTCCCAAAGAGATAATTTTCTATCATTGACTACCTGATTGACTATTCTAAAGGTGGCACATAATTAAAACTCATAAAGTGACTATTTGTTGAAGATTTAACGTCGAGGCATCACTGTGGCTTGAGTTGTAACAACGAAAATTAGACTGATTCTCAGTATTCCAGTATGAGTTGATATTACACTATTTGCGAGCCTGCAAGAGGTTTTTTTGTATATAAAGAGCAAATGTGAACAATAGCCCAACAGACATTAACAACGTTAATGAACTGAGTGATTACAAATCAAACGGGTAACTCTCAACAGAGAGCTCTGATGGGCCAATCAATTGGTTCACTGCAACTCAGAAAATAATCAAAAATACAAGTAAACACAAATGGGCTAGTAAAAAAGCCAATGAAAGTGGCGTGGGACAGGAATAGGATAAACACCCAAACATAGAGAATAACATCAAAATAAGAGACGAAAATAATATCTGGAGGTCATTGATACATCGAGAGAGCTTAGCCAACATACTCTGAAGAGTTGGAGAGAAAGTGTCTGTTAACACGACATTTAAAATATTGCTTACAATCTCATTTATACATGATAATACTATACTTTCATCTGATATCATTCATTGATTTCTATTTTCAGTATTAAAATCATGCTCTAATATCAAACCATATAATACGGACAAAACCACGAAAATCATGCATTTATTGATATGGTAATTTTCCTTTTCCGTTGTCCAAAACCTCTCTCCGGATTTGACCGCATCATATAAAAAGTAAAACAGATATCAATTATCATTTACTATAAATGTTTAGCTATGATTCAGAGCTATAATTATGACAAATATCATGAGGCTGACATTCATATTAGCAATGTTATGATGGAGGAGATAGAACTAGCTATTATTTTTTAAGTCATCGTAAAACTCCAGCGTATAAGTGACTTTTATTCTGGAGGCAATCGTTTTGATTTTGCACATAAGCCTTTTGTATGAAAATAACATAATATTTTTCTTATTTTAACAGGTTACTCAGCAGCTGAACGACCTTATTTCGGAAACTCTTCCGCATAGCGAACCCATCGCACACAGCTATATGGTATTCACCAACGGTCATGCTGAAATTATCAGGTGGTTGGACGAAGAAGCACTTCGTCGTATTGGTGAAACGCGTACCAGCGACACTCTAGCGTCAAAGTGCTGCTCTGAGGTAGAGATAAACGTAGTGGTACCAATGGAAAGCCCTCGAGCTCAGAATGTCGTCATTCGTGCAGTGAGGTACGACGAGAAACCCCAATGTATCGGTGGAGATCCTTTTATCGCGACTCTGCAGCTACCCGATGGTTCGACGGTACAATGTGATATCGTAGACAACAGAGATGGGTCGTACAAAATACCGTACACCACCCAAACCCACGGAGTACATCATCTTGACGTAAGTCTGTTTGGAAAGTCAATACAAAATAGTCCGTTTCGTATCCAAGTTCGACCGGACTCGATCTGTCAATCAAATGACGCGATAGATGTCGACATTCCAGTCGCTCTCGTTGGTTACCCTCACGACATTACCGTGAATCTGTCCACGGAAAAACTTCTTCGGGAGGACGGAAAAGAAGAAGAAGCCAGATTAGATCGAGTTCAGGCCAGCATCGTCACCCAGACGGGAGACTCGGTCAAGTGCACCATTAACATTGACGATGATGATCGATATCAAATACAATACATGCCACCGGTCGATGGAATGCTGTCTATGCATCTGACTGTTAATGGTATACCGGCAGTTAATAACCCGTATAACATACCAGTGATGTCAGCGTCTCCTAAAGCGACAACGGTATCGCTCGGACAGCCGATCATCAACCAGGTGTGGTCTATTCACGTGTCCCCTCACGATTGCCGCCAGACACCGATAACTGTACCAGACGACGCGGTAAAACTTAAAGTTGTCAATTTAGGGAGTAAAGCTGAGCAAGATCTTGCGTTTACACGCAGTGGTACTGATGGCGTATTGACATTTACGTGCATTCCAACGATTGGACCCTATTTGGTGAGTGTGTCTTTATTCGATTTCACGGTTACCGATAAACGTGTTGATGTGAAAAAGCATTTGGAAGTGAAAATTCCACAGGGTCCAAAAAGTTTCCCGACTGGAATAGCCTCTGTTGGCACAACAAGTGCCGTGTTCGTAACCGACACGGTCGACGGTAAAGTTTACAGACATAGCTCCGAGAAATCGCAAGAATCATGCATCAATCTCGACACGAATAAATCTTCTCAAATCGCGATGGACAACCAAGGACGAATTCTTCTGCTATTTCCGCAAACCAAAATGATACACGTAGTAGATCAGCAAGGAGTGGTGCTGGACAAATGGTCTTGTCACAATAGAAATTCGCGCCCAGTGGCACTCACGTGCACCAAAGAAGGAAGGGTCGTTGTGGCTGATAGTAAACGTCCATCGGTCTTCATTTATAAATCAGACGGAGAAATCCTAGGCAACGAAGAAGTCCCAAAAGAAAGCGTGATGGATGGAGTGAACAACCTCTGCGTTGACAGGCACAACACCATTGTACTCGCGCACCACAGCCAACCAAAAATACACATGTACAATTCAAGCGGGAAACCAACGGGATCTTTCAATTCCGGGGCGACGAGTTTCCAGCTTGCAGTAACAAGTACCAGCGATGGCTTTGTTCTCGTGGCTCAGCTGGGTAGCATCCGCATCCTGCAACTAGCTGATTCCTCGGCTAGTTTATTTTTCGTCGGCGAGATTCCCATAGTTGATGGTCATATATACACAAGTTTGGCCAGTGCAAACGACGGATGTGTATTTGGACTTGATGTTGGACAAAAACGACTTATGAAATACGGATGCCAACTGAACAACTATGTCTTGTAGACTAAATGTTCCTGCTGTGCATGGAGCGGAGTGCTCCCCGATAGCCAGAACAGTCAAGTGTACACGAAGAAACAACTTTCGCCTATTCTCATTCATCAGGGCTTTATGGGTGTCACCATTACCTACGGTATACAAGTTGCCCTTGATGTGCAACATTTCACACAGTTAATAAGATTAGCACTTTAAACCCGAGACTTAATAATCGTTTCTTTTAGAAAGGATTTCCCCCAAACCGCTACTAAAGAGTCTGACTTACCTTGACAGAATGACGGTGATTTCCTCATCTGAATTCTATAGGTGGCGTCGGAAAGGGTCATATAGTGGAGAGCGGGGAGTGTTCGCCTCATTTTCATTTAAAGAGGTCTAGTGACGCCAATTTTGAAGATTGAATGGACCTATTGACATGATTGATATCATGTGAAAGATAGATCTCTTTGCTACATACGACCACGATCTCAGTTTTCTAGGTCTTACTGAAAATATTGACCAAAATTGCATTTTTTCCTAAAGAATCGTAAAAAATACAATTGTTGGCACTTTTTATGTAAAACAAAAAAATGAGTTCCTAGAGAAGGGTCTTTGGAGGATTTTGGTGCAATTTGGGTATATTTTACCAAAAAATGATTTTGTTACGTTGTCTGGAAGGGAAGAACTTGTGCCATAAAAGTAATATTTTTGTCCAAATTCTAAAAACCAGCGTTTCATGGTATTTTTTGATACCAAAAATGGATTTTCTGACTCATTTCATTAACAAAATTGTATACTTTTATGGACAACATATTGTGCTTGATAAATTTCATAAAAAGGGTTGACACCTCCCTTTATACCCTAACCCTACCATATACCATTCGATGAAAAAATGGACCCAGCCCATATAGTTGGCGCAGTATAGATGGTGTGACCGGTGACGTAGTGCCCGGCGGTTTGCGTGCGCACCTACAGGGAACGGTGCTTTAATTCACACTTGATTGATCATTAATACTAACCATGCTTACGGTGTAATAGTGCAGTAGTCATGGTATGCATCCCTAAGCACAATGAGAGACCAGGTACTAAATCTAAGGGCATGCGCTTTTAAAATTGGCGCTCAGTGATGTGTGTTTTGGCTTTCATATAGTATGATGTATGCAGTAGTCATGGACTAGTACCTCTAGCATGTCTTTAGACCAGGTGCTAATCAATTTGTAAACACTACTGATGTAAACAACGGTCACCTCATCTATACTGTAAAAATTCACAGATGATATATCATCTGGCAACTCCAAAACTGCAAAAAGCGTCATGAGTCGTCAAGATCAACACAATCAAAAGTGTTGACGAAGGATACAGACGTACATCCAAACGTACACGTGAGTACCTTTACACTGGATCAGTAAAATGAACATTCCATATCAGATTAATCATTGTTGTTTTGATCTGCGTTGCCATCCCGTTTGAAAAATGATGAAAACTACCTTCCTATTTTAAACGTTGGTCTATGAGGATTCACGTTTGAGTCTAGTATGGGACCAGATTCAAGCAACATTTTCGTGAAGCCTTAAATAGTTTACTTAACACAATTCTATCGTTCTGGCTTGCTTTTATGGTATCCGTTTTAAACGAGATTCGATAACATTAGGCCTACTTGCAGAACTACAATTCCGGAAATAACTGTTGAACCACTTTGAGGACTTCGTTGAAATCAACCCCCCAGTCCCCCCATTCAATGTTGTTCGGAACCGTTTCATCAACACGGTCGTTGGGACCCTCAACATTGATTGGTGGGGGCGGGGGAGGGATATCACTTAGTAGATAGCTCAAGCTCCCCACACAAGTTTGTTGCAAAATCAGCGATTGAAAATAGTCCCTTAAAGTGGGATATTAGCAAAGAAATGGACTGTGTGGTCCAACACCAATTTTCCTGAATTGTCTGAATGAAGTCCAAAAAAAATCATCTGATTTTACATTTTTAGCCACAACTTTTTTATTTGTAAGTCTTTTTTGATCAAATTTTCAGCAAATATAGATGCTATGCATCTCCTGATATACCATCATCAAGAGGTGTCTACAGTACTGAATCAGGGACTGGTCATATTAAATACCTAACCCTGCATATTTGCTCCTATTATTCAAGGAAGCCTGACTTATTTATTTTCAAAAGAGCATCTGATACCCCGATAAACACGAGAACATTTTAAAATATGATTTAAATACAACTTTGACGGTTCGTGCGTGGCGCTCGACCCAATCCCATGCGTATCCCTTGGTTACAGCTTGCGCTACGCGTTTGCATACACTTCGAGCATAGCACTCGACTTTGTTACCAAGAAATAACATGAACAATGAGATGGTAACTAAGATTGCGGTTCATTACATATCAATACAGGCAAGATATGAATAGGTTCAGTCATTACATTCATTGTTCGTGTGCAGATCATGATTAACAATCTATACGTCTCGCGCGCAGCGCTCGACACGCCACGCGCACAGCGATCGATACTCTTCGTGCACATCGATTGACACGCCTCGCGCATATCGCTCCAAGCGGCTCGGACATAGCGCACGAAATTGCTCGCGTAGCATACCGCGGCAATCATTTATTACAGAATTATTACATTTATAACATTATAATAACAAGGCCAAAGCTAAATAAAGAGAATTATATAAAATAGCATCGTCCACAGTGGTATAAACATTACATTGTAGGTAATTCGCCGAACCCTGTCTTTGGAATTCTAATGGCGCGGTGATGGACAACCGATACACGATTATCCGTATTGAATTGCACGCGTGTATACGGTTGTCCGTCTAAATTAAATAGATAATAGGAGTTAGTTCTATTATTCATCGGGGACAATCGACCGATGTGCATGCTTTTCAATGGATGGACAAACGCAACGGTTGTCCATACTCTGATAGTACGAGGGCATGGTTCTGAATAAAAAGACGCTATAAGGCGTTACTATGAAAGGTGTACTGTGAATCAGTGCTAATTTCTAAAGCCGAAGATAATATGACACTTGATTTGGCTTGATATTGCATAGATGGGCGATTAGCTCAATTGGTTAGCGCGTTGGCCTATTAGTCATACTTAAGGGCAGAGACACGGGTTCAAATCCTCATGGCGGGAGCCATTGGTGTTTTTAATAATGTATTAATATAACATTTTCGTTATTCGCGTGGCTCATTAACTGGTTTATTTTATTCTTCCGTTTGTCACATATTGTTTTTGTTTTTTCTCTCTTTTGGTTTTTGTTCTTCTTTATTTTTGAACTTTTTTCGGTGGTTGTTGTTTGTCTTTCTTTCTCTCTGTCTACCACATGTAAAATGACCAGTCCTTCACAATGCATTTCGTACTTTTAATGCATTTATTAAACACGGAAGATAAATTATAACCGTCAAGTTAAGTAAATGCAAAGAAAATACAATCATTCCATGACTTCAATGGCAAATACAACGCTACAATAATTGACACAATATTTATTACTTTATAGCGTCTATAATGCGGTTGTGACCTGTCCCTTATCAAAAAAGACACGCATTGCGATAGCAAAAAGGATTTTAATTGATTGTTGCATAATAAACTACTGTCATATAATTAGTTTAAATAATGAATTTCACCCATTTCACCCTATGTAAGACTACATGTAACACTCGCGCATTCCATATAAATGGGCCATAATCACGCATGAAATGGCCAGTCCCTAACAATGTACATGTCGTATTTACTTTATCTTTACCATATATAATAAGTATATACATATCTTGCCACTCTCCAAATTAGAAGATTATGCAATGTATAGAAGACGAGTTATTCCCTATAGACAGTTGTCATATTGAGTGATTTACCATACAAACGGACCATAATCACGCATAAAATGACCAGTCCCTAACAATGTAAATGTCGTATTTACTTTATCTTTACCGTATATAACAATTATATACATATCTTGCCACTCTTCAAATTAGAAGATTATGCAATGTATAGAAGACGAGTTATTCCCTATAGACAGTTGTCATATTGAGTGATTTACCATACAAACGGACCATAATCACGCATAAAATGACCAGTCCCTAACAATGTAAATGTCGTATTTACTTTATCTTTACCGTATATAACAATTATATACATATCTTGCCACTCTCCAAATTAGAAGATTATGCAATGTATAGAACACGAGTTATTTCCTATAGACAGTTGTCATATTGAGCATTTACCAATAGCCTCAGACATGTCTGAATGAAGTCCAAAAAAAATCATCTGATTTTACATTTTTAGCCACAACTTTTTTATTTGTAAGTCTTTTTTGATCAAATTTTCAGCAAATATAGATGCTATGCATCTCCTGATATACCATCATCAAGAGGTGTCTACAGTACTGAATCAGGGACTGGTCATATTAAATACCTAACCCTGCATATTTGCTCCTATTATTCAAGGAAGCCTGACTTATTTATTTTCAAAAGAGCATCTGATACCCCGATAAACACGAGAACATTTTAAAATATGATTTAAATACAACTTTGACGGTTCGTGCGTGGCGCTCGACCCAATCCCATGCGTATCCCTTGGTTACAGCTTGCGCTACGCGTTTGCATACACTTCGAGCATAGCACTCGACTTTGTTACCAAGAAATAACATGAACAATGAGATGGTAACTAAGATTGCGGTTCATTACATATCAATACAGGCAAGATATGAATAGGTTCAGTCATTACATTCATTGTTCGTGTGCAGATCATGATTAACAATCTATACGTCTCGCGCGCAGCGCTCGACACGCCACGCGCACAGCGATCGATACTCTTCGTGCACATCGATTGACACGCCTCGCGCATATCGCTCCAAGCGGCTCGGACATAGCGCACGAAATTGCTCGCGTAGCATACCGCGGCAATCATTTATTACAGAATTATTACATTTATAACATTATAATAACAAGGCCAAAGCTAAATAAAGAGAATTATATAAAATAGCATCGTCCACAGTGGTATAAACATTACATTGTAGGTTATTCGCCGAACCCTGTCTTTGGAATTCTAATGGCGCGGTGATGGACAACCGATACACGATTATCCGTATTGAATTGCACGCGTGTATACGGTTGTCCGTCTAAATTAAATAGATAATAGGAGTTAGTTCTATTATTCATCGGGGACAATCGACCGATGTGCATGCTTTTCAATGGATGGACAAACGCAACGGTTGTCCATACTCTGATAGTACGAGGGCATGGTTCTGAATAAAAAGACGCTATAAGGCGTTACTATGAAAGGTGTACTGTGAATCAGTGCTAATTTCTAAAGCCGAAGATAATATGACACTTGATTTGGCTTGATATTGCATAGATGGGCGATTAGCTCAATTGGTTAGCGCGTTGGCCTATTAGTCATACTTAAGGGCAGAGACACGGGTTCAAATCCTCATGGCGGGAGCCATTGGTGTTTTTAATAATGTATTAATATAACATTTTCGTTATTCGCGTGGCTCATTAACTGGTTTATTTTATTCATCCGTTTGTCACATATTGTTTTTGTTTTTTCTCTCTTTTGGTTTTTGTTCTTCTTTATTTTTGAACTTTTTTCGGTGGTTGTTGTTTGTCTTTCTTTCTCTCTGTCTACCACATGTAAAATGACCAGTCCTTCACAATGCATTTCGTACTTTTAATGCATTTATTAAACACGGAAGATAAATTATAACCGTCAAGTTAAGTAAATGCAAAGAAAATACAATCATTCCATGACTTCAATGGCAAATACAACGCTACAATAATTGACACAATATTTATTACTTTATAGCGTCTATAATGCGGTTGTGACCTGTCCCTTATCAAAAAAGACACGCATTGCGATAGCAAAAAGGATTTTAATTGATTGTTGCATAATAAACTACTGTCATATAATTAGTTTAAATAATGAATTTCACCCATTTCACCCTATGTAAGACTACATGTAACACTCGCGCATTCCATATAAATGGGCCATAATCACGCATGAAATGGCCAGTCCCTAACAATGTACATGTCGTATTTACTTTATCTTTACCATATATAATAAGTATATACATATCTTGCCACTCTCCAAATTAGAAGATTATGCAATGTATAGAAGACGAGTTATTCCCTATAGACAGTTGTCATATTGAGTGATTTACCATACAAACGGACCATAATCACGCATAAAATGACCAGTCCCTAACAATGTAAATGTCGTATTTACTTTATCTTTACCGTATATAACAATTATATACATATCTTGCCACTCTTCAAATTAGAAGATTATGCAATGTATAGAAGACGAGTTATTCCCTATAGACAGTTGTCATATTGAGTGATTTACCATACAAACGGACCATAATCACGCATAAAATGACCAGTCCCTAACAATGTAAATGTCGTATTTACTTTATCTTTACCGTATATAACAATTATATACATATCTTGCCACTCTCCAAATTAGAAGATTATGCAATGTATAGAACACGAGTTATTTCCTATAGACAGTTGTCATATTGAGCATTTACCAATAGCCTCAGACAATTCCGGAAATAACTGTTGAACCACTTTGAGGACTTCGTTGAAATCAACCCCCCAGCCCCCCCATTCAATGTTGTTCGGAACCGTTTCATCAACACGGTCGTTGGGACCCTCAACATTGATTGGTGGGGGCGGGGGAGGGATATCACTTAGTAGATAGCTCAAGCTCCCCACACAAGTTTGTTGCAAAATCAGCGATTGAAAATAGTCCCTTAAAGTGGGATATTAGCAAAGAAATGGACTGTGTGGTCCAACACCAATTTTCCTGAATTGTCTGAATGAAGTCCAAAAAAAATCATCTGATTTTACATTTTTAGCCACAACTTTTTTATTTGTAAGTCTTTTTTGATCAAATTTTCAGCAAATATAGATGCTATGCATCTCCTGATATACCATCATCAAGAGGTGTCTACAGTACTGAATCAGGGACTGGTCATATTAAATACCTAACCCTGCATATTTGCTCCTATTATTCAAGGAAGCCTGACTTATTTATTTTCAAAAGAGCATCTGATACCCCGATAAACACGAGAACATTTTAAAATATGATTTAAATACAACTTTGACGGTTCGTGCGTGGCGCTCGACCCAATCCCATGCGTATCCCTTGGTTACAGCTTGCGCTACGCGTTTGCATACACTTCGAGCATAGCACTCGACTTTGTTACCAAGAAATAACATGAACAATGAGATGGTAACTAAGATTGCGGTTCATTACATATCAATACAGGCAAGATATGAATAGGTTCAGTCATTACATTCATTGTTCGTGTGCAGATCATGATTAACAATCTATACGTCTCGCGCGCAGCGCTCGACACGCCACGCGCACAGCGATCGATACTCTTCGTGCACATCGATTGACACGCCT
The DNA here is from genome assembly GCA_035610835.1 of Ophiura sarsii. Taxonomy (NCBI): domain Eukaryota; kingdom Metazoa; phylum Echinodermata; class Ophiuroidea; order Amphilepidida; family Ophiuridae; genus Ophiura; species Ophiura sarsii. Next base: position 26,971,043 of record CM069449.1, read on the forward strand.
CGCGCATATCGCTCCAAGCGGCTCGGACATAGCGCACGAAATTGCTCGCGTAGCATACCGCGGCAATCATTTATTACAGAATTATTACATTTATAACATTATAATAACAAGGCCAAAGCTAAATAAAGAGAATTATATAAAATAGCATCGTCCACAGTGGTATAAACATTACATTGTAGGTTATTCGCCGAACCCTGTCTTTGGAATTCTAATGGCGCGGTGATGGACAACCGATACACGATTATCCGTATTGAATTGCACGCGTGTATACGGTTGTCCGTCTAAATTAAATAGATAATAGGAGTTAGTTCTATTATTCATCGGGGACAATCGACCGATGTGCATGCTTTTCAATGGATGGACAAACGCAACGGTTGTCCATACTCTGATAGTACGAGGGCATGGTTCTGAATAAAAAGACGCTATAAGGCGTTACTATGAAAGGTGTACTGTGAATCAGTGCTAATTTCTAAAGCCGAAGATAATATGACACTTGATTTGGCTTGATATTGCATAGATGGGCGATTAGCTCAATTGGTTAGCGCGTTGGCCTATTAGTCATACTTAAGGGCAGAGACACGGGTTCAAATCCTCATGGCGGGAGCCATTGGTGTTTTTAATAATGTATTAATATAACATTTTCGTTATTCGCGTGGCTCATTAACTGGTTTATTTTATTCATCCGTTTGTCACATATTGTTTTTGTTTTTTCTCTCTTTTGGTTTTTGTTCTTCTTTATTTTTGAACTTTTTTCGGTGGTTGTTGTTTGTCTTTCTTTCTCTCTGTCTACCACATGTAAAATGACCAGTCCTTCACAATGCATTTCGTACTTTTAATGCATTTATTAAACACGGAAGATAAATTATAACCGTCAAGTTAAGTAAATGCAAAGAAAATACAATCATTCCATGACTTCAATGGCAAATACAACGCTACAATAATTGACACAATATTTATTACTTTATAGCGTCTATAATGCGGTTGTGACCTGTCCCTTATCAAAAAAGACACGCATTGCGATAGCAAAAAGGATTTTAATTGATTGTTGCATAATAAACTACTGTCATATAATTAGTTTAAATAATGAATTTCACCCATTTCACCCTATGTAAGACTACATGTAACACTCGCGCATTCCATATAAATGGGCCATAATCACGCATGAAATGGCCAGTCCCTAACAATGTACATGTCGTATTTACTTTATCTTTACCATATATAATAAGTATATACATATCTTGCCACTCTCCAAATTAGAAGATTATGCAATGTATAGAAGACGAGTTATTCCCTATAGACAGTTGTCATATTGAGTGATTTACCATACAAACGGACCATAATCACGCATAAAATGACCAGTCCCTAACAATGTAAATGTCGTATTTACTTTATCTTTACCGTATATAACAATTATATACATATCTTGCCACTCTTCAAATTAGAAGATTATGCAATGTATAGAAGACGAGTTATTCCCTATAGACAGTTGTCATATTGAGTGATTTACCATACAAACGGACCATAATCACGCATAAAATGACCAGTCCCTAACAATGTAAATGTCGTATTTACTTTATCTTTACCGTATATAACAATTATATACATATCTTGCCACTCTCCAAATTAGAAGATTATGCAATGTATAGAACACGAGTTATTTCCTATAGACAGTTGTCATATTGAGCATTTACCAATAGCCTCAGACAATTCCGGAAATAACTGTTGAACCACTTTGAGGACTTCGTTGAAATCAACCCCCCAGCCCCCCCATTCAATGTTGTTCGGAACCGTTTCATCAACACGGTCGTTGGGACCCTCAACATTGATTGGTGGGGGCGGGGGAGGGATATCACTTAGTAGATAGCTCAAGCTCCCCACACAAGTTTGTTGCAAAATCAGCGATTGAAAATAGTCCCTTAAAGTGGGATATTAGCAAAGAAATGGACTGTGTGGTCCAACACCAATTTTCCTGAATTGTCTGAATGAAGTCCAAAAAAAATCATCTGATTTTACATTTTTAGCCACAACTTTTTTATTTGTAAGTCTTTTTTGATCAAATTTTCAGCAAATATAGATGCTATGCATCTCCTGATATACCATCATCAAGAGGTGTCTACAGTACTGAATCAGGGACTGGTCATATTAAATACCTAACCCTGCATATTTGCTCCTATTATTCAAGGAAGCCTGACTTATTTATTTTCAAAAGAGCATCTGATACCCCGATAAACACGAGAACATTTTAAAATATGATTTAAATACAACTTTGACGGTTCGTGCGTGGCGCTCGACCCAATCCCATGCGTATCCCTTGGTTACAGCTTGCGCTACGCGTTTGCATACACTTCGAGCATAGCACTCGACTTTGTTACCAAGAAATAACATGAACAATGAGATGGTAACTAAGATTGCGGTTCATTACATATCAATACAGGCAAGATATGAATAGGTTCAGTCATTACATTCATTGTTCGTGTGCAGATCATGATTAACAATCTATACGTCTCGCGCGCAGCGCTCGACACGCCACGCGCACAGCGATCGATACTCTTCGTGCACATCGATTGACACGCCTCGCGCATATCGCTCCAAGCGGCTCGGACATAGCGCACGAAATTGCTCGCGTAGCATACCGCGGCAATCATTTATTACAGAATTATTACATTTATAACATTATAATAACAAGGCCAAAGCTAAATAAAGAGAATTATATAAAATAGCATCGTCCACAGTGGTATAAACATTACATTGTAGGTTATTCGCCGAACCCTGTCTTTGGAATTCTAATGGCGCGGTGATGGACAACCGATACACGATTATCCGTATTGAATTGCACGCGTGTATACGGTTGTCCGTCTAAATTAAATAGATAATAGGAGTTAGTTCTATTATTCATCGGGGACAATCGACCGATGTGCATGCTTTTCAATGGATGGACAAACGCAACGGTTGTCCATACTCTGATAGTACGAGGGCATGGTTCTGAATAAAAAGACGCTATAAGGCGTTACTATGAAAGGTGTACTGTGAATCAGTGCTAATTTCTAAAGCCGAAGATAATATGACACTTGATTTGGCTTGATATTGCATAGATGGGCGATTAGCTCAATTGGTTAGCGCGTTGGCCTATTAGTCATACTTAAGGGCAGAGACACGGGTTCAAATCCTCATGGCGGGAGCCATTGGTGTTTTTAATAATGTATTAATATAACATTTTCGTTATTCGCGTGGCTCATTAACTGGTTTATTTTATTCATCCGTTTGTCACATATTGTTTTTGTTTTTTCTCTCTTTTGGTTTTTGTTCTTCTTTATTTTTGAACTTTTTTCGGTGGTTGTTGTTTGTCTTTCTTTCTCTCTGTCTACCACATGTAAAATGACCAGTCCTTCACAATGCATTTCGTACTTTTAATGCATTTATTAAACACGGAAGATAAATTATAACCGTCAAGTTAAGTAAATGCAAAGAAAATACAATCATTCCATGACTTCAATGGCAAATACAACGCTACAATAATTGACACAATATTTATTACTTTATAGCGTCTATAATGCGGTTGTGACCTGTCCCTTATCAAAAAAGACACGCATTGCGATAGCAAAAAGGATTTTAATTGATTGTTGCATAATAAACTACTGTCATATAATTAGTTTATCTCGATGTGAAAAAAAAATCATAGACCAAAAAAAGTGATCGGAACCTACACCTTTAAGAGAACGTAATGTTATTGCCTCTGAACATTTATGAAAGCAATACTTCCTAACCGTTGGGCAGTTTATTATCTTTACCATATATAATAAGTATATACATATCTTGCCACTCTCCAAATTAGAAGATTATGCAATGTATAGAAGACGAGTTATTCCCTATAGACAGTTGTCATATTGAGTGATTTACCATACAAACGGACCATAATCACGCATAAAATGACCAGTCCCTAACAATGTAAATGTCGTATTTACTTTATCTTTACCGTATATAACAATTATATACATATCTTGCCACTCTTCAAATTAGAAGATTATGCAATGTATAGAAGACGAGTTATTCCCTATAGACAGTTGTCATATTGAGTGATTTACCATACAAACGGACCATAATCACGCATAAAATGACCAGTCCCTAACAATGTAAATGTCGTATTTACTTTATCTTTACCGTATATAACAATTATATACATATCTTGCCACTCTCCAAATTAGAAGATTATGCAATGTATAGAACACGAGTTATTTCCTATAGACAGTTGTCATATTGAGCATTTACCAATAGCCTCAGACAATTCCGGAAATAACTGTTGAACCACTTTGAGGACTTCGTTGAAATCAACCCCCCAGCCCCCCCATTCAATGTTGTTCGGAACCGTTTCATCAACACGGTCGTTGGGACCCTCAACATTGATTGGTGGGGGCGGGGGAGGGATATCACTTAGTAGATAGCTCAAGCTCCCCACACAAGTTTGTTGCAAAATCAGCGATTGAAAATAGTCCCTTAAAGTGGGATATTAGCAAAGAAATGGACTGTGTGGTCCAACACCAATTTTCCTGAATTGTCTGAATGAAGTCCAAAAAAAATCATCTGATTTTACATTTTTAGCCACAACTTTTTTATTTGTAAGTCTTTTTTGATCAAATTTTCAGCAAATATAGATGCTATGCATCTCCTGATATACCATCATCAAGAGGTGTCTACAGTACTGAATCAGGGACTGGTCATATTAAATACCTAACCCTGCATATTTGCTCCTATTATTCAAGGAAGCCTGACTTATTTATTTTCAAAAGAGCATCTGATACCCCGATAAACACGAGAACATTTTAAAATATGATTTAAATACAACTTTGACGGTTCGTGCGTGGCGCTCGACCCAATCCCATGCGTATCCCTTGGTTACAGCTTGCGCTACGCGTTTGCATACACTTCGAGCATAGCACTCGACTTTGTTACCAAGAAATAACATGAACAATGAGATGGTAACTAAGATTGCGGTTCATTACATATCAATACAGGCAAGATATGAATAGGTTCAGTCATTACATTCATTGTTCGTGTGCAGATCATGATTAACAATCTATACGTCTCGCGCGCAGCGCTCGACACGCCACGCGCACAGCGATCGATACTCTTCGTGCACATCGATTGACACGCCTCGCGCATATCGCTCCAAGCGGCTCGGACATAGCGCACGAAATTGCTCGCGTAGCATACCGCGGCAATCATTTATTACAGAATTATTACATTTATAACATTATAATAACAAGGCCAAAGCTAAATAAAGAGAATTATATAAAATAGCATCGTCCACAGTGGTATAAACATTACATTGTAGGTTATTCGCCGAACCCTGTCTTTGGAATTCTAATGGCGCGGTGATGGACAACCGATACACGATTATCCGTATTGAATTGCACGCGTGTATACGGTTGTCCGTCTAAATTAAATAGATAATAGGAGTTAGTTCTATTATTCATCGGGGACAATCGACCGATGTGCATGCTTTTCAATGGATGGACAAACGCAACGGTTGTCCATACTCTGATAGTACGAGGGCATGGTTCTGAATAAAAAGACGCTATAAGGCGTTACTATGAAAGGTGTACTGTGAATCAGTGCTAATTTCTAAAGCCGAAGATAATATGACACTTGATTTGGCTTGATATTGCATAGATGGGCGATTAGCTCAATTGGTTAGCGCGTTGGCCTATTAGTCATACTTAAGGGCAGAGACACGGGTTCAAATCCTCATGGCGGGAGCCATTGGTGTTTTTAATAATGTATTAATATAACATTTTCGTTATTCGCGTGGCTCATTAACTGGTTTATTTTATTCATCCGTTTGTCACATATTGTTTTTGTTTTTTCTCTCTTTTGGTTTTTGTTCTTCTTTATTTTTGAACTTTTTTCGGTGGTTGTTGTTTGTCTTTCTTTCTCTCTGTCTACCACATGTAAAATGACCAGTCCTTCACAATGCATTTCGTACTTTTAATGCATTTATTAAACACGGAAGATAAATTATAACCGTCAAGTTAAGTAAATGCAAAGAAAATACAATCATTCCATGACTTCAATGGCAAATACAACGCTACAATAATTGACACAATATTTATTACTTTATAGCGTCTATAATGCGGTTGTGACCTGTCCCTTATCAAAAAAGACACGCATTGCGATAGCAAAAAGGATTTTAATTGATTGTTGCATAATAAACTACTGTCATATAATTAGTTTAAATAATGAATTTCACCCATTTCACCCTATGTAAGACTACATGTAACACTCGCGCATTCCATATAAATGGGCCATAATCACGCATGAAATGGCCAGTCCCTAACAATGTACATGTCGTATTTACTTTATCTTTACCATATATAATAAGTATATACATATCTTGCCACTCTCCAAATTAGAAGATTATGCAATGTATAGAAGACGAGTTATTCCCTATAGACAGTTGTCATATTGAGTGATTTACCATACAAACGGACCATAATCACGCATAAAATGACCAGTCCCTAACAATGTAAATGTCGTATTTACTTTATCTTTACCGTATATAACAATTATATACATATCTTGCCACTCTTCAAATTAGAAGATTATGCAATGTATAGAAGACGAGTTATTCCCTATAGACAGTTGTCATATTGAGTGATTTACCATACAAACGGACCATAATCACGCATAAAATGACCAGTCCCTAACAATGTAAATGTCGTATTTACTTTATCTTTACCGTATATAACAATTATATACATATCTTGCCACTCTCCAAATTAGAAGATTATGCAATGTATAGAACACGAGTTATTTCCTATAGACAGTTGTCATATTGAGCATTTACCAATAGCCTCAGACAATTCCGGAAATAACTGTTGAACCACTTTGAGGACTTCGTTGAAATCAACCCCCCAGCCCCCCCATTCAATGTTGTTCGGAACCGTTTCATCAACACGGTCGTTGGGACCCTCAACATTGATTGGTGGGGGCGGGGGAGGGATATCACTTAGTAGATAGCTCAAGCTCCCCACACAAGTTTGTTGCAAAATCAGCGATTGAAAATAGTCCCTTAAAGTGGGATATTAGCAAAGAAATGGACTGTGTGGTCCAACACCAATTTTCCTGAATTGTCTGAATGAAGTCCAAAAAAAATCATCTGATTTTACATTTTTAGCCACAACTTTTTTATTTGTAAGTCTTTTTTGATCAAATTTTCAGCAAATATAGATGCTATGCATCTCCTGATATACCATCATCAAGAGGTGTCTACAGTACTGAATCAGGGACTGGTCATATTAAATACCTAACCCTGCATATTTGCTCCTATTATTCAAGGAAGCCTGACTTATTTATTTTCAAAAGAGCATCTGATACCCCGATAAACACGAGAACATTTTAAAATATGATTTAAATACAACTTTGACGGTTCGTGCGTGGCGCTCGACCCAATCCCATGCGTATCCCTTGGTTACAGCTTGCGCTACGCGTTTGCATACACTTCGAGCATAGCACTCGACTTTGTTACCAAGAAATAACATGAACAATGAGATGGTAACTAAGATTGCGGTTCATTACATATCAATACAGGCAAGATATGAATAGGTTCAGTCATTACATTCATTGTTCGTGTGCAGATCATGATTAACAATCTATACGTCTCGCGCGCAGCGCTCGACACGCCACGCGCACAGCGATCGATACTCTTCGTGCACATCGATTGACACGCCTCGCGCATATCGCTCCAAGCGGCTCGGACATAGCGCACGAAATTGCTCGCGTAGCATACCGCGGCAATCATTTATTACAGAATTATTACATTTATAACATTATAATAACAAGGCCAAAGCTAAATAAAGAGAATTATATAAAATAGCATCGTCCACAGTGGTATAAACATTACATTGTAGGTTATTCGCCGAACCCTGTCTTTGGAATTCTAATGGCGCGGTGATGGACAACCGATACACGATTATCCGTATTGAATTGCACGCGTGTATACGGTTGTCCGTCTAAATTAAATAGATAATAGGAGTTAGTTCTATTATTCATCGGGGACAATCGACCGATGTGCATGCTTTTCAATGGATGGACAAACGCAACGGTTGTCCATACTCTGATAGTACGAGGGCATGGTTCTGAATAAAAAGACGCTATAAGGCGTTACTATGAAAGGTGTACTGTGAATCAGTGCTAATTTCTAAAGCCGAAGATAATATGACACTTGATTTGGCTTGATATTGCATAGATGGGCGATTAGCTCAATTGGTTAGCGCGTTGGCCTATTAGTCATACTTAAGGGCAGAGACACGGGTTCAAATCCTCATGGCGGGAGCCATTGGTGTTTTTAATAATGTATTAATATAACATTTTCGTTATTCGCGTGGCTCATTAACTGGTTTATTTTATTCATCCGTTTGTCACATATTGTTTTTGTTTTTTCTCTCTTTTGGTTTTTGTTCTTCTTTATTTTTGAACTTTTTTCGGTGGTTGTTGTTTGTCTTTCTTTCTCTCTGTCTACCACATGTAAAATGACCAGTCCTTCACAATGCATTTCGTACTTTTAATGCATTTATTAAACACGGAAGATAAATTATAACCGTCAAGTTAAGTAAATGCAAAGAAAATACAATCATTCCATGACTTCAATGGCAAATACAACGCTACAATAATTGACACAATATTTATTACTTTATAGCGTCTATAATGCGGTTGTGACCTGTCCCTTATCAAAAAAGACACGCATTGCGATAGCAAAAAGGATTTTAATTGATTGTTGCATAATAAACTACTGTCATATAATTAGTTTAAATAATGAATTTCACCCATTTCACCCTATGTAAGACTACATGTAACACTCGCGCATTCCATATAAATGGGCCATAATCACGCATGAAATGGCCAGTCCCTAACAATGTACATGTCGTATTTACTTTATCTTTACCATATATAATAAGTATATACATATCTTGCCACTCTCCAAATTAGAAGATTATGCAATGTATAGAAGACGAGTTATTCCCTATAGACAGTTGTCATATTGAGTGATTTACCATACAAACGGACCATAATCACGCATAAAATGACCAGTCCCTAACAATGTAAATGTCGTATTTACTTTATCTTTACCGTATATAACAATTATATACATATCTTGCCACTCTTCAAATTAGAAGATTATGCAATGTATAGAAGACGAGTTATTCCCTATAGACAGTTGTCATATTGAGTGATTTACCATACAAACGGACCATAATCACGCATAAAATGACCAGTCCCTAACAATGTAAATGTCGTATTTACTTTATCTTTACCGTATATAACAATTATATACATATCTTGCCACTCTCCAAATTAGAAGATTATGCAATGTATAGAACACGAGTTATTTCCTATAGACAGTTGTCATATTGAGCATTTACCAATAGCCTCAGACATGTCTGAATGAAGTCCAAAAAAAATCATCTGATTTTACATTTTTAGCCACAACTTTTTTATTTGTAAGTCTTTTTTGATCAAATTTTCAGCAAATATAGATGCTATGCATCTCCTGATATACCATCATCAAGAGGTGTCTACAGTACTGAATCAGGGACTGGTCATATTAAATACCTAACCCTGCATATTTGCTCCTATTATTCAAGGAAGCCTGACTTATTTATTTTCAAAAGAGCATCTGATACCCCGATAAACACGAGAACATTTTAAAATATGATTTAAATACAACTTTGACGGTTCGTGCGTGGCGCTCGACCCAATCCCATGCGTATCCCTTGGTTACAGCTTGCGCTACGCGTTTGCATACACTTCGAGCATAGCACTCGACTTTGTTACCAAGAAATAACATGAACAATGAGATGGTAACTAAGATTGCGGTTCATTACATATCAATACAGGCAAGATATGAATAGGTTCAGTCATTACATTCATTGTTCGTGTGCAGATCATGATTAACAATCTATACGTCTCGCGCGCAGCGCTCGACACGCCACGCGCACAGCGATCGATACTCTTCGTGCACATCGATTGACACGCCTCGCGCATATCGCTCCAAGCGGCTCGGACATAGCGCACGAAATTGCTCGCGTAGCATACCGCGGCAATCATTTATTACAGAATTATTACATTTATAACATTATAATAACAAGGCCAAAGCTAAATAAAGAGAATTATATAAAATAGCATCGTCCACAGTGGTATAAACATTACATTGTAGGTTATTCGCCGAACCCTGTCTTTGGAATTCTAATGGCGCGGTGATGGACAACCGATACACGATTATCCGTATTGAATTGCACGCGTGTATACGGTTGTCCGTCTAAATTAAATAGATAATAGGAGTTAGTTCTATTATTCATCGGGGACAATCGACCGATGTGCATGCTTTTCAATGGATGGACAAACGCAACGGTTGTCCATACTCTGATAGTACGAGGGCATGGTTCTGAATAAAAAGACGCTATAAGGCGTTACTATGAAAGGTGTACTGTGAATCAGTGCTAATTTCTAAAGCCGAAGATAATATGACACTTGATTTGGCTTGATATTGCATAGATGGGCGATTAGCTCAATTGGTTAGCGCGTTGGCCTATTAGTCATACTTAAGGGCAGAGACACGGGTTCAAATCCTCATGGCGGGAGCCATTGGTGTTTTTAATAATGTATTAATATAACATTTTCGTTATTCGCGTGGCTCATTAACTGGTTTATTTTATTCATCCGTTTGTCACATATTGTTTTTGTTTTTTCTCTCTTTTGGTTTTTGTTCTTCTTTATTTTTGAACTTTTTTCGGTGGTTGTTGTTTGTCTTTCTTTCTCTCTGTCTACCACATGTAAAATGACCAGTCCTTCACAATGCATTTCGTACTTTTAATGCATTTATTAAACACGGAAGATAAATTATAACCGTCAAGTTAAGTAAATGCAAAGAAAATACAATCATTCCATGACTTCAATGGCAAATACAACGCTACAATAATTGACACAATATTTATTACTTTATAGCGTCTATAATGCGGTTGTGACCTGTCCCTTATCAAAAAAGACACGCATTGCGATAGCAAAAAGGATTTTAATTGATTGTTGCATAATAAACTACTGTCATATAATTAGTTTAAATAATGAATTTCACCCATTTCACCCTATGTAAGACTACATGTAACACTCGCGCATTCCATATAAATGGGCCATAATCACGCATGAAATGGCCAGTCCCTAACAATGTACATGTCGTATTTACTTTATCTTTACCATATATAATAAGTATATACATATCTTGCCACTCTCCAAATTAGAAGATTATGCAATGTATAGAAGACGAGTTATTCCCTATAGACAGTTGTCATATTGAGTGATTTACCATACAAACGGACCATAATCACGCATAAAATGACCAGTCCCTAACAATGTAAATGTCGTATTTACTTTATCTTTACCGTATATAACAATTATATACATATCTTGCCACTCTTCAAATTAGAAGATTATGCAATGTATAGAAGACGAGTTATTCCCTATAGACAGTTGTCATATTGAGTGATTTACCATACAAACGGACCATAATCACGCATAAAATGACCAGTCCCTAACAATGTAAATGTCGTATTTACTTTATCTTTACCGTATATAACAATTATATACATATCTTGCCACTCTCCAAATTAGAAGATTATGCAATGTATAGAACACGAGTTATTTCCTATAGACAGTTGTCATATTGAGCATTTACCAATAGCCTCAGACATGTCTGAATGAAGTCCAAAAAAAATCATCTGATTTTACATTTTTAGCCACAACTTTTTTATTTGTAAGTCTTTTTTGATCAAATTTTCAGCAAATATAGATGCTATGCATCTCCTGATATACCATCATCAAGAGGTGTCTACAGTACTGAATCAGGGACTGGTCATATTAAATACCTAACCCTGCATATTTGCTCCTATTATTCAAGGAAGCCTGACTTATTTATTTTCAAAAGAGCATCTGATACCCCGATAAACACGAGAACATTTTAAAATATGATTTAAATACAACTTTGACGGTTCGTGCGTGGCGCTCGACCCAATCCCATGCGTATCCCTTGGTTACAGCTTGCGCTACGCGTTTGCATACACTTCGAGCATAGCACTCGACTTTGTTACCAAGAAATAACATGAACAATGAGATGGTAACTAAGATTGCGGTTCATTACATATCAATACAGGCAAGATATGAATAGGTTCAGTCATTACATTCATTGTTCGTGTGCAGATCATGATTAACAATCTATACGTCTCGCGCGCAGCGCTCGACACGCCACGCGCACAGCGATCGATACTCTTCGTGCACATCGATTGACACGCCTCGCGCATATCGCTCCAAGCGGCTCGGACATAGCGCACGAAATTGCTCGCGTAGCATACCGCGGCAATCATTTATTACAGAATTATTACATTTATAACATTATAATAACAAGGCCAAAGCTAAATAAAGAGAATTATATAAAATAGCATCGTCCACAGTGGTATAAACATTACATTGTAGGTTATTCGCCGAACCCTGTCTTTGGAATTCTAATGGCGCGGTGATGGACAACCGATACACGATTATCCGTATTGAATTGCACGCGTGTATACGGTTGTCCGTCTAAATTAAATAGATAATAGGAGTTAGTTCTATTATTCATCGGGGACAATCGACCGATGTGCATGCTTTTCAATGGATGGACAAACGCAACGGTTGTCCATACTCTGATAGTACGAGGGCATGGTTCTGAATAAAAAGACGCTATAAGGCGTTACTATGAAAGGTGTACTGTGAATCAGTGCTAATTTCTAAAGCCGAAGATAATATGACACTTGATTTGGCTTGATATTGCATAGATGGGCGATTAGCTCAATTGGTTAGCGCGTTGGCCTATTAGTCATACTTAAGGGCAGAGACACGGGTTCAAATCCTCATGGCGGGAGCCATTGGTGTTTTTAATAATGTATTAATATAACATTTTCGTTATTCGCGTGGCTCATTAACTGGTTTATTTTATTCATCCGTTTGTCACATATTGTTTTTGTTTTTTCTCTCTTTTGGTTTTTGTTCTTCTTTATTTTTGAACTTTTTTCGGTGGTTGTTGTTTGTCTTTCTTTCTCTCTGTCTACCACATGTAAAATGACCAGTCCTTCACAATGCATTTCGTACTTTTAATGCATTTATTAAACACGGAAGATAAATTATAACCGTCAAGTTAAGTAAATGCAAAGAAAATACAATCATTCCATGACTTCAATGGCAAATACAACGCTACAATAATTGACACAATATTTATTACTTTATAGCGTCTATAATGCGGTTGTGACCTGTCCCTTATCAAAAAAGACACGCATTGCGATAGCAAAAAGGATTTTAATTGATTGTTGCATAATAAACTACTGTCATATAATTAGTTTAAATAATGAATTTCACCCATTTCACCCTATGTAAGACTACATGTAACACTCGCGCATTCCATATAAATGGGCCATAATCACGCATGAAATGGCCAGTCCCTAACAATGTACATGTCGTATTTACTTTATCTTTACCATATATAATAAGTATATACATATCTTGCCACTCTCCAAATTAGAAGATTATGCAATGTATAGAAGACGAGTTATTCCCTATAGACAGTTGTCATATTGAGTGATTTACCATACAAACGGACCATAATCACGCATAAAATGACCAGTCCCTAACAATGTAAATGTCGTATTTACTTTATCTTTACCGTATATAACAATTATATACATATCTTGCCACTCTTCAAATTAGAAGATTATGCAATGTATAGAAGACGAGTTATTCCCTATAGACAGTTGTCATATTGAGTGATTTACCATACAAACGGACCATAATCACGCATAAAATGACCAGTCCCTAACAATGTAAATGTCGTATTTACTTTATCTTTACCGTATATAACAATTATATACATATCTTGCCACTCTCCAAATTAGAAGATTATGCAATGTATAGAACACGAGTTATTTCCTATAGACAGTTGTCATATTGAGCATTTACCAATAGCCTCAGACATGTCTGAATGAAGTCCAAAAAAAATCATCTGATTTTACATTTTTAGCCACAACTTTTTTATTTGTAAGTCTTTTTTGATCAAATTTTCAGCAAATATAGATGCTATGCATCTCCTGATATACCATCATCAAGAGGTGTCTACAGTACTGAATCAGGGACTGGTCATATTAAATACCTAACCCTGCATATTTGCTCCTATTATTCAAGGAAGCCTGACTTATTTATTTTCAAAAGAGCATCTGATACCCCGATAAACACGAGAACATTTTAAAATATGATTTAAATACAACTTTGACGGTTCGTGCGTGGCGCTCGACCCAATCCCATGCGTATCCCTTGGTTACAGCTTGCGCTACGCGTTTGCATACACTTCGAGCATAGCACTCGACTTTGTTACCAAGAAATAACATGAACAATGAGATGGTAACTAAGATTGCGGTTCATTACATATCAATACAGGCAAGATATGAATAGGTTCAGTCATTACATTCATTGTTCGTGTGAAGATCATGATTAACAATCTATACGTCTCGCGCGCAGCGCTCGACACGCCACGCGCACAGCGATCGATACTCTTCGTGCACATCGATTGACACGCCTCGCGCATATCGCTCCAAGCGGCTCGGACATAGCGCACGAAATTGCTCGCGTAGCATACCGCGGCAATCATTTATTACAGAATTATTACATTTATAACATTATAATAACAAGGCCAAAGCTAAATAAAGAGAATTATATAAAATAGCATCGTCCACAGTGGTATAAACATTACATTGTAGGTAATTCGCCGAACCCTGTCTTTGGAATTCTAATGGCGCGGTGATGGACAACCGATACACGATTATCCGTATTGAATTGCACGCGTGTATACGGTTGTCCGTCTAAATTAAATAGATAATAGGAGTTAGTTCTATTATTCATCGGGGACAATCGACCGATGTGCATGCTTTTCAATGGATGGACAAACGCAACGGTTGTCCATACTCTGATAGTACGAGGGCATGGTTCTGAATAAAAAGACGCTATAAGGCGTTACTATGAAAGGTGTACTGTGAATCAGTGCTAATTTCTAAAGCCGAAGATAATATGACACTTGATTTGGCTTGATATTGCATAGATGGGCGATTAGCTCAATTGGTTAGCGCGTTGGCCTATTAGTCATACTTAAGGGCAGAGACACGGGTTCAAATCCTCATGGCGGGAGCCATTGGTGTTTTTAATAATGTATTAATATAACATTTTCGTTATTCGCGTGGCTCATTAACTGGTTTATTTTATTCATCCGTTTGTCACATATTGTTTTTGTTTTTTCTCTCTTTTGGTTTTTGTTCTTCTTTATTTTTGAACTTTTTTCGGTGGTTGTTGTTTGTCTTTCTTTCTCTCTGTCTACCACATGTAAAATGACCAGTCCTTCACAATGCATTTCGTACTTTTAATGCATTTATTAAACACGGAAGATAAATTATAACCGTCAAGTTAAGTAAATGCAAAGAAAATACAATCATTCCATGACTTCAATGGCAAATACAACGCTACAATAATTGACACAATATTTATTACTTTATAGCGTCTATAATGCGGTTGTGACCTGTCCCTTATCAAAAAAGACACGCATTGCGATAGCAAAAAGGATTTTAATTGATTGTTGCATAATAAACTACTGTCATATAATTAGTTTAAATAATGAATTTCACCCATTTCACCCTATGTAAGACTACATGTAACACTCGCGCATTCCATATAAATGGGCCATAATCACGCATGAAATGGCCAGTCCCTAACAATGTACATGTCGTATTTACTTTATCTTTACCATATATAATAAGTATATACATATCTTGCCACTCTCCAAATTAGAAGATTATGCAATGTATAGAAGACGAGTTATTCCCTATAGACAGTTGTCATATTGAGTGATTTACCATACAAACGGACCATAATCACGCATAAAATGACCAGTCCCTAACAATGTAAATGTCGTATTTACTTTATCTTTACCGTATATAACAATTATATACATATCTTGCCACTCTTCAAATTAGAAGATTATGCAATGTATAGAAGACGAGTTATTCCCTATAGACAGTTGTCATATTGAGTGATTTACCATACAAACGGACCATAATCACGCATAAAATGACCAGTCCCTAACAATGTAAATGTCGTATTTACTTTATCTTTACCGTATATAACAATTATATACATATCTTGCCACTCTCCAAATTAGAAGATTATGCAATGTATAGAACACGAGTTATTTCCTATAGACAGTTGTCATATTGAGCATTTACCAATAGCCTCAGACAATTCCGGAAATAACTGTTGAACCACTTTGAGGACTTCGTTGAAATCAACCCCCCAGCCCCCCCCCCCCCCCCCCCATTCAATGTTGTTCGGAACCGTTTCATCAACACGGTCGTTGGGACCCTCAACATTGATTGGTGGGGGCGGGGGAGGGATATCACTTAGTAGATAGCTCAAGCTCCCCACACAAGTTTGTTGCAAAATCAGCGATTGAAAATAGTCCCTTAAAGTGGGATATTAGCAAAGAAATGGACTGTGTGGTCCAACACCAATTTTCCTGAATTGTCTGAATGAAGTCCAAAAAAAATCATCTGATTTTACATTTTTAGCCACAACTTTTTTATTTGTAAGTCTTTTTTGATTAAATTTTCAGCAAATATAGATGCTATGCATCTCCTGATATACCATCATCAAGAGGTGTCTACAGTACTGAATCAGGGACTGGTCATATTAAATACCTAACCCTGCATATTTGCTCCTATTATTCAAGGAAGCCTGACTTATTTATTTTCAAAAGAGCATCTGATACCCCGATAAACACGAGAACATTTTAAAATATGATTTAAATACAACTTTGACGGTTCGTGCGTGGCGCTCGACCCAATCCCATGCGTATCCCTTGGTTACAGCTTGCGCTACGCGTTTGCATACACTTCGAGCATAGCACTCGACTTTGTTACCAAGAAATAACATGAACAATGAGATGGTAACTAAGATTGCGGTTCATTACATATCAATACAGGCAAGATATGAATAGGTTCAGTCATTACATTCATTGTTCGTGTGAAGATCATGATTAACAATCTATACGTCTCGCGCGCAGCGCTCGACACGCCACGCGCACAGCGATCGATACTCTTCGTGCACATCGATTGACACGCCTCGCGCATATCGCTCCAAGCGGCTCGGACATAGCGCACGAAATTGCTCGCGTAGCATACCGCGGCAATCATTTATTACAGAATTATTACATTTATAACATTATAATAACAAGGCCAAAGCTAAATAAAGAGAATTATATAAAATAGCATCGTCCACAGTGGTATAAACATTACATTGTAGGTAATTCGCCGAACCCTGTCTTTGGAATTCTAATGGCGCGGTGATGGACAACCGATACACGATTATCCGTATTGAATTGCACGCGTGTATACGGTTGTCCGTCTAAATTAAATAGATAATAGGAGTTAGTTCTATTATTCATCGGGGACAATCGACCGATGTGCATGCTTTTCAATGGATGGACAAACGCAACGGTTGTCCATACTCTGATAGTACGAGGGCATGGTTCTGAATAAAAAGACGCTATAAGGCGTTACTATGAAAGGTGTACTGTGAATCAGTGCTAATTTCTAAAGCCGAAGATAATATGACACTTGATTTGGCTTGATATTGCATAGATGGGCGATTAGCTCAATTGGTTAGCGCGTTGGCCTATTAGTCATACTTAAGGGCAGAGACACGGGTTCAAATCCTCATGGCGGGAGCCATTGGTGTTTTTAATAATGTATTAATATAACATTTTCGTTATTCGCGTGGCTCATTAACTGGTTTATTTTATTCATCCGTTTGTCACATATTGTTTTTGTTTTTTCTCTCTTTTGGTTTTTGTTCTTCTTTATTTTTGAACTTTTTTCGGTGGTTGTTGTTTGTCTTTCTTTCTCTCTGTCTACCACATGTAAAATGACCAGTCCTTCACAATGCATTTCGTACTTTTAATGCATTTATTAAACACGGAAGATAAATTATAACCGTCAAGTTAAGTAAATGCAAAGAAAATACAATCATTCCATGACTTCAATGGCAAATACAACGCTACAATAATTGACACAATATTTATTACTTTATAGCGTCTATAATGCGGTTGTGACCTGTCCCTTATCAAAAAAGACACGCATTGCGATAGCAAAAAGGATTTTAATTGATTGTTGCATAATAAACTACTGTCATATAATTAGTTTAAATAATGAATTTCACCCATTTCACCCTATGTAAGACTACATGTAACACTCGCGCATTCCATATAAATGGGCCATAATCACGCATGAAATGGCCAGTCCCTAACAATGTACATGTCGTATTTACTTTATCTTTACCATATATAATAAGTATATACATATCTTGCCACTCTCCAAATTAGAAGATTATGCAATGTATAGAAGACGAGTTATTCCCTATAGACAGTTGTCATATTGAGTGATTTACCATACAAACGGACCATAATCACGCATAAAATGACCAGTCCCTAACAATGTAAATGTCGTATTTACTTTATCTTTACCGTATATAACAATTATATACATATCTTGCCACTCTTCAAATTAGAAGATTATGCAATGTATAGAAGACGAGTTATTCCCTATAGACAGTTGTCATATTGAGTGATTTACCATACAAACGGACCATAATCACGCATAAAATGACCAGTCCCTAACAATGTAAATGTCGTATTTACTTTATCTTTACCGTATATAACAATTATATACATATCTTGCCACTCTCCAAATTAGAAGATTATGCAATGTATAGAACACGAGTTATTTCCTATAGACAGTTGTCATATTGAGCATTTACCAATAGCCTCAGACAATTCCGGAAATAACTGTTGAACCACTTTGAGGACTTCGTTGAAATCAACCCCCCAGCCCCCCCCCCCCCCCCCATTCAATGTTGTTCGGAACCGTTTCATCAACACGGTCGTTGGGACCCTCAACATTGATTGGTGGGGGCGGGGGAGGGATATCACTTAGTAGATAGCTCAAGCTCCCCACACAAGTTTGTTGCAAAATCAGCGATTGAAAATAGTCCCTTAAAGTGGGATATTAGCAAAGAAATGGACTGTGTGGTCCAACACCAATTTTCCTGAATTGTCTGAATGAAGTCCAAAAAAAATCATCTGATTTTACATTTTTAGCCACAACTTTTTTATTTGTAAGTCTTTTTTGATTAAATTTTCAGCAAATATAGATGCTATGCATCTCCTGATATACCATCATCAAGAGGTGTCTACAGTACTGAATCAGGGACTGGTCATATTAAATACCTAACCCTGCATATTTGCTCCTATTATTCAAGGAAGCCTGACTTATTTATTTTCAAAAGAGCATCTGATACCCCGATAAACACGAGAACATTTTAAAATATGATTTAAATACAACTTTGACGGTTCGTGCGTGGCGCTCGACCCAATCCCATGCGTATCCCTTGGTTACAGCTTGCGCTACGCGTTTGCATACACTTCGAGCATAGCACTCGACTTTGTTACCAAGAAATAACATGAACAATGAGATGGTAACTAAGATTGCGGTTCATTACATATCAATACAGGCAAGATATGAATAGGTTCAGTCATTACATTCATTGTTCGTGTGAAGATCATGATTAACAATCTATACGTCTCGCGCGCAGCGCTCGACACGCCACGCGCACAGCGATCGATACTCTTCGTGCACATCGATTGACACGCCTCGCGCATATCGCTCCAAGCGGCTCGGACATAGCGCACGAAATTGCTCGCGTAGCATACCGCGGCAATCATTTATTACAGAATTATTACATTTATAACATTATAATAACAAGGCCAAAGCTAAATAAAGAGAATTATATAAAATAGCATCGTCCACAGTGGTATAAACATTACATTGTAGGTAATTCGCCGAACCCTGTCTTTGGAATTCTAATGGCGCGGTGATGGACAACCGATACACGATTATCCGTATTGAATTGCACGCGTGTATACGGTTGTCCGTCTAAATTAAATAGATAATAGGAGTTAGTTCTATTATTCATCGGGGACAATCGACCGATGTGCATGCTTTTCAATGGATGGACAAACGCAACGGTTGTCCATACTCTGATAGTACGAGGGCATGGTTCTGAATAAAAAGACGCTATAAGGCGTTACTATGAAAGGTGTACTGTGAATCAGTGCTAATTTCTAAAGCCGAAGATAATATGACACTTGATTTGGCTTGATATTGCATAGATGGGCGATTAGCTCAATTGGTTAGCGCGTTGGCCTATTAGTCATACTTAAGGGCAGAGACACGGGTTCAAATCCTCATGGCGGGAGCCATTGGTGTTTTTAATAATGTATTAATATAACATTTTCGTTATTCGCGTGGCTCATTAACTGGTTTATTTTATTCATCCGTTTGTCACATATTGTTTTTGTTTTTTCTCTCTTTTGGTTTTTGTTCTTCTTTATTTTTGAACTTTTTTCGGTGGTTGTTGTTTGTCTTTCTTTCTCTCTGTCTACCACATGTAAAATGACCAGTCCTTCACAATGCATTTCGTACTTTTAATGCATTTATTAAACACGGAAGATAAATTATAACCGTCAAGTTAAGTAAATGCAAAGAAAATACAATCATTCCATGACTTCAATGGCAAATACAACGCTACAATAATTGACACAATATTTATTACTTTATAGCGTCTATAATGCGGTTGTGACCTGTCCCTTATCAAAAAAGACACGCATTGCGATAGCAAAAAGGATTTTAATTGATTGTTGCATAATAAACTACTGTCATATAATTAGTTTAAATAATGAATTTCACCCATTTCACCCTATGTAAGACTACATGTAACACTCGCGCATTCCATATAAATGGGCCATAATCACGCATGAAATGGCCAGTCCCTAACAATGTACATGTCGTATTTACTTTATCTTTACCATATATAATAAGTATATACATATCTTGCCACTCTCCAAATTAGAAGATTATGCAATGTATAGAAGACGAGTTATTCCCTATAGACAGTTGTCATATTGAGTGATTTACCATACAAACGGACCATAATCACGCATAAAATGACCAGTCCCTAACAATGTAAATGTCGTATTTACTTTATCTTTACCGTATATAACAATTATATACATATCTTGCCACTCTTCAAATTAGAAGATTATGCAATGTATAGAAGACGAGTTATTCCCTATAGACAGTTGTCATATTGAGTGATTTACCATACAAACGGACCATAATCACGCATAAAATGACCAGTCCCTAACAATGTAAATGTCGTATTTACTTTATCTTTACCGTATATAACAATTATATACATATCTTGCCACTCTCCAAATTAGAAGATTATGCAATGTATAGAACACGAGTTATTTCCTATAGACAGTTGTCATATTGAGCATTTACCAATAGCCTCAGACAATTCCGGAAATAACTGTTGAACCACTTTGAGGACTTCGTTGAAATCAACCCCCCAGCCCCCCCCCCCCCCCCCCCCATTCAATGTTGTTCGGAACCGTTTCATCAACACGGTCGTTGGGACCCTCAACATTGATTGGTGGGGGCGGGGGAGGGATATCACTTAGTAGATAGCTCAAGCTCCCCACACAAGTTTGTTGCAAAATCAGCGATTGAAAATAGTCCCTTAAAGTGGGATATTAGCAAAGAAATGGACTGTGTGGTCCAACACCAATTTTCCTGAATTGTCTGAATGAAGTCCAAAAAAAATCATCTGATTTTACATTTTTAGCCACAACTTTTTTATTTGTAAGTCTTTTTTGATTAAATTTTCAGCAAATATAGATGCTATGCATCTCCTGATATACCATCATCAAGAGGTGTCTACAGTACTGAATCAGGGACTGGTCATATTAAATACCTAACCCTGCATATTTGCTCCTATTATTCAAGGAAGCCTGACTTATTTATTTTCAAAAGAGCATCTGATACCCCGATAAACACGAGAACATTTTAAAATATGATTTAAATACAACTTTGACGGTTCGTGCGTGGCGCTCGACCCAATCCCATGCGTATCCCTTGGTTACAGCTTGCGCTACGCGTTTGCATACACTTCGAGCATAGCACTCGACTTTGTTACCAAGAAATAACATGAACAATGAGATGGTAACTAAGATTGCGGTTCATTACATATCAATACAGGCAAGATATGAATAGGTTCAGTCATTACATTCATTGTTCGTGTGAAGATCATGATTAACAATCTATACGTCTCGCGCGCAGCGCTCGACACGCCACGCGCACAGCGATCGATACTCTTCGTGCACATCGATTGACACGCCTCGCGCATATCGCTCCAAGCGGCTCGGACATAGCGCACGAAATTGCTCGCGTAGCATACCGCGGCAATCATTTATTACAGAATTATTACATTTATAACATTATAATAACAAGGCCAAAGCTAAATAAAGAGAATTATATAAAATAGCATCGTCCACAGTGGTATAAACATTACATTGTAGGTAATTCGCCGAACCCTGTCTTTGGAATTCTAATGGCGCGGTGATGGACAACCGATACACGATTATCCGTATTGAATTGCACGCGTGTATACGGTTGTCCGTCTAAATTAAATAGATAATAGGAGTTAGTTCTATTATTCATCGGGGACAATCGACCGATGTGCATGCTTTTCAATGGATGGACAAACGCAACGGTTGTCCATACTCTGATAGTACGAGGGCATGGTTCTGAATAAAAAGACGCTATAAGGCGTTACTATGAAAGGTGTACTGTGAATCAGTGCTAATTTCTAAAGCCGAAGATAATATGACACTTGATTTGGCTTGATATTGCATAGATGGGCGATTAGCTCAATTGGTTAGCGCGTTGGCCTATTAGTCATACTTAAGGGCAGAGACACGGGTTCAAATCCTCATGGCGGGAGCCATTGGTGTTTTTAATAATGTATTAATATAACATTTTCGTTATTCGCGTGGCTCATTAACTGGTTTATTTTATTCATCCGTTTGTCACATATTGTTTTTGTTTTTTCTCTCTTTTGGTTTTTGTTCTTCTTTATTTTTGAACTTTTTTCGGTGGTTGTTGTTTGTCTTTCTTTCTCTCTGTCTACCACATGTAAAATGACCAGTCCTTCACAATGCATTTCGTACTTTTAATGCATTTATTAAACACGGAAGATAAATTATAACCGTCAAGTTAAGTAAATGCAAAGAAAATACAATCATTCCATGACTTCAATGGCAAATACAACGCTACAATAATTGACACAATATTTATTACTTTATAGCGTCTATAATGCGGTTGTGACCTGTCCCTTATCAAAAAAGACACGCATTGCGATAGCAAAAAGGATTTTAATTGATTGTTGCATAATAAACTACTGTCATATAATTAGTTTAAATAATGAATTTCACCCATTTCACCCTATGTAAGACTACATGTAACACTCGCGCATTCCATATAAATGGGCCATAATCACGCATGAAATGGCCAGTCCCTAACAATGTACATGTCGTATTTACTTTATCTTTACCATATATAATAAGTATATACATATCTTGCCACTCTCCAAATTAGAAGATTATGCAATGTATAGAAGACGAGTTATTCCCTATAGACAGTTGTCATATTGAGTGATTTACCATACAAACGGACCATAATCACGCATAAAATGACCAGTCCCTAACAATGTAAATGTCGTATTTACTTTATCTTTACCGTATATAACAATTATATACATATCTTGCCACTCTTCAAATTAGAAGATTATGCAATGTATAGAAGACGAGTTATTCCCTATAGACAGTTGTCATATTGAGTGATTTACCATACAAACGGACCATAATCACGCATAAAATGACCAGTCCCTAACAATGTAAATGTCGTATTTACTTTATCTTTACCGTATATAACAATTATATACATATCTTGCCACTCTCCAAATTAGAAGATTATGCAATGTATAGAACACGAGTTATTTCCTATAGACAGTTGTCATATTGAGCATTTACCAATAGCCTCAGACAATTCCGGAAATAACTGTTGAACCACTTTGAGGACTTCGTTGAAATCAACCCCCCAGCCCCCCCCCCCCCCCCCCCCCCCCCATTCAATGTTGTTCGGAACCGTTTCATCAACACGGTCGTTGGGACCCTCAACATTGATTGGTGGGGGCGGGGGAGGGATATCACTTAGTAGATAGCTCAAGCTCCCCACACAAGTTTGTTGCAAAATCAGCGATTGAAAATAGTCCCTTAAAGTGGGATATTAGCAAAGAAATGGACTGTGTGGTCCAACACCAATTTTCCTGAATTGTAGACCCCAAATATTAAACATGGACCCGCTCTATTATTTTCATACTGGCTGGTATATTTTGATATAATTAGGCCTATATGATTTTAAAATATGAAGTGGTATAGTAAATAGAATTTATTTATTCGATTGAAACAATCACAGAATGAAATGAATCTAATAACGTTAATATTATTAACTTTCCATTTGTGATTAAATACGCACTGAACTCGTACGCCCTCTACCCTAATATGGTTAACAAGCAACATCTCGTTTTCTTCAAGTGACATTCGTCCGCGTGTTTGGCCAATCAGAGGCATCTCGTGGTTACCATGACAATCAGATCAAAATCACACACATTTTTGAAACGTCGCGATCTAAGCTTTAAGGTGATATAACAGTCTAAAGGGTAAGCCCACGGTAACATTGAGAAAATTCGTTTCCAAAGTTGGTGCCAATCAACATAGACCCCCCACCCCACCTCTCCCCCTTGATACTGTTTTATCATTGTACCACGATTTGGAAAACGCTAAATAAATTTTAATTAATGCAGTTATCGCAAGCGCTCAATAAGATTTACTGTTAAATGCATGTAAGCGTGACACTTTTCAATACACGTATACCTTGTATGAATGGTTTTGCTAATAATTATTATGTTTGATAATAATCGGAAGGATTCATAATGTAAAAATGTAAGAAAGTGTATTTTTTCCAATTGTAAATGTATATTATTACTACTGTATATAAACTATTTTGAAAACGAATAGTGATAGTATTAAAAAAAACCAGAAAATCTGAAACCTCGAAAGTTACAGAACTACTCTACTTAAAAATGTGTAATACGAGTACTTTATATTGTTGTAATTATGGTGTTATTATAAAATGTTAACGGATATAACACATAAATATACACGTAATTAATCAAATGTTTTTCTTTATTTTGCGTCTCTGTATTTATCATGTTTATAGGCATACATCGTATTTGCTAAAGAATTCTTCTACACTAAAGAATAAAATGTAACCATAGATCATGGTAGATAGTGTTATTATTGTTCAACGCGGTAATGGTTACGATCTTCATACTCTATACATTTGGCACTAACTTTCAAATTAGAGATGAATTGCGGAAAAAATACGGAAAATACCTAACACGAAACAATACACACTTAATGCAAACTCGATGAATCTATTTCACGAAGAAGATAAAAAGGGGAGAAAAGGGAAATAAAATAAAATAAAGGGTCATTGACAAAATTATACCTTCACAAAAAAGTGGAGAAAAAAAAGTGAAAACAAATGGAAACCTTTTTTTTTGTGGCACTTTTTCAATAGTGAACATTTCAACAACTATTAGGCTAATATAATGAAAGTTCCAGTTTCCCGTTTCCCTACCGACCCAACTTTTCAGTTTTATCAAAACTGTCATTATTTTGTGCAAACATCACATTTTTGACAAACTTGAATAAAAATCAAAACTTTTAGTGGCTCAAAATACCAGACATATCGTCCTGTTGATTTTAAGGGATTTTAATGGCAGTGGTGTCATGGTATGGTTAATAATGAAATTGTTTGCATTACCTACTCAGATTTCAGATGTAATTGACGTTGCAATTCAGACAGATTTGTTGACATTGCAATATTTCAGACAGATTTGTTGACATTTTCAATAACACATCTACAAATGCTTCCATAATTGTTTTTCAAAGTGTTAAGCCTAACTGTTAAGGTGTAATATATACGAATCAATAGGTAGTTAGCAGTTAACACCCCTTACAGATGCAATAATAAAATTGAATGAAATAATGAATAATGAAATAGACACCTACCCGCTCTTTTAAAAATATGTAACGGGAAACTTGGTATCATATTTCATAAGCCTTAGATTAGGTTTTTTTTTTAAATCTCCCTAAGTTAGTAAGTTTAGTGTCTTTACATCATCATCAAACAAGCTTTTTTACAAAAAATGATATTTTTTAGCTTTTTTAAAAAAAATGTGGGTTAAAAAATCAGCATTTTTGGTCAAAATTGATGCCAAATTTGGATTCTCTGATCCATTTCCATTCCAAAAATGTATACTTTTATGTACATTCGAGTCTTAGTTCAATAATTACAGCGCTCACAAAATTCCCTAAAAAAACTTCCTGAAGTCACCCCTAAGGGGGACTCAAGGAAGTTACTTTTTTGAATTCCACTATTTGGGAATAATGAAAAACCCCGATCAATGCAATATTAAAGCTGCATCTAAACTGAAAAAATGCATTGAATGATCAGGGGTCTGGGTTCTAGACCCAGCTGAAGGGTCATTCGGACCAAAAAAATATTATGACCTAAGTAACTTTAGGGGCCAAACCTTCTGTACTTTATGGGTTGAAATCATGTTTGATAGGCTCCCAGACTATGTCCGATGGAAGCGTTATGCTTGTATTGGAACGTTATATTTATCTATCTCAGAAAAATGCGCCTACCAGAATTCGAATTGACTTTAGGAATGATTTAAGTATTACTTGTATGACTTCTGGTAGTATGATTGTGATAGTTATGTACAAATTCAAAATGGGATGATAAATATTTGAATACAATACTAGTATAAGCATTTGAATTGTCCACCTATAACTTAGTTTTATCCACTGAAATAGGTTCATCGTGTCACTTATTGGTGTTCTGATATCAGCAGATAATATTGTTTTGGCTAAACTGTTGTGTATATAATTTGTAAATTATTAATGCTTGGGTAAATGTTTACTGGTACTAACCAAACACTGTGTTTGCACTTTTTGGGTGCTCTGTAATACCCACGCACTTAGGGTTATTCTTAGAATAAGTTTACTTTAGTACTCATTATTATATTCTGTAATAATATTTATGACTGCTTCGTGTATAATAGCCTACTTCAATAATCAGAGGCACTGACAGAGGCGGACTGGCTTTCAGGTCCCAGTCCGCCCCTGGGCACTGATACATTATAATAATAAATGTAATAATGTATAATAAATTACATTTATGCCGCGCCTTTGCCTAGTGATATACAGCACATACATGAACAATACAACAATACGTTAAAAATTCACGGTCTCAAACCCGGTCCCTCCAGCTATAGCGGACGGAGAATACCCGTTGGATCACAGAGACTGTGCACTCTCAGAACAGGTATTAAATAACCATGGGTTAAAATAATGTTGGTTAAAAAGTATACAACATTGGTTAAAAATGACGCGTTGGTTAAAAATTACTTTTAATACTGCGTTGGTTAAAGAGTAAAAATATAATTAATTTTTAGTTTATTCAACGTTGGTTAAGGCATAATAATTTTAACCAACAATAGTGTCAATAGGTCATAACAAGATTCCCGCCAAAGAATTTCATTGGCGAGGAAAATATTTTGCGCATATTATTTAGACCACGTCAGAATTTGTATATGAAATCAATCCTGGTATTTACATTGGCGCTCTTCAATTGGCATCATGTTGCCAAACTAATATTGGACCAATATTGGTTTTACATTGGCGCTCTTCAATTGGCATTATGTTGGCAACCAATATTGTTCCAATAATAGGCACATCATACCAGGGGCGAAAAATAACACGATTGATTTCATAAACAAATTCTGACGTGGTCTAAAAATTGCGGCTGCTGTTTCAAGTTATAGCTTCCCGGCCTCGTGGCTAGGATCTTGTGCCTTGTTCTGTCCCTTGTTGGTCCTGGCCACGTGTTGGCGCCAATATTGAAAGCCAATATCGGGCCAATGAAACATCAATATTGTAATGTTGTATGGCTTAAAGTTTAGCAAAAAAAAAAAAAAGTGTAACCAACATTTTTTAACCAACTACTGTTGGTTAAAACATATTAACCAACAAATGATTAAAAATTGTAACCAACCACAGGTTAAACATTAACCAACCAATATTGGTCAAAACATATTAACCAAAAAATGATTAAAATTTGTAACCAACCACAGGTTAAAGTTTAACCAACAGCTGTTGGTTACAGTTTTAACCAACCAATTGTGTGGTTCACCTGGTAACCTCCCGTTAGTTAAAATTTTAACCAACATGGTTAAAGATTTTAACCTTTGTTCTGAGAGTGTGTTTACGCAAAGAAGATTTTTTGTGCAGTCCAACATGCTTAGCCCCACTGAGGAATTTCCACCAAAACAAACAGTGCAAAACATTTTAAAGTAATTAACAGCTTGAGATCGTCTGACTTCAACCTTCATAGTACATGGTACAGACAGATAGGTATCTTTGCCACAGATAAGAAAAGAAGTTGATTCTCAACTTTAATGTGTTATGCAAAGAAATAAAGGGTCTTTAAGAAAAACAAGAGAGGACTGAATTGAAGTCACAAACAGTGGCGGCACTACAAGAGGGCAGGGGCATCCCCCAAAACAAAGGTTTGTTGCCCCCCTCTCAAATTGGCCCCCCCCCCCAGAAAAAAATTGAGTTAAAATTAAAAACAAATTGACAATTTTAGCATAAAAATGTAATTATTTTCTACGCTTCGCGCGCCTTTTCTTACCAAATTAGGTTAAAATAGACCAAATGTTAAGACAATTTACAGCTTAATTTGACGCGCAAGCGCGCATTTTCATACCAAATTAGTTAGAATTAGATTAAATTTGACAATTTTAGTGTAAAATGGCAAAAAAGTGCTTCTTGCCCCCTTCCCCCCCCCCCCCCCCCCATTATTAGCCTTTCATTGCATTGTATTATCAATGGGAACCAGTAGACACTGGTGACAAAAATCAGTGATCATGTGATGAAAGTGAAGCATGCTGGTGGTGTTGCACAATAAATCTGTTTTCGTGTTTACGTGTTTACGCATTGAACGCGCTAATGTATAACACAGTCTTTGTTTGTGTTGTTGAGAGTCTCTAGTTCAGTTCAGTTCAGTTCAGTTCAGTTTATTTACTACAAATGAGATACATACAATGACAATACAATTAATATACTATGGTAGGTTAACCAAATCAGAGCAGAGCTCGAAAAAGATATTGGCCACCCAAATAAAATAATTAGCTATAATGCAAAGAACTCGGGTATATGTTGGCAACGGCATGAACAAAAGTACAATAAAAGATCAGTAACGATTGTAATGTACATGTGAACCAAGTACAGTCCTCAAAATAAGTAACTAACCAGGTCATAAATATAGATGGGTTGACAGGCGACGTCACACCGGGCATTTGGCCAGCAGTTACCACTGTTCTTTGCCCGGCGGTTTGCGTGCGCATCCTGTTTTATTTAGGACCCGTGCTTTTAAAACTCGCGCCAAAGCATTATAAAGGGCAATAAGGCATAGCGGACAGTGTTGTGGTCATGTGCTGTTCACTCAAGCATGTATCGACAGTCCAGTCCCTTCGACCGTTGCGTTTGTTGATAAACATTGCTGTCACCCCATCTATACTCTTAAATCCAAAACAATAGCTCCTACATAAAAATATTTAGTAATAAAGTTGTAAAGAAATTTCTCTTCTTAAACCTGATACATTATTCATTAAGATCGGTTAACGATTAAGAACGCCACATTGAAAAGGATAGAACACAGTGCAGTTCATTTTAACACTTTGGTTTTGAACACGCGGGACAGTGTGACAGGTATGTGTATGGGTTGCATTGATCAAGCATTCCCAATCCCCGTCTTACTAACGACCCTGAGTTGTCGCTACCAGTTAATCAATAATCTGCCTGTTGCTAGTCCGAGGCTGCGTGTAGACGAACGAAATTTTAAAATTAAAAACGGACTTTGTTTTGGTTCAGGGCACAAAACTGAGGTAATATTCATTCAATATTCACGTGTAGTATATCAAATTAATGACAAGAAATTTCCTTACAACTTTATATCCTAATATTTGTATGTATATAGGAGTTATAGTTTTGGAGTTGAGAGCATATTTATTACCTGGTCAGTTACTTATTTGAGGACTGTATATAAGAGACAGTAATAATATGTAAGATAGCAAGGCGATGAAGTACGGATTTATAGACGTACCGGTATAATATAAGGAATGTAAACTGCGCCAATAAATGGTCAGATTTAGTTGGGACATCATGTATAAAACGATAGTAGATATTTTTTATATCTATTGTTCAAACTTCTGACTTATTTACAGTGTCGAATATCGTTATTAATGTCATTCCACTCAAATTCCTGTCTTCTAATAGTTTGTCTAGCAAGATCAGTTCTAAATTTCGGGGGTCTCTAAAAATGTGAAAACCTTGTTCCATAGGAGTGGATGATATCTGATTTATTAAAGTAATGAGACAAATAAATCGGGTAACATGTAATTTGCAAATTTATACATAAATATAGCCTTCTGTAGCCTATGAATGTCATAAATAGTGAGGGTTTTTGATTTTGCAGAGGGTTAGAATGAGCTAAGTAATGTCAATTTGAACAAAGACGAATAATTTTCTTTTGTTTAACATGAATTGAATTAAGGTTACAGTTGCTAGAATCAGCACGCATAATGTTGCAATAATGAAGGACGAGGCTTGTATAGAGCGAAAATAAGATGTGAGGTGACAATGTGTGTTTAAGCGGAAAAGGATTCCTGAGTATTTTGAGACCATATTTGTAATATGAGTCTATTTATGACGTTGCCAATTCAGTGATTCCATAAGAATAATGCCTAGAAATGTTGTGCTCGAAACTTGAACAATTGGACTATTATCTATTGTTATGCCATTATAATTATGAATTCGTGGGGAAAAGTGTACTTTAGGTCCCAGATACTGGTATACCAGTATCGGTCGATACTGGTACATGAATTTTGCTAGTATCGCTCGATACTGGAACAATTTACATGTACCAGTATAGGTCGATACTGGAACGGTTTCATTCCAGTATCGATCGATACTGGAACACATTAAATGTTCCAGTATCGCTCGATACTGGAACATGTAAATCGTTCCAGTATCGCTCGATACTAGAACGATTTACATGTTCCAGTGTCGAGCGATAATGGAACGATTTTATTTGTTCCAGAACTCGTGTATTGTTATATTTGTGAAAAGGGGACGACTATTTCAGCTTTAAAAATTAGCGACATTTTTACGACGTTAGCTTTGAGTGCATTATAGTTATTTTTTCCTTTTTCAAATACGTGTTTTGTTGTTTTATATGAATTGCGGGATTTTTTTCTATTATTTGTTTAAAGAAATAAATGTCGTAGTGTTTTAAAATATTGCGAGGGAAAACCATCTCATTCATTATGGTTTGGGAACAACATTGTTTATGTTGGAGTACTACACACTAAATGGGTCGTTCAATATATTTCTCTTGAAGTTGTTGCGGCTCTGTAAAGAGCTTTTATAGGCCTCCTTGAAATTGATTAAAATATTGTGATTTTTGCGTTGAAAACCCCATGTTTGCATTGAAAAACAAACAAGTAGCTATGTCGTGACATTCCGATATGGAGTTTTTTTGCAAACATTTCAATGTTGGCCTACATGTATATTTCACTACACAAATATAAAACGGCATGTTGAGGCCATGTTTATAATGTCATTGTGACGTCAAGCGTAAGATGTTTGTACTTGTCACGAATAACCAAACAAATAATAATAATGAAGTGTCTCAGACAACAGCTTCGACGGGTCCATCTAAAAAGAACAACCAGTTGCAGTCATTAAGAAACGGAAACACCGACACATATCAACACTAGACACTCGCCAACGTATAGAATAAACCGCACGAGGAGAAGAGACGAACCTCCCAAAGATTCCCGTCGGTTGACACATCACAGGCTGTTTTGAATACCACATAATGGCTCTTTTCAGAGTCACCTTCTTTCCAGAAAGAGAAATAACCATACAAGCCAACTTCACCGATATTGTATTGGGTAATACTGGCACATTTTCGATGTTCCAGTATTGGGCGATACTGGCACTTTTTTAATGTTCTAGTATTGGGCGATACTGGTACATTTTTCATGTTCCAGTATTGGGCGATACTGGAACATTTTTCATGTACTAGTATCGGGCGATACTGGTACACAATCTACCAGTATCGACCGATACTGGAACAAAATAATGTACCAGTATCGATTGATACTGGTACATTATTTTGTTCCAGTATCGGGCAATACTGAACCATTTTAAACGTGCCAGTATCGAGCGATACTGGAACAAAATAATGTACCAGTATCGAACGATACTGGGTGTTCTAGTATTGGTCGATACTAGTACAGTCTAGTATCTGGGAGCTAAAGTACACTTTTTCCAATTCGTGTATCATACCTGTTTTTAAAATGCGTAAATGTAGTTTTATCAACATTTAGGGATAATGTATTAGCATCTGTCCAGGTAGATATTTTAGGGAGCTCAATATTTGCAGTGTTGATAACATCGATCATGTTGCTGTGAATAGAATAGTCTCGCTACATGTAGCTACAGTTGACCAAAGCTCGCTTTTACGGTCGCAAATAAGATATCGTCACGAACAATATGTTTACTAAACATGCTAAACAAGCAAACTCTTACACAGATCATATATATCTCCTTCAAACGAACGCCACCAGTAGCAATATAGGTTCTCTCGTTCGTTCATTTTGAAAATGTTGATACAAATTAATCACAGCATCTTACAAAATAGTCCTAAATATGTTTTGCTATGTATGCCCTAACTTCAATTAAGTCTTAACTTTATTTATTTTCTAGTATATGTTCAATTGAACACTGTAAATGGCCACGAATCAGTGCATTTAGCATGTTTAGTCTCACCTGTCAAGCGAGCATGACGAATAGCAGTGCTAAAGTGTTGAAATGGTTTGTATTATGTTAAAAAGTGATTATTGATCAGATTAAAGTGAATGGTAATAAGACTAAATTGAAGTTTAGAAATGCATGACAAAATATTTAAGACTATTTTGTAACCTGCTGTGATTAATCTATACTACATTTTATTCTCAAAATGAACGGGAAACCGTATACTATTTGATGTATTTACAATGATGACGTATAAAATGAATACGCTTTGAATTTTGAACAATGTTAAATTTGACGTAAAGCAACACGACAGTAGATTCATAGACTTTGACCGGTTTGCCATTTCAGTATTGGTAATATCTTCCAATTGAGGGGAGGCAGTGATTTTATATCTTTAATACCGTATGATCGTTGCACATACAGGGTGTCCCTAAAAAAGAGTGCACTTGTTCCACGTCATTGCCCTCATCATCAATTACCCAGTATTTGGCTGTAATAAGTTGGCTTTCAAATGCCGTTTATTTGTGTGTGTTAACTTTTTCTCAATTTACAAATATGTTTGATCAACAACGATCCTTCAAAATCGGGTTTGTGCGACTTTTAGAAAAATATGCTTTATGGGGGAATGTGTCATTTTTGAAATTTCAATATGGATTTGGTGTTTGTACGAGCTTCAAGATAACTAAATAAGCTTCCATATGCAGTTGTTTTCTCGAATTTTCTTGAGTCTATCCGAAGATATGCTCGTTAGACCATGAGCAAACAATATCAAAAACTGTGCCACTTTTTGAAATAAATCATCCATCTGTCAAATTGCTGTTATGGCTAACGCATTTTCTTGAGTCTATCCGAAGATATGCTCGTTAGACCATGAGCAAACAATATCAAAAACTGTGCCACTTTTTTGAAATAAATCATCCTTCTGTCAAATTGCTGTTATGGCTAACGCCTTGAAGCAATTCTTCTTAAGCATAGCAGAAATTTGACTTTCTGTGATTAACTTTAATCAAACATGTTTGTCGATAAGATACAGCAAATGAGATGAAACAAACGGCACTTGAAAAGGTAATTTAGTCATCCTAAAGCTCATATAAACGTCAACTAGTAAAAATTGATTAATAAATGAGGAAAATGATTCTTTCTACAAGCATTTTTTTTCCTTGTCACAACCCGTTTTTAAAGTACTCGTGATTGATCAAGTATATCATTGGATTGAGAAGAGCAATTACAATCAAACTAACGGCATTCGAAAGCCAACTAGATTATCTTTAAGATTATATAAATATTACAGCCAAACACTGAGTAATCAATGCAAATATGTTATAAATGTAATGATATGCAATGTAAACGCGATGAAACTATGTGAGATGTGAAAATTATGTGAACCTAAACAATAAAAGTCGTAGTACGTGGCTTGAAACATATAATTGAATTGCAGAGATATTAAGGGACCTTCCAGTATTCTAAAACTTGATATGAGCACTGCGTTTCTCATTATTTTGGGTTTAGTCAGTCGACTGCGAAAAGTTGAATGGCGAAGTGTCCGCATTTAATCTTTGTTTTGTTTTGCTCGGCGTTGCCATTCCGTTTTCGGCGCACATCACTTGGAAAATGATGAAAACTACCTTCCCTTTCTACTTTACACGGTTGGTCCATGACTGAGGATACACGTTTGAGTCAAGTATCGGACCAGATTCAAGCAACATTCTCGTGAAACCTTTAATATCAAACACATTTTACTACAAAAATCTATCGTTTTGGGTTGTTTTTATGGTATATGTTATATGTTATATACGAGATTCAATTACATGAGGCCTACTTACCGAACTACACGTATACCACAAATATTAAAAATAGATAATAATTTTAAAATTTGTAGTGGTAGGCCTATAGTAAATAAAATTGAGTAAACAAGTCATGTATATACAAATACCAAATTGAAAGATAAAGAGATAATGATACACGAAGTCCGCTCCATAGATTTATTTATTCAATCGAAACAATCACAGAAGGACTACAATAACGTTAATATTATTGACTTTCAATTTGTGATTTAATGTGAGCCAACGCAAGTAATGAGGCATAAACATGAACATGATGAAGGGTCATATGAGTTATTTATATCATTATGATAATTAGAATAAGTTATGGGACATTTTTGTACTAAAGTCAATGTTATACCACATTCCTAATTAAAGCTACAGATTATCGAAATTCCCTTTTTCTGAGAACATCAAATACAAATTGTCAAGTAAAGGCCATTTATAATGTTGATTTTGTTAACAAATCAATAGCGTATATGAAATGTCATTACCTAAAATAGCTACAAATGTAGTTTAACTCTTTATTTTCATGAATTTGATTTTTCATGACCTTATCCCACATTTTGGCTCTTAAATCAAATTAGCTACTCCCGCATTGTGCCTCATTTATTCATGTTGGGTCACAAATAAAAAGATTTTTTTTTTTTTTTTTTTTTTTTTTCTAAGAAATTTGATAAAGGCAATGAATAACAATCCAACTTAAAACAAAACTCATTAACATTGTTAAATATACTTTGATTTTCATAAATGTAACCAATAATTGTTTAAAATTTAACCAACATTGTGCAAACATATTTAAAAAAACCTGTTGTGCGAGAACATGTTTTAAACACCTTGTTTAGAAATTAATCAACGTTGTTTAAAACATGCTCATTTAAACAACTGTTAGTTAACCGGTGAATCGCACAACAGTTGTTTACAATATTTGTGCACAATGTTGGTTAAATTTTAAACAACTATTGGTTACATTTATGAACATCAAAGTTTATTTAACCAATGTTGTTTACAATTTAAACAATGTTGTTTACAATTTAAACAATGTTGTTTACAATTTAAACAATGTTGTTTAAGATTTAAACAATGTTGTTTAAAATTCAAATTCTTTTGGCTAAATTGTTTTTAACAACAAATTTGGCTTTAGTTTCTATTCTTGACGGTAGTGAGAGGTCGATTTTAGAAACCTTAAATGTTCTTGATCAATTTTCGGGCATATCTGGGTTACGTATCAATAGCAATAAAACGGATGTTGTTTGGATAGGCTCTAAGCGGAAGGAGCCGCATTTAAGTACTAGTAGCCATCTCAACTGGGGTCAGGAATAGATCTCCATGCTCGGTGTTGATTTTAGTCTTGATCTGCATGAGATGCCAGCAATAAACTACTCTAGTATTGTTGAATATATTCGCAAGTCGATGAAACAATGGTCAAAGAGATATTTGACAGTTCTGGGTAGAATATCAGTGGGTTAAGTCCCTCTTTATCTCGAGATTCAGTCATCTGGTTCTGGCCATTCCGAATCCAGATTGCAACGTGATACATGAGCTTAACAATATGTTTTTCAATTTTATATGGAAAGGCAAGACGGATAGGATTGGCAGAGACCAGATGTGTGGTGATTATGATGAAGGTGGCACAAAAATGATCCAAGTTGGTATATTTTCAATGCTCTGAAAATATCATGGATTAGGCGTCTTCTCAGGGCTGGCAATTCCAACAAAGCTGTTACAAAGCTGAAGGACATGGGTTACTTTATCTGCGGTACCCGTAGGTGGACTAGTTCTATAAGATGAGCAATACTTTTTGGAAGGAAGTTCTTCTTGCCTGGAATTCGTTTCAGCAACACATGAAGCTAAACGATTGCAGCGAAATTCTACGGTCATGTATCTGGAACAATCCTCAGATTGGTGGAAATGTTGTTTTCTATATATTTCAGTTGGGTTCAAAATGGCATTCTCTATATTAATGATCTCATGGATACAGAAGGAAGGTTCTACTCTTTGGATGCACTTAGGAGAAAATATGTTAATCTTAGAACTAACTTTCTTGAGTACCATGGGCTCACACGTGCTATTATTGAGAGTTTTAGAAATGTGTCATTGTTGCCAACCCATTAATTCCTATAAACATTGATATTCTCTTGAAAGACAAAAAGGGCTGTAGGCGTATTCTATAAAATCCTTTTACCCAATTTCGATAATAAAGCCAAGATAAAATGGTCGTAAAAACATCAGTACATCGGCGATAACAAATGGAAAAATATCTGCAACACGTGATGTAGATGTACTTGGGATATCAAGCTAAGATGGTTTCAGTTTCGAATAACACAGCGTATTCTGAGCACATACTAACTTCCTTAAGATGATAAAGGTTTCCAGCAACGATCGATGTCCATTTTGTAATCAGGTCCAGAAAACAATGTATGTGTTCTATTACTACTACCATTTGGAGAAAGCTCGAGGAATGGATACTATTCAAATGTAAAAATAAAGTTTCGCTCTGCGATATGATATTCTCTTTGGCAAATTCCCCACTAGTAAACATCAGGGTCTTAATAACATCATGTTGATAGCGAAATTTGCTTTATACAGAAATAGGTGCAATGGTTCAAAACCGTCATTTCAAAATATCCAACATGATATCATTAAGTACCATAACACTGAAATAAACATGTGGGGAAATCTCTGAAGAATACCCTCTATACCAAAAAATGAGACGTTTTCCACATGCTTTTTGTATAATTGCATTTGTATTTTGTAATTTAGTGTATGTTTTAGTATCCTGTATTTATGCATAATAACCATAGTTTGGCATGCTTATTAATGTTACTCAAACAGTTATCCACACTCATTATGTATTCTGATTTGTAATCATATATTTCCTGTATATTTGATTTGTCATAACAGATGAAAACATTAAAAAAATAAAAAAATAAAAAAGTAAACTCAAAATGTGATTATCATGCTAAAGATTTGACATACGAGGCATCACTATGTGGCATGAATCGTAACAACGGATTTGACTGATTAGCAATATTCCAGCATGGTAAAGGCATAGCAATATACTCGAGTTGATATTATACTATTTGCAAGTCTAATGAAAGAGTTAATATTGCTTGCTATCTTATTTATGCATGATAATACCGTATTATATCTACATATCCTCCATTGTTTTCTATTTTCAGTATTCAAATCATGCCCTTATATCTAACCGTACAATATGGACCAAAGCCGGACCAATATTTTCCAGAGAGGGGGGGGGGGGGGGGGGGGGGGGCGAGATTAATGGCAGTACTTTTCCTTTTGGTCATTATTGACGTTTTCATTTCACCGTAGTAAATCTTTCGAAATACCAATGGGAAGACTGAATCAAAATGAATAAAAAACCCTCCCTTTCGCTTCTATACAGGGTGAATCAAAAAACATTGTGCACGATTTGAAACGGCCATTTGACCTTGATGCCTGCATTGAACCATGGAATCCTTGTTGTCTGTATAAAGCGTCGTTAATCTAGTTTATCCTCCCCAAAAATGAAAGTAATCGACTAAAAAATAAGCAAACTGTACCATGTTTTGTAAACTGTCCGCATTTTTCGCTATTCCAATGGGATTTACACAGTTAAGACATGAATATTGCAGCAGCATGATGATATGGAGTGAGAGTCTACAAGCAAGGCATTGTTGTGCCTGTAATTTGTTACAGGTTCCTGGTATATTAAATGAGCCAAAGGTGGTAAAACATTTAAGAAATAAATAATACTTTACAAACTAAAAATATTGCACAAATGAAATGTTCTGAAGACACTTTGTTTCTTGATAATTGCACTGAAAAGTCATTCACATTTGCCTTTAGGTTCACACGGTATGAGTTACGGTCTTCTGCTAAAGGTGTTTTTAAGACATACAATAAAATGTTAGCTTCCTTGCAATTCAAAATATAAATCATTTAGTTGTTTGCTGATATTAAGTTTTGTTAATGAAGCCTTCCTTCGACATGGCCACCATTTTGCTGAAGACATGTGTGTGCCCTGTCCAACATGTTGTGAACAGCTCGTCTAACTATTCCCCTGTTGCGGTAGCCTATCACTTCGACTCTGACACGTGCCTCCACTTCTTGAAGACTTCTTGCCTTCTTGGTCTGTAACAGGTGATGCTTGTATTCAGATTTGCCTTTTCATTTGACAACTCAGTATCAGACTATTAATTACTTATCCCAGAGTGAAAGAATGAGTATACAGGAACATTTTGACAATTAATGAGATGATAATGACCATTTTTAGCAAAACCAATATTACTGTGTGTAAATCCCATTGGAATGGCGAAAAACGCGGTCAGTTTACAAAACTTGCCACAGTTTGCTTATCTTTAAGTCGATTACTTTCATACTTTGGGAGGATAAACTAGATTAACGACGTTTTATACAAACAACAACAATTATATGGTTCAATGCACGCATCAAGGTCAAATGGCCGCTTCAAATCGTGCACAATGTTTTTTGATTCACCCTGTATACACTAAGACTAGTTTCTGTATGTCTTTAATGTATATTCCACATATAGATTAAATAAGTTTGAAGTTCATGATAGTTTAGTCAACAAAGTGTATGACTTTATTTTGTTGAAGTCTTTACGTTGAGAATACACTAAAACGATAATATTGTAACTTGAATCTTGAGAGTTGCAAAGCAACAATCCTACCCGACGTCGTTACGTAGTTTTTTAGTTACAATGCCTTGTTTTATAGGGTTTTGTTGATTTGTCCGGGTTTTTTACACATACACTTCACCTTCTGCGTATAGTTCGCTGCCGTCAACTTCTTCTTTCAGTGCTTTTCCTGCTTTCTCGTCATTTGTTTCGAAATGTTTTCCCCAGTTACAATATTCTCCGGAGGAATCACGTAATTTCTTGTCTAAT
Organism: Ophiura sarsii; assembly: GCA_035610835.1. Classification (NCBI taxonomy): domain Eukaryota; kingdom Metazoa; phylum Echinodermata; class Ophiuroidea; order Amphilepidida; family Ophiuridae; genus Ophiura; species Ophiura sarsii. The sequence goes on from CM069449.1 coordinate 27,010,851, forward strand.
GATAACAATGCGCCAACATGGTCATATTGATCGCTATCATCGAACGAACCAGATAGAGAGCCTTCGAATGATTTCATTGATGCCAACGTCGGACGGGTTATGAGGGTCTCTTCGGGGATGTTGTAGCCATCAGCATCTATGTGGTGATTTGCGCGGCTGCGGTTGCTGCCCTGATTTGCTGCTGCGGCCTCACGAAAGCGCGAGTGATTGAGGCGCACTCTGCTCTCGTAATCATTTTCACTCTCACCACTACTTTCACTGTCAAGATTATCGACAATCACGGCATCTAATTTTGCCCCGACTTGCTCTACATCGTCATACAAATCATCGTCGCAGTCCACTTCGGTAGATTGTCTAGGCAGAACAGGATTTGTGCGTGGAACAGGCAATGGTGATCGGCGAGAGTTCCTGTCCTCATCAGTCTCTATCTGAATTGGCTTACCGTAAGATGTACCGTTCTCATAGGAAGTTACATTTTCCACATCCACGCCCTCATCTTCGTCTTGGTCCACGTCATGGCCTGGTTCATAATTTACCTGGGATGATTGACCGTCACTTATGTCCTGCTCTTCTTCTTGCTTAAGGGGTACCTTCCTCGCTTCTAATACGTCAAAATACGTGGAAATGTCAAAATATATATCTTCATCGTCTAAATCCCCGTGTTCTACCGGTATATCTTTATCTGGTGGCGTGTCATACGTGGCCGAATCACGTTCACGGTTTCTTTCCCGAGGCAGGTCGACCTTTTCGTATAGATGATCATCGGGAAGATTTTGTTCAGCCTTGGTGCTCACTCTGTCAGGAAAGCCTCGAGATGGTATGGGAGGTGCTATTGGTATCGCTGGTAGCTTTCGTAAAGGTGACGGATTAAGTTTTTTGATTTGTGACGGATGCATGGAGAGATAGGTCGACTGAATGATATTATATGGCCGGTGTGGTGGTAAAGGTGGTGGTGGTAAAGGTGGTGGTGGTGGTTGCGGAAATTCTCGAGGTTGAGCTACTGGTTCAATTGGTTGTTGTTTCGATTTCAGCCAAGAAGATAGCAATCCTTTCTTTTTATCGGATTTCCTCACCTTCATCGACCATTTCTCCACGGAACCATCGGGCCTCTTGATTTCATACGTTACGGCTTGCAATTGGGAATCTATTCCGATAAAAGAAAACGGTATTGATTAGTACCGATGGAACATAAACTTAAATGATATCCCACAAATAAAAATCAGAACGCTGATTTGCCTTTTCTGTGTTTTGAATAGAGTAGGCCTTGAAATGGCCGCGGAGAAATGGTGATTATTTTGAGTACACATTTGGGTATTAGTCATCTGTATGGATTGTCTGAAATTCATAAAATGAAATGTGTTTATTAATCCAATATTTTGTTTAATTTTCAATTATTTTAATCCAATACCAAATAGTTATATTTATTTTCATTGAATAGTTAGACACACTCAGTCATTTGGTATAGGAAAGCGCCCTCATTTTCTACACAACTGAGATTTTGTGACTTTTTGTATAATGCTTTCCTACATGGTACCTCAAAGGCTGAAGAAAAGAGTACTATCGTCGTGTGAGTACAAGAACGTTGTATCTGCACTTTGCTGTATTTGCAGGAGAAGCATATTTATGTTTTTCATAATTATAGTGTGTTTAAGTAACCACATAATCTTATGGAAGTATAAATATGTTTTCCTTTGATAATATAAATAGAACATCTTGGGATAAAAATAATTTATTGAAAATGTATTGACATTTTGTAAGATATCGTATTTGCACTAGCAAATTTAGTGAGTGCAACAACATCGTAAGTGGCAGATACGATGTTATTGCAGTGACAAAATCTTGAGGATAGAAGAAAAAACAGAATGCACAAATATCGTAAGTGGTAGATACGCGACCCAAAATGTTGAGAGCACCAAACCGGGGTAAGCTACTAGGCTAGTAACTGGCGAGTAATTTATGCTAAATCGTATATCTGACCGGACCCAAAAGTAAATTGGGGCATAACGTTTTATGCCACAAGTCAATCGATGTAGCAGTGGCGTAAATTTGTTGTGGACATTGGAGACGATGATTCGCTGATGCGGCAGGACTAGTTGTGCTTGCATGCGCAGGAGTGTATATCTGAGACGGGATGTGACCCCCAACCTCATCATAAGCTGAAGATTTTATATTTTTAAAACTCCATTCATGCAATATGGTGAATACCTTTAGTCAAAATTGAGATCAACTCCTTTAGCCCATTCAAACACTAATCGCACCGATTATGGGTCATATTTTGACCAAAAATGTACTAATCGTCCCAAGGATTTTAAATAATGACTAAATAAATAAATAAATAAACTTATTATTGTTTTATCAATTAAGAACTGATAAAGCAAAAGTTTCAACATTTCAACGATGCTGTTTAATGTGGATATTTACCTCGCTAGTTACTATTCTGGTGTTACTCGCAAGTTATGCTCTCAGAATTACATAGTTAGTAAGTTACGCTACAGTTAGGGCATAACTACTAGGGACCTCCCTATTAAGTTACGCCAGTTTGGTGTACTCGACCGACGATGTTATTACACTCAGAACACTATGAAAGCACAGTGCAATTCTAAACATAAGTGGGAGATACGATGTTGTTGCACTCAGAATACTATGAAATTGTGGTGCACTTGTGACATTGTAAAAAAGTTATTTTGTTTTTAGAACTTCAAAAATAGCTTAAAATGTGCGCAATTACCTACTCTTTCAAAAAATATTTAAAAAAAATCAATTTTGCCAAAATGTAACTTACGACGTTTTTGCACTCGCTACAGTCTATTTGCCCATCACGAGACAGTGACGTAACTGCGTATTTTACTAGTTACAGCACATAACGCGCGCACCTACTCGAGGCACTAGCGAATACACACGAGCGTTGAATGACGGAAGATACGTGCGCATGCGTAAAAGCTGCGTCTGGTAAGTTATGCCATTTATGCCAAGAGAAAGAAACTATTGAACATATGTTTTGGCTATGCCCTATAATAAATAGCTTTTGGAAAAATGTTGCATTATGGATAAATGATACACTGAAAATCAACATACAAGTTGATTGTAAGGATGTCTTTTTAGGTTTTTCGAACCACTCAAAATATGTAGTGATTAATTATGTGTTATACTGTACTAAGTATCATGTGTTTCAAAATAGGTCTATCAAAAGTAAACCTGATATTGAGATATTAAAAAGTATCATTGACTCAAAGATCAAAGATGAAAAAAACTATTTCTACAAAACAAATCAAGTAAGCCATTTCAAAAACAAATGGGAAGGATTTATTTGATGATGAAATTGTAACTTTTAAATATTAACATATAAGATAGTATGATTGTACATTGAAAGTACTCATGTTAAAAGTGTATACATGGATCATTCTAAACAAGTGACATTAGAAACTATCTCTGTCCCATTTTTCTTGTCTTGTCTTGTCGTGTCGTGTCGTGTCTTGTCTTGTCTTGTCGTGTCGTGGTAGGTCATGTTGTGGTGGGTCATGTCGTGGCATGTCGTATCGTGGCGTGTCATGTCGTGGCGTGTCGTGTCGTGTAGTGGCGTGTCATGTTGTGTCATGTCATGTCAGGTCATGGTGTTGCATGTTGTGTCATGTCATGTCAGGTCATGGTATTGCGTGTCGTGTCATGTCATGTCATGTAGTGCCATGCCATGCCGTGCAGTGCCATGCCGTTTCGTGCAGTGTCGTGTCGTGTTGTATCGTGTCGGGTCATGTCATGTATCGCTTGTTTTGTATTGCTAATTTTTCAATGGTTAAATGTACATCGTCTTTAGTGTTAATATAAATTTGTAATATATTATTACAGGTATCTTTTAAGTTAGCTTTTAAGCTAACTTTGCGTACCAATCAAAGAAAATCAAAAAATGTTGGCAGACTTCAATTTTTTTTTAATGTTTTTTTTTTAATGTCAGGGTGCAGCATTGGTCAAAGTCTATAAAAATCCTAATTAGGTCACCGCTGGACCTTCGTTACCATAGCAACGGCCAAAATATCAAAATGACACGTTTTGGCCTATTTCAGCACTTTTATAAGGCTAAAATATTTCAAACTTTTAAGATTCACCATATGTAGGGAAAGTAGAGGTAGAACTTGACAGTCACACCACATGATTTACAACACATCAGCTTTCTAGAAATGCAGTTCTCAAACAACCATCATGGCCTACTTGGGTTATACCATTGTTTGAAATAGGGGTGTTTTTTGTAAATATTTATTTCCTGAAATATAGCAATGTTCAACGAGCTGTAAACCCCAAAGTGGTGCTTTTTAAAAATTTATATTATCAATGTGGCTAGACTAGGTAATACTTTACCTAAATAAATTTAAAAAAAGTGTCGGTAATTTTGACAGAGGCAAACAGTGTTGCCTGAAAGTTTGACATTTTCCCATAAAATAACAGTGTTTTTTGGGGGGAAATGAGCCCCTACGAATGTTTTAACAGGAAACCAAGCATCACAAAGTACCTTTAAACACTTATTCTCAAGCAATGACCCATTCTTAAGACTGTTCTGCAGCATATATTTTGTAGTAATATCCAAAATGGCCCCCAGAAGCCATCTTGGAATTTAGAAAATCACATAACTTCTGGACACATTAACCCAGAGACAAGATTGAGGTATCTCTTTTGACTAATTTTATGACTAGGAATCTAATATGGTGGTTATTTTATGATTTGGAGGCTGTATTCAGCATGAAATACAAGATGGCTGCCAGCGGCCATCTTGGAATTGATAAAATCACATAACATTTGAACATCTTAACCAGGACACGTTTTTTAGGTGTCTGTTTTGACTAACGCTATGCCTTGGAATCCTATACAGTAGTTATTTTATTATTCTGAAACATAATGTAGATGTTGCTCTCATCTTATTTATATGAAATTATTCTAAAACCTACTAGTATTTAATGACATGTATGGGTTAATACTCATTATGAAAGATTCAAGTTGGCTACTTGACGACTATTTTAGAAATGTTATGATGTTCTTACATATGATAAAGGGGCATTTCTTCAATAATTCCACAATGCTGAATACATTCCAGAGGCAAGTTTTTCAATCATTTTCAGTATAAAAGCCCCAAAAGCATGGGTGGATTTCAGTTACAAAATCCTGTACTGTTGCTGACCACGAATAATTGTTGCAAATGTTAAGGACAAATAAAAAGTATGATAAAACACGGTAGCTGCTTTAATTAACCAATTTTACTTTACAAATTTTAGTTTTTAACGATAAAAAACTTTAGAAGAATGCAATACAATGCATCACTCTAGTTTCGTTTTTGGTCTTTAACCCTTACCCCGGCGGAGATATTTTGGTGTGGATCAGGAGGAGGGGGAACATTGAGGGATTTTGAACAAACAAACCACCGCGGTCCGACTCTGATTCGATCCGCGGACCTTCTGCACGCCCCACGCGCGCTCCTAACTGAGCTAACACACAAGAGCTTACGATATAGGCCTACATGATATAAATGGCACATGAAATTCGCCAGTTACGCTCGATACTGTTACAATTCTTCCAAATATATATAGCGATACTGGAACGTGTTATGTTCCAGTATCGGGCGATACTGGTACGTCACACGCTACAGTATTGAAGTATGCGCTTGGGGAGAGGATTTTGCGTAATAATTCGTAGTATTTAGGACTGTTAGGGTTAAGAATATAGTGTTTCAACCATCCAGAACATTGGTGTGTGTGCCAACTTAAACCAACGTTGCATAAAAAATGTGGTGATCTCTACTGGTTCACGTAGTGATCCTCATTAATATCGATAATGATCCCAAAGTACATTCCCTCGTCTTGTGATACTGAATAAGGATCGCATTCTGTCAGTGTTGGTATATTGAAAGCCAAACCATACTGACCAATTACAGTTTGCATCCACCCATCTTCTTTATAAGAAAGTGTGTGGTAGAATACTTAAAATAGCTACTATGTTTTAATAATAGTATAATAACAAGCATTTAAAAAGCGCTCTACAAAGAACACAATACAGCGCTTAACAATATCAAACAACATTATATACAAGAAAAATGCAAAGAAAATAATATACACAAGTCATGCAAAGATAAAAAATCAGTACTTGGGAAACAAATTCGTTTTTAACCGGCGTTTGAAGATACCGACGGACGGGCCTCTCTGATGCTGACCGGGAGCTGATTCCAAAGTCGGGGCCACATAATAATGATAATTATAAACAGGCATTTAAAAGACGCATTTCAAACCGTAAGGAAACTCAATGCGCCGCACAAAGATAAAATCAATAAATTAAAAATTAAAAATTAAGAAAACGCACAACCTTTACAACCATAAAATACCATAACAAATTAACAAACTATATAAATGAGTAAAAGGCAAAACACAATTGAAGCGCAAAAGTCAATATAGATACAGATTTGCCAAATTACGATCTAGTGAAAAGACATGAACGGAATTATCACCAGCTTGATGTTTAAATAGAGGCACAAAAATCCTGGTAGCATCAGAAGAGGGGCGAATCCGGGGTCTGCTATCTTCATTTAACACACATGATTGATTTTTCTTTCTGTTTTGCCTTGCTACATTTTAAACTTGCCAAGACAATTCAAGTTTGCTAGCAACAGCTGACTTCTGTAACTTGAATCCGCCCATGGATGCTTTTATACTAAACATGATCTCAAAATGATTGACACCCGTTTGCCTCTGTAATGGATTTCTCATAGTCCATTATGATACCCTTTCATCATCACTAAGGAAAGCTGACAGTATTATTTATAGATCTCGCCGCGTCGCGCCGCAGCTTTGTGCAGGACGCCGCACTTGCGGCGCTCCTCGTCCGTCCAATTTAAAGATAAGCCTCCTTATCTATAGTGTTGTTGTCGCCTAATTAGTCCAGTAATTGACAAGGTATACCGCGGCACGACGTTTACAGTATTGACAAGGTATACCGCGGTACGCCGTATACAATAATGCACTGAGGCATGATGACTAGACAGTGCTTCCACACAGGAAACACGATCGATTGTATTGATACTTGAGTCTGTGAAAGTATACCGCGGTACGCCGTATACAATGCACTGAGGCATGATGACTAGACAGTGCTTCCACACAAGAAACACGATCGATTGTATTGATACTTGAGTCTGTGACCGTTTCATGCCGTAGGCAATTACCTAGACTGGTTTGTCTGTTTACCGTCTTTGCTGGCAGATACATAGTAGTATAGGTGGGTTCTGCAGAATCCGTGATTTTCTAAGGCATAACTGTGAGCAGTTTGTGTAAAACTCCGTGATTTCCGTGATCAGTGTGATTTAAAATTCAAGGAAAAACCAAACAGTGGGAAATTACACGTGAAATCCGCGCGTTCATATTGCTAGGCACTAAATTAAAAAATATCTATATTACTCAAGGGACTAGTAAATAAATAAGTATTAGATTGGAATAAAAATGCGAGACAGAGATTAGAAAACACAAATAAAAACGAGGAAAGGCGATATAAAAAAAAATCACGCAGTGTAGTTTTCCACAAAGCCACAAGCCCCATCATCGAGGTAAAAACCTACCTCTGTTTACTCATGCATTGGTGGGATTATCGCTTGCTTCACACGTGGAATTAATAATGATGCATTGTTAAAATATCCCCTGCCTATGATGATGTCCACATTTTGTGATAAAGATTGTTTGGTTAAATCTTGAAAGTTCCATCGATTTCCAGCGGGGTTTTCCCATTAACATTGTGTCCGTAATACCTCTCTCACGTGCGTGGCAAGGAACGGTGTTTTAAACACGCATGCGCACATCATGATGTCATCGGGCTAGGTTATTTTACCTACTTTACCAGTCGTCACTATGTTATCAACGCAAACAGAACAACGTGTTCGGAATCAAATAGATTAGTATGTACTTTATTTTTATATAAATAGGATGATGACATTGCTAAATAAAAGAACAACAGATAAAATGAGAATAAAATATAAAGTAATGACAGTAACAATAATTCATGACGTGAATACTGACACGTTTTTAGACTAAAACTACCGTTTGAAGGAATATCAAGGACAATTAATAAGGATATTGGTACCGTAGTATTTTGAGATAATATAAATAAATAAAACACAATGACTGGTTTCTATTGTATTAATGATAACCGGTGTCCGCACCGGTGTCGCATGTGTTGTAGACCTTCGAGTTGTAAACCGTTCCATTTATGTATTATTTTATAGAGGTGTTGTTCGTCTTTGGTACGTGAAACCGGCGTTTCTCAAGACATTGTTTAAATATTGACCTATATAGTATTATAATACAAAAGGAGTGCATTAATGGGGCTAAAGACAGGTTTTATAGACCTATATTAAAACCTCTATTTTGTCAAGTTTTTAATTTCAAATAATTATTTGTGCTTCATGAGTGGCGGGGGTCGTGGATGGGGTAATCTCCCTGCCCCTCCCCAAGCATGATGTGACTTTTGTTTTATTATAGTCTCAATTTTTGTTTTGTAACGTTTTTATTATTTAAAAAACAACTCCACGAATAGAAACAATAATGGATTAAATCGATAATTTGGTAGACAGTTTTTCTGATGAAATTTTTATTTATGAGGTTTGAAGCTATTATAGCGTAATTTATAAACAGGATTGTAGCCTTCAAGTTTGCTACTTTTATTTACAGTCCTACCTTCATTTCGCCTTTCAATTTCAAAGCTGTATTAATATTCCAATTAGGCCTAACATGTCCTAATATTGTTTATTCACAGGTGTTCATCAGTTCATATTTAAGATTAACTGTCACTGATTAAATATAATCACTGCCCGCCCCCCCCCCCCCCCCCCCCCCCCCCCCGACACCTAAAATGGGGACGGCGAAGCGGAAAAATGGGGACGAGAAGAAGGGGAGAAAAGAGAGAAAGAAGAAGGAAGGAGAGGGAGAAAGAGAAGAGAAAGGGGGAGGAGAGGGAGAAAGAGAAGGGAAAGGGGGAGGAGAGGGAGAAAGAGAAAGGAAAGGGGGAGGAGAGGGAGAAAGAGAAGGGAAAGGAGAAGGAGAGGGGGAAAGAGAAGAGAAATGGGGACCAGAAATCGTTCATGTAGTACATTTACTGTGCGATTTTTTTGGACTGTGCGATTTTGTTTGGACTTACGAGGTAAGTGAAAGAAATAGCCAAGAAATTAGGTCAATACACTGACAAGTAACTTGTTTGTTCAAACAGTGGTTCAAATTACCATGATAATTGAGAGACTGAAAACACCACCCATTCATGAAACATCATACGTGCCTGGATCCAGACCGGGGAACCAGACCGCATGTACGGTCACCGATCTGCGATCACATCATCACGCATGTCAAGTGACATTTTAGATCACGATCTCGTTACCCCTATCAGACTATCAGATCACCGACTAAATGCGACCATTTAAGTAAACCACGCCCATAATTGTAAGCGACGTTAACAATGCTTAGGTTACGCATGTCCCAACGGAAAATCACGCTCGGAATGAACTATCCATGATCCGCTCTTGAACATCTTGATTTCGTAAAACCATGAAAGTACTGTTACTTTCATGGTAAAACGTTGTGGAAATTGTGGGTTTTTCTATTCGAAGAGGGAAATAATAAATCACGACTAACAGGCACAATATATTCATTGTCAGATGAAAAAATAACGCTACAAGTATTTATTTTAAAATCGAAATCATACGTTCCAAACCATAGATTACACAATTAAATGAACGCTACACTTTTCCAAAATAAATATTTAAAAAAAGGAAGAAAATCACAGATAAAAATAAAAAATAATGTAAAAATAAAATAAAAATAGGGCCTATATGAAAAAATGTTATTATTACATTAATTTAATAAAAAAACAGACGGGAGGTGGAGGGGTGTGACGTGGTCTCCCCCCCCCCCCCCCCCCCCCTAGCCCCTCGGCTTTTACAGTGTAAATAAAACATCTATAGGGCCTGTATGAAAAAGTCTTATTATTACATAAATCAGACAGAAGGGGGAGGGGTGGTGACGTGTCCCGCCCCCCTCGGCTCCTGCCACTGCCCGTGATTAAGTGTACGTCAAGATTTCACGGCATTATCATGATTATACATTCTGTTTACTGTTTCGTTGAGAAAACATGGACTTGCCATATTTACGGCATATCATTAAATCATTATTTTTACTACCATGTTTTAGGCCAAATAAAATAAAAAGTAGTTTCTCGTCCTAACTCTTGAAAAAAGAGAGGATGAGGACACTTCCCGGGGGCTGAAGGGTGGGGGATGGAGAGGAGGAGGAGGGGAGAAAAAGGGAGAGGGAGTTTTTATTAGTGGCTCTCACTTTATCTCTAGGCTCTGAAACCATGTCAGTGTTTTATAACAAATGTAAATATTGATAGCAAGGAGTGTTCCAAGTCACAGCAAAAAAAGTTAAAACTCAAACAGCTCGGCCCTCTGGATCCCCGCCAACGGCCTTCCCAGGAACATTGAGGATTGGAGTCATAACATTTTTTTATTCAGCTATATTGGGGTAAGGACCATCCTGTGCGATAAAATGAACAAGCTTGCATTTTTATTTTTATTAATAGGCCTAATCAGTGATTGTAAAATCCCTTTGTTATTCATTTCATTGACAATTTCACTTTCTTAAAATAAGGTCATTGAAATAAATGCATAAATAAATAAATTCAAAGAAATAGATATTCTGGAGTTTCATACACAAACAAACAAATAACGACAGTCGACAGCCACTTCAAGGGCCTCTGATGATTACGCCGTATTTCTGATGCTATACGATGATTAAATTAAGTGCCAATTTGGTAGTAAAATGCCTTCTGCCTTCTATCTTTTTTTAAAAAAAATGACCATTGCTATTCGACAAACAAATGATTATATTTAACGTAAACATAATAGACACTGCCTGTACCGAGAACTTTATAACTAATCTGAAACGTTCACACGCAATAAAAACCAATCTATAAATCATAATGTACATAATGTACAATACATTAATTGGATTTGCCAGTTCACACATTGGATTTGCCAGTCTTTTACATTGGATTTGCCATTTTACATTGGATTTGCCAGTCTCACACATTGGATTTGCCTGTCTCACATTGGATTTGCCACTCTATTTACAATGCGTATTATTTGACTACGGATTTATGGTAATCCCGATTTGACAACAACACTGATAAAAATCAGGGAGGTATTAAATCGATTTCACACCTCCCTGTAAAACCCGTCTAGATAATTAAATATATATGCTATCAACAAAACGTAGATAGTCTGATTCCTCTAATGAACCATTTATTTTCTGTACATTTCAATTAAAATACGGATTGAATTAGTTCCATTATCCAATTGCACAGTGCGTTTCTACTGAATGCTGGGATTACATTAAAGCAACCTCTGTGATGAAATAATTAAAAACATTAAGAGACTTTTGCTTTTGTTTTATTGTTTTTGACTCTTTTAATCATTTATTTATTTATTTATTTTTTATTCATGGTATACAAATGCCAGCAAAACAGCACAGCTGATGACACTGGCTTACAAGTTACATATCATACATAGTAAAAATACAGAAATATATATATATAAAATATTATAAACAGCTAACATTGATTTAAAAGACGAATGACATATGGGATAGTTGAGTTGTAATATCTGCCAGTTCTTGTTTTTGGCTCCTGGTATTTTTTCTGATTCCTGAGATTCCATTTGTTGTAAAGCGCGCTGAGGTTAGATTACACAGTAAAGCGCTCTATAAATGTGTGTTATTATTGTTATTAATATTATTACTATTACTTTAGTATAATTGGTGTGTTAGTGTTATACCACTACCAGCTAGAAAGACTCACTCCCATCTGCTCTGCTTATAACGAACATCACAACCCGGTTAACATTTGTTTGTATATTTGGTATTTTGAGTGCTTGTTTTGTACAGTGCATGCATTTGGTTCAATCTCGAAATGCGATTAATAAATCTCGAATGTAAAGTAACTTTTAGTTAGTCATAGTCATATATAATTTGGCGACG